>CM065696.1:40358179-40400679 GCA_017654935.2 Phymorhynchus buccinoides | reverse complement strand
CTACCACATACTCTTGATACCACATACCTTTGTCCCCACGTACCGTTTAATCATGTTGTGGTGTAGGGGCATAATGGTGTGTGGGAGTGTTGGTGTGTTGTAACAAAAGTATGCTTCCTGTAGATCTATAAGGAGATATATAGATCATTTCTCTGCTCTCTCTCTCTCTCTCTGTGTGTGTGTGTGTGTGTGTGTGTGTGTGTGTGTGTGTGTGTGTGTGTGTGTGTGTGTGTGTGTGTGCGCGTGTGCGCGCGCGCGTGCGTGTGTGTATATGTATATGTCTGCATAGGTGTAGTGGTGGTAGAGCTTGAATGTATCTTTACTTAGGCCTACACTATGGAAGCTTAATGTTGCACCTCCCTTTGTTATAGTGCTAATTCCACACAGTGATTTTACAGCCATGATATAACTAGTCTCACATACCGCTATTCCCACAAAATCTCTCTCTCTCTCTGGTTGTGTCTGTCAAATCCACATATAACGCATGAGCGCGCACACACAGATATGCATGTACACTCACACACACACAAGCCCATTCTGAACATAACTATATACTTTTGTTACCACATACCGCTGGTCCCACACACAGTTGTTTGTGCGTGTGTGCAACGCACATGTAGTTATGTTCTGGATGGGCTTATGTATGCGAGTTTATATGCATACTGTGTGTGCGCGCGCTCATGCATTCATGTGGATTTAATAGAGTCAAGCAAAGAGAGAGAGAGACATTTTGTGGGAATAGCTAGATATGTGGGACTCGTATCATGGTGTAAAATTATTGTATGCGACCAGCGGTATGTGGTAACAAAGTATGCTTCCCTGCCAGGGAACATCAACCGGAGATCCAAAAGGGCTTTTCGTTTGAACGTAACGTCATGATGGAATTACATCACACAACAAACTAGAAGCTGTGTGAGGTCGCATACAATAATTTTACACCATGATACGAGTCCCACATATCTCGCTATTCCCACAAAATGTTTCTCTCTCTCTTTGCTTGACTCTATTAAATCCACATGAATGCATGAGCGCGCGCACACACAGTATGCATATACACTCGCATACATAAGCCCATCCAGAACATAACTACATGTGCGTTGCACACATGCACAAACAACTGTGTGTGGGACCAGCGGTATGTGGTAACAAAAGTATATAAATATGTTCTATCATGTGCAAAAACTGTTGTAAAATGACGTCAATAGGTGATTCTTTAAGTCTGTGCACAAAATTACATGTGTCAACCATTTCCATTGGAAATAAATGCATTTAATTTCTTTGAATATGAATGTGTTTTTTGGACACCATGTGTATCAGCTCTATAGAATTGTGTTCAGAATTTCTATTTGTGTACATTTTAATCAAGTAAGTGTATTTTTACATTACAAGTAGTACCTATTTTGATAAATCATCAATAATAAATAGATTCTTTTGTATTTATTCTATTTTTATTAAAAATTGAAGTTGACAGTGGAAGTTGACACCACATGTTACGTGCAAATGTTTTTCTAAATGTAGATGCCATGGGTAAAACCGGTATTTAAATATATTTTAAATACTTGCTTCTGCTTATGAATTTTAGATTTAGAACATTATCTAATCCAATGAAGGCATTTTGAGGAAGAAAGCTCAGTGATTGGGGACCAACCTAAAGCCATGTCACAAAAAGGAGGCACAAATCAAGCCATTTTTATTAATTAAAAAATATTTTAGAACTGAATCGGTAACTTTCCAGCATTTCCTTTATTCTGCCGATTGTTTAATCATCTTTCATCAAATACGTGCAGTAATACACCTCAAAACTAATGATAAATATCTTAAATTTCTTTTATTTCAATGACCCTGTGTGGAGCACGTTTGAGAAGAAGTGCCCATTAAAAAACAATCCCTTTTAGAAAGACTTACAAGAAACACAATGGACCTGCATAAACCACAATATGCCAACACTGAAGAAAATGATGTGACTTAACAAAGAATTCTGTACTTTTTCATTGTTTCACAGGCCAACCGTTCCAATAATTCCAGCATTAAAGATAAAAACTACCGTAAGCAAACAAAACTCGTCTGGTGAAAGCGAGCAGGAGCTATCATTCTTCTTTAACGTAACAGCACCTTCTGGCTTTCACCAGAGACAACATTTTCTCCTGTGTAAATGTTGGGAAGGGAGGAAACTTAGCGCTTTGATCACCATTCGACAAGCACACTGACGACCATGACAACAACATGCAACCACGTTCTTGGCAGAGACAAGAAGTAGTTGACACACTGCAAACAGTAGTGCAGTGCTCCCCCCTCTCACCTGAACTTGTAGCGCAAGGGGGTGTCTGTGTGCTCTGGCGCAGGCAACCCCCCGCACCAGGAAACGTATGATGTCACCTGTACACACACAGAGTGAATGAGAGGTAGAGGGGAGCAGTGGAGAGAAAGGGAGGAAGAGAGGTGAGAGAAACAGAGACAGTCACAGAATCAGAGGAAGAGAGGTGAGAGAAACAGAGACAGTCACAGAATCAGAGGAAGAGAGGTGAGAGAAACAGAGACAGTCACAGAATCAGAGAAAGGGAGGAAGAGAGGTGAGAGAAACAGAGACAGTCACAGAATCAGAGGAAGAGAGGTGAGAGAAACAGAGACAGTCACAGAATCAGAGGAAGAGAGGTGAGAGAAACAGAGACAGTCACAGAATCAGAGAAAGGTAGGAACAGATGTGAGAAAAACAGAGACAGTCACAGAATCAGAGGAAGAGAGAAACAGAGACAGTCACAGAATCAGAGAAAGGTAGGAACAGATGTGAGAAAAACAGAGACAGTCACAGAATCAGAGAAAGGGAGGAAGAGAGGTGAGAGAAACAGAGACAGTCACAGAATCAGAGGAAGAGATCGAGTGAGAGAAACAGAGACAGTCACAGAATCAGAGAAAGGGAGGAAGAGAGGTGAGAGAAACAGAGACAGTCACAGAATCAGAGAAAGGAGGAAGAGAAGTAAGAGAAACAGAGATAGTCACAGAATCAGAGGAAGAGAAGTGAGAGAAATAGAGATAGTCACAGAATCAGAGAAAGAGGAAGAGAAGTGAGAGAAACAGAGATAGTCACAGAATCAGAGGAAGAGAAGTGAGAGAAATAGAGACAGTCACAGAATCAGAGGAAGAGAGGTGAGAGAAACAGAGACAGTCACAGAATCAGAGGAAGAGAGGTGAGAGAAACAGAGATAGTCACAGAATCAGAGGAAGAGAAGTGAGAGAAACAGAGACAGTCACAGAATCAGAGAAAGGGAGGAAGAGAGGTGAGAGAAACAGAGATAGTCACAGAATCAGAGGAAGAGAGGTGAGATAAACAGAGATAGTCACAGAATCAGAGGAAGAGAGGTGAGAGAAATAGAGACAGTCACAGAATCAGAGGAAGAGAGGTGAGAGAACCAGAGATAGTCACAGAATCAGAGGAAGAGAGGTGAGAGAAATAGAGATAGTCACAGAATCAGAGGAAGAGAAGTAAGAGAAACAGAGATAGTCACAGAATCAGAGAAAGGGAGGAAGAGATGTGAGAAAAACAGAGACAGTCACAGAATCAGAGAAAGGGAGGAAGAGATGTGAGAAAAACAGACAGTCACAGAATCAGAGAAAGGTAGGAAGAGAGGTAAGAAAAACAGAGACAGTCACAAAATCAGAAAAAGGGAGAGAGAGACAGAAACAGAAAGAGGGAGCCCTAATATTCTAGTAAATTACATTGAAAATGTACATGCACATAATACATACATGTTCATATGCATGCATCTCTGCTCACTCATGCGCATACGTACACACATGTAAACAAAATGTGCACACACACACTGACCTTTCAACCCTTGTGTGTCATTAAAATTATCATTGACCACTATCACTATCATTGCCCTTCTTTCCCCCAACATGTGATTTACATTAACCAATCCTTTTCAGCCACCTTTCACCCCCTGCATGTCATTAAGTCTTAGTCTCATAAACCGCTTGAAACCGTGCCTGTCCGCCATTACTGCTGGTTCATAAACCGCTTGAAAACCCGCCTAGTTACCTACAACTGAAACCAGTTTCACAGGAAAAGCAGACGATGTTTTAACTTTCGCGCATGCGCAGATTAGCTTCCTAAAGTGTCGAACTTCCTTCCTGTCTGCTTCATAACCACCTCATGGCCGATCTCACAAAGTTTTGCGTCGATTTTCACCAAATTCTTTTTGTTCGACTTCTGGACAAAAATGTCCGAAGCTGCATTGTTTTATGAATCGTTCTTTGGCAAATTTATCGACCGAATGGTTCCAGAACACAAAGAAGGAACTTAATAGGACTTTGGAAGTGAAATGACTGTGTCAACAGTGCTAAAAAATGACTTGTCTGGAATCAGTGATCGGAATATTTCCGATCTTTTTACATCGTCGCCTTACCTGTGCGACTCACCTTCGCTGTATAACGGCATGACACGAAAAAAATCAGAAAAAAAAATCAAATAAACAGCGATCCGGTGTTTGAAGCAGAAATGTAGTGTGCTAAACAGCGATTCAATTAAACTTTGATCATTATGAAGTGGATCTGCAGTCTGTGATATTTGGTTTGAAACTGATTGTAAGATGATTCAGAAACTCAAGATTGTGTACCTGTGTGAACCGTTAATGAATTGTTAATTACTACACAAAATAAACAAGGTCAGTGAATTACTTTGTTGCTTTCGTTGTTGTTTGTTCATCAGTGTTGTGTGTTTTACTAGCATAAAGCAAGACAACACTCACAAATTTTTTTTCAATTGTTTTTGTATTGTTTACAAAAAAATCATTCATTAAAGCAAAAATAAACAATTAACATCAACATATGCCAACAACTAGCAAGAAATGATACTCAACTTGCAAAACAATCATATATTCACACAATCTTACATTTTCATTCAAATGCATCAATTAGAATAAGCCTCTTTTTGCCAATTCCATCTATGAACTGGGAGTTGAAACACTAGGCAGCCTTATATGAGACTAAGAGTCAAATTAACTAATCCGAATCACTGACCTTTCCTCCTGGCTCTTGACCTCGTCGAAGCACTGCATATCATTACCATCATTGACCAATCGCTGTCACTGACCTTTCCCCCCTGGCTCTTGACCTCGTCGAAGCACTGCATAGCCAGCATGTGGTCAATGCCAGGGTCCACCCCCACCTCGTTCATGATGGTCACCCCGTTCTCCTCCGCACTGAAGAAACACAACAGTATTGAGGTACAGTGGAACCATCCTATTAAGACCTTAAAACAACCAGCCCCCAAAAAGGACTTGATGGGGAGGTAGACACTCAGGGGTCCGGATATGAAGAGGGGAAAATGGGTGAGAAATGTTTGGGTCACATCTTAGATGTTGTGATGTAAGGCGGCACGCGCGCCCCCCCCTTTCTCAACTACACCCCCCCACCCCACTTTAAATGCTATCGCCCAACATCAAAGAATCCACCGATTACGAGGCAGTATCTAGCTTGTGACGTGGATATCGCAATCGCTGCCCTTTGAAGAATTTTTTACACGTGTTACGGGTTAGGCATGTGAGGATGACATAACAGGCGTGTGATCGTTCTTACTAATATGCATAATTTGTAGCGTCGTCTCATGACTTGTCGACTGCTATGAACCAATCATAGGCCCTCGGGTGTTTAAAATAAGAGATTTGAATAGTGGAAGAAAAGAGACAAACCGCCTAAATATTCTCTTACTCACACGACTTCCAAAACCTGGCTGAAGCAACATTGCAGAATCAACCTCTCCCCCAGCCATTCATATTAGCCCAACTCGTGAGTAGCCTACTAATTGAATAAGATAAAGTTGTGTCAAATATTTAATTGGGATTTGTTTTTGTTTGATTCTATTTTTGATCTAGATCCTATGTTCCATGATGAATAAGGAGTAGATATTTTATTCAAAAGAATTGGGAAACATGCTGTTCTAATTATGTGCACTTATTATTTGAGTGTGTGTTTTTGACTTTAACTCTTTTGGTACAAGAACCGGATTCTATGCCTACTAACCCTTTTGTATATTTTTAGTGGGAAGCCTCGTGGTTGCAACCTTGCACCTTATGATAACATCCCTTTCCAGGTGTTGGATGGAGAGTGATGTTGGCTTGATCATAGACTTTGATCTAGCCGGTTACTGAATCATACCAGTTGATTCCAGTACCCCTTTTATGTTTTACTGATTTCAGTTTGGTGACTGAAATTCAGGTTATTTGTTATTAGTGCGATTGTACAAGGGCAGCCTTCTAGCCGGTTGGGATCCATTAATTCCCTGCCGGCTGAAGCCCCTTGTCTCTAAGCCATAGAGATCTACACCCACCTTCTCCTGTGATTATCAGCAGGGCATCGTGGTCAGGAGGCATAATCCCTGACTCACAAGCAACAAGACGGGGCCGCCGCAAAGACGCCACCGCACCAAGAATCCGCGAGGAGACCACGCCTGAGCCGTGCCATACCGCAACGCTGCAACCGGAACAACTGGGAGCTACTCTACACCAAAGAGCAAGCCTAGTCACCCCAGCACTCGCCGATCCCTACAGAGGAACTTGACAACAGCTAAGTCCACAGGACCGCGCAAATCATTTGAACTTTCCTCCGGCCCCTGAAGATAATTAGGGACCCTTCTAGCTTGTCACCTACCCTTCTAGAAAGACAAAAGTCTTGTAAATCCTTTCGGATTTCATTGTTTTTCATTCATATTTTGTTTTGGCGCCACTGAGCTGCTTTATTCTTATTGCTGCATAATCTTATGCAGATTTGTGAGTAAATAAAATACAAGTGTACAAATAATTCTGAACCCTTTGGTCAGACTGATGAGAGTGGAAGTTTTGTAATGTTCATGTAAAAACCTACTTCTCTCTGTCTGCCATTTAGAGCAAACTACCACTTGTATTTTATTCAATCATACGAGCCAGAACCTGGGCACAAATATAAATTTATTAGATGAAAAGGGGCCGGGAAAGTTGCTCACCTCCCACACCCTAGAGAAGTGAGCTAAAGGCAAATGTTCTATTTGAAAATTTAACATACTCAAAGTCTTCCCTAGAGACTTCGCCTTTAACCCATTACCTCGTCACAGATGTAAGGGAGGCCTTACTGTGTATACATATGGCAGGCGAGTACTCTACCACTGGACAGAGCATCAGCAAAGCAAGGCGCCGAGGTCTTTCAAGCAGCCAGGAAAAATGCTGTAGAGGACCATCAGAACAGAAGAAAAGCATCAACAGCACCAAGACCCCAGACCCACAGTTTCCATGCCCGTGTCAGTCTATTGGCATGCCACCACAGACCAAACCCCCGGATCTGGGGTATGAGCCAAACCTGGATCTGCTCATGCAGACACACATGAATTGTTTGCATGCTTCCACAATACACACTCAAAAATGCTGCAAAATTGCTGCAGTTAAACATCAATATCTTTAGAAATACTAGGGGAAACTAAAATCACAATTCATTATTGGTCAACACATTCAGATACTTTCATATTTCATACCAAAAGTTATGGAAGGCTTATGTGACACATGATTTGAAATCAAACGTCTTGATCAGCAAGCTTATGTTGGTTTGCACAAATATTTGAGTACCAATACAAAATGTACGTATTTTGGGCACTGACCTCTTGTGCAGTTCAGCCATGGCAGGGGAAACATAACTGGCGGTGACCATGTTGATCTGGTGCTTGATGCACAGCTTGGCCACGTCCACGTGCAGACCATACGGCAGCAGACTGGGCACCACCACGAGAACACAGCAGGCATCAGGTAAACACAGACATCAGGCATCAGGCAGACACATCAGACATCAGGCAGACACATATGGCATCAGGCAGACACAGACATCAGGCAGACACATCAGGCAGACACATCAGGCATCAGGTAAACACAGGCATCAGGCAGACACATCAGGCAGACACATCAGGCATCAGGTAAACACAGGCATCAGGCATCAGGTAAACACAGACATCAGGCAGACACATCAGGCATCATCAGGCAGACACATCAGGCATCAGGTAAACACAGACATCAGGCAGACACATCAGGCATCATCAGGCAGACACATCAGGCATCAGGTAAACACAGACATCAGGCAGACACATCAGGCATCATCAGGCAGACACATCAGGCATCAGGTAAACACAGACATCAGGCAGACACATCAGGCATCAGACAGACACATCAGACATCAGGTAAACACAGACATAGGCAGACACATCAGGCATCAGGCAGACACATATGGCATCAGGCAGACACATACATCAGGCAGACACATCAGACATCAGGTAAACACAGACATCAGACATCAGGTAAACACAGACATCAGGCAGACACATCAGGCATCAGGTAAACACAGACATCAGGCAGACACATCAGGCATAAGACAAGGGCATCAAATGTCAGGTAAACACAGACATCAGACAAGGACAGCAGACAAGGACATGTCAGACACATACACAACACATAAGGACATCAGACAAGGACAGCAGACAAGGACATATCAGACAAATACACAACACATAAGGACATCAGACAAGGACATATCAGACAAATACACAACACATAAGGACAGCAGACAAGGACATATCAGACACATACACAACACATAAGGACATCAGACAAGGACATATCAGACACAAACACAACACATAAGGACATCAGACAAGGACATATCAGACACATACACAACACATAAGGACATCAGACAAGGACATATCAGACAAGGACATATCAGACACATACACAACACATAAGGACATCAGACAAGGACATATCAGACACATACACAACACATAAGGACATCAGACAAGGACATATCAGACAAATACACAACACATAAGGACAGCAGACAAGGACATATCAGACACATACACAACACATAAGGACATCAGATAAGGACAGCAGACAAGGACATATCAGACACATACACCACACATAAGGACAGCAGACAAGGACAGCAGACAAGGACATATCAGACACATACACAACACATAAGGACATCAGACAAGGACATATCAGACACATACACAACACATAAGGACATCAGACAAGGACATATCAGACATATCACCACACACACAACATCATAAGGACATCAGACAAGGACATATCAGACACATACACAACACATAAGGACATCAGACAAGGACATATCAGACACATACACAACACATAAGGACAGCAGACAAGGACATATCAGACACATACACAACACATAAGGACAGCAGACAAGGACATATCAGACACATACACAACACATAAGGACATCAGACAAGGACAGCAGACAAGGACATATCAGACACATACACAACACATAAGGACATCAGACAAGGACATATCAGACACATACACAACACATAAGGACATCAGATAAGGACAGCAGACAAGGACATATCAGACACATACACAACACATAAGGACAGCAGACAAGGACATATCAGACACATACACAACGCATAAGGACATCAGACACATACACAACACATAAGGACAGCAGACAAGGACAGCAGACAAGGACATATCAGACACATACACAACACATAAGGACATCAGACAAGGACATATCAGACACATACACAACACATAAGGACATCAGATAAGGACAGCAGACAAGGACATATCAGACACATACACAACACATAAGGACAGCAGACAAGGACATATCAGACACATACACAACGCATAAGGACATCAGACAAGGACATATCAGACACTACACAACACATAAGGACATCAGACAAGGACATCAGACAAGGACATATCAGACACATACACAACACATAAGGACAGCAGACAAGGACATATCAGACACATACACTACGCATAAGGACAGCAGACAATGACATATCAGACACATACACAACACATAAGGACAGCAGACAAGGACATATCAGACAAATACACAACACATAAGGACAGCAGACAAGGACATATCAGACACATACATAACACATAAGGACATCAGACAAGGACATATCAGACACATACACAACACATAAGGACATCAGACAAGGACATCAGACAAGGACATATCAGACACATACACAACACATAAGGACATCAGACAAGGACATATCAGACACATACACAACACATAAGGACATCAGACAAGGACATATCAGACAAATACACAACACATAAGGACAGCAGACAAGGACATATCAGACACATACATAACACATAAGGACATCAGACAAGGACATATCAGACACATACACAACACATAAGGACAGCAGACAAGGACATATCAGACACATACACAACACATAAGGACATCAGACAAGGACAGCAGACAAGGACATATCAGACACATACACAACACATAAGGACATCAGACAAGGACATATCAGACACATACACAACACATAAGGACATCAGACAAGGACATATCAGACACATACACAACACATAAGGACATCAGACAAGGACAGCAGACAAGGACATATCAGACAAATACACAACACATAAGGACAGCAAACAAGGACATATCAGACACATACACAACACATAAGGACAGCAGACAAGGACATATCAGACACATACACAACACATAAGGACAGCAGACAAGGACATATCAGACACATACACAACACATAAGGACAGCAGACAAGGACATATCAGACACATACACAACACATAAGGACAGCAGACAAAGGACAGCAGACAAGGACATATCAGACACATACACAACACATAAGGACATCAGACAAGGACATATCAGACACATACACAACACATAAGGACATCAGACAAGGACATATCAGACACATACACAACACATAAGGACATCAGACAAGGACATATCAGACAAATACACAACACATAAGGACATCAGGTTGGGACATAAGACACCAGGCAACAAAAATGCATGTGTGTGTGGATGAAATACAGACAGAGAGAGAGATTCGTTAGGGAGACAGACAACGAGACAAAGAGAAACAGACAGATAGAGAGAAAAACAGAGATAATTTTTTTATTTAGCATCTAAATTCTACTAGTACAGATTGAAGTTGTGACTTCTACCGATGGAGATAGGAATTGCAATATCTACAACTACAAACTTCACGTAATTAACTCCCTTTTTACCAAAGTTTATTTATGGCACCAATTCGCCTAGCAAAGTGAAAGTAGTTGCCACAACAATACAGACCCAAGTCCTCTATCCTCAGATGAACTTGGATCTGTATTGTTGTGGCAACTACTTTCACTTTGCTAGGCGAATCGGTGCCATAAATAACTTTGGTAAAAAGGGAGTTAATTACGAGAAGTTCCTTCCCCTTATTATCTTCTCTCTTGGCCTCACTATTTCATATTTGCTTAACTCTACAACTACAGTTTAAAACTCTACCAGATTTTAATCTCTATGCCGACATTTACATTCAGGCTAAGGCTAAGAACTGGAAATGGGATTGTACAAACATGGGATTGAAATATAAAAGTTTAAATTGTGCACTACGTTCTAATTTCTGTCAAGTTCCTTGGTCCCTATACAAACTCAGTCAGCTATGAGCATGTCCCCACCTGACGACGATGTCGTACTCCGGGATCATGTGGTCCAGCTCCTCACTGCTGCGCTGGATGTCCATCAGGGACACCTCCACGTTGGGCTGAGATAGCCGCACACTGTCCAGCTCCTCCCTCAGTGCAGACACTGACCACCAAGGACAGAATGAACAGGTTAAACACTGGGCTGAGATAGCCGCACACTGTCCAGCTCCTCCCTCAGTGCAGACACTGACCACCAAGGACAGAATCAACAGGTTAAACACTGGGCTGAGATGACCTCACACTGACCACCAAGGACAGAATTAACAGGTTAAACACTGGGCTGAGATGACCTCACACTGATCACCAAGGACAGAATTAACAGGTTAAACACTGGGCTGAGATGACCTCACACTGATCACCAAGGACAGAATTAACAGGTTAAACACTGGGCTGAGATGACCTCACACTGATCACCAAGTTAACAGGTTAAACACTGGGCTGAGATGACCTCACACTGATCACCAAGAACAGAATTAACAGGTTAAACACTGGGCTGAGATGACCTCACACTGATCACCAAGGACAGAATTAACAGGTTAAACACTGGGCTGAGATGACCTCACACTGATCACCAAGGACAGAATTAACAGGTTAAACACTGGGCTGAGATGACCTCACACTGATCACCAAGAACAGAATTAACAGGTTAAACACTGGGCTGAGATGACCTCACACTGATCACCAAGAACAGAATTAACAGGTTAAACACTGGGCTGAGATGACCTCACACTGATCACCAAGGACAGAATTAACAGGTTAAACACTGGGCTGAGATGACCTCACACTGATCACCAAGAACAGAATTAACAGGTTAAACACTGGGCTGAGATGACCTCACACTGATCACCAAGGACAGAATTAACAGGTTAAACACTGGGCTGAGATGACCTCACACTGATCACCAAGGACAGAATTAACAGGTTAAACACTGGGCTGAGATGACCTCACACTGATCACCAAGGACAGAATTAACAGGTTAAACACTGGGCTGAGATGACCTCACACTGATCACCAAGAACAGGTTAAACATCAGGCTGTGATGACCTCACACTGACCACCAAGAACAGAAACTGAATGGACAGGTTAAACATTGGGCTGTGATGACCTCACATTGACCACCAAGAACAGAATGAACAGGCTAAACATTGGGCTGTGATGACCTCACACTGACCACCAAGCACAGAATTAACAACCCAAACACACACAAACAATACTAGTTGTAGAATAGACCAGGGCTGCCAACCCTTTGTTGCAGTTTCCAGGGACAAACTACAGAAAAACCAGGGACACAGACTTATTTCCATCGACAAACATCGCAATGTCATGCATCAGGGTCAAAACGAGCATTAACTTCCAATTATTTCATGATCTAGCAACATTTCTGTGAGTTTTTTCTGTATTCTTGATGTTTTTCGGTGCCAATGTGCTTCAATATTCAAGGTCCCTCTGTTCAGTAACCTACCGGTATGTGTTAGGAAACATTTTAAGTGTTGTGTTAGGTGTTCCTGTGTTCAATAGCAAGGCCAGCAAACAAGACAAGTGATTGTTCTACAATTTTTTTTTATTCTACTCAGTTTCCAGGGACACAAGACAGAAAAGTGGATTTCAGGGACAGGGTGCCATTTTTGACTGTTTCCAGGGACAAATACCCCTTAGGGGTGATGGTGGGCAGCCCTGAAACCACTGATGGTGACGTAATAAAACCCATTAAGTACTCACCGACAGTGACGTAATAAAACCCACTAAGTACCCACCGACAGTGATGTAATAAAACCCACTAAGTACCCACCGACAGTGACGTAATAAAACCCACTAAGTACCCACCGACAGTGACGTAATAAAACCCACTAAGTACCCACCGACAGTGATGTAATAAAAACCCACTAAGTACCCACCGACAGTGACGTAATAAAACCCACTAAGTACCCACCGATGGTGATGCAATAAACCCATTAAGTACCCACCGACAGTGACGTAATAAAACCCACTAAGTACCCACCGACAGTGATGTAATAAAACCCACTAAGTACCCACCGACAGTGACGCAATAAAACCCACTAAGTACCCACCGACAGTGACGTAATAAAACCCACTAAGTACCCACCAACAGTGATGCAATAAACCCACTAAGTACCCACCAACAGTGATGCAATAAACCCACTAAGTACCCACCGACGGTGACGTATAAAACCCACTAAGTACCCACCGACGGTGACATAATAAAGCCCACTAAGTACCCACCGATGGTGACATAATAAAACCACTAAGTACCCACCGACGGTACGTAATAAAAACCACTAAGTACCCACCAACGGTGACGTAATAAAACCTACTAACTACCCACCGACGGTGACGTAATAAAACCCACCAAGTACCCACCAACGGTGACGAACGAAACGAAAAGTTTGCTTTACGTCCTCCCGGCCGAAGCCATGTGGGACATATCTTTATATAAAGTTCTGGATAAAACGGTGACGTAATAAAACCCACTAAGTACCCACCAACGGTGACGTAATAAAACCCACTAAGTACCCACCGATGGTGATGTAATAAAACCCACTAAGTACCCACCGACAGTGACGTAATAAAACCCACTAAGTACCCACCGACAGTGATGTAATAAAACCCACTAAGTACCCACCGACAGTGATGTAATAAAACCCACTAAGTACCCACCGACAGTGATGTAATAAAACCCACTAAGTACCCACCGACAGTGATGTAATAAAACCCACTAAGTACCCACCGACAGTGATGTAATAAAACCCACTAAGTACCCACCGACAGTGACGTAATAAAACCCACTAAGTACCCACCGACAGTGATGTAATAAAACCCACTAAGTACCCACCGACAGTGATGTAATAAAACCCACTAAGTACCCACCGACAGTGATGTAATAAAACCCACTAAGTACCCACCGACAGTGACGTGGGTGAAGGAGTCGCGGGCCAAGTACTCAATGGCGGGCCGAGCCACGTAGCCGGCACCAAGAACCAGAACTCTCTTCTCCGCCTTCCTCATGGCTGCTTTGTGGGCCGACCTGCACAGACCAATCGCCGGCCACTCCATCATTTCGCAGTTCATAGCTTACCTCCCTTCCATGAAGCCACACTTCTTTTCTTCTTCTTTTTTTTACAGATATCAACCAAATTTGAATATGCAGGGTTCGTATAAGGCCACAAGAAGAACTTTTCATTTTTCAAGGTCATGGTCAGCATGATTCTGATTTGTCTACGAATGTCTTCTCCTCTTGGTGATACACCACCACCACACAATTTGAAGTGATTCTGTCCAGCAGTTCACATCATATCGTTGGGAGAAACAAACCTAAAAAACAAACAGACGGCAACAAACTTACCGTATGCACTTTTTTTGCTCACTGTAGTGTGAGAAAAACAATCCAGCATTACATAATACAATCAGCTCTTTCAGTATGGAATGGATTTTTATTTTAAGTGGCCATCTGTTTTTAATCCCTGTAGTTTGAAAGGACATAGTTGAAACAAACGCTAACACAGCGTCACAACATCAATGGAACTTTACAGCCTTAAAACAGCTACAGTCAAACCAACCTTTTGTGTGTAAAGATAACACAACGTCATATTGTTTGTTATCTAAGTAGCCCTGCTTTCTTGCCAACATTCTGTTGATCAGTCTGCTTGTTTGAATCTCTGAGTTATATTTCTTAAAATGGAATCAGAAAAAAAGAGTACAGATACTTTCTTTTTTAAAGAACAATTTAGATTTTTTTTTAAATCAAAAGAAAAGAAACTATCATCACAATTCAACAACAACAATAACTAGATGGCTTATATTTGTCTTTAAGATAAACATGACAGGATTCTCCCTTTTCATCAACCATCTTTACATCATCTTCAATCAAGTACCTCAGCTTCTATTTTTCGTCATTCTAATTTCTCTCTCTCTCTCTCTCTCTCTCTCTCCCTCTCTCTCTTTCAGTGGCAATATTGTTGTGGCCTACTGCAATTTTATAAGCTACTATACGTCACAGCTTACCTCAAGACACCAATGACGTCAGTGTCACTTTGCGTCACTGTAACACTCTGCTATGACATGCATACTCTAAATAGCATTCTATGCATTTTGTGGAAGGGATTTTGAGTAAAGAAATTTGAAAATGTTTGTCCCCACTTCCAGTTGGCACTTCTGGCTCAGTTTCATATCATGTTGCAAAGATATTCCTTAATAAACAGTGAAAATATGAATGCAATCCGCAAAGCCGTTTTTGAGTAATTCAAGATTGAATATTGTCTGAATTTGGCAATTTTTTAGCCCATATTTTGGCCAAAATTTGGCCAATCGGCATAATATTGGATATTGAGCATGAGAATAGTATCCGTCAATTTTAGCAAAATCGGTTGAAAAGCTAAAAAAAATGCTGAAAGTAACTCAAACAAATTTACATATATTTGAATAACTTCCAAACTATTTAACATATCGTCAACAAACTCCTTTCAGACCTGGGCCAACATAACTCAACCAAATTTACATATAATTATTTGAATAACTTCCAAACTATTTAACATATCGTCAACAAACTCCTTTCAGACCTGGGCCAACATAAGGGCTACAATATCCAATATAGTTTTGTGACGTCACTTCCGGTTTTGGCTATTCCGTGAACCAAACAAAAGCTGCCTGACCATAGCGGGGGCACTTCCGGTTGGATTTTATAACGGAAGTGTTGCAAATCTATTTTGTAGTCAATTCGGAAAATATGAACGAAATCCGTTCAGCCGTTTTTGAGATATTTTCTAAATTAAAATTTCGTCGGTTTCGCGGTTTTTCAGTCATACTTTGCCGAAATTTCGGCGAAATCATTTAATATTTCATATTTCACATACCCATATGGTCCTGCAACTTTTCTGAAAATTTCAGCCTAATCTGACAAAAAAAGGAGAAGAAAAAGAAGAAAAACTAAAACAAAAACAAAAAAAAAGAAGAATTTAGACGAATGCAATAGTATTCTCCTTTAGGGAGAATCCTAATAACTCAGGAAAAATTAAAAATAAAGTGGTGGGTTGGGGAAATTCACAACACTTTAGAAACAACAAAAACAAAACCGACGTTTCCAAGCATAACTCCTTCGTCTGGGTACACACACACACAGGAATGAAACTCAATAATAACAATAATAACAACAGAAAATCAAAGAATATGGTAAGTAAAAAACGGAAAATGAAAATAAGGGGGACAAAACGTTTGCTAAATTTTATCAACTCACATAATTTCATAACAAACAGAAACAAACAATGCTGGTTAAAAAAAATACAATCAATAAAGGAAAACACAACATCATAATAACAAATACCTTGCACCCATGCTTTACATAATAAAGAGTTGAAAAGGAAATTCGCAAAAATACTGTTGCAAAATAGTTAGTACAGTAATAAGAAAAAAAAGGTTATAATAATAAAAATAATAATAAACGGATATTTATATAGCGCTTTTTATCGAGCACAAAGCGCTTTACAATCAGCATTGAAACACTCACACACACGCACAGCAGACACACACGCAAAACAGAAACACACGCACGTACGTGCACGCACGATAGTGAACGCATTCTTGCACACAGACATACACACACATATTTCATCAAACACACAGAAAACATATTGTCACTGAAACGCACACAAACTTAACCAAAAATACACTTGTACAAACACGTGCACACGCACGCACACACGCACACGCTCACATACACAAAACACGCACGTGTACTCACACTCACAGACACATGCTCACACACACTCCTCCCCCCCCCCTCTAGCCGAAGTCTCTCCTGCGCACGCATACACTCATACACATGCAAGCAGATATACCCACACAGAACACACTCACAACACACAACACACTCACACACACACCTGCTTGGAAGCGCGGCCGTGGGCGCATGCACACTCACATTCGCGCACACGCTCACAAATTACATACATACAGAAAAATCAATGGAAACTATGCTTACAATCTATTTTTTTAAGCGCATTGTGCACACATACACCCATGAATGCAAGCACACAAGCGCAAAGTGCACACATACACCCATGAATGCAAGCACACAAGTGCATTGTGCACACATACACCCATGAATGCAAGCACACAAGCACAAAGTGCACACATACACCCATGAATGCAAGCACACAAGCGCAAAGTGCACACATACACCCATGAATGCAAGCACACAAGCGCAAAGTGCACACATATGCTTCATTGCCTGTACACACCAACACACATGACGTGTCAGCATTTTTTTAAAAACATACAGCCACAGTTTTACCAAAACAACACATCTCTTGATATCTTAGTCGTCACCAAAACAATCCTACTTCTCTACCAGTTTACAGGGAGTACTGCATAAACTTGCAACAGAAGCAGCTAAAAACAATGGGAGTTTGTCACTACATTTTCTCTTTGGCTAGACATACATTACATGTCAAACCTGTGAGTCACAGGTAGGCATTGTCTGCACACCAATGAAGGTCAAGAAACTTGGTCACAAGGAGAAAATAGTAGATCAGGGTCTAGATACCAAAATAATCAGTCACAATGTCTTATCACCGACGAGCATCAAAATCTGGCCACCAAAAAGAGGCTTAATAGCTTTAGCATGGGGTTATTTTAATAGGGTGCCCAGTATTTGACAGCAAATCATTTAATTGTAGTTGTAGTCTCATATTTGCAAAATAGACACAAAATCACCTGTATCAGACAATAAGGTATTTAGATAAAACCCTCAAATCAAAAACCTTTGTAAGTTAGCAGGGTTTCTTTTTTATCATCCTTGTAATGAATGATGAAGTTCGGTTCCATGACAACTTTATAAAATGTGAATGCTTGTACATGAAACACACTGAAACAATAAAAATTTAAAAAAACATTCCAAAAGCAACATGCATGGGAATCACAAAAAATCAAAGTAAAAATATTAATTAAGTTAACGCAAATTAATTCCTGCTTGTACCATAACTGGTTCTTGATGAGGAAAGTGCTACAGCTTGTATTGCAAGGTTGGCATGCATAGACCCACACAGATGTTACACTCCACCTTTTTAGCAGGCCTGTTTCGATATTTGTCTTGAAAAGACTTGGACTACCTTCTTGGCCTTGGAAACAATACATGAACATTACCGTCCGCACTAATTCACTAAATCCGCGCTTATGTATGGCAAAAAATAAATTCAGCCTGATGTAAGGCAAAAAATGAACAAATCAATAAACGTGGTACTGCTGTTTAACTGATCAGTTTCTCATGCAGAGACCCAAACCATCACTACTGACACCGCATATTCCGAAAATAATAAGTAGCAGCCATCTTTGCCCGTCTACAAATGTAGTCTCAAATTCCAAATAAGGTATAAGACATAATTTTCAAAGTTCATTGATCATGCACAGCATTAAAGCTAAACTTTCTCAAAGTTATTTCCCCTCCGAGTTAAAAAATAAACATATTGATGGTCTGAAATTTCTGCTAAAGGTCTCGTTACCCTAACAGCAACAACAAAAACCAAACACAACAGCAAACCAAATTCATCTCATCACTGTGTCTGTGAGAGTTTGAAACAGAAATAAAAACATCATGAATAGTTCATATTCATTTTGACTTCATAGTGTTGCACATTTACTGTATCTACAGACTATAAAGCACTGCATATTACAAGATTCACCAAACATCTAAAGTACTTACAAACATTTCTGTAATTTGTTCCCAACTCTATTAAAAAAGAAAATTTAACTTAATCCAAAGAAATGTCCCATATGGCTTTGTGCCGGGAGGACGTCAAACAAACTTCAGACAGAAGATTCACCCCTCACATGTAACAAAACTTTGACTTTGTAATAACAGTTATCAATTACACATTTACAGTGTCAGTAGTATTATAAGGCCACAATTTAAACAGAAAAAATTGTTTTGCCTTAAAAGTCTATATTATACACGAAAAAAACCCACACAAACGCCCATATTTTAGTTTGCAGCGAATTTTCAAACGTCTTACACACTTTTCTTCAGGCCCCTATTGTCTATATTATGGTAGTTTTTGTATCAAATAAGGCTGTACTGCATAACTAACAGGCATACTTTCCATACATTTGCTTAGCTTCAGTCTGGGCTGGAGTTACAAAGACAATATGCAAGAAATCCGTGTACCGTATTTTTCGGATCATTAGGCGTTGCTGTGTATAAGGCAAATAGGGCAATTTTCAAGAAAAATCTGAAAAAATCCAAGTAAAAGGCGCCCTCGTTTATAAGGCGATACACACCTCGCAAAAGAAAGTCGAAGTTTGAAGCCCGTACACGTCCTGTAAACGCTTACCGACCGCCATTATTGTCATAAACGAGAGTTGGCTCCCTTCTCACATAATCCAAACTTCCAGCTGTTGTGTTAGGACTTTTCTTCGCGAAAACTGGTAGAATTATGGCATTTTAAGCTCTACAACGATGCTTTATACATCCAATGAAGGGTTGTGGCATCTGTTGGATGGTATCTCGGACGATAATAGGAATTTTGAAGCATTTTAACGAGAGTATTCGTCGCATCAGCGATTTGTTACCACTTTCGATGTTGTGACTCACAGTAGAGTGAACTGAGTATGGCAATCGTTGCCTCTCTTCTCATGATTTTGTTCACTAGTTTATTAGGCGCATAGGTCGAAACTGGAGAAAATAATATCGCCTTATAGTCCGAAAATTACGGTACTTATATCAAAATTAAGGTCATACGTGTGCCTTATCGTTTCCTGTATGTAAAGTCAGTCATTGAAGCAGCTCATCAGGTGGTGTTTTTCTCATCCACCTGCCTTCGTGTCTGTTGTGTATGTACAATGCCGATAAGAGCTTGCTTTCTGCTAAAACTAGACTATTTTGTGTTTTGTTTTCTTTTATTTTGTTTTGTGTTGGGTCCCGTTTCTTGATTTTGTTGACAATAAAAAGGGCATGATCAGTAGATATTCAGTGAAACAAATCAGATGTCTTATCATAAACTTGGTGTGAGAATAATATCAACTTAAACCTCTACAAGAACTGAAATCCATGTTAGAACACTATAAGCGACAAGCTTGTAATTCTTGCTCAGCCCATAACCGTACACAGGAGATTTGGCGCGGTATCCCACTCAGTTAGCGCCAGACCACTCTTGGAGTAGCATCGTTTTGCCTGAGCTGCCCGGCTACATCGTTGTTGTTGTTGTGTGTGCTATCAGCCTGCTGTTCACTGAAGGGTGTTGTGTTTCCTTTCACTAAATGGGTGCTTGTTTCTTTTGACTGTGTGGGTGCTTATAAGTGTGACCTGGATAATGTATCACAATCATTTCGTTTTTTATACAAATTTATCTTCATACTAGTGCGATTTCATCAAGACCAAAGACCTAACTATGGCTCTATCAAAAGCAAATGAAAAAGACAACAACGAAGAAGAAACTTCTTTTGTGTCACTCCCAGAAGAACCCACTCTCCGAGATATATTTTCATTGGTTACTTCTTTCTCACAGAGACTAGAAACAATAGAAAGTGCCACAGAAAGAAAAAAGAGAAAACAACAAAAAGATGGAGCAGACAATGTCAGTCAGAAAAGACAGAGTAAAACAAGAAATCGATTCAGATGACGATTCAATCAGAGACCAAAAAGACGAGACAGAAGAAGGAGAGACAGGTACAAGTGATGACGATTCAGACATGGCAGAAAAACTCCTAGGCATGGACGTTGAACAAGACAACATTTATGAGGAGATTGCCTCGGCATTTGACAATCAAGTCGAACCTAGGGGACCACCTATTTCAGAAAAACTGGCAACCATTGTGGAAGAAAAATTCGGATCTAAACTTCATGACAAAAAACTGAAAGCAAAGCTTGAGAAATACCCCATCCCTGAAAACTGCAACAGTTTGCGTGTCCCTCAAACCAATATGAAAGTGCTCAGAGCCCTTAGGCCACACATAAGGAATGCTGACCATCGCATGAGTAACACCCAGCAAACGCTGTCAAAGTCGGCCGTGGCCTTGACACGTTCAACCGACATCCTGATTTCGGTCAGGGAACACTTGGCAAACCCGAAAGGGGAGAACACAAAGGAGGCACTTAAAGAGTGCATCACTCACATTTCGGACGCTCTTGCACTCATTGGCCATGCCAGCAGAGATTTATCCCAGAAACGGCGGGAGATGCACAGATCGTCACTTTCGTGTGACCTCTCTGGCCTCTGTGACCCACAGGCGGCCATGACTCCTGACCTGCTGTACGGCCCTGACCTATCCAAAGCAATGAAGGAGGCCAAGGAGGACAAAAAATTAAATGAGGACATCAGACCACAACAGAGGTCACAGAAGGGGCAGTACCACCAGCCTCACCACTATCAACCGTATTACAAACCCCAGCCCGGCCCTTCTTTTTTCGGAAAGGGGAAGCAGGGGTGGAAACCCAAATGGAACCAAGGGGGGAGTCAAGGCCACCGACTGACTTGGAAAAAAGGTCAGGGGAAAAACAACCGCTACTGAATGAAACAGACCCGCCGCCACTTCCAGATGGGAATGAGGTCAGTACCTTTGAACTTAGCTTGCCCTTGTTAATAGACTATTTGGAAACAAAGCATACACTGTTTAGGGCAGGGAGTGTGAAAGAGAAATTACACGTGTGGACGAACTTTACTTCTGACTCAGAGATTTTGGACACTGTTAGTGGCATAAAAATTAACTTTGAGGAAACCCCTGATAATATTTCAGTAACTAAACAAAGAACGTTCTCAGAGCATGAGAACCAAGCCATTGACTTAGAAACAGAAAATCTCTTAAAGAAACAGGTGATAAAAGAAAGTGTGTTTGAAACAGGACAAGTAACTTCTCCTATATTAGTTAGAGAAAAGAAAGGTGGATCATTTCGAATGATCCTAAATTTGAAAAAATTGAATGAGATAATAGAATACAAGAAATTCAAGATGGAAACAGTGTATACTGCTCTCAATCTCGTCACTCGCAACTGCTTTTTTGCCTCAATTGATCTTAGGGACGCCTATTATGTCATACCTGTGCATGAGGAATTCCAGAAATATCTAAAGTTTACGTGGAGAAATAAACTACTCTTTTCAGGCAGCTGCAATGGGACTCAGCCCAATACCTAGAATATTCACAAAGCTACTGAAACCTATTTTGGCTCACTTGCATTCTATGGGTCATATGATTACATCCTTTATAGATGACAGCCTCATTATAGGGGGAACTGAGACAGAAGTCATTAGCTGTGTTAAAGACACTATCACTATCTTAGATAAATTAGGTTTTTTTGTGCATGGCAAGAAATCACAGTTCATACCTGTGCAAGAAATCACGTACCTGGGGTTCAAGATTAACTCTACAGAAATGTCAGTCGCACTCACAGACGAACGGAAACAAAAATTATTTGATTCCTGTGAAGAACTGCTTACAAACTTAAAGGTTTCTATCAGGACACTAGCGGTCTGCATTGGGCTAATGGTCTCTAGTTTCCTACAGAGCTTTAGAACAAGACAAATGTGCAGCACTGGAACACCACAAGGGTAACTGGGAGAAACCCACCACTGTCTCATCCAAGGGGAGGGAAGAGTTACAATGGTGGAAGACAAACATTCACAGCCAAAAGGCGCCGATTCAGAGAGGAGACCCAGTCATAACCATGAAGACAGACAGTTCTCTAACAGGCTGGGGGGCCTGGGTTGTTGACACCAACATACAAACAAAAGGTTTGTGGAGTCAAGCAGACAAACAAGAACACATAAATAGTCTGGAACTATTTGCTATTTTACTGGGTCTGAAATCGCTGTTGAGAGACAAACGAGACATTCACATCAGAGTGATGAGTGACAATACAACGGCCGTGAGTTGTATTAACAAGATGGGGTCAAATCGGTCACAGAAACTCAATGATTTGTCTCAGCAGATATGGCATTGGTGTGAAGACAGAAATCTGTGGCTTAGTGCAGCCCACATTGCTGGAGTTGACAACACTGAAGCAGATACTTTGTCGAGAAAGGGGCACATTGACACAGAGTGAAAACTGGACTCAAATCTCTTGTTTCAAGCGCTTGATATTCTGGACACAAAGCCTGATGCTGACATGTTTGCCTCTAGGATTAATTTTCAATTTCCCAGGTACGTGTCTTTCTTACCAGACCCAGAAGCATGGGCCATTGACGCTTTTAGCATCAACTGGACTACTCTTACGGTGTATTGTTTTCCACCTTTCAGCATTCTACCCCGGGTGGTGGCAAAACTCAGGAACGATCAAGCAAGAGGAGTGATTGTGGCACCAGTGTGGACAAACCAACCCTTTCGGCCTGCGCTAATGAGAGTCCTAGTAGCACAGCCTGTTCGCTTATCGGCCAAAAACAAACTACTGACACAGCCAAGTCAAAAGGAGACTCTACACCCGTTAAGAAAAACACTAGCTCTGTTAGTATGCAAAGTGTCAGGGATAGATTCAGAACACAGGGACTTTCTGAAGACACAACCAACATTCTCATGTCCTCATGGCGACCCGCCACAAAACACATGTATGACGTGTACATTCAGAAATGGCTAGTGAACAACAAGTGGATCCGATTTCAACGCCTCTAGCCACAGCTATTAACTTTCTAACCTCTCTGGTTGTTGATGGCTACTCTTACAGTGCAGTAGCCACTGCTCGCTCGGCACTCAGTTGTTTTCTGTGTCACTATGACGGAACACCGTTTGGTCAGAATGAACTTGTTAAGAGGTTCATGAAGGGGGTGTTTGAAAGAATTCCGTCATTGCCCAAATACCATGAAACATGGGATGTCAATGTTGTGTTGACATTGCTGGAAACTTGGACTCCTAACGACAAGCTAACCCTTAAAGAACTGACCTTAAAACTTGCTATGTTAATCGCAATTTTGTCTGGACAAAGATGTCAAACATTGGCAATGTTAGACATTCAATGTATGTGTTTAACGGACGAAAAGTGTACATTCTATGTAAATAGCTTGCTAAAACATTCTAGACGAGGTAGCCATCAGGCACCGATTGAATTATTAAGTTTTAAAGAAAACAAAACATTGTGTGTGGTGCAAACTTTGAAGGAGTATCTGCGACGCACAAAAGACATCTGAGATGAGAATACCACCCGTCTCTTCGTCACACTACAGGCGCCGCACAAGCCGGCTAGCAGTGATACCATCGGTCGCTGGTTAAAGTGGACTCTGGAATGTGCTGGAATAGACATTACACGGTTCAGTGCTCACAGCACGAGGGCGGCAAGCACGTCAGCAGCGAAGCAAGCCAATGCACCCATTCATGTCATCATGAAAGCAGCTGGCTGGACTAACTCCACCACGTTTGCCAAATATTACAACAAGAGTGCTGGAACCAGTCTCAACATGGGCCAAGCAATCATAGACCGGTTTGTCCAACGGACGTAAGGTGAGCTTTCTGCTAATGTTTGTATTGATAACTGAAAGGCTCTATGTTGTTATTTCTGCTGCTTCGACCCACTGGCTCTCAAATCTCCTATGTACAGTGTACAGCTATGGGCTGAGCAAGAATTGAATACAATAAGGCGAGACTTACCTCGTAAGGTGATGCCGTTTGTAGATTCTTGCGAAGCAATAATAACCGGGAACGTGGTACATAGGCCCACCCATTTAAGGAAGAAAGGCACCTCGTGCCAAGGAAAACAGTTGTTACCCACCCAAGAAACAGTGAGCACGAACACAGGCTGTGTACAATGTACAAAGGAAGCACACCAGGCGAAGGGACCATCATAACACTGGATTATTTGTCTATCAATTCTTGGATTCAGTGTCTCTTTGCAGCAGCTCTCAATACTGAGTGGGATACCGCGCCAAATCTCCTATGTACCACATTCCCGGTTATTATTGCTTCGCAAGAATCTACAAACGGCATCAAGTCTCGCCTTATTGTATTCAATTATTTTTAGCCAAAATCAAAATGAGTTTTTCCTGTTAGTGTTACATGTAGTGATGTACAGTGATTTGTTTTTCTTTATGTCTCACAATGACTGCGCTAAACAACAAGTTGATGATTTCACATGCTTGTCTTCTCTTCACCCTTGTATCTATAACACTGTGATAAAAATGAATGGTCATGATGCCACACCAAACTGTTTATGGAGCATTTAAACTATACTGCCACTATGCAACAGATTTCAATGCGACTAACCTCTGGTGGGATCCAATCATCAGACATCAAACTAAATACACTCATATGTTAGACACATGCACATGCAAATAAATGGGAGAAAACATCACACCAAATCATAACAAAATATTATTACGTTCACTGTTCAGCTGCTTATATTTCCCCAATAATTCGGAAGAAAAACATCAAATAATTATTTCTCCATGAATTCAGTAGGAAAACAACATCAAATCATCAAAATATCATCATTTTGATATAACCTGTGAATTTATTTCTTTAAAAAAAAGTATTATTAACGTCATTTTCAAAGAAAATAACGTCAAAACTTATAACCCGGAACATTCACAATCAACAAAACTTTTGTAGAGCAGAGGAGGGAAAGAGAGGATGAGGGGGGGTATACTTTATACGTTGGCACTCAAAACAAGGATTTACGGCATATGCCAGAAAATTAGCACCCTTACTTTTGCAGTGGTAGGGAGCATAAACTACTGTAGTACATTCCAGCTTTATTTTTGCCTCTGCCAATCCAGCAGCTTTTTGCATGTTGAAATTTACAGGAGAGTCCCTTCCACCAGCCCCATCACAAACAAACAAACGCAAAACAACCACAAGTAAAACAAAAAGCCAAACACATGTGTTCATTTCACCCAAACCGGTATGATGGGTATGTCTGCTGAAAGCATCAGATTGTAAGGGCGGATTCTTTTCGCACACAGCTCAACAAAAAAAGAAAAGAAAAAGATTACTAACTCACCTCCCTGACCTCCTAGTGATGTTGATAACCAAAACAAAAACAGTTAAGCCGAGCTACTAACTGAAATTCACTTTCCCCAAACATGCACAGTATACCATGATGTTTTCCCTCAAATAAATAGCGCACTACTATAACCGAGTATAAATCTCATAATCACAAGCACATACTTATCAAGTTCTAATCTTTATATGAATAGCCAAGAATCTTGCTTGATCACTTAACGACAAAAGGAAAATAATTCAATTCACAAATCAGAAGCCAAACCAATAAGTTAGTGATGAGTTGTTGCATAAAACTGTAAGTGTATTACAAAACCTATGCATCATTTTCAAGCATGTCATACCACTTTCATTGAGACACACCATGCCCAAAACTTTGGTTAGACTTTATGCACATACAATCATTTCAGCTTAATCTTCATGATGCACAAAAATTAGAAGAGAAATGAAAGTTGCATTCACAATGGGATATTCAGTATGGAATTAAGACCAATCTGCAAAAACAAATTCTTGTGACTTACTATTAATGCTTATTATAGAGACAGAATGGTCAGCAGTGACTGTGGTCGCTATACGCTATACGGAAGGAAGGAACGAAGTTTTGGATAGAAGTTAACCCTTTCACCGCCAAAGTCGCATTTTAGCACCACAGTGATTTAACACCTATGTCACTAAAAGGCATCAAATTGGGGTCTATTATCCAAAACCCCTATTGTCTTAGTTTTGGGAAGTAAGGATAGACCTTATGTTATATATGTCACAGAAGAATCCCCAATACTGCAGATGGATTTTGTTCTATACCCAGGTAAATTTAATGGAACTTTTTGGCTGAAGTATGGCTGGCGGTGAAAGGGTTAAACCACATTTTAGCAAAGCTGTCGCAATTATAGATTACCTAGCATAGCGTGAAAGCAGCAACTACTTATAGAAGCAGTAGTCCTAAAATCATTGTGAAAAAGATAAGAGATTACAAAAAAGAAAGAGGGACAGAGACACACAGGGTGACAGAGAGAGAGACGAAAAAACAAGATAAAAAATACCACAGGATTTGCTGCTCATGGAAAGCCACGAACTGAAGCAAGAAATGCACATTTTGTCTATGTAGACACACTAGTAAACACACACACAAGCTCATAATTGAAGCTATCCCACTTTCATAAACCAGTTAAGAAAATATTTTTTAATCAAAAGAAAATGGCAATAATTTAGCAGAAAAAACCCAAGTCAAGACGTAGAAACAAATGCATTAAAATATGTGCTATAATGCAAATTAGAAGGGCCAACAGGCATGAGTTAAAGGGTAGGTGAATAGTAATGGAACCTTAAAACAAATAGCAAACTGAGGTGTTTCAAAACGAGGGGGGCGGGGGACAGGGTGTAATCAGCCATAAGAAGGCATTAATAAAACAAAGGGGAGTAAGCAAGGAAAATAAAGTGGCACTAACTTTGAACTCTGCCGCAGATCTTCAATGTAGGAGAAATTTGGAGTCAGCTGACCGTTTGAAGTGATGACTGCCTGAGGGAAAAAAGTAAAAGAAACTCTCACAGCAAGAATTAAGAAAGCTAAAAATGAAAACAAAAAAGATTATAAACCAAAAATTCTGTTAAATGACGTCCCTTCCTCCCACCTCACCCCAACCCTTTAAAACAGAATTAAAAAACCGAAACAAACAAACAGAAACAAAAAAAAGAATGGACAAAAATACCTGCTAAAAATTATAAAAGTAACAATTGACATACTTACATTTTTGACGAAAGGATGACCATCGAATTCATCAAAGGAGGTTTGAGCGTTGGAACGAAGCTGCAAAAGAGGACAGAATCTATCCAGCATAATAACATGTGAATTCATAACACTATGGCCTCGTACACAGTTCACGCGGAAATCACAAATGCAATCCGTAAATAAGTGAAAGAAAGAAGGGTACAAATTTACGGATTAGGGAAAATTTTGACACTTGCGGAAATCTTTTCCCTTCTTTCTTTTACTTATTTACGGATTGCGCACAGGTTTCCACACGGAATCTCCACATGTATGTGTACGTACCCTAAAAGCCCTTAACAGATTGATTTAAATCAAGAGAAGCTTCTTTGCAATGGGACCTAGGAATTGACACACATTTTTAAACATTCAATAAAAAACAATGTGAATGCTTAACGATGACTGAAGCCAGAGGAGAAATCCAATAACTTATGTTTACTTTACCCCTATGGGGATACCAGGGGGGCCCATTGTACAAATAGTTCCCCACCTTCTGGAAGTTCTGTGCTTGTAACTTCCTTTAATCTGTCTCTCTCTTTGACTCTGCCTTTTCCCTTTGCTTTCTGTCATCTATCTTTCTGACTTCTGATCTCCACTGCATGAACCTGGACCAAATTGCCTGAATGCAGGCTTCAGGCATAGCCACATGCACCCGTCTTTTATTTGCAAAGATGGTCTTTAACTCATTTGCATCGCAACGATTTTGAATTATTAAAAAAAACCTCACAAATCACTCCAGCCATACACACAAACAAAACATACATAATCAAAAGGAGAAATGAAAGAAGATTACATGCTTTTACTTCAGGTTTAGACATAGGGAAGTGGTAGATCAGACTTTTTAATATATAGACTTTATATAGAAAAACTCTCTTAACACCGATTGGTTTCCCTACAACAAATCACTACAAAAGCAAATGGCACACATCTTATCATGGGTGCATGCAGTAAACTTGTGGTCTAAGGGAGCGAAGCCAGTTTAGAAGTGACCAAGGTGATTTACTTCCCTTGAAGCACAGATTTACTTCCCTTGAAGCAAATTGACAGCTATCTATTAATTCCGGACATATATGGGATAGGGAAAGCGGTCTTTTTAAGCATAATTGCGAGTCTTAAATACTTCTTTTTTACCTTTCACATAGTTTTACTGTTACAGACACAGATACACACACACACTCACCAAAAAAAACAATATTATTCACAGTAACGTTCATATTTTTGTTCACATTTAATAGCACACTCTCACGCACCAAAAAAACCCCACAGCAGTCACGGGAGTTTGGAAACTTAAAACAGCAGGGAAGGAAAGCGGGCCACCCACCATCTCAGGGATGTGAGGCAGAAGCAGACTTCCGAAGAAATCAGTGGCTTCGCGGGGAATCTGTGCCGGCATGTTGTCGATGGAACAGATGAGGACTCCTGGCCCTGAGAAACTGTCCACAAACAAAGCAAATAGTCATCAGGTTAACACTGGTCAAAGACATAAAGCCCTTTTGGGGGGGAGGGGGGGGGGGAGGAAAAGCAAACACTTTACAGCTAGTTTCTTTTCTCAGCTTGTTTGTTTCCAAAACAATCTTTTTCATCGGAAAATCTGTTTCCAATAAAAATGGCCTTTCAACTTCCCACTTACAGGGTTTGTACAGATCTGTGTAGTAAAAACAATTCCAGGACTATTCCAGGACCAGGTTACTAAATTTCAAGGACTCAATCTGGCATACTAATCAATTTTGGTTGCATTCCCGCCTTCTTGTGCCACAACAGTTGCTTGTGCTTCTAACCTTGACAATGGCCTTTTAAAGCACACTCACCCATGCTGGTGATATCAAAGTTCTTTTTGCACACTGTGCAACTAGCTTTCCGTTTTGAACCATCTGTTGATAGAGCTAACCAGCTCTGATATATATTTTGTGTGTGCATCCAAACACTGTTGAATATGCAGTCTCCTTACCAGAAAATGGAAGTTAACTTACAGTAAAGGGAAGTAACTTCAGCGGCAGACAGCTGGCACAAATGTCGTCTGCTATGATCGCGATATCGGTATGACCTTGAAAGTTTCGGTTTTCTTCATTTGAATTTAGCTTTGACAGACTTGTTTAAAGCCACCCTTAGCTGCCTGAACGGACAGCCCGAATCTGTGTTCGCCGAACAGAAATGTTCGGCCGAACGGAGTTTTCCCTTAATTGCCCCCGAACATGCAGCCCGAACAGCGCTTCGCTGTTCGGCGAACAGCCGTTCGGGCCGAATCTCGTTCACAAGTCGTGTCCTGCGAACAAGTTTCTTGTTCGGCCGAACATGAGAAACTCTTCATACTTGAAGGAACAAAACATTGTCGCTGATCTTTATTTTTAGATCAGTGATCTATCCAAAACACGCCATTGTTTTTTCTTCCGATTACCTTTTCTTTCTTGCCGTCAGATGTTAGTCTAGATCATAATGCAAAGATGTAGTTTTGTCACCCTCGTCATGTTTACGAACCTCAAAGTCTGCTTCTTTCAGTTTTGTGAACAAGAGAGTTGTATTACTCGATCAGCACGAACACGGAACACTGAACAGACCAAGGCAAAGGCCTGTTTCAGTGTTTATCGATCTGTCATCATCACATCATTTATTATATTGAAGATAAATGCTATTGCTTCCAATTCAAAGTAGCCTTGTTGGAAATTTGATGAAGCTGTATGTTGGAAATTTGATGAAGTATACGTGGTCAACTTTTTCTGAAAAGCTGTGTGCCTGGCTAAGTGGTGAAAGTAAAGCAAAGAGAAAGAGTAGAGGCCTAAGCCCAGTCAGTCAGAAGTGAAAGTAGGCCTACAAAACAATCGACACATTTCATGTTTGGACTCAAGTTGTGTAGATTTCTTGTCATTGTGACTGACGAATCCCGCAGACTTAAACATAAGTGTTAAGCATATACATGTATATCTATACTTTAATCTGATCTAAACGATGCAGAAACAAAATTATATTCTATGTCTTTGTTGCAGTAGGTTGTAGAAGTATGTGGGCCTAGACTGACTAATGACTGACTACCACATAAATTTTGATTAGGTCTAGTGTGCATTTAAGTGTGTACTGTGTTTAACTGTATGTGTCTCTGTGTGTGTCTGTATCAGTATGTACTGATTTATTAATTGGTCCTGGGCCCTAAAGAGAAAAAGAAGAAAGAAGATTTCCTTTATTAGTTTATATTTTCCTTTTTTTTAACCAGCCGCGTGGCGAAAGCTGGTTAATGTTTTCAGCATAGTCTGTTCCTTCCTGGCTGTGTGTGTGTGTGACTATCTGTCTATATGACATCCTATGGTACTTGGATAACATTTGAACAGACATATGACAAACCTACTACAAAGACTAATACAAAGCAGTGCCATACAACGCGCATCATCAAACAACAGGCAGCGTCAAACATTGCGCTACGCCATACAACGCGCAGCGTCAAACAACAGGCAGCGTCAAACATTGCGCCACGCCATACAACGCGCAGCATCAAACAACAGGCAGCGTCAAACATTGTGCTACGCCATACAACGCGCAGCGTCAAACAACGCGCAGCGTTAAACAACACTGAACAGGCAGCGTCAAACATTGCGCAACGCCATACAACATGCAGCGTCAAACAACAGGCAGCGTCAAACATTGCGCCACGCCATACAACGCGCAGCATCAAACAACAGGCAGCGTCAAACATTGCGCCACGCCATACAACATGCAGCGTCAAACAACAGGCAGCGTCAAACATTGCGCCACGCCATACAATGTTCAGCGTCAAACAACAGGCAGCGTCAAATATTGCGCCACGCCATGCAATGTTCAGCGTCAAACAACAGGCAGCGTCAAATATTGCGCCACGCCATTAACAACGCACAGCGTCAAACAACAGGTAGTGTCAAACATTGCGCCACACCATACAACGCGCAGCGTCAAACAACAGGCAGCTTCAAACATTGCGCCACGCCATACAACATGCAGCGTCAAACAACAGGCAGCGTCAAACATTGAGCCACGCCATACAATGCGCAGCGTCAAACAACAGGCAGCGTCAAACATTGCGCCACGCTATACAACGTGCAGCGTCAAACAACAGGCAGCGTCAAACAATGCGCCACACCATACAACGCGCAGCGTCAAACAACAGGCAGCCTCAAACATTGCGCCACACCATACAATGCGCAGCGTCAAACAACAGGCAGCCTCAAACATTGCGCTACGCCATTCAATGCACAGTGTCAAACAACGGGCATTGTCAAACATTGTGCCAGGCCATACAACGCGCAGCGTCAAACAACAGGCAGCGTCAAACATTGTGCCACGCCTCTCAAATCAAACTTTGTTGTTATTCACACCACCACTACCACCACCACTACCACCACCATTACAAAACAAAGACTTTTATCAATACATGTAAAAAAAAAACCACCATACTTATGTCCAACTGTCACTTAGCTCATATTGGCATTTTTAGTTGCAGCTTCTTGCTTAATTTCATTTTTTGGCCATGTTATAGGTGTGTTACATGTCATTTATTAACACATTGTACATAAATATATGTCAATAAATTTGTTTTCATTCTGTTTTTTCTGTCTTGATCACTCATTGTTCACTAATTACTAAAAAGTAGCAGAGGTAATGAAAACAAAGCATTATTGCACACAGTGACAAACCATTCTCCAAAACAATTCCATGTTAATTACATGACTGATTGTGTGAGTGTGCATGCAGTCAGTGAGTGTGTCAATGTGTTTGTGATTTCATGATACAGTATCTACTTTATCCAGGGTATGGATGGTAGGAAGTGGTGAATTGTGTCAATGCCATACATATAATACCTTGATGCCAGTCCACTTTTCAAAAACACCAATGAAATGAAGATCATGTTGGCATCACAAATCACCTACAAAATTATATTGTTCTCCAAATGTTTATATGTAATCAAATACACATGGTCCTACATTTACGCGTCCGCTTATTTTTTTCCCTCTTTCTGTGTGTGTGTGTGTGATTTTTTTAACTCATTCTTTGGGGTGATATGCTATTTAATTTTTATACAGGTTCATGTTTCATTTCATGTTTTTAATGGTTTTTTTATATGAGACTTTACTTTTAAGTATAATTTGTATGCGCCCGCATTAGTAATTAGTGATGAGCCTACTGTGGGATACTGTGCTATATGTATTTTCATTATTATTATTATTATTGTTATTATTATTGTTATTATTATTATTATTATTATTACTAATCACTTCTAATGACAAATCCCTTACTGCATTTTGAAAAGCAATCCAGAAAGATTGCTGATAGATCAACAAAGCAGATAAACTCAATAGTCAATCACTCAGAGTAGATACAGTGAAACCCCCCTTATAAAACCTCCCATTATAAGACCCCCCCCCCCCCTACACACACAAGAGACTGAATGACTGAGAACACATAATGGCTGTCTTGCTGATAGTTGATAGTGTGTTGTATGTGTTTCAGTCATTCAGTATCCAGAAAAAGAAGCTGAGCAAATAATATTATGTGTACAAGTCACTGTGTTTGATGCTTTTAGGGGATGTGCACATTGCATGCCTAAGCTTCATGCGCTCATCAGCAAAAGTAAAAGAAAGTAAGAAATAAGCAGATGGAATAAGTGCATATGTTTCCCCATGTGCTTATCTCATCCGCTTAAGCTTAATGTATTTCTTACATTCTTTTACTTATGTTCAGATATGCGCATGAGATTTCTGCATGTAATGTGCACATCCCCTAAGTCTGAAACAAAAAATACTATATTCTCTTTCCCTCACTCCACTCTTTCAATTAAATCATTCACACAAATAATAATAATTAGGAAAATGTATATAGCGCCCATCCTACTATGTAGGCTACAGGGCGCTTTACACAAAATTGAAATGGAATAAAAACATGAAACAAAAATCCAATAACATCAGCAGACAAAACAATACACATATTAATCAACAACAACTACTGTGACTACTACTACTGCTACTACTACTACTAGGCCTAATACACATATGCATTGTCACACAATTCACAAGCATGAAATAACAACATAATATTCACAACATACACTCACACACCGAGCACAAGCACACACATACACACACGCACACCATGCATACATACACGTATAGGGGCCTACATGAACGCATCACACGCGCACACACAACACAAACATGCGCACACAAACACAAACACGCACACACTGATGTAGTGACTATAAAAAATAATGTCAAGCCCTAGGCTTCACCCCACTGTAGTTTACCAAAAGCCTGTTCATCGATCTGTCATCGTCACATCATTTTATTATGAAGATAATTCAATGCTATTGCTTCCCCTTAAAAAAAAAAGTTACTTCTAGGTTATTTTCTTTCTATAGACGAGATGCACAAATTTAAGGGCGTGGGGGATTTTCTAGGCTTAGCCTAGGCCTACATGTTTACTACCGAAGAAGGCCTTTGAGCCTCACTATGACGTTGGGGGTCAAATGATCACTTCCGCACAGTTCGTTTCGGGTTAGATTAAGGGACTGTTCGGCCGAACGATGGATTCGTTGTTTGTTCGGGCGAAAATGAAAAGACCCTTAATTGACTTCGCTCGTTCGGCGAACACCCTGTTCGGCCGAATTGGATTCGGGCAGCTAAGGGTGGCCTTTACCCCTATAATGAAGGTGGCCTTTACCCCTATAATGAACAACCTGGAATTTGCCACAGAAAACTCCAGAATTTGAGAAAAAAAAAAAGAACTCCCATCGCTTATGCCGCCATGCGACATTTTTTAGTCCACGTTGCAGTACTTGCAGTGTGCATGCTTGTCTCCCAAACACGAACTTGTTATTCCTGGCACTTTCAAATACTTTTCAGAAAACTTCTGCTTCACTTTTAGCCGTTTCACCCTATCACTGCTGTCGTTTGTCGAAGATTTCTGGCGCTTGCCGCCTGCGGTTGACTTGCCTGAGGACATGTTCGGCGCAAAACTACAATCTCTGCCAACAAGAAATACTATCATTGGTTGAGGGGGGTCCACGGACCAAGAACAATCGCGTCTCAGAACTCCAAGGTTTCGGTCAACCCTTGCGTCTTTTCATACAAACAGAAACAAATAATAGACGTTTTTTTTCAAAATCCCGGGATTTTCAGTGTTCACCTGGAATTTATTATTTTACCCAGAATTTTTGCAAATTCCCGGAATAATTCTGGCAAAACCGGGAGGGTAAACAGGTCTATTTTGACCTTCAATATTTTTTGTAGAGGACAGATTTTGACTTTGATGGATTGAGATTAAGGACATGGTCAGACGATTCTGAAAATTCCAGGACTTTTCCATGATTTTGGGGGCATTTGCTGTTTTCCAAGCACTTTTCAAACCCTGGAAAAGGCCATGTCAATTTTCCAGGACTTTTCACGGCTTCAAGGACTCTGCACTTACCTAAACCGCTTTCCATACTCCCACCCCAATATCACCATCACCTCTACTCCCCTCCCATTTCTCTGTTAAAAATGGCTTCTCAAGTTCTGACTAATGCCGACCCTCCTCTTCTTACACCCAAAACCTTTCAATACTTTTTATTCCAAAAGAAGAAACATTTGTTTCCTAAGAATTCCTTATCTTTTGCTAATGCTCTACACCTTCTTCTATTCCTATTTTATCACTCCTGAAAAAAAGAAAAAGAAAAAGCCCGTAAAAAAATTATTCAGCTTGTTTCCAACCCTGCCCTTCACCCTACCCTTTCCTCCTCCTCAATCTCATCCCCCTTCACTCCCCCCCCCCTTCACCCTCCTCCCTCTCTTCACCTGGTGCTGTCCATGTTCTGCTCGGCGTCGTACAGGCAGAAAGGGGAGTCGATGGTGGTGCACTCCTTCATGAACTCGATGGACCCCCCGGGGTCGGCCGAGATGTCACAGATGGCCAGCAGGCGGTGGGGGAGGTTGGGGCAGCCCGGGGCAGAGGGCACCCAGGGGTAGTTGGTGGGCTGCAGCAGGATCTTGGCATCAGGGATGGAGATGAGGCGCGGGGAGTTGGGCGCCCAGTAGATCCCGTTGATGATGCACGAGGCGAAGGGCGCGATCTGTGGCCACAAAGGAGGAGCAGACATGAGATTGGAGGAAAGTGACATTTCCTGAAAAGTTACCGGGGGGCCTAGCCTACACACCCCTGGTTGTCTTTAAAAAAATCCTGATCCTGATCCAAGAAATGAACTTTAGTGAAGTGGCTGTTGGAAGTGGGCTTCATCTGAATGGGATGAACATGCTGGATTGCATTGTGGATTTGAATGCTAACCGGGACATGTCTGCTTCATTCATGCTTCCATTAGCCTCTCCCTGTCTACACCCTCCCTCTCAATGAATTTACACTTATCTAAAGAACAGTTCTGCTGGCTTTAAAATTCTTGAAATCAGGAAATTTCCTAATAAATCTCAAGTCTGTAGGAGGGAATTAAAAATATTCTATAGACACTGTCTCTGTGTGCTGCAGGTAAAAGAATTAGTTGGCCTTTGGAGACATTTCAAGACACCAGCTGTTCTAAAATCCACTTGGTTAAGTGGGGATGTATCCTGGGCAAGGTATCTCCACAAATTTCAGCCCATCCTTCCAGAATAGAAGCGCCCTCTGCCACCAGGAAGTCACAGTGAGACACACACAACAAAAATGGCAAACAATAAATAATTTGAATATGATGTCTGTTTATAAAGGCTTGGCCCAAGGGGACCAATCCATGCCAGCAAGAACAAAAACCACACAGACTACATCATCCTTACTTGCTGACCTAAGTAGAAAAATAAACAACACAGCCAAACAGTGAATGGCACACAAAGAAGAAAGTCCATTCCTACAACCCATGATCTTTCACCTTGTGGCTGAAGGTGGAGGCATATTTCTCAGGGTGCGCCTCAAACTCCTCGGCGTCGAACTTGCTGCCGTCTTTGCGCACATAGTGGTCCTCTCTGCTGACCACACAGGCATAGATCCTGTTCTGTCCTGCAACAACGCTCAGAATGGGCATTCAAAACAAAAACTGAATAAAACTTTTAAAAAAGAGCAAAACTTGGGCAATGTCATCTAGCTTTCAAGCAGCCAAGAATGAACATCCCCTGGAGAAAAAAAGTTTAACGACTCCAAGTCTAATTAGACAAAAAGATTGATATCATGGACATGTAATCCAACAATTGTTGGAGAAATGAGTGAGAGAATGGATGCAGAAAAAAAGAGACTGGTATCAAGAAAACATCAACAGAATGGGGATAATAAAAACTCAAGCAATATAACTGAATACCTTCTGTTTGGTCACTATCACGCCCTTTCTGCCCTGTTTAGCATGCCTGATCACACATTCCCTATATGCCTTCTGACTGACGGTCAGTCATTACTTACTTGTTTGATTCTTCCACGACTCATCTCGCAAATAACGCAATCAGTAAAAAGGAAGTAATCAACATTTTTGTTCCTTCATTTTTCTCCTATGTTTTTTCGTAAAGTTTTTATTAGAATACTTTTATCTGTTTTCCTGACAACCATGAATATTCTGAATTGGAATTGAAAAGCAAATTCTTTTCTAAATATTCTTACCTCCAAAGCGCACAGCTTTAGGCAAGTACTCAGGTTCGATGTACTCATGAGGCAGCTCTTGAAACACTTCTTGAGCTCCCTGCCAAACACATTCACACAAGAAAAACTGAACACCATGTCATCATTATTAAGTCTTATTTAGTCATATAAACCTTATATAAAATCCTCAAAAAATAATCCAATGATATGAATGTAAGTTGGCCCAAGGGGAACAATCTATGCCAGCAAGAACAAAAACCAAACAATAAAGAAGGGTTTCACACAAAAAAGACTTTGTTACCTAAAATCATCTACTACCCTTGAAAAACTAAAGACTAATGACTATTTAGTATCACTCCCCCACCTCCACACAACATCCTTCCCCTCTATCTCAATCCACCTGCCACACAATATATAAAAGGTTTAGCTTTGGTTTGTCATCATCGAGCCCCCCCCCCTGATCTATACACACATCTACCACTAAGCCACAAATCAGTAATTTTAAAGATGTTCTATGCACATAAAAACAATTGAAAAAAGGAATTAAACAAAAGAAACCAGCTTCTAATGGGTGTACCTGGGAAACATTTCCTGACCCAGTGAAGATGAAGACGAGGGGTCCAACAGATTTAGGCAGACGCCCCAGAGCGATCTCGTACCCAGCATCCCGTACAGCCTGTCGCGCCATCTCTGTGTTGCGGTAGTTATGGCTGGGCCCAATGTGCTGAAAAGTTCAATCATCAAATCATGAAACCTGTATTGCAGTAATTGTGGCCCAGTGTCATGTGCTGAAAAGTTCAATCATCAAATCATGAAATCTGTATTGTAGTAATTGTGGCCGAGTGTCATGTGCTGAAAAAATCAATCATCAAATCATGAAACCTGTATTGCAGTAGGCCAAGTGTCATGTGCTGAAAAGTTCAATCATCAAATCATAAAATCTGTATTGTAGTAATTGTGGCCGAGTGTCATGTGCTGAAAAAATCAATCATCAAATCATGAAACCTGTATTGCAGTAGGCCAAGTGTCACGTGCTGAAAAGTTCAATCATCAAATCATAACATCTGTATTGCAGTAATTGTGGCCGAGTGTCATGTGCTGAAAAGTTCAATCATCAAATCTGTATTGCTGTAATTGTGGCCGAGTGTCATGTGCTGAAAAGTTCAATCATCAAATCATGAAACCTGTATTGCAGTAGGCCAAGTGTCATGTGCTGAAAAGTTCAATCATCAAATCTGTATTGCTGTAATTGTGGCCGAGTGTCATGTGCTGAAAAGTTCAATCATCAAATCATGAAACCTGTATTGCAGTAGGCCAAGTGTCATGTGCTGAAAAGTTCAATCATCAAATCATGAAACCTGTATTGCAGTAATTGTGGCCCAGTGTCATGTGCTGAAAAGTTCAATCATCAAATCATGAAATCTGTATTGCAGTAATTGTGGCCGAGTGTCATGTGCTGAAAAGTTCAATCATCAAATCATGAAATCTGTATTGCAGTAATTGTGGCCGAGTGTCATGTGCTGAAAAGTTCAATCATCAAATCATGAAACCTGTATTGCAGTAGGCCAAGTGTCATGTGCTGAAAAGTTCAATCATCAAATCATGAAACCTGTATTGCAGTAGGCCGAGTGTCATGTGCTGAAAAGTTCAATCATCAAATCATGAAATCTGTATTGCAGTAATTGTGGCCCAGTGTCATGTGCTGAAAAGTTCAATCATCAAATCTGTATTGCAGTAATTGTGGCCCAGTGTCATGTGCTGAAAAGTTCAATCATCAAATCTGTATTGCAGTAATTGTGGCCCAGTGTCATGTGCTGAAAAGTTCAATCATCAAATCATGAAACCTGTATTGTAGTAATTGTGGCCGAGTGTCATGTGCTGAAAAGTTCAATCATCAAATCATGAAACCTGTATTGCAGTAATTGTGGCTCAGTGTCATGTGCTGAAAACTTGGTGAATAAACCATAAAAGTGTGAGATCTTTGTTGTCATAGAACTGGACACATCAAAAGTTATAAATCATCAGAGGATGTTTGCTCAATGTTATATATTTATGGTTGGAAATGCTAACACACACAGACACAGACTGACCATGAATGGTGTGTGATGTCCAAGGGCCAGCAGTCTCAGGCCCAGACCATGCAGAATGTTGATCATGCCAGACACGCCTGCATACTTGCCAAACGCCACCATGCGCATCCCTTCTGAGTCCAGAATCTTCTCGTAGTCAATTAGACGAATTCTCTAGGAAAAGAAAACAAAAGTTCAATGGTGTGATTTGAGATTAACCCCTTCAATGACAGAGGAAAACAGAGACATTATCGATTTCCTTATTATACCATTTAAAAGAGACCTGTTAGCCTCAATCAAAGAAAATGTCTAGAGATATATCTTTCCTAACTTGTCTAAACCAAAAACCATCTTTCCAGAGCTATGACATCAAAAGTTATGACATGATCAATGACACCACACACCTGTAGTAGACAGGATTGGGTAGGCAAGGGGTTAATATTCTAAAATTCAGAGCTTTCACCCTTTGCATCCCCTCACAGTCCGGAATCTTCTCGTCAAGATAATAAAAACAATTCTCAAGGAAACAGAAAGAGGAAAACAAAAATTACGAAGGTTTCAAAGGTTTTTATTTCCCCAAAATCCCCTTGGTGGTTATTCTCAATTCTATGATTAGAGGGCAATGTCTTAAAATTTAGCGCTTTGCACTCCTTCAAAGTAAATAATCTTCTAGTAGTCAATCATACAAATTCTCTGAAAAATAACATGAATTGCTACAACATTCAAACATTTAGTCTTCCCTCCTTTGACGAAAACCTTCTATGTAAATCAACTTTCACAGAAAATCTCATTTGTCTGGACACTGTCTATTTGAAAAAGTTTGTATTTTCTGCCCTAAACATTTAAATTTAAGGCTGTACCATGTTCCCGGAATTAAGTCCAAATTGAAAGGGCTCAAATTTTGTTTTGAGGTAGCTGGTAATACAAGATAAAAAAAGAAGAAGTTTTTGCCATTTTTATAGGGGATCATACTGCGAGTTGTGAATAGATGATTTTCGGGGAAAAAAATAAGGGAGAGCACTTCGTGAAAATGAGAGTTGCTTAACTCGACTTACTCGGTCAAATACCATAGCAATAATGACGTTGAAGAGTGAAGCGAAGCGAGTGAACAATTTGCAAACATTTTAAATAGAAAGAGGGGTTACAAACTGATCTAACTTGCAAAACGTCGAGAACTCACAAAGAAATAAACATTGAGATTGACACAGATGGCTTGATAGAGAACAAAAGCGAGAAACACAAACCGAGTGTGTCTACTCAAACGCAGCATGTTCGGAGGAGGATTGTTACCATCTGGGGGGGGGGGGGGGGGGGCAATTGCTATCATAGTCTTGACATCTGTAGGGTCCCCCTTATAAAAAGTGCTTCACAATAATGGGTACCATTATAAATGAAAATCACATGTTAACGGACAGAAAGTTACCACTTTCAGATTGCTATCATGCATTTTTAGAAAGGGGTGACTCTAGAGATATCAAAAATATACATGATAGCAATTGACACCCTCCCGATGGTAATCATCCCTATTTGGGGGATCTACCTAATGGTAGAGTAACTTCCCTGTTTGACCAATTGAATTAGGCAAGATCACTCCTATACACAGACCTGTTTACCCTTATAATGAACAACCTGGAATTTGCCACAGAAAAACCTGGAATTTGAGGGGAAAAAACGGAATTCACATCGGTACACGACTCGTGATAAAACACTGATTTAAGGTATCTTGCGAGCACACAGTGTGCACACACTCACAGGTGTGTTGAAATTTTTAAAACGCAACCACTCTCCCGGCTATTTTTGTGCCTTTAACTTGGATTGATGGATGAATGGTGTGCAAATAATAAAAGAATAATCATCCAGACATTTAGACACCGGCACCTTTGGAATTATTGGGGTAATTTGTTTAAAATAAAGGTAATCGAAGTCAATCGAGTCAAGTCTTTGATCGGCAGGAAGATCGGTTTCTGCGAACATCGGCGTCGATTTTCAATATTGTGATGATTTTGTGGCTCAGTTTTACCAGAAAAGCTTTATTAGTACCTTCAGTCATTAATTCTTAGTCAATTTTAGTATAAAACAAGCTGGGAAAAGCAAAATACCTGGAAATGTCCACGATCGGACAGAGAAAATCATCGTGATCAATTTTCACTTCATTTTCCGTTGAAAAGCAAAATTCTCACATTATCGTATTTTCCAGTGATAATATAATCTAAATTGACTCATTTCAAGCCCTAATTACAATCTCTACCATTAAAAAAAACTGCCTGGAAAGCTCTTCAAATCGACAGTAAAAGCCTGGCTGCCATTTGTCTGACCCCGAAATAGATCGACCAAAATAAAAAAATTATTTCACCCCTTTAACCAATGAAAACGGTAGATTTTTATCAATCTTACTATCTACTTTAACTAAATACTTACCAACACTTAAAACATGTGCATTGACTCTTAATGACCTGGAACTATACCAAAGACTATAGTAAAACGAAAGTAGGGCGTGACCTCGACCCCTGCGCCGGATATGGGGCGCTAGTTATCCCCCTTACATCCGGGCAGGCGAGGTGCGCGCGCGCTCTACAAACATCATTCGAAAACCCTTTTCCCCCAAATAGCATCAGGAGGGTAGGAAGGGAGGGAACATCTTTGTTTTAAGTGTTGGTAAGT
>CM065696.1:40330679-40350679 GCA_017654935.2 Phymorhynchus buccinoides | reverse complement strand
ATGTTTATGTCCGTTTGTCAGTGTCTGTAAGTTTAAGTTTTGTTGCTTAAAAAGTAAGGCATTAGCGTGTTTTATATGAGATCATCATCTTTGATTTGGAATTGTTTTCTGCTTTGAGATAATCTTTTTTTTTTTTTTTTAATTGGGGGGGGGGGGGGGGGGGGTGTCTTGATTCTATTATAATCTACCCCTATTTTCTTTATCTTGACACTCGGTTTTGTGTCTTTTGTTTATTTTGATTGAAGCATATAGTTATTTAAATCCGTCTATATTGTCTGATATGCACTTTTTCTTATAATGAGCACGCCATAAGCCTAGCTTGTTGTTGCTTCAGTTTTCTTGCTGTATATGTTTGCGATGTAAAGGCGATAAAAATGTTTGGTAAAGGTCAAGATGTGCCACCCCCCCTACCTATCTCGGTTAATTGTATTTTTCCGTTATTGCCTTTCTTACCATACATAAAGCTGTATTTTAGGAACATTCGTAGCTAATAACCTTTTTGGAATACTAACCCTAACCCTAACCCTAGCCCTAACCCTAACCCTACCCCCCACCGTATAAGACGGAAAAACGCAACGAACCACAACTGTGACAAATCGCGGTGTACTGCAGTACATAGTGGGGGGTAGGGTTAGGTTTAGGGGTAGGGTTAGGGTTAGGGTTAGTATTCCAAAAAGGTAATTAGCTGAAAATGTTCCTGAAATACAGCTTTATGTATGGTAAGAAAGGCAAAAACGGAAAAATACAATTAACCGAGAAATGCATGGGGGGTGGCACATCTTTACCTTTACCAAATGTTTAAACCAGAGAGAGAGAGAGAGAGAGAGAGAGAGAGAGAGAGAGAGAGAGGGGGGGGGGGGGGGGAGGGGGACAGACAGACAGATAGACAGAACCGTTAAAAAAATAAGAGAAAAAAAGGGTTTGAACTGTCAAAACTAAAATGTCGTTATTCAAAAAGTTCATTATCATGTTTAGAAAGTAAAACTGAACCTACCCACCAATTTTCATCAAGATCACTGAAAAAATAGAAAATAACGGTTTTCAACTGTCAAAAGTTAAATGTCGTTTATGAAAAGGTCACTATGATTTCCAGAATGAAAAGCTGAACCTACCCACCAATTTTCATTACGATCACTGCAAAACTAAAAAATAACGGTTTTCAACTGTCAAAAGTTAATCCTTTTAGTTTATGAAGAGGGTACTATAATTTTCAGAATGAAAACATGAACCTACCCACCAATTTTCATTACGATCACTGCAAAACTAAAATATAACCGTTTTTAACCGACAAAATGTTAAGTCATACTTTCCAAACTTGGGGGTTACGCTTGTTAAGGAAAAAAAAAGTATCTACTTCAAAATTCTACGACATTCTGTGAAATAGTTTGGATGAAATTGGCGGAAAGGTGTTAAAAACAGAAAATAACTGCCATTTAACGGTTATTTTGTTAAGTTTTATTTCTGCAAAATAGTTTAAAACGGTGACGCAACGGACCTAACATCCAAATATCATTAAAATCGGTTAAGGCTTTCTTGACTTTAACGTGGGACGGACTGACAGACACACAGACAGACAGACAGACACGGTCCTTCTTTGGCTCACTGTGCTGTGGGAGACAAGTCGCTTCGCTCCTGATAATAGATGTTTTTCGAAATCCCGGGATTTTCAGCGTTCACCCGGAATTTATTATTTTACCCAGAATTTTTGCAAATTCCCGGGATAATTCCGGCAAAACCTGACGGGTAAACAGGTCTGCATACACCATAAGATTACTCTAATTATTTCCAAACAATTCCTATTATCCCATTTTTTGGGTGCTACCCGTTTCTGAAATAGCTGGTTTCCACTGTAGTCTGATCATTAAACATTCTCTAAACCAGTTTATTTACGGGTTGCAAGTTTTGGGACCCTCCCTATGATCTTAGCTTGTTAAGCATTCTCTAAACCAGGGCCTCTATTCACGTTGAGATAGCATGAGACTTAGCATGATGCTAACTTAGAAGCTCTTCCAATGTCCTATAGGATTTAATAGGACTTTTGGAAGAGCTTCCAAGTTAGCACCATGCCAAGTCTCATGCTATCTCAACGTGAATACAGGCCCAGTTTATTTACGGGTTGCAAGTTTTCGGACCCTCCCTATGATCTTGACATTTCTGTTGACATGCTCACCTTTTCGAGCAGGGCATCGAGGAGGGGCATGTTGTCCTCCTGTGCCTTGATGGTGTGGGAGAAGAAGGCGTAGGTCTTGTCCGGCACCAGGATGTCGATGGGCACCTGCTTCACCCCGATGATCAGAGACGCCTCACTCAGGTCCTCCCGCACAATGCCCCCCACATCAAGGTATTCCTAGGGGGGCAAAATTTACGTTTGTATATTTCAAAGAAACATACTACCACCTGCTTCAACATGATGATCAGCGACGCCTCACTCAGGTCATCACACACAATGCCCCCCACATTGAGGTATTCCTTGGGCGACAAATTTAAGGTTGTTTTTTTCCCATGATTTTAAAAGAATAGAGATGGTAATAAAAAATTAATTAAAAACACACAAGGGAGTTGCCAAGCGGCAAGCAAGTCTTTTGCCCCGTCCTCCCCAACACCTCTTCTCCCCCCTCACATCTTAGACCCGCCCTCTGCGCAAACACATACACACAAATCAATCTGTAACCCCACATCTTAGACCCGCCCTCTGCGCAAACACATACACACAAATCAATCTGTAACCCCACATCTTAGACCCGCCCTCTGCGCAAACACATATACACAAAACAATCAGAAACAATGGAATCTGATATCCAAAAATAAATTAATCCTTCTAGACACAGCCTCTAATTATTTTACTTTCTAACGATTCATTATTTGTTTTGCCTTTAATGTATTTGTTATCAATGTAAAGTGCACTGAGCTCACGTGAGAAAGAGCGCTATATAAATTCCCATTATTATTAGCTCGCCAAGCATTTTCTGTTCTTTGTAACATTCTCTGCCAAATAATTTTTCAAGAAAAGAACTAAAAACAATCACCTGCTTTATTAAATGCGTTAAATTAAGGGATATGCACTGATATAATATAAGCACTAAAAATAGACAACCGAGTGGAAGGTGTTTACTGACACCCCTCTATGAAGCTGACAATGACGAATAGGCAACGTCATGGCACAAATCTGCGTCCACGCCAGTAGGAGGGTTAAACTTGTACCTGCATGCTGTAGGCCCGTCGGTCTGAGGGCTGGATCAGCACCTTGACGCCCTTCTTCACCAGCTTCCTGACATGCATGGGGGCCAGGGGGGCCCTGCGCTCCCACACGTTGATGGTCTCCCGCCGAATGGCCATGGTGGGCTGACGCTCACCCTCCTTCCTCTGCGGCCATCGCACCCCACTCAGCGACGACAGGTTCCGACACTGACCAAAAAAACATTTCACATTTGGTGAAAACCATGGGACTGGAAAAATCTGCCCACAAGCCTCAGCTCTTGTCATACTTTGAGAAACAAAGAAAAGGGCAGAGGGAGAGAGGGAGGGAGGGAGAAAGAGAGAGAGAGAGAGAGAGAGAGAGAGAGAGAGAGAGAGAGAGAGAGAGAGAGAGAGAGAGAGAGAGAGAGAGAGAGAGAGAGAGAGAGAGAGAGAGAGAGAGAGAGAGAGAGAGAGAGAGAGAGAGAGAGAGAGAGAGAGAGAGAGAGAGAGAGACTCAGAGAGAGAGAGAGAGAGAGAGAGAGACTCAGAGAGAGAGAGAGAGAGAGAGAGAGAGAGAGAGAGAGAGAGAGAGAGAGAGAGAGAGAGAGAGAGAGAGAGAGAGAGAGAGAGAGAGAGAGAGAGAGAGAGAGAGAGAGAGAGAGAGATGGTGGAATGGGGATAAGGGAGATAGAAATTAGAGAAAGTTCTTCTTCTTCAGTTCTTGATCACTCTGAGGAAGTTCCAATACAAACACAAAATTTTCAGGAGGCTGGGTGGAGGAGGGGGTGCTACTCCTAAAATAAGTATTCCACAGTGAAAAAACAAAAAAACAAAAAGAACACATCACTACCCCACCAAGGAAACAATTTGCAGAGGTAAAGAAAAGTACAGGTGTGCAGGCAAGACACAGCCAGACAGCACCCACCTGGTGAAGGATGGTTCTGTATGGTTTGCAGCACTGCAGAAGAACCGTTAATCCCATGTCGCTGCCCACAGCCCCGACAGCACTCACAGCAGTGTACTGTACTGTATTGTAGTTTAGTCGCTGTGAATTTACAATTCAGCTTAATGTCTGACAAACCTGAAAGAATAAAATAAAAATTAATATGATAAATTTGACGACCCATTTGTTGATGATGACATTGGTTATTTAAGAGACTAACATTTCAAACATTTGAAATGCTAGCTTTTAGGTGAAAATTACTCACCTTTTTTAGTCACTATTTCAAAACTAAATCAATGGGATTTTTCTTCTTCTTCTTCCAATTGGGGATGTTTATCCTACCCACACCCAAAGTCTTCGCTCAGACTGCTAATGTGCTACACAGGATGCATGCTTTTTGAGTTCGTGTCATCCATTCTACCGGCACACACGGCCTACTCGAACCGAATAGTGGAATGGGCTTTAACGTGCGCACAAGATGATGTGCGTGCATTTGCACACAGGACCTCGGTTTTAGGTCTCATCCGAAGGACCAGGAAATAGGAGTAAAGTACCTTTCCCAAGGATGCAACACCGTGACCAGCTGGGTTCGAACCAGCACACTCGCAAACCCGCTGGATTACGAGCAGCGACGGCGCCTCCATGGCAATAGTTTTTTCCCAAACTGTGACCCATGCGCAATATGAGTATGACTACTAAAATTGTAAGAAAATATCATAACAAAATCGGAATTTTGTGTAAAATCTGGGGGGTATGTGCGTTATAGTCTGAAAAATACAGTAACTTTTATGAATGGTGTCTTTTAAAAGATTTTCCCTCCTTACTTATTGTCTTGGCACAGATAAGACCATAACGCTGCCTCCTTTGACTTCCTAAAAACAATATTCCTCTTTATGGACAGGTGGCACTGAAAAGGGCGCCCAAAGGCAAACTAGTCCCCAAAGTTGCAGCACCAAGTGTAAAGTTAGTACTGTCCAGTACACATGTGCATACATACTGTACATATTATTAAAATCTAATCACAGAAACAACTTACCATCCGTGATAAACTACCGGTACCATAGTTTTCGGACTATATGGCGCACCTTTGTATAAGGCGCTCCCCCCAAATTTCATATTTTGTTATTATAGTTTCTTACTATTTTATTAGTCATATTATAAAGTGCAGGGGTCTGAGTCTGGGGGAAACAATAGCCTTATACTTTATAGTCCAAAAAATATGCTATATATAAAAGTCTGCCATTTGAGCTCAGTACAAACATACAAACACACACATTCACACCCAAAACAACAAAACAGCACATCCAACACATGACACAGCTCTCTGATTCAGTGACTGAGTCATTTACACACCCAGTTCTACAAAAATGTAATAATAATTATCACGCCATTAATTTAAATGCACTGCTTCGCATTTGGAGCAAGTTCGTTTTTAACTTCTTCTTTTTCCAAAGGCAGCTCTTTGATTTAAATATAACCACCATGTGTTACACAAGTTAAATTTGTAGATCTATTTGTGGATGCTTTACAAATTACAGTCACACTTTTCCAACACATGCACACACATACATACATGTATACACACACCCACGTGCACACTTAGTGACTTACACACAAGCACGTATGCACGCACACGCACATACACACAGCCATGAGTTAGCCTAACACATTTCACATCCTCTTTCTGATGTTCGTTAGTGGGGGGTTTAAAAGTGCATGCAGAACGGAATTGGAAATACAATACCTCACATATGACATCTCTATCTCTATTAATAATCGAATGTGTCTGTCTGTCTGTCTGTCTATGTGTGCACGCCAAAACCACATTTAGCTTTTGCTGATCGCCAACAAACTTTCACTGAACACACTGCCGGTAAAATAGGAGGCATAACGTTTCACAACACGCTCACTAATCAGCATAATTAACTGATTTCTATGTACACTCAGTCAGCACAACTGATTGCACTTTGCTTCCATTTTTTCCTTATCTCCTCTTTTGAGATCTCCCTTTAAAAAGGATATTTTTTACACTACTTTTCACGAAGGTGTGATAGTTCAATGGATAGTGCGTTTCGCTTAGTGCGTTGCGTTTGCATGCAAGAGGTCGTGTGTTAAAATCTCCTCTGGATACCCTTTTTTTTCTTCTCTTTTTCTTCTTTTTTTCGGTCTTGCATATTCTTTTGTGTGTGTGTGTGTGTGTGTGTGTGTGTGTGTGTGTGTGTGTGTGTGTGTGTGTGTGTGTGTGTGAGTGCATTACTGCCACTAGTGTGTGACTTTCTGACTCTTCGTGTCGGGATGGTTTGGGGTCACCTCACACGGTTACACCCACTAAGAAAATGGACCAACTACAGCCTGGGTGAATCCGGGTTTACTTACTAATACTAGTAACATTAAAAATTAACGATTTAACATTCTACTCTTAGCCTCATGAGTAGACCTTAACGTAAGTTGGTGGTTGTTTTTTAAGTCTAGTTTTTAAGATCCTGAAATACGCTTTAGCACTCTGTAACATTATAGTTACTAAATAGAATTCAAAAGACTGGAGAAATGCACACACACACACACACACACACACGGTCAAATGCGCGTCAAAGTTGCTCATTGAAGTAACGGAAAGGGAAGGAAAGTGGGTGATGAGCAACTTTTGAAATCTATTGAAGTTAACTTGAGTTCATAGCCTTCCTAAGTTCATTAAATTATAGGCTCCATTCCAACGTACACCGACCAGAACCAGATCAGGGCGCTGCGTAGCCATCCGTGCATTTTGGATGATCAGTGTTCCCCATGCTTCCAAATTTTTAAGGGGCATCATGACCCTTTGCCCCCAAATTTTAAGGTTCATTTGAAAATTTTTGAGGGTCAAAATAAAAGCCATAATAAATGGACAATATGCTCTAAAATAAAGACATGAAGCCAGTCAAATTCTTCACACCAACTTGACTTGAATTTGCGAGTTACTTTCTTCTTTTCATCACGACTGACAGTTGAAGTAGAACTTGAAGGGCCTGGAACAGGTTCGAGGGTTTTTGTCACCTCACTTAAAACTTCAGAGTCTTTGGACGAACTTTGCGTCGAAGTTTTCGCAATCCAGCGAAGCAGCGCGGGCTAGGCTTGGCAGCAGTGCACGTGCGAGCAGCATGGGTGGCGAGAAACAATAGGAAATTACTCTGGTTCATGATAGTTTTTGTCGTCTGCTTCAAGCATGGTAGTGAAAGAATAGGCCCAGTATATTTTGTTGATCGTTTCCCGCAAGCCGAAATGGCTTCGACATTCTGATCGCGGCGAACACGTTTGAGGAAGCAATCGGCTGAGAGAAAAACTGTATGTCACAATGACGTATTGACTGAAAAATGTATACTCAAACTTGAAACTTTGTACGTAATTTACGTACAGATCTGTGTAATCGGGAACACTGATGATTCACTTTCACAGTTTCAGTACACACAAACAGATCTACACTATTGACTGCAATCATGCTGCAAAGACGGAACAAACATGGGCTATCATGTATTTTATCCTCCCCCTTCATTTCTCGACTATTTATGTCCTGCCTTTGTTAGCGAACATTAGCGAGAAATATTTTACTATTTTTAGCAACTTTTTCAGCTAATAATGTTTTCTCAATTATTCACTAATAATTAATTCTATATATACCTTTAAGTAGGAAAGACAGAACAGCCTATTTCGGGCTTTCCCGCTCGTCACAGAACTGTCATGGGACTGTCACACGTCTTTGCGTAATAGTCATACACAGTGGATTCCTGCTAACTAAAAAACGGACAACTCCAAAGCACTGGGTAACTCGCAATAACTTTCTGGTCCCAGTTTAATCATCTCTATGCTAAAAGGTCTTTTTAAATAAAAAATATTGGCTATCTCAAAATGAACGTTCAGTCTCTCCAATTTTGACTAAAGTGATTTTCACTGTATACTGAGTGAATGGGGGGAAAACCGTTCATGATAATTTAAGTGCTCAGTCTACAGTAAGAAAAGCAAGACTGAAATAGCTGAGAAATTAAGATTAATATTAAGATTAAAATTATAGCCCATCGACAACTCAGGGCTGTCACTATAACATCAGTTAGCAGGCCAGAGGTTTGTGTAGCCGTGACGGTTGTTTACTCGCCCAGTTAGTAACCTAGTAACCTAAATAACGTCACATAATGACTTGCGAGAGTATCGCAAGGGAGGTTACTCTACAGTCACCACATTAAATGCTGAGAAAATAAGGGGGTATGCTAAAATACATGATTGCTGAAACATGTCTCAAGTAGATCAAGTGGTAAAAATGGCCCTCAAACTGTCCCCTAGCAACAACAATAAAGAGCAGTTGAGGCCCTGCAGTACAATCACCTTGGGCCTTCGCTCAAATACTCATGGTACAGTTTAGTCTCTTGCGGACCTTAGGGGCCTTGGCACCAACTTTGGTGCTGGATTCAAAGGGATAGGTTTGCCTTTGGGGACTTTCCCCAACTTAGCTAGTAGGATAACTGAAGAGCTTATTGGCTTACAACCAAAAGGGGGGAAAAGGCAATTTAAAGGGCCTATGCCTTCTGACTGAAATGGCAGTCACTAGGGCTTACGGGGGTGGGTGGAGGGGGGCTTAGCCTGGCTGACCTAAAAATTAACACACTAACACGTTAAATACAAAGCTATGCTGGTAGTGTCTAGAGAAAAGCAAACATGAACTTCGTGTGACCTTGGAGAGGGGGGGGAGGGGGTCACTATGAATGCCTGCATCATGTAATAAACCAAAGAGTGAAATCTTCAACTGGTACTGATGACGCAACGACTATTCTTTCAACACAAGTTCGTCGGAAAATGTTTTTATATCGCATTATCGGTCTATTAGTCCACGTCATGACAACTAAATGAAGTAAATGACAAGCGCAAAAGAACAAAGTTTACCCTAAGTATTAGTCTGTGCACTGTCTGCTTCATAAAATACAAGCTGACTTTGATTTGAAAATCATGCGGCACGCAAGAACAAGAGAAATCGGTCAATCTTTCTTCTACACATCTAAATCTAATGAGTGGTTAGCCTACTGAGTCGAGTTTTTCGGGTCAGCACAGGCAGGCACAACAGTTGAAATTCTTATTTGTCCTAAATATACCTTCTTTTACCCGCAGTAGCCGACTGTGACGTGACAAGCTGCGAAATCAATGGATAGGCCAAGTCACTGGCTGTCTTCTTGCAACTTGTCGTCAACACGCAAGCTTAGCGGCAGCAAGGTCAAGGATTGTGAAAATGCCAACTGTTGTTTGACAAACTTTCCAGATGCATTTAACTCCGAAGTGATAATGCTTTTAGATTAATACAGCAGAAGAAGATATGGATCAGTCGCGACCTCCTGATTAAAGTTCTAGACACGGGAAAACAACCTGACACGAATGTGATGCTTTTTACATTGAGCTTCTGCTGCTCACTTCTTTGCCCAAACGAAACAAGGTCAGAGAAGTCGTAACCAATCAGAGTCTTTGAAGTTGACACACCTTCCGCCAACTTGCGCCACACGATCAGGCATAGGCCATTGACGGGTTGCAATCTTGAGTGCATCAAAAATAACTAGGCCTATTTAGCATTGTCCTCATATTCACATTAATGATTAATCTTAATCATGTTAAAAAGAAAGGAAGAAGTTGCATCCTCTCAGTCATTGGCGGCATTCAATAGAGGCCTCCACAAACACCTGCACTGTAACTAAAACCAGGGAACTACTTCTATCTCCCCAGCTTTCTAATTTTGTGTCGTCTTACCACCCCCCAAAGTGCAACAGAATCTTCAGCCTGATGAAGTTGGCTGCCTGAGGCGAAGAAGAAGAAAACGAAGAAAGACACAAATGTCCACGCCTAGGCCTAGTTGCACAGTTAGCTAGCTAGGCCTTTCACGTGCTGCACATTATTGTATGTAATAAACTTTCATACAATGGGACGTACCTTTTCTTATTGATACTCATAATAGTCTAGTTAGCCCCTAGCCTAATGAAGCATGTACATTTTCTTGGAAGACATTTGCGCCTCCTGTTTGGGAAACGTCGATGCAGTCAGTCATGTAGGTCTTATCATCATGTCACAATCTTAAAAACGAGCACATCCATCTAATCATATCCAAATCAGTCGAGAAGTCATTGCATGTGTTCTCCCATATTCTATCTGTCCACTCTCCCTCGGGCTCCCGCCTTTCCCACACCTCGTCTCACACTCCACACTCCCAGAGGTGCCCCCCTTCTCATCTCATGCTGTAAGCACCGGGCCGTAACCACCTATTCAAGCGTCTCACGGTTTACATGCTTGTTTTCTATTTCTACTGTTTCGTGTGTTGTAGCCTCCACGCCCCAATCGAGGTTTAAACAATAATTAAACCAATATTTGATCTTGTGTGTGTGTGTGTGCGCGTGCCTATTGGAGGGGGGGGGGGGGGGGTGCGCACGCGCGCGCGCGCGCGCGCGCGTGTGTGTGTGTGGTCCTCTCTGTGTGGGGGGGGGGGGGGGGGGGGGGGGGGGGGACAGTGATCAAAGGGATGTAATCGAGTTTGTCTTCATCAGGTTAGGTTTACATGATCGTCTCCCCTACTACTTAACCCGCAATGAATTCGACGTGAGAATCCAAGCGAGATTTTAAAACTATAATATTCAAACTGTTGTCTTCACACTACCCGATTTCCCCTTGTGACGTGTTATTAGATGGCAGAACCCAACTCCCACCACCCGCCGAATTTTGTTTAATATCTTTGATTTGAATAGTCTTAGAAATGATCAGGACTTACTCTGTGGCTTAAATCGCCCGTGGGGTGGAGCAGACAACAATACAGGCCTACTAAGGATTGTTCATTTCAAGCGCCTGTTGAACAAACAATAAATAAAACAATGAGAGCTTTGAATTCATTGGAGTTTTCACGGAGAAAGGTGGTACAGTGGTTAAAGCGCTCGTCTGTCTGAGTGAGTGGATTAATTCCAACGTGAGGTCTGGCCTCGCCCTTTCTTCCTAGTCTTTGTTTCCGATGTGTTTAATAAAAATTACGTTTAAGTGTGTTACTACAAATATATTCTGTCGATAAATTATTAAAGAAGTACTGGAAACATAATCATCATTTAAAGAAAAGTTAGAGTTAGAGTTAGAGTTAGAGTCAGACAATACAAAGCGTGTGTTTAAAGCACTAGAGTTAGAGTTAGAGTCAGACAATACAAAGCGTGTGTTTAAATCACTAGAGTTAGAGTCAGACAATACAAAGCGTGTGTTTAAATCACTAGAGTTAGAGTTAGAGTCAGACAATACAAAGCGTGTGTTTAAATCACTAGAGTTAGAGTTAGAGTCAGACAATACAAAGCGTGTGTTTAAATCACTAGAGTTAGAGTTAGAGTCAGACAATACAAAGCGTGTGTTTAAATCACTAGAGTTAGAGTCAGACAATACAAAGCGTGTGTTTAAATCACTAGAGTTAGAGTCAGACAATACAAAGCGTGTGTTTAAAGCACTAGAGTTAGAGTTAGAGTCAGACAATACAAAGCGTGTGTTTAAATCACTAGAGTTAGAGTCAGACAATACAAAGCGTGTGTTTAAAGCACTAGAGTTAGAGTTAGAGTCAGACAATACAAAGCGTGTGTTTAAAGTCACTAGAGTTAGAGTTAGAGTCAGACAATACAAAGCGTGTGTTTAAATCACTAGAGTTAGAGTTAGAGTCAGACAATACAAAGCGTGTGTTTAAATCACTAGAGTTAGAGTTAGAGTCAGACAATACAAAGCGTGTGTTTAAATCACTAGAGTGTGTTTAAGAGAGTTAGAGTTAGAGTCTAGACAACAATACAAAGCGTGTGTTTAAATCACTAGAGTTAGAGTTAGAGTCAGACAATACAAAGCGTGTGCTTAAATCACTAGAGTTAGAGTTAGAGTCAGACAATACAAAGCGTGTGTTTAAATCACTAGAGTTAGAGTTAGAGTCAGACAATACAAAGCGTGTGTTTAAATCACTAGAGTAGAGTTAGAAGAGTTAGAGTTAGAGTCAGACAATACAAAGCGTGTGTTTAAATCACTAGAGTTAGAGTTAGAGTCAGACAATACAAAGCGTGTGTTTAAATCACTAGAGTTAGAGTTAGAGTCAGACAATACAAAGCGTGTGTTTAAATCACTAGAGTTAGAGTTAGAGTCAGACAATACAAAGCGTGTGTTTAAAGTCACTAGAGTTAGAGTCAGACAATACAAAGCGTGTGTTTAAATCACTAGAGTTAGAGTCAGACAATACAAAGCGTGTGTTTAAATCACTAGAGTTAGAGTTAGAGTCAGACAATACAAAGCGTGTGTTTAAATCACTAGAGTTAGAGTTAGAGTCAGACAATACAAAGCGTGTGTTTAAAGCACTAGAGTTAGAGTTAGAGTCAGACAATACAAAGCGTGTGTTTAAAGCACTAGAGTTAGAGTTAGAGTCAGACAATACAAAGCGTGTGTTTAAAGCACTAGAGTTAGAGTTAGAGTCAGACAATACAAAGCGTGTGTTTAAATCACTAGAGTTAGAGTCAGACAATACAAAGCGTGTGTTTAAAGCACTAGAGTTAGAGTCAGACAATACAAAGCGTGTGTTTAAATCACTAGAGTTAGAGTTAGAGTCAGACAATACAAAGCGTGTGTTTAAAGCACTAGAGTTAGAGTTAGAGTCAGACAATACAAAGCGTGTGTTTAAATCACTAGAGTTAGAGTTAGAGTCAGACAATACAAAGCGTGTGTTTAAATCACTAGAGTTAGAGTTAGAGTCAGACAATACAAAGCGTGTGTTTAAATCACTAGAGTTAGAGTCAGACAATACAAAGCGTGTGTTTAAATCACTAGAGTTAGAGTTAGAGTCAGACAATACAAAGCGTGTGTTTAAAGCACTAGAGTTAGAGTCAGACAATACAAAGCGTGTGTTTAAATCACTAGAGTTAGAGTTAGAGTCAGACAATACAAAGCGTGTGTTAGAGTCAGACAATACAAAGCTTGTGTTTAAATCACTAGAGTTAGAGTCAGACAATACAAAGCGTGTGTTTAAATCACTAGAGTTAGAGTTAGAGTCAGACAATACAAAGCGTGTGTTTAAATCACTAGAGTTAGAGTTAGAGTCAGACAATACAAAGCGTGTGTTTAAATCACTAGAGTTAGAGTTAGAGTCAGAGTTAAATCACTAGAGTTAATCTGCTCTAATTAGCGGACTTTCTGTTGCGTACACGATGATTGCTAAAAAAAACTATTAAAAAGGAAATCAGCCGACCTTGGAAAACTAGACATAGAGGACACTGCTACTTCTACCAGAGTCCATCTGAAAAGACAAAAACTCACTAGGAAAGAGTAGACAATTATGTGTTTAATCACTAGAGTATGACTGCTGTTTATTTCATTAGCAAAAAAGCGTATAGTATAAAAATGAGTTAAGTTAGAGTATCTAAAATTTATGGAAAGGACAAGCTGCTATAATAAAACTCAGTCAAGCTGCAGGTGTTACTGAACAAACAGCAAAAGAATGGCTATCTAAACAACCTATTGGGCAAATTTATCTACCATCACCCAAACGAATTAAAAGACCACACTTTGTTAACTCAACACCGAATGACACACATCAATACTTTGATCCTAATCTTTGATCCTACTTACGAATACATGAGTAGTTGGGAGCGGTTCGATGAAGAATCCTTACCACCTAAAGGCGCAGTCTACTCTAGTTTGAAAGGAAAAGATATAAGTGACTCTGACTACCACCATGCGCAGACCGCGTGGGAAAAGTTAAACTGCAAGACTACCATGACGCTTACTTGATGACTGACGTTTGTTTACTTGCAGACGTATTTGAAAACTATAGAAAGAAATAATGTTTTACGCCCTCTTTGGCCTTTCGGCCATGTGGGGTAAACTATAGAAAAACAGACCCTACACATTATATTTCAGCTCCAGGTATGAGTTGGGATGCATTCTTAAGATTTACTGAAATAAAGATTGACTTGTTGTCTGACCTACCCATACTTCAAATGATTGAAGATGGACTACGCGGAGGAATTAGCATGGCTTCACACAGTTATTGTAAGGCTAACAACAAATACTTAGACAACTATGATCCTACTAAGCCCTCCAACTACATCATGCTAACAATCTGTACGGATGGGCGATGTGTCAGTCACTTCCATTGCATAACTTTAAAATGTATACAGCTCCTTTAAATTTTAACATCAACAACTTTTCACGATGGCTGTTGAAATTAACAGACTTTATTTACAGGCTTTATTTTAGAAGTCGACTTAGAATACCCTCACAACCTCCATGACATCCACAACGACTACCCGTTAGCAGCAGAAAGACCAGGTGGGGTCAGAGCTACCAAAACTTGTGCTTAATCTACACACACAAAAAAAAAAATGTTTGTCATTATAGATTACTACAATTCTATTTACGTCACGGATTAAAACTAACAGCATTTAATAGAATCATTTCATTTGGCCAGGTGAAGTTCATGGAGCCGTATATAATGAAAAACACTCATCTTAGAACGAAGGCTACTGACACCTCGGAAAAAGACTTCTTTAAGCTAATGAATAACAGCTGTTTTGGAAAGACAATGGAAAACCCGCACAAACGTAAAGACGTTAGATTAGTCACTCAAGAAAACAAAGCAATCAAATTAACTTCAAAACCCAATTATCAAGACTTCAGAAAGTTCCATAACAACCTTTACGGTATAATGATGAAGAAACGAACAGTAGTGCTGGACAAACCAGTCTTTATTGGGTTTGCAGTTTTAGAATTATCTAAGTTATTGATGTTAGAATTTTTATACGACAACTTTAAACCACTGTATCCAGAGAAACAGAAGTAGCGAAAGGCACAGACTCTAAGTATGAATCTGACTACTCAAAAGACTCTCCATTACATTCAACTGTAAATAAAAAGGTGATCGGAAAAATGAAGGATGAACTGAATGGAACTATAATCAAAGAGTACGTTGGGCTGAGAGCAAAGATGTATAGTGTTGCTAGTCAGACTAGTGTTATCAAAAAAGCAAAAGGAATCAGTAGACCGGTTGTTCAAATGGTTATGACGCATGACAACTACAAAGAAGCACTGTTCGATAGCAAAACGTTTTATCATGACAATGTAACACTGAAATCTAAGTTACACGAGATAAGCACAACAGTTGTAAATAAGAAATCGCTTGACTCAAACAATGCAAAGCGTGTGTTTAAATCACTAGAGTTTTCGTATGCAGTTGGTCACTGGAGAACTAATTGTCATAGTCAATAGACTTTCTAATCTTGTAATCATACGTTATTGAATAAGCACCCTTTGGTGTTCTTATTGTTATTTCCCTAGACCCAGACTTTAATGTTTCGTTTACTCGTCTGTTGCATTCTTTTTTTTATCGCTTCTATGTCTTGCGGTTGTGAAAAAGTCGTTCTTGACTTTTTCTGAAGTTCAAACTTTTGCATTTAGTAGTCGTTGTAGTCTGCTTGCAATCGATTAAACTCCTCATCTGTAATTTGAGAGTCTTGCAACGCTTTACTGATTATTAATCGAAATGAACTAAGTTTAGCCATTATTAATTGAACTATGGCTGTATGCTTTTGAAGTTTTACTTTTATTTTTTTGTTGAAAGCAGATGTCGCGATTGAAAATGCACCAAGAGTTAATGACACACAACCTAGCGGCAAAGCTATGGGTGATCCAACACCTGTAGCTAACAACCCTACAGAGCTTTCTGCCGTTACAGTACCTAGAGTTCCAAATCCAGTATTTAAGTATGCTGCAGCATTAAAGATAGAAGAGTACCTTCGTTTGGTTCTGTTATAATTAGTGAGGTCTTTTCCCAATTCTTTTTGTATTTCTGTAATGGTAGACAATCTGAACTTTCTGATTTCAGTCTTTTCTTTGTCAGTATTTTCTTTCGGTATTATCGGATAATTTGAAACTGGCATCTTTTTATATTTAAAAAAATTATCATTTAATTTACACTTGTTATCATTTTGAGAAGATCATCAGATAAAATGCTTTCAGTGTAATAAAACCCAATGAGGTAAATTTAGATGAAACTGTTAATTCTTTAAGATTGTTTGGTTCAACGCTTAATATAACTTTATCGCTGGTCGACACTTCTTTAATTTCTTCGCCACAGTTTTGAATAACGATAGTGCATCTCACTGATTCAACATCCAAGTTTTGCCAAGAAATAAAAATCCCTTTCATTAGGTTGTCGCTAACACCAACAGGTAGGGAATCAGGGTTGTCTGCTCTAACAGAAAGTTCAAATATCATAGTAAATTCGTCTGCTAAAACCATTTTTGGAATGAACTCTAATTGCGTGGCTGCGTCTTTTTTCAAAGCAGCATGTACTGCCTCTTTTTATACGGTTTGATTGCTATTTCTCTTCTGCTGTTGTTTTGTGGAATAAGACTGATATGCAAGGGTCCTGCGAAAATGTTTGTCATTGTCAAAGAATGTAAACGGGCTTAAAAATTCAAACTTAATTTCCCAATCAACGAATGGAACTAAATGCCATTTGTTGTCCCTTTTCTTAACAACTTTATATTCAAACTGACCAACGTTATCAGCCACTACATTACGCAGTTGCTCTAGTTTAGGAACCTTTTTATTACTTACTTCTGCACGTTTATAATAGCCGTCGTTTGTGTACTCAAAACCATACAGCGCTCCTATCTCTCCGTTTAGATCGAAGTCTTCTGTGTCTGCTAGGTCCTTCAATTCTAAAGTTGCGCATCTAACAGGGTCAAGCATAACCGGTTGATCTGGTCCGCGCGACATTGTTTTATATTAAATTATTTTATTTCTAGCAAAGCATTAAGGCTGTCGCACTGAACTTATTTTCCTTTTTTGTCAGTTATTCTTATCTTTAGTGAATGGTGAATCCCGCAAATTAATTCTTTAAACTGTAAGTTTGGAAACGTTATAATTTCATAATCGCAGTATGCTGCTTTTGCTGATGGAAGAACCCTTAATACAGTAGATGGTTGGTTATCAAATAAGTTGTTATCCGTACTCAGGATATCTAAATGAAAGACATTTTAAGCGAGTATGACATTACTTTAAAACTTAATGAGGGAAATTTAAAAGTAACGTTAATCTTCAAAGAGCAAGAGAGAGTAGGTTACTACTTCGCACCAGAACTAGCAAAAATGTTAGGGTCGAGATATACACAGCTTTGCAGTCACAGAAAATAAAACCACTTTTAAAGGAGAAAACTCTCTGAATCTTGCTGTTCATTCTTTATTATATTTTTAATGAACAATAACCGTCTGGTATAGTTAGTTCGCTTATTGGTTGTTCTCCGTCATCAATTTTTTTTTATCCAATTATTCTTTAAGGATTCGCTTATGTTAAACCATTTGATTTTGTAATAAATTTCATGGAGCGCTACTTTTAGAGAACCATGATTTTCGATAGGACGCTCGTCTTGATCAGTTATATAAATAAACATTTTTATTGTGGATATATAAATGAATGCTTTTAAAAATAGCAAAAACGCTAAATATTCAGTTGGATCATATAACCCTAAAACTATAGCTGTTGACGGTTTTGTTGTTGCAGTGGGAGTTGACGCCTTTGAAGTTAAGGTCAGTAATCCATTAAACCATTATTTAAATCCTAGCATCAAACATGATAACATCGCAAAGGCATGGTTTAGTCATCCAATGCAGTTTTATCAAAACCAGTTAAACTTTGCTGTGTTCTGTGCAACAACAGGGTGTGGTGTTTCTTTCGCTGATCACTTAAATCATCCTGATCTAATGGTAAAAGCAGTTTACAGATTTCATTTATATTATACATTCAGGCGTATTTTGTCTGAGCTGCAGGCACCATTACTGCATGACAAGACTTGGAGTCCGTTCAACAACAGAATTAACATGTTGGCTTTTGAGCGGATTTGTAATGAGTTTAAAGCGGCGTGGAGATGCTCTTGAATTCCCCCGGGTTCCAAGATTACCCAAGATCCCGCCTTCTACCTAAACCCCTCCCCTCTTTCTTCTAAAAAATGTTTCCATCAGACTCCGTGGCCAAATTCTTCTGACAGCGTTCAAGGAGTCTGTGACAACTATGATTACACTTACAGGCCTCCAGATGGCTTATCTATAAAACAATCTCTACTGCTACATATGAAATAAGACAGACAGACAGACAGACAGACAAACAGACAGAGACAGGCAGGCAAAGAGGGAGAACGACTGAGAATAGTTCAAAAAAGAAGAAAATAGAGAAAGCTGTAATAATTGGCAAAGGAAAGTAAAAAACAAAAAACAAGAAAGAAGCAACAAAGAATAACGAGAGAGGGAGAAAGAAAGAAGAGAAAGAGAGAGAGACAGACAGACAGACAGATAGACAGGCAGAGAATATTTTGAAAAAAGGAAGCAAGAAGAAAACAGTGAAAGCTGTAAGAATTCAAAAAGAAGAAAAAACGAAAAAAGGCAGCAACAAAGAAGAATGAGAGAGAGAGAGAGAGAGAGAGAGAGAGAGAGAGAGAGAGAGAGAGAGAGAGAGAGAGAGAGAGAGAGAGAGAGAGAGAGAGAGAGAGAGAGAGAGAGAGAGAGAGAGAGAGAGAGAGAGAGAGAGAGAGAGAGAGAGAGAGAGAGAGAGAGAGAGAGAGAGAGAGAGAGAGAGAGAGAGAGAGAGAGAGAGCATTGTAATAATTATGGCAGAAGATTATGTGATTACGTTTGTGTGATTATTCCTTTCACTTGTTTGCTTTTCATTCATTTTATTAGCTCATTTCTTTCTTTTCTTCTCTTCCTCTTTCAACCTTCTGCCCCACCCCTTCTTGTCTCTTCCTCTTTCAACCTTCTGCCCCACCCCTTCTTGTCTCTTCCTCTTTCAACCTTCTGCCCCACCCCTTCTTGTCTCTTCCTCTTTCAACCTTCTGTCCCACCCCTTCTTGTCTTTTTAATCTTCTTTATCTGCACATTTGCGTCTTTTTCTCTGGCAAGAACAAGAAAAAGAAAGAGAGGAGAGATAAATGGGAAGGGGGGGGGGGGTAAAAAGAGAGAGAGAAAGACAGACAGACACAAAGACAGAAAACACTTACAATGTGAAATCATGCCTGCCTGTGAGTCTGCGGGCATATGCGCACGTGTGTGTGATGTGTGTGCGCGCGTGCATACGTGCGTGCATGCGTCTGCGTGTGTGTGAAAGAGAGAAGGTAGAATAAAGCAATTTACATAAGTGGGTAATGAATTAGAAAGGAGATGAGATGGCTTGTTGCTCGTTGTATGTGGAACTTGCAGCAATGACTTAGTATTTATTACTGTTGGAGACGTATTATCGGGCTCAAACGTGATAAAATACCAGTTAACTACTTAAGTGGACTTTCTTCTTCCCAAAACGTGATAAAATACCAGTTAACTACTTAAGTGGACTTTCTTTTCAATTTCCGCTTCCGGTCAGTTAACTGCTTAAGTGGTATTTTATCATGGTTGAACTAGTTAACTTGTTTTTGTAACACGAAATCCCATTGGATACTGCAAATCAGCAAATCTTTCCCCAGAAATTGCTCCAAATACGTTTTAGTAACTGAAATAATCCCCAAATAGCATCAAATAGTATAAATATATCATTGTCCGTTTCTTATGAGTTAGTGAATAGATTGTATCCGTTAGGTTGAATTGCTGTCCAATGAACTTGCTGCAACTTTAGAAGCATATCTTTTTTGAGACGGCCTAGGCTCTACATTAACGCAACGTAGCACACGTTTCGCTGCATCTATTACAGATGCAACTTCAGGCAAATTGGCACGTGCAAAACGATCATCAGCCATATTTGCGGAAAAGGGTCAGGGTCAATAGCACTTGACGCAGTTAAGTAAAAAACAACAAAAAACAAAAACGCCGACCAATTACATTGCGTGTTACAAAACCTTCAGAAA
>CM065696.1:40300679-40325679 GCA_017654935.2 Phymorhynchus buccinoides | reverse complement strand
GACCATCATCACCCTTCACAAATAAATGGCTGTCTTTATATTGAAAGTCATTAGGATCTAAAACTTCAGGTGGTTCTTGTCCTATGCTTTCATAAAACGATCTTACTTTACCTTCCATTAGTTCTCGTCTTAAAGATGATTGATGACGAGACGGTGTAGCTTCACTCATGTCATCTCCAGGATCAAAAACATCATAATCGTGGTCGGCTTCTATTCCAGCCATGTTTTTATTATAATTATGTTTTTATTTTTATTTTAAAAAAGAGATGTCACAATCATACGGAACAATTCTTGATCTATACAGACGGTTAAAAGAACCACTTGGTGTTAAAGGAACCAGGCAGAGTATTGCTATAAGTAATAATCCTTCAACAAATATTATCAGTAAGATTTCCTAGTCTGGGATCTAATGCACGTCTCGCATTTAAAATAGAACTGGAGTCAGAACAGAACTTCTTGTTGCTAATCTTAGTAGAGCGATCGTTAGTAAGATTACTATTAAACTTGAAGGGAGAGAGGTAATGTCTTTAGATAACGCAGATGTCTTTTTGAGTTATTGTGATTTATGGCTCACACAAAATGAAAGGAAAGATAGGATTTATCAAGGAATACATGGAGATAATGGAATCAAACATAGAATTGGTGCTGAAGATAAAAAAGATAACAATCAAGAGGAGTTGGTTGCACAAGTTTATGGTAATCGATTTTATATACCTCTTGACTTCGAGCTGTTAAACACGCACTCGCCGTATTATCAATGTGCTTTACAAGATAGGCTTATGTATGAATTAACTTTTAATGACTACAGTCGTGTTTTCAGATCAGCGACAGATCCTGGTGTAAAATATAGTATTTCAGACATCACATTAGAGTTTGATGTTGTTCGTCATTAAGAGAGAATTAGCTCGGTTGATCTCACACCAATACCAGTCAAAATTAGCAATATACTACAACAGAATTTTAAATCATAGTAAAATACCTAAAAACAAATCAGACACAATTTGGAACATCGATTTGAATACATCTGCAAGATCATTGAAAGGGATTTTGTTGCTGTTTAAGGAGTTTAAAAAACCCTTTAACAGATTAAGCGAGAAGTTTCATAATCCTAAAATAACTAATCTAACATGTACGATTGAAGGACAGCCGAATCAGTTGTTTGCAAGCGGTCTTTTACCTTATCAGCATTTTGATGAAATACGAAAACTGTTTGGGCTACAAAGTGATCCAGTGGCTGATCTTGTTTGCAAAGACCTCCATCTTCATGATGTCAGACTTGAATATTATTTATCTTCAAAGTATGCTATGTGGCTCGATCTTAGAACAACAGAAGACAACAAACTACATGGTAGTGGAAGAACAGGAGGAATAAACATTCAAATCCAGAAAGAAGCAGAAGAGGGTAAGCAAATATATATTTATGTGTATTTAGTATGTGATGCTCAGCTAAACATTGAAGACAACAGATTAAAAGATATTGTGTATTAAAATAATGGATTTAAACTTCATGACAAAAAAACATCATTGTTCGTTAATTTGTGGACAGACTGGGTGTGGAAAAACAATATTTGTTTTAGATTTACTACAAGCAGTTTACCGTTATTATTTTGATCACATAGTAATATTTTGTACTACTTTAAAATACAACAAAGAAAGAAAGTTTATATGATCAGTCTTACGAAGCAAGCTAAACGAGTGTTTAGAACATTTTTGGCTCACGTCGTTTTTTAAAACAAAGTGAGTCTATAGTATCGTACATGTTCGGTTGTGTGTCTGTGTGTATGTATGTGTGTGTGTGTATGTGTGTGTGTGTGTGTGTGTGTGTGCGTCCGTGGACCCGACCTTTAACCTTAACTCAAACCTTAACGTTGTCATTTTCTCTAAACATATAAGGCGTTAGAGGGTTAAAGTTAGCAGGCTACTTGATTTTGACGTGAGCCTTCAAGTCACGACGATCAAAGCAGTCAGATACATTGATAAAGAACAAAATAAAGATAATCATTTGTTGCAGAGATTACTGTTGTGCAACCTTTAACCTTGACTGAGTCACACTCTTCAAACTAAAGAAGACTCTCACTCTCCACTGAAACTTTAACGTTGTCATTTTCTCAAAAAAACACATAAGATGTTAGAGGGTTAAAGTTAGCAGGATACTTGATTTTGACGTGAGCCTTCAAGTCATGGCGATCAAAGCAGTCAGATACATCGGTAAGGAACAAAAGAAAGAAAATCATTTGTTGCAGAGATTACTGTAACTGTTGTGTTGTACCGAGTAGGAGATACATACTGGAAAGAAGACTCTCCATTAGATATACAAAAACGCTCTTTAAAAAGAAACACAAGACTTCAGGTGTGTACAAATAGGTACATTTTAACGTCGTCAACTTATATTTTCTGTAACAAATGGATGTACCGAGTGTGTGCGTTGACGGCCCGGTTGTTTAGCTTTATTTGCGCCTTTGAGTAACGGTTGTTCGTGTTCAGTTGCACATCATCTCTGCGCATAACTTAGCCTACCGCACTTCCGGCAACAAGGCCTAGGTCTAGAGTCCATGCCTTACCTCATAATCAAGACGACGTACTTCATTTAGCCCACATTCATTTCAGTCTTGAAAAAAAATATATGGAAAATCCAGTGTTCGTCGATTTCACTGCCTTCGACGTACGAATCCTTTGTTAGGCCTAGACGATTGATCACCATGAGCAAAGACTGTACAGGGGAAGATAAACATGGATGAGCTTGCTGGCTGTGACCTTGACCTTTGCTTTGTGGCAGAGGGGTGGGGGGAATTAACGAAACGAAAATAAAATATTAGGACTAATATAAAATATCTTACAGAAATGTAAATGATATGGAACAAGTTTTCATCGCATGAACAATCAGTTTAAAACAGTAACAGATCAGGAGTATGGCCTTACGAATCACGCAACTTCAATTATTAATTTTCTAAGAGTAAGAGGCTTAGACCCACAGGCAAAGACTAGGCCTACTACAGGTGTCCGTAGACCCCCCTTACCCCGGCAGGGGGGGGGGGTCACAATGGGGGGGGGGGGGCAAAGACTAGGCCTATTGGTCACAATGTTTTTTTCTGAAAGCTTGGTCAATATGCTTTTCAATTTTACTTGTTTGCCAAAAATAAAAATAGGGCTCCACTATGTTACATGCGCATACATATAATTAAATTTTAAAGAAAGGGGTAGGGGTGCATAGAAATAATTTTAATTTACACAGTAAAATAAAAATTAATTCTGTTTTCAGATGCACAAGTGTCTACATAACAGTATTCTCTCTATACAGGCATGGGAATTGTTATGGGAATTCCCATGCCTGCTATAGTAATAAAAATCAGACGTGAGCCTTGCAGGCTTTGCCTCTTGTTATAAATTATTTGAAGGAACGTCAACATTGTTTATTATTGATGATTGCTCGGCTGAAAGGAATATAGTCAAAAAAAGACACACAGGGATTAGCGTATGGATTTTAACGCAGAAGTATAACTCGGTTTTAAAAGATTTTAGAGAACAATTAAAAACTGTCATTTTGTTTTACACTAAAGATAAACATAGCTTTGAAGAATGTTTAGATGAAAATAATGTTATTGAATCAAAAGAACAGAGGAAGTTGATTAAGCAAAAACTAAGTAATCAAAAGTATTGTAAACTACTGTTAAAAACACATTACCCTAGACAGTATAAGCGTTTGTAAAGAAATAATAAAAATCATCTCGTTAAAAAATTAGAACGTGTAGAATAGGAGAGAACGCTGGAATACTCATTAGGACGCAGACATTGGACAGACACACTTACGAACAGAAGAGGGAGCCTAACTAGGACGGCAGACATTGGACAGACACACTCACGAACAGTAGAGGGAGCCTTATTAGGAAGGCAGACATTATACAGACACACTTACGAACAGTAGAGGGAGCCTTATTAGGAAGGCAGAAATCGGACAGATACACTCACGAACAGTAGAGGGAGCCTTATTAGGAAGGCAGACATTGGACAGACACACTCACGAACAGTAGAGGGAGCCTTATTAGGAAGGCAGACATAGGACAGACACACTCACGAACAGTAGAGGGAGCCTTATTAGGACGGCAGACATTGGACAGACAAACTTACGAACAGTAGAGGGAGCCTCATTAGGACGCAGACATTGGACAGACACACTAAAAAACAATAGAGCGAGCCACACTAGGACGGCAGACATTGAACAGAAACACTCACGAACAGTAGAGGGAGCCTTATTAGGAAGGCAGACATTGTACAGACACACTCAAGAACAGTAGACGGAGCCTTAATAGGAAGGCGGACATTGGACAGACACACTCACGATCAGTAGAGAGAGCATTACTAGGACGGCAGACATTGGACAAACAGTCTTACGAACAGTAGAGGGAGCCTTATTAGGAAGGCAGACATTGGACAGACACACTTATGCACAGTAGAGAGAGCCTCATTAGGAAGGCAGACATTGGACAGACACACTCACGAACAGTACAGGAAGCCTCTTTAGGACGGTAGACATTGGACAGACACACTTACGAACAGTAGAGGGAGCCTCATTAGGAAGGCAGACATTGGACAGACACACTCACGAACAGTAGAGGGAGCCTCATTAGGAAGGCAGACATTGGACAGACACACTCACGAACAGTAGAGGGAGCCTCATTAGGAAGGCAGACATTGGACAGACACACTTACGAACAGTAGAGGGAGCCTCATTAGGAAGGCACACATTGGACAGACACACTCACGAACAGTAGAGGGAGCCTTACTAGGAAGGCAGACATTGGACAGACACACTCACGAACAGTAGAGGGAGCCTTATTAGGAAGGCAGACATTGGACAGACACACTTACGAACAGTAGAGGGAGCCTCATTAGGAAGGCAGACATTGGACAGACACACTCACGAACAGTAGAGGGAGCCTTATTAGGACGGCAGACATTGGACAGACACACTTACGAACAGTAGAGGGAGCCTCATTAGGAAGGCAGACATTGGACAGACACACTCACGAACAGTAGAGGGAGCCTTATTAGGAAGGCAGACATTGGACAGACACACTCACGAACAGTAGAGGGAGCCTCATTAGGACGTCATATATTGGACAGACACACTTGCGAACAGTAGAGGGAGCCTTATTAGGATGGCAGACATTGGACAGACACACTCACGAACAGTAGAGGGAGCCTCATTAGGAAGGCACACATTGGACAGACACACTCACGAACAGTAGAGGGAGCCTCATTAGGACGGCAGACATTGGACAGACACACTTGCGAACAGTAGAGGGAGCTTTATTAGGAAGGCAGACATTGGACAGACACACTCACGAACAGTAGAGGGAGCCTTATTAGGAAGGCAGACATTGGACAGACACACTCACGAACAGTAGAGGGAGCCTTATTAGGACGGCAGACATTGGACAGACACACTTACGAACAGTAGAGGGAGCCTTATTAGGACGGCAGACATTGGACAGACACACTTACGAACAGTAGAGGGAGCCTCATTAGGACGGCAGACATTGGACAGACACACTTACGAACAATAGAGGGAGCCTTATTAGGAAGGCAGACATTGGACAGACACACTCACGAACAGTACAGGCAGCCTTATTAGGAAGGCAGACAAGAGGACATACACACTCAAGAACAGTAGTCCAGCGGAAAGTGTCCTAAAGGGAGCCTCACTAGGACGACGGACATTGGACAGACACACTCACGAACAGTAGAGGGAGCCTTATTAGGAAGGCAGACATTGGACAGACACACTCACGAACAGTAGAGGGAGCCTTATTAGGAAGGCAGACATTGTACAGACACACTCACGAACAGTAGAGGGAGCCTTATTAGGAAGGCAGACATTGGACAGACACACTCACGAACAGTAGAGGGAGCCTTATTAGGAAGGCAGACATTGGACAGACACACTCACGAACAGTAGAGGGAGCCTTATTAGGAAGGCAGACATTGGACAGACACACTCACGAACAGTAGAGGGAGCCTTATTAGGAAGGCAGACATTGGACAGACACACTCACGAACAGTAGAGGGAGTCTTATTAGGAAGGAAGACGTTGGACAGACACACTCACGAACAGTAGTGGGAGCTTTATTAGGATTGCACATATTGGACACACACTCACGAAGAGTAGAGGGAGCATTATTAGGAAAACAGACATTGGACAGACAACCAAACGAACAGTAGAGGGAGCCTTCTTAGGACGGCAGACATTGGACAGACACACTCACGAACAGTAGAGGGAGCTTTATTAGGACGGCAGACATTGGACAGACACACTCACGAACAGTAGAGGGAGCCTTATTAGGAAGACAGACATTGGACAGTCACACTCAAGAACAGTAGAGGAAGCTACATTAGGAAGGCAGACATTGGACAGACACACTCACGAACAGTAGAGGGAGCCTTATTAGGACGGCAGACATTAGACAGACACACTTACGAACAGTAGAGGGAGCCTCATTAGGACGGTAGACATTGGGCGGACACACTTACGAACAATAGAGGGAGCCTCATTAGGAAGGCAAACATTGGACTGACACACTTACGAACAGTAGAGGGAGCCTCATTAGGACGCAGACATTGGACAGACACACTTACGAACAGTAGAGGGAGCCTCACTAGGACGGCAGACATTGGACAGACACACACTGAGTGTGTCTGTCCAATTTCTGCCTTCATAATAAGGCGAACTAGTGAGGCTCCCTCTTCTGTTCGTGAGTGTGTCTGTCCAATGTCTGCCTTCCTAATAAGGCTCCCTCTACTGTTCGTGAGTGTGTCTGTCCAATGTCTGCCTTCCTAATAAGGCTCCCTCTACTGTTCGTGAGTGTGTCTGTCCAATGTCCAATGGCTCTCTACTGAGTCCAATCCTAATAAGGCTCCCTCTACTGTTCGTTTTTGTGTCATCCAATGTCCCTGTTCGTAAGTGTGTCTGTCCAATGTCCTAATAAGGCTCCCTCTACTGTTCGTAAGTGTGTCTGTCCAATGTCTGCCTTCCTAATAAGGCTCCCTCTACTGTTCGTGAGTGTGTCTGTCCAATGTCTGCCTTCCTAATAAGGCTCCCTCTACTGTTCGTAAGTGTGTCTGTCCAATGTCTGCCTTCCTAATAAGGCTCCCTCTACTGTTCGTGAGTGTGTCTGTCCAATGTCTGCCTTCCTAATAAGGCTCCCTCTACTGTTCGTAAGTGTGTCTGTCCAATGTCTGCCTTCCTAATAAGGCTCCCTCTACTGTTCGTGAGTGTGTCTGTCCAATGTCTGCCTTCCTAATAAGGCTCCCTCTACTGTTCGTGAGTGTGTCTGTCCAATGTCTGCCTTCCTAATAAGGCTCCCTCTACTGTTCGTAAGTGTGTCTGTCCAATGTCTGCCTTCCTAATAAGGCTCCCTCTACTGTTCGTAAGTGTGTCTGTCCAATGTCTGCCTTCCTAATAAGGCTCCCTCTACTGTTCGTAAGTGTGTCTGTCCAATGTCTGCCTTCCTAATAAGGCTCCCTCTACTGTTCGTGAGTGTGTCTGTCCAATGTCTGCCTTCCTAATAAGGCTCCCTCTACTGTTCGTGAGTGTGTCTGTCCAATGTCTGCCTTCCTAATAAGGCTCCCTCTACTGTTCGTGAGTGTGTCTGTCCAATGTCTGCCTTCCTAATAAGGCTCCCTCTACTGTTCGTGAGTGTGTCTGTCCAATGTCTGCCTTCCTAATAAGGCTCCCTCTACTGTTCGTGAGTGTGTCTGTCCAATGTCTGCCTTCCTAATAAGGCTCCCTCTACTGTTCGTGAGTGTGTCTGTCCAATGTCTGCCTTCCTAATAAGGCTCCCTCTACTGTTCGTGAGTGTGTCTGTCCAATGTCTGCCTTCCTAATAAGGCTCCCTCTACTGTTCGTGAGTGTGTCTGTCCAATGTCTGCCTTCCTAATAAGGCTCCCTCTACTGTTCGTAAGTGTGTCTGTCCAATGTCTGTGTCCAATGTCTGCCTTCCTAATAAGGCTCCCTCTACTGTTCCTTCCTAATAAGGCTCCCTCTACTGTTCGTGAGTGTGTCTGTCCAATGTCTGCCTTCCTAATAAGGCTCCCTCTACTGTTCGTGAGTGTGTCTGTCCAATGTCTGCCTTCCTAATAAGGCTCCCTCTACTGTTCGTGAGTGTGTCTGTCCAATGTCTGCCTTCCTAATAAGGCTCCCTCTACTACTGTTCGTGAGTGTGTCTGTCCAATGTCTGCCTTCCTAATAAGAGTGTGTCTGTCCAATGTCTGCCTTCCTAATAAGGCTCCCTCTACTGTTCGTGAGTGTGTCTGTCCAATGTCTGCCTTCCTAATAAGGCTCCCTCTACTGTTCGTGAGTGTGTCTGTCCAATGTCTGCCTTCCTAATAAGGCTCCCTCTACTGTTCGTGAGTGTGTCTGTCCAATGTCTGCCTTCCTAATAAGGCTCCCTCTACTGTTCGTGAGTGTGTCTGTCCAATGTCTGCCTTCCTAATAAGGCTCCCTCTACTGTTCGTGAGTGTGTCTGTCCAATGTCTGCCTTCCTAATAAGGCTCCCTCTACTGTTCGTGAGTGTGTCTGTCCAATGTCTGCCGCCCTCCTAATAAGGCTCCCTCTACTGTTCGTGAGTGTGTCTGTCCAATGTCTGCCTTCCTAATAAGGCTCCCTCTACTGTTCGTGAGTGTGTCTGTCCAATGTCTGCCTTCCTAATAAGGCTCCCTCTACTGTTCGTAGTGTGTCTGTCCAATGTCTGCCTTCCTAATAAGGCTCCCTCTACTGTTCGTGAGTGTGTCTGTCCAATGTCTGCCTTCCTAATAAGGCTCCCTCTACTGTTCGTGAGTGTGTCTGTCCAATGTCTGCCTTCCTAATAAGGCTCCCTCTACTGTTCGTGAGTGTGTCTGTCCAATGTCTGCCTTCCTAATAAGGCTCCCTCTACTGTTCGTGAGTGTGTCTGTCCAATGTCTGCCTTCCTAATAAGGCTCCCTCTACTGTTCGTGAGTGTGTCTGTCCAATGTCTGCCTTCCTAATAAGGCTCCCTCTACTGTTCGTGAGTGTGTCTGTCCAATGTCTGCCTTCCTAATAAGGCTCCCTCTACTGTTCGTGAGTGTGTCTGTCCAATGTCTGCCTTCCTAATAAGGCTCCCTCTACTGTTCGTGAGTGTGTCTGTCCAATGTCTGCCTTCCTAATAAGGCTCCCTCTACTGTTCGTGAGTGTGTCTGTCCAATGTCTGCCTTCCTAATAAGGCTCCCTCTACTGTTCGTGAGTGTGTCTGTCCAATGTCTGCCTTCCTAATAAGGCTCCCTCTACTGTTCGTGAGTGTGTCTGTCCAATGTCTGCCTTCCTAATAAGGCTCCCTCTACTGTTCGTGAGTGTGTCTGTCCAATGTCTGCCTTCCTAATAAGGCTCCCTCTACTGTTCGTGAGTGTGTCTGTCCAATGTCTGCCTTCCTAATAAGGCTCCCTCTACTGTTCGTGAGTGTGTCTGTCCAATGTCTGCCTTCCTAATAAGGCTCCCTCTACTGTTCGTGAGTGTGTCTGTCCAATGTCTGCCTTCCTAATAAGGCTCCCTCTACTGTTCGTGAGTGTGTCTGTCCAATGTCTGCCTTCCTAATAAGGCTCCCTCTACTGTTCGTGAGTGTGTCTGTCCAATGTCTGCCTTCCTAATAAGGCTCCCTCTACTGTTCGTGAGTGTGTCTGTGTCTGTCCAATGTCCCTCTACTGTTCGTAAGTGTGTCTCTGGCCTTCCTAATAAGGCTCCCTCTACTGTTCGTGAGTGTGTCTGTCCAATGTCTGCCTTCCTAATAAGGCTCCCTCTACTGTTCGTGAGTGTGTCTGTCCAATGTCTGCCTTCCTAATAAGGCTCCCTCTACTGTTCGTGAGTGTGTCTGTCCAATGTCTGCCTTCCTAATAAGGCTCCCTCTACTGTTCGTGAGTGTGTCTGTCCAATGTCTGCCTTCCTAATAAGGCTCCCTCTACTGTTCGTGAGTGTGTCTGTCCAATGTCTGCCTTCCTAATAAGGCTCCCTCTACTGTTCGTGAGTGTGTCTGTCCAATGTCTGCCTTCCTAATAAGGCTCCCTCTACTGTTCGTGAGTGTGTCTGTCCAATGTCTGCCTTCCTAATAAGGCTCCCTCTACTGTTCGTGAGTGTGTCTGTCCAATGTCTGCCTTCCTAATAAGGCTCCCTCTACTGTTCGTGAGTGTGTCTGTCCAATGTCTGCCTTCCTAATAAGGCTCCCTCTACTGTTCGTGAGTGTGTCTGTCCAATGTCTGCCTTCCTAATAAGGCTCCCTCTACTGTTCGTGAGTGTGTCTGTCCAATGTCTGCCTTCCTAATAAGGCTCCCTCTACTGTTCGTGAGTGTGTCTGTCCAATGTCTGCCTTCCTAATAAGGCTCCCTCTACTGTTCGTGAGTGTGTCTGTCCAATGTCTGCCTTCCTAATAAGGCTCCCTCTACTGTTCGTGAGTGTGTCTGTCCAATGTCTGCCTTCCTAATAAGGCTCCCTCTACTGTTCGTGAGTGTGTCTGTCCAATGTCTGCCTTCCTAATAAGGCTCCCTCTACTGTTCGTGAGTGTGTCTGTCCAATGTCTGCCTTCCTAATAAGGCTCCCTCTACTGTTCGTGAGTGTGTCTGTCCAATGTCTGCCTTCCTAATAAGGCTCCCTCTACTGTTCGTGAGTGTGTCTGTCCAATGTCTGCCTTCCTAATAAGGCTCCCTCTACTGTTCGTGAGTGTGTCTGTCCAATGTCTGCCTTCCTAATAAGGCTCCCTCTACTGTTCGTGAGTGTGTCTGTCCAATGTCTGCCTTCCTAATAAGGCTCCCTCTACTGTTCGTGAGTGTGTCTGTCCAATGTCTGCCTTCCTAATAAGGCTCCCTCTACTGTTCGTGAGTGTGTCTGTCCAATGTCTGCCTTCCTAATAAGGCTCCCTCTACTGTTCGTGAGTGTGTCTGTCCAATGTCTGCCTTCCTAATAAGGCTCCCTCTACTGTTCGTGAGTGTGTCTGTCCAATGTCTGCCTTCCTAATAAGGCTCCCTCTACTGTTCGTGTGTGTCTGTCTGTCCAATGTCTGCCTTCCTAATAAGGCTCCCTCTACTGTTCGTGTGTGTCTGTCCCAATGTTCTGCCTTCCTAATAAGGCTCCCTCTACTGTTCGTGAGTGTGTCTGTCCAATGTCTGCCTTCCTAATAAGGCTCCCTCTACTGTTCGTGAGTGTGTCTGTCCAATGTCTGCCTTCCTAATAAGGCTCCCTCTACTGTTCGTGAGTGTGTCTGTCCAATGTCTGCCTTCCTAATAAGGCTCCCTCTACTGTTCGTGAGTGTGTCTGTCCAATGTCTGCCTTCCTAATAAGGCTCCCTCTACTGTTCGTGAGTGTGTCTGTCCAATGTCTGCCTTCCTAATAAGGCTCCCTCTACTGTTCGTGAGTGTGTCTGTCCAATGTCTGCCTTCCTAATAAGGCTCCCTCTACTGTTCGTGAGTGTGTCTGTCCAATGTCTGCCTTCCTAATAAGGCTCCCTCTACTGTTCGTGAGTGTGTCTGTCCAATGTCTGCCTTCCTAATAAGGCTCCCTCTACTGTTCGTGAGTGTGTCTGTCCAATGTCTGCCTTCCTAATAAGGCTCCCCTACTGTTCGTGAGTGTGTCTGTCCAATGTCTGCCTTCCTAATAAGGCTCCCTCTACTGTTCGTGAGTGTGTCTGTCCAATGTCTGCCTTCCTAATAAGGCTCCCTCTACTGTTCGTGAGTGTGTCTGTCCAATGTCTGCCTTCCTAATAAGGCTCCCTCTACTGTTCGTGAGTGTGTCTGTCCAATGTCTGCCTTCCTAATAAGGCTCCCTCTACTGTTCGTGAGTGTGTCTGTCCAATGTCTGCCTTCCTAATAAGGCTCCCTCTACTGTTCGTGAGTGTGTCTGTCCAATGTCTGCCTTCCTAATAAGGCTCCCTCTACTGTTCGTGAGTGTGTCTGTCCAATGTCTGCCTTCCTAATAAGGCTCCCTCTACTGTTCGTGAGTGTGTCTGTCCAATGTCTGCCTTCCTAATAAGGCTCCCTCTACTGTTCGTCCAATGTGTCCTAATAAGGCTCCCTCTACTGTTCGTGTGTGTCTGTCAATGTCTGCCTTCCTAATAAGGCTCCCTCTACTGTTCGTGAGTGTGTCTGTCCAATGTCTGCCTTCCTAATAAGGCTCCCTCTACTGTTCGTGAGTGTGTCTGTCCAATGTCTGCCTTCCTAATAAGGCTCCCTCTACTGTTCGTGAGTGTGTCTGTCCAATGTCTGCCTTCCTAATAAGGCTCCCTCTACTGTTCGTGAGTGTGTCTGTCCAATGTCTGCCTTCCTAATAAGGCTCCCTCTACTGTTCGTGAGTGTGTCTGTCCAATGTCTGCCTTCCTAATAAGGCTCCCTCTACTGTTCGTGAGTGTGTCTGTCCAATGTCTGCCTTCCTAATAAGGCTCCCTCTACTGTTCGTGAGTGTGTCTGTCCAATGTCTGCCTTCCTAATAAGGCTCCCTCTACTGTTCGTGAGTGTGTCTGTCCAATGTCTGCCTTCCTAATAAGGCTCCCTCTACTGTTCGTGAGTGTGTCTGTCCAATGTCTGCCTTCCTAATAAGGCTCCCTCTACTGTTCGTGAGTGTGTCTGTCCAATGTAAGGCTCCCTCTACTGTTCGTGAGTGTGTCTGTCCAATGTCCTTCCTAATAAGGCTCCCTCTACTGTTCGTGAGTGTGTCTGTCCAATGTCTGCCTTCCTAATAAGGCTCCCTCTACTGTTCGTGAGTGTGTCTGTCCAATGTCTGCCTTCCTAATAAGGCTCCCTCTACTGTTCGTGAGTGTGTCTGTCCAATGTCTGCCTTCCTAATAAGGCTCCCTCTACTGTTCGTGAGTGTGTCTGTCCAATGTCTGCCTTCCTAATAAGGCTCCCTCTACTGTTCGTGAGTGTGTCTGTCCAATGTCTGCCTTCCTAATAAGGCTCCCTCTACTGTTCGTGAGTGTGTCTGTCCAATGTCTGCCTTCCTAATAAGGCTCCCTCTACTGTCCCGTGTTCGTGAGTGTGTCTGTCCAATGTCTGTGTCTGTCCAATGTCTGTCCTTCCTAATGTCTGCCTTCCTAATAAGGCTCCCTCTACTGTTCGTGAGTGTGTCTGTCCAATGTCTGCCTTCCTAATAAGGCTCCCTCTACTGTTCGTGAGTGTGTCTGTCCAATGTCTGCCTTCCTAATAAGGCTCCCTCTACTGTTCGTGAGTGTGTCTGTCCAATGTCTGCCTTCCTAATAAGGCTCCCTCTACTGTTCGTGAGTGTGTCTGTCCAATGTCTGCCTTCCTAATAAGGCTCCCTCTACTGTTCGTGAGTGTGTCTGTCCAATGTCTGCCTTCCTAATAAGGCTCCCTCTACTGTTCGTGAGTGTGTCTGTCCAATGTCTGCCTTCCTAATAAGGCTCCCTCTACTGTTCGTGAGTGTGTCTGTCCAATGTCTGCCTTCCTAATAAGGCTCCCTCTACTGTTCGTGAGTGTGTCTGTCCAATGTCTGCCTTCCTAATAAGGCTCCCTCTACTGTTCGTGAGTGTGTCTGTCCAATGTCTGCCTTCCTAATAAGGCTCCCTCTACTGTTCGTGAGTGTGTCTCTGTCCAATGTCTGCCTTCCTAATAAGGCTCCCTCTACTGTTCGTGAGTGTGTCTGTCCAATGTCTGCCTTCCTAATAAGGCTCCCTCTACTGTTCGTGAGTGTGTCTGTCCAATGTCTGCCTTCCTAATAAGGCTCCCTCTACTGTTCGTGAGTGTGTCTGTCCAATGTCTGCCTTCCTAATAAGGCTCCCTCTACTGTTCGTGAGTGTGTCTGTCCAATGTCTGCCTTCCTAATAAGGCTCCCTCTACTGTTCGTGAGTGTGTCTGTCCAATGTCTGCCTTCCTAATAAGGCTCCCTCTACTGTTCGTGAGTGTGTCTGTCCAATGTCTGCCTTCCTAATAAGGCTCCCTCTACTGTTCGTGAGTGTGTCTGTCCAATGTCTGCCTTCCTAATAAGGCTCCCTCTACTGTTCGTGAGTGTGTCTGTCCAATGTCTGCCTTCCTAATAAGGCTCCCTCTACTGTTCGTGAGTGTGTCTGTCCAATGTCTGCCTTCCTAATAAGGCTCCCTCTACTGTTCGTGAGTGTGTCTGTCCAATGTCTGCCTTCCTAATAAGGCTCCCTCTACTGTTCGTGAGTGTGTCTGTCCAATGTCTGCCTTCCTAATAAGGCTCCCTCTACTGTTCGTGAGTGTGTCTGTCCAATGTCTGCCTTCCTAATAAGGCTCCCTCTACTGTTCGTGAGTGTGTCTGTCCAATGTCTGCCTTCCTAATAAGGCTCCCTCTACTGTTCGTGAGTGTGTCTGTCCAATGTCTGCCTTCCTAATAAGGCTCCCTCTACTGTTCGTGTGTGTGTCCAATGTCCAATGTCTGTGAGTGTGTCTGTCCAATGTCCCTAATAAGGCTCCCTCTACTGTTCGTGAGTGTGTCTGTCCAATGTCTGCCTTCCTAATAAGGCTCCCTCTACTGTTCGTGAGTGTGTCTGTCCAATGTCTGCCTTCCTAATAAGGCTCCCTCTACTGTTCGTGAGTGTGTCTGTCCAATGTCTGCCTTCCTAATAAGGCTCCCTCTACTGTTCGTGAGTGTGTCTGTCCAATGTCTGCCTTCCTAATAAGGCTCCCTCTACTGTTCGTGAGTGTGTCTGTCCAATGTCTGCCTTCCTAATAAGGCTCCCTCTACTGTTCGTGAGTGTGTCTGTCCAATGTCTGCCTTCCTAATAAGGCTCCCTCTACTGTTCGTGAGTGTGTCTGTCCAATGTCTGCCTTCCTAATAAGGCTCCCTCTACTGTTCGTGAGTGTGTCTGTCCAATGTCTGCCTTCCTAATAAGGCTCCCTCTACTGTTCGTGAGTGTGTCTGTCCAATGTCTGCCTTCCTAATAAGGCTCCCTCTACTGTTCGTGAGTGTGTCTGTCCAATGTCTGCCTTCCTAATAAGGCTCCCTCTACTGTTCGTGAGTGTGTCTGTCCAATGTCTGCCTTCCTAATAAGGCTCCCTCTACTGTTCGTGAGTGTGTCTGTCCAATGTCTGCCTTCCTAATAAGGCTCCCTCTACTGTTCGTGAGTGTGTCTGTCCAATGTCTGCCTTCCTAATAAGGCTCCCTCTACTGTTCGTGAGTGTGTCTGTCCAATGTCTGCCTTCCTAATAAGGCTCCCTCTACTGTTCGTGAGTGTGTCTGTCCAATGTCTGCCTTCCTAATAAGGCTCCCTCTACTGTTCGTGAGTGTGTCTGTCCAATGTCTGCCTTCCTAATAAGGCTCCCTCTACTGTTCGTGTGTGTGTCTGTCCAATGTCTGCCTTCCTAATAAGGCTCCCTCTACTGTTCGTGAGTGTGTCTGTCCAATGTCTGCCTTCCTAATAAGGCTCCCTCTACTGTTCGTGAGTGTGTCTGTCCAATGTCTGCCTTCCTAATAAGGCTCCCTCTACTGTTCGTGAGTGTGTCTGTCCAATGTCTGCCTTCCTAATAAGGCTCCCTCTACTGTTCGTGAGTGTGTCTGTCCAATGTCTGCCTTCCTAATAAGGCTCCCTCTACTGTTCGTAAGTGTGTCTGTCCAATGTCTGCCTTCCTAATAAGGCTCCCTCTACTGTTCGTGAGTGTGTCTGTCCAATGTCTGCCTTCCTAATAAGGCTCCCTCTACTGTTCGTGAGTGTGTCTGTCCAATGTCTGCCTTCCTAATAAGGCTCCTAATGTTCGTGAGTGTGTCTGTCCAATGTCTGCTCCCTCTACTGTTCGTGAGTGTGTCTGTCCAATGTCTGCCTTCCTAATAAGGCTCCCTCTACTGTTCGTGAGTGTGTCTGTCCAATGTCTGCCTTCCTAATAAGGCTCCCTCTACTGTTCGTGAGTGTGTCTGTCCAATGTCTGCCTTCCTAATAAGGCTCCCTCTACTGTTCGTGAGTGTGTCTGTCCAATGTCTGCCTTCCTAATAAGGCTCCCTCTACTGTTCGTGAGTGTGTCTGTCCAATGTCTGCCTTCCTAATAAGGCTCCCTCTACTGTTCGTGAGTGTGTCTGTCCAATGTCTGCCTTCCTAATAAGGCTCCCTCTACTGTTCGTGAGTCTGTCCAATGTCTGCCTTCCTAATAAGTGTGTCTGTCCAATGTCTGCCTTCCTAATAAGGCTCCCTCTACTGTTCGTGAGTGTGTCTGTCCAATGTCTGCCTTCCTAATAAGGCTCCCTCTACTGTTCGTGAGTGTGTCTGTCCAATGTCTGCCTTCCTAATAAGGCTCCCTCTACTGTTCGTGAGTGTGTCTGTCCAATGTCTGCCTTCCTAATAAGGCTCCCTCTACTGTTCGTGAGTGTGTCTGTCCAATGTCTGCCTTCCTAATAAGGCTCCCTCTACTGTTCGTGAGTGTGTCTGTCCAATGTCTGCCTTCCTAATAAGGCTCCCTCTACTGTTCGTGAGTGTGTCTGTCCAATGTCTGCCTTCCTAATAAGGCTCCCTCTACTGTTCGTGAGTGTGTCTGTCCAATGTCTGCCTTCCTAATAAGGCTCCCTCTACTGTTCGTGAGTGTGTCTGTCCAATGTCTGCCTTCCTAATAAGGCTCCCTCTACTGTTCGTGAGTGTGTCTGTCCAATGTCTGCCTTCCTAAATAAGGCTCCCTCTACTGTTCGTGAGTGTGTCTGTCCAATGTCTGCCTTCCTAATAAGGCTCCCTCTACTGTTCGTGAGTGTGTCTGTCCAATGTCTGCCTTCCTAATAAGGCTCCCTCTACTGTTCGTGAGTGTGTCTGTCCAATGTCTGCCTTCCTAATAAGGCTCCCTCTACTGTTCGTGAGTGTGTCTGTCCAATGTCTGCCTTCCTAATAAGGCTCCCTCTACTGTTCGTGAGTGTGTGTCCAATGTCTGCCTTCCTAATAAGGCTCCCTCTACTGTTCGTGAGTGTGTCTGTCCAATGTCTGTTCCTTGTCCTAATAAGGCTCCCTCTACTGTTCGTGAGTGTGTCTGTCCAATGTCTGCCTTCCTAATAAGGCTCCCTCTACTGTTCGTGAGTGTGTCTGTCCAATGTCTGCCTTCCTAATAAGGCTCCCTCTACTGTTCGTGAGTGTGTCTGTCCAATGTCTGCCTTCCTAATTCGTGAAATGTCTGCCTTCCTAATAAGGCTCCCTCTACTGTTCGTAAGTGTGTCTGTCTGTCTGCCTTCCTAATAAGGCTCCCTCTACTGTTCGTGAGTGTGTCTGTCCAATGTCTGCCTTCCTAATAAGGCTCCCTCTACTGTTCGTGAGTGTGTCTGTCTGTCTGCAATAAGGCTCCCTCTACTGTTCGTGAGTGTGTCTGTCCAATGTCTGCCTTCCTAATAAGGCTCCCTCTACTGTTCGTGAGTGTGTCTGTCCAATGTCTGCCTTCCTAATAAGGCTCCCTCTACTGTTCGTGAGTGTGTCTGTCCAATGTCTGCCTTCCTAATAAGGCTCCCTCTACTGTTCGTGAGTGTGTCTGTCCAATGTCTGCCTTCCTAATAAGGCTCCCTCTACTGTTCGTGAGTGTGTCTGTCCAATGTCTGTTCCTAATGTCTGCCTTCCTAATAAGGCTCCCTCTAATGTCTGCCTTCCTAATAAGGCTCCCTCTACTGTTCGTGAGTGTGTCTGTCCAATGTCTGCCTTCCTAATAAGGCTCCCTCTACTGTTCGTGAGTGTGTCTGTCCAATGTCTGCCTTCCTAATAAGGCTCCCTCTACTGTTCGTGAGTGTGTCTGTCCAATGTCTGCCTTCCTAATAAGGCTCCCTCTACTGTTCGTGAGTGTGTCTGTCCAATGTCTGCCTTCCTAATAAGGCTCCCTCTACTGTTCGTGAGTGTGTCTGTCCAATGTGTGTCTGTCCAATGTCTGCCTTCCTAATAAGGCTCCCTCTACTGTTCGTGAGTGTGTCTGTCCAATGTCTGCCTTCCTAATAAGGCTCCCTCTACTGTTCGTGAGTGTGTCTGTCCAATGTCTGCCTTCCTAATAAGGCTCCCTCTACTGTTCGTGAGTGTGTCTGTCCAATGTCTGCCTTCCTAATAAGGCTCCCTCTACTGTTCGTGAGTGTGTCTGTCCAATGTCTGCCTTCCTAATAAGGCTCCCTCTACTGTTCGTGTGTGTGTCTGTCCAATGTCTGCCTTCCTAATAAGGCTCCCTCTACTGTTCGTGAGTGTGTCTGTCCAATGTCTGCCTTCCTAATAAGGCTCCCTCTACTGTTCGTGAGTGTGTCTGTCCAATGTCTGCCTTCCTAATAAGGCTCCCTCTACTGTTCGTGAGTGTGTCTACTGTTCGTGAGTGTGTCTGTCCAATGTCTGCCTTCCTAATAAGGCTCCCTCTACTGTTCGTGAGTGTGTCTGTCCAATGTCTGCCTTCCTAATGTTCGTGAGCTCCCTCTACTGTTCGTGTTCGTGTGTCTGTCCAATGTCTGCCTTCCTAATAAGGCTCCCTCTACTGTTCGTGAGTGTGTCTGTCCAATGTCTGCCTTCCTAATAAGGCTCCCTCTACTGTTCGTGAGTGTGTCTGTCCAATGTCTGCCTTCCTAATAAGGCTCCCTCTACTGTTCGTGAGTGTGTCCAATGTCTGCCTTCCTAATAAGGCTCCCTCTACTGTTCTGTCCAATGTCTGCCTTCCTAATAAGGCTCCCTCTACTGTTCGTGAGTGTGTCTGTCCAATGTCTGCCTTCCTAATAAGGCTCCCTCTACTGTTCGTGAGTGTGTCTGTCCAATGTCTGCCTTCCTAATAAGGCTCCCTCTACTGTTCGTGAGTGTGTCTGTCCAATGTCTGCCTTCCTAATAAGGCTCCCTCTACTGTTCGTGAGTGTGTCTGTCCAATGTCTGCCTTCCTAATAAGGCTCCCTCTACTGTTCGTGAGTGTGTCTGTCCAATGTCTGCCTTCCTAATAAGGCTCCCTCTACTGTTCGTGAGTGTGTCTGTCCAATGTCTGCCTTCCTAATAAGGCTCCCTCTACTGTTCGTGAGTGTGTCTGTCCAATGTCTGTCCAATGTCTGTTCCTTCCTAATAAGGCTCCCTCTACTGTTCGTGAGTGTGTCTGTCCAATGTCTGCCTTCCTAATAAGGCTCCCTCTACTGTTCGTGAGTGTGTCTGTCCAATGTCTGCCTTCCTAATAAGGCTCCCTCTACTGTTCGTGAGTGTGTCTGTCCAATGTCTGCCTTCCTAATAAGGCTCCCTCTACTGTTCGTGAGGCTCCCTCTACTGTTCGTGAGTGTGTCTGTCCAATGTCTGCCTTCCTAATAAGGCTCCCTCTACTGTTCGTGAGTGTGTCTGTCCAATGTCTGCCTTCCTAATAAGGCTCCCTCTACTGTTCGTGAGTGTGTCTGTCCAATGTCTGCCTTCCTAATAAGGCTCCCTCTACTGTTCGTGAGTGTGTCTGTCCAATGTCTGCCTTCCTAATAAGGCTCCCTCTACTGTTCGTGAGTGTGTCTGTCCAATGTCTGCCTTCCTAATAAGGCTCCCTCTACTGTTCGTGAGTGTGTCTGTCCAATGTCTGCCTTCCTAATAAGGCTCCCTCTACTGTTCGTGAGTGTGTCTGTCCAATGTCTGCCTTCCTAATAAGGCTCCCTCTACTGTTCGTGAGTAATGTTCGTTCGTGTGTGTGTCTGTCCAATGTCTGCCTTCCTAATAAGGCTCCCTCTACTGTTCGTGAGTGTGTCTGTCCAATGTCTGCCTTCCTAATAAGGCTCCCTCTACTGTTCGTGAGTGTGTCTGTCCAATGTCTGCCTTCCTAATAAGGCTCCCTCTACTGTTCGTGAGTGTGTCTGTCCAATGTCTGCCTTCCTAATAAGGCTCCCTCTACTGTTAATGTTCTACTGTGAGTGTGTCTGTCCAATGTCTGCCTTCCTAATAAGGCTCCCTCTACTGTTCGTGAGTGTGTCTGTCCAATGTCTGCCTTCCTAATAAGGCTCCCTCTACTGTTCGTGAGTGTGTCTGTCCAATGTCTGCCTTCCTAATAAGGCTCCCTCTACTGTTCGTGAGTGTGTCTGTCCAATGTCTGCCTTCCTAATAAGGCTCCCTCTACTGTTCGTGAGTGTGTCTGTCCAATGTCTGCCTTCCTAATAAGGCTCCCTCTACTGTTCGTGAGTGTGTCTGTCCAATGTCTGCCTTCCTAATAAGGCTCCCTCTACTGTTCGTGAGTGTGTCTGTCCAATGTCTGCCTGTCCTAATAAGGCTCCCTCTACTGTTCGTGAGTGTGTCTGTCCAATGTCTGCCTTCCTAATAAGGCTCCCTCTACTGTTCGTGAGTGTGTCTGTCCAATGTCTGCCTTCCTAATAAGGCTCCCTCTACTGTTCGTGAGTGTGTCTGTCCAATGTCTGCCTTCCTAATAAGGCTCCCTCTACTGTTCGTGAGTGTGTCTGTCCAATGTCTGCCTTCCTAATAAGGCTCCCTCTACTGTTCGTGAGTGTGTCTGTCCAATGTCTGCCTTCCTAATAAGGCTCCCTCTACTGTTCGTGAGTGTGTCTGTCCAATGTCTGCCTTCCTAATAAGGCTCCCTCTACTGTTCGTGAGTGTGTCTGTCCAATGTCTGCCTTCCTAATAAGGCTCCCTCTACTGTTCGTGAGTGTGTCTGTCCAATGTCTGCCTTCCTAATAAGGCTCCCTCTACTGTTCGTGAGTGTGTCTGTCCAATGTCTGCCTTCCTAATAAGGCTCCCTCTACTGTTCGTGAGTGTGTCTGTCCAATGTCTGCCTTCCTAATAAGGCTCCCTCTACTGTTCGTGAGTGTGTCTGTCCAATGTCTGCCTTCCTAATAAGGCTCCCTCTACTGTTCGTGAGTGTGTCTGTCCAATGTCTGCCTTCCTAATAAGGCTCCCTCTACTGTTCGTGAGTGTGTCTGTCCAATGTCTGCCTTCCTAATAAGGCTCCCTCTACTGTTCGTGAGTGTGTCTGTCCAATGTCTGCCTTCCTAATAAGGCTCCCTCTACTGTTCGTGTGTGTGTCTATCCAATCCAATGTCTGCCTTCCTAATAAGGCTCCCTCTACTGTTCGTGAGTGTGTCTGTCCAATGTCTGCCTTCCTAATAAGGCTCCCTCTACTGTTCGTGAGTGTGTCTGTCCAATGTCTGCCTTCCTAATAAGGCTCCCTCTACTGTTCGTGAGTGTGTCTGTCCAATGTCTGCCTTCCTAATAAGGCTCCCTCTACTGTTCGTGAGTGTGTCTGTCCAATGTCTGCCTTCCTAATAAGGCTCCCTCTACTGTTCGTGAGTGTGTCTGTCCAATGTCTGCCTTCCTAATAAGGCTCCCTCTACTGTTCGTGAGTGTGTCTGTCCAATGTCTGCCTTCCTAATAAGGCTCCCTCTACTGTTCGTGAGTGTGTCTGTCCAATGTCCCTCTACTGTTCGTGAGTGTGTCTGTCCAATGTCTGCCTAATAAGGCTCCCTCTACTGTTCGTGAGTGTGTCTGTCCAATGTCTGCCTTCCTAATAAGGCTCCCTCTACTGTTCGTGAGTGTGTCTGTCCAATGTCTGCCTTCCTAATAAGGCTCCCTCTACTGTTCGTGAGTGTGTCTGTCCAATGTCTGCCTTCCTAATAATAAGGCTCCCTCTACTGTTCGTGAGTGTGTCTGTCCAATGTCTGCCTTCCTAATAAGGCTCCCTCTACTGTTCGTGAGTGTGTCTGTCCAATGTCTGTGTCCAATGTCTGCCTTCCTAATAAGGCTCCCTCTACTGTTCGTGAGTGTGTCTGTCCAATGTCTGCCTTCCTAATAAGGCTCCCTCTACTGTTCGTGAGTGTCCTAATAAGTCCCTCTGTCTGTCAATGTCTGCCTTCCTAATAAGGCTCCCTCTACTGTTCGTGAGTGTGTCTGTCCAATGTCTGCCTTCCTAATAAGGCTCCCTCTACTGTTCGTGAGTGTGTCTGTCCAATGTCTGCCTTCCTAATAAGGCTCCCTCTACTGTTCGTGAGTGTGTCTGTCCAATGTTTGCCTTCCTAATAAGGCTCCCTCTACTGTTCGTTTGTCCTAATTCCTAATAAGGCTCCCTCTACTGTTCGTGAGTGTGTCTGTCCAATGTCTGCCTTCCTAATAAGGCTCCCTCTACTGTTCGTGAGTGTGTCTGTCCAATGTCTGCCTTCCTAATAAGGCTCCCTCTACTGTTCGTGAGTGTGTCTGTCCAATGTGTCCCTCTACTGTTCGTGTCCAATGTCTGCCTTCCTAATAAGGCTCCCTCTACTGTTCGTGAGTGTGTCTGTCCAATGTCTGCCTTCCTAATAAGGCTCCCTCTACTGTTCGTGAGTGTGTCTGTCCAATGTCTGCCTTCCTAATAAGGCTCCCTCTACTGTTCGTGAGTGTGTCTGTCCAATGTCTGCCTTCCTAATAAGGCTCCCTCTACTGTTCGTGAGTGTGTCTGTCCAATGTCTGCCTTCCTAATAAGGCTCCCTCTACTGTTCGTGAGTGTGTCTGTCCAATGTCTGCCTTCCTAATAAGGCTCCCTCTACTGTTCGTGAGTGTGTCTGTCCAATGTCTGCCTTCCTAATAAGGCTCCCTCTACTGTTCGTGAGTGTGTCTGTCCAATGTCTGCCTTCCTAATAAGGCTCCCTCTACTGTTCGTGAGTGTGTCTGTCCAATGTCTGCCTTCCTAATAAGGCTCCCTCTACTGTTCGTGAGTGTGTCTGTCCAATGTCTGCCTTCCTAATAAGGCTCCCTCTACTGTTCGTGAGTGTGTCTGTCCAATGTCTGCCTTCCTAATCCCTCTACTGTTCGTGAGTGCTCCAATGTCTCTACTGTTCGTAAGTGTGTCTGTCCAATGTCTGCCTTCCTAATAAGGCTCCCTCTACTGTTCGTGAGTGTGTCTGTCCAATGTCTGCCTTCCTAATAAGGCTCCCTCTACTGTTCGTGAGTGTGTCTGTCCAATGTCTGCCTTCCTAATAAGGCTCCCTCTACTGTTCGTGAGTGTGTCTGTCCAATGTCTGCCTTCCTAATAAGGCTCCCTCTACTGTTCGTGAGTGTGTCTGTCCAATGTCTGCCTTCCTAATAAGGCTCCCTCTACTGTTCGTGAGTGTGTCTGTCCAATGTCTGCCTTCCTAATAAGGCTCCCTCTACTGTTCGTGAGTGTGTCTGTCCAATGTCTGCCTTCCTAATAAGGCTCCCTCTACTGTTCGTGAGTGTGTCTGTCCAATGTCTGCCTTCCTAATAAGGCTCCCTCTACTGTTCGTGAGTGTGTCTGTCCAATGTCTGCCTTCCTAATAAGGCTCCCTCTACTGTTCGTAAGTGTGTCTGTCCAATGTCTGCCTTCCTAATAAGGCTCCCTCTACTGTTCGTGAGTGTGTCTGTCCAATGTCTGCCTTCCTAATAAGGCTCCCTCTACTGTTCGTGAGTGTGTCTGTCCAATGTCTGCCTTCCTAATAAGGCTCCCTCTACTGTTCGTGAGTGTGTCCAATGTCTGCCTTCCTGTCCAATGTCTGTCCTTCCTAATAAGGCTCCCTCTACTGTTCGTGAGTGTGTCTGTCCAATGTCTGCCTTCCTAATAAGGCTCCCTCTACTGTTCGTGAGTGTGTCTGTCCAATGTCTGCCTTCCTAATAAGGCTCCCTCTACTGTTCGTGAGTGTGTCTGTCCAATGTCTGCCTTCCTAATAAGGCTCCCTCTACTGTTCGTGAGTGTGTCTGTCCAATGTCTGTCCAATGTCTGCTCCTAATAAGGCTCCCTCTACTGTTCGTGAGTGTGTCTGTCCAATGTCTGCCTTCCTAATAAGGCTCCCTCTACTGTTCGTGAGTGTGTCTGTCCAATGTCTGCCTTCCTAATAAGGCTCCCTCTACTGTTCGTGAGTGTGTCTGTCCAATGTCTGCCTTCCTAATAAGGCTCCCTCTACTGTTCGTGAGTGTGTCTGTCCAATGTCTGCCTTCCTAATAAGGCTCCCTCTACTGTTCGTGAGTGTGTCTGTCCAATGTCTGCCTTCCTAATAAGGCTCCCTCTACTGTTCGTGAGTGTGTCTGTCCAATGTCTGCCTTCCTAATAAGGCTCCCTCTACTGTTCGTGAGTGTGTCTGTCCAAGTGTGTCTGTCCAATGTCTGCCTTCCTAATAAGGCTCCCTCTACTGTTCGTGAGTGTGTCTGTCCAATGTCTGCCTTCCTAATAAGGCTCCCTCTACTGTTCGTGAGTGTGTCTGTCCAATGTCTGCCTTCCTAATAAGGCTCCCTCTACTGTTCGTGTCTGCCTTGTGTCTACTGTCCAATGTCTGTCCTTCCTAATAAGGCTCCCTCTACTGTTCGTGAGTGTGTCTGTCCTAATAAGGCTCCCTCTACTGTTCGTAAGTGTCTGTCCAATGTCTGCCTTCCTAATAAGGCTCCCTCTACTGTTCGTGAGTGTGTCTGTCCAATGTCTGCCTTCCTAATAAGGCTCCCTCTACTGTTCGTGAGTGTGTCTGTCCAATGTCTGCCTTCCTAATAAGGCTCCCTCTACTGTTCGTGAGTGTGTCTGTCCAATGTCTGCCTTCCTAATAAGGCTCCCTCTACTGTTCGTAAGGCTCCCTCTACTGTTCGTGAGTGTGTCTGTCCAATGTCTGCCTTCCTAATAAGGCTCCCTCTACTGTTCGTGAGTGTGTCTGTCCAATGTCTGCCTTCCTAATAAGGCTCCCTCTACTGTTCGTGAGTGTGTCTGTCCAATGTCTGCCTTCCTAATAAGGCTCCCTCTACTGTTCGTGTCCAGTGTGTCTGTCCAATGTCTGCCTTCCTAATAAGGCTCCCTCTACTGTTCGTGAGTGTGTCTGTCCAATGTCTGCCTTCCTAATAAGGCTCCCTCTACTGTTCGTGAGTGTGTCTGTCCAATGTCTGTCCCTCTACTGTTCGTGAGTGTGTCTGTCCAATGTCTGCCTTCCTAATAAGGCTCCCTCTACTGTTCGTGAGTGTGTCTGTCCAATGTCTGCCTTCCTAATAAGGCTCCCTCTACTGTTCGTGAGTGTGTCTGTCCAATGTCTGCCTTCCTAATAAGGCTCCCTCTACTGTTCGTGAGTGTGTCTGTCCAATGTCTGCCGTCCTAATAAGGCTCCCTCTACTGTTCGTGCTCCCAATGTACTGTTCGT
>CM065696.1:40271554-40300179 GCA_017654935.2 Phymorhynchus buccinoides | reverse complement strand
TTGTTTTCAGACCTTACGACGTAGAGGGAGCCTAATTAGGACGGCAGACATTGAACATACACACTCACGAACAGTAGAGGGAGCCTTATTAGGAAGGAGACATTGGACAGACACATTTATGAACAGGTGCGGGAGCCTTATTAGGACGGCACACATTGTACAGACACACTTACGAACAGTAGAGGGAGCCTTATTGGGACGGCAGAAATTGGACAGACACACTCACGAACAGTAGAGAGTGTATTACTAGGACGGCAGTCATTGGACAGTCAGTTTCAAGAACAGTAGAGGGAGCCTTATTTGGAAAACAGACATTGGACAGACACACAAAGGAACAGGTGAGGGAGCTTTATTAGGACGGCACACATTGTACAGACACATTTATGAACAGGTGCGGGAGCGTTATTGGGACGGCACAAATTGGACCAGAGACAGTGTAAATTTAATACGTAGAGGGAGCCTTAGGAGGACGGCAGATCAATTGATTCAGACACACTTACGAACAGTAGAGGGAGCCTTATTAGGAAGGCAGACATTGGACAAACACACTTACGAACAGTAGAGGGAGCCTTATTAGGAAGGCAGACATTGGACAGACACATTTACGAACAGTAGAGGGAGCCTCATTAGGAAGGCAGACATTGGACAAACACACTCACGAACAGTAGAGGGAGCCTTATTATGACGGCAGACATTGGACAGACACACTTACGACTTATGACCGACGGCTTCATACGACCAGCGACAGGAAAAGGATGAAAAAAAGCTGTCAAGCTGTCCTCCTTTATCGTCAATAAAAATTCATTTTGACTTGACTTGACTTGACTTGACTTGACATTAGAGGGAGCCTTATTAGGAAGCCAGACATTGGACAGACACAACCTCACGATCAGTAGAGGGAGCCTTATTATGAAGGCTGCCTCGTAGGGAATTGGGACAGACACACCACCGAACATAGAGGGAGCCTCTACTGTTCGTTAGTGTGTCTGTCCAATGTCTGCCTTCCTAATAAGGCTCCCTCTACTGTTCGTAAGTGTGTCTGTCCAATGTCTGCCGTCCTAATAAGGCTCCCTCTACTGTTCGTGAGTGTGTCTGTCCAATGTCTGCCTTCCTAATGAGGCTCCCTCTACTGTTCGTAAGTGTGTCTGTCCAATGTCTGCCGTCCTAATGAGGCTCCCTCTACTGTTCGTGAGTGTGTCTGTCTAATGTCTGCCGTCCTAATAAGGCTCCCTCTACTGTTCGTGAGTGTGTCTGTCCAATGTCTGCCTTCCTAATGTAGCTTCCTCTACTGTTCTTGAGTGTGACTGTCCATGTCTTTCTTCCTAATAACTCTCCCTCTACTGTTCGTGAGTGTGTCTGTCCAATGTGTGCCGTCCTAATAAAGCTCCCTCTACTGTTCGTGAGTGTGTCTGTAAAATGTCTGCCGTCCTAAGAAGGCTCCCTCTACTGTTCGTTTGGTTGTCTGTCCAATGTCTGTTTTCCTAATAATGCTCCCTCTACTCTTCGTGAGTGTGTGTCCAATATGTGCAATCCTAATAAAGCTCCCACTACTGTTCGTGAGTGTGTCTGTCCAACGTCTTCCTTCCTAATAAGACTCCCTCTACTGTTCGTGAGTGTGTCTGTCCAATGTCTGCCTTCCTAATAAGGCTCCCTCTACTGTTCTTGAGTGTGTCTCTCCAATGTCTGCCTTCCTAATAAGGCTCCCTCTACTGTTCGTGAGTGTGTCTGTCCAATGTCTGCCTTCCTAATAAGGCTCCCTCTACTGTTCCTGAGTGTGTCTGTCCAATGTCTGCCTTCCTAATAAGGCTCCCTCTACTGTTCGTGAGTGTGTCTGTCCAATGTCTGCCTTCCTAATAAGGCTCCCTCTACTGTTCGTGAGTGTGTCTGTCCAATGTCTGCCTTCCTAATAAGGCTCCCTCTACTGTTCGTGAGTGTGTCTGTCCAATGTCCGTCGTCCTAGTGAGGCTCCCTTTAGGACACTTTCCGCTGGACTACTGTTCTTGAGTGTGTATGTCCTCTTGTCTGCCTTCCTAATAAGGCTGCCTGTACTGTTCGTGAGTGTGTCTGTCCAATGTCTGCCTTCCTAATAAGGCTCCCTCTACTGTTCGTTTGTGTGTCTGTCCAATGTCTGCCTTCCTAATAAGGCTCCCTCTACTGTTCGTAAGTGTGTCTGTCCAATGTCTGCGTCCTAATGCGGCTCCCTCTACTGTTCGTAAGTGTGTCTGTCCAATGTCTGCCGTCCTAATGCGGCTCCCTCTACTGTTCGTGAGTGTGTCTTTCCAATGTCTGCCGTCCTAGTGAGGCTCCCTCTACTGTTCGTGAGTGTGTCTGTCCAATGTCTGCCATCCTAATAAAGCTCCCTCTACTGTTCGTGAGTGTGTCTGTCCAATGTCTGCCGTCCTAATAAGGCTCCCTCTACTGTTCGTGAGTGTGTCTGTCCAATGTCTGCCTTCCTAATGAGGCTCCCTCTACTGTTCGTGGGTGTGTCTGTCCAATGTCTGCCATCCTAATAAGGCTCCCTCTACTGTTCGTGAGTGTGTCTGTCCAATATCTGCCGTCCTAATGAGGCTCCCTCTACTGTTCGTGAGTGTCTCTGTCCAACGTCTGCCTTCCTAATAAGGCTCCCTCTACTGTTCGTGAGTGTGTCTGTCCAATGTGTGCCTTCCGAATGAGGCTCCCTCTACTGTTCGTAAGTGTGTCTGTCTAATGTCTGCCGTCCTAATAAGGCTCCCTCTACTGTTCGTGAGAGTGTCTGTCCAATGTCTGCCTTCCTAATGAGGCTCTCTCTACTGTGCGTAAGTGTGTCTGTCCAATATCTGCCTTCCTAATAAGGCTCCCTCTACTGTTCGTAAGACTGTATGTCCAACGTCTGCCTTCCTAATAAGGCTCCCTCTACTGTTCGTGAGTGTGTCTGTCCAATGTGTGCCTTCCTAATGAGGCTCCCTATTCTGTTCGTAAGTGTGTCTGTCCAATGTCTGCCTTCCTAATGAGGCTCCCTCTACTGTTCGTGAGTGTGTCTGTCCAATGTGTGCCTTCCTAATGAGGCTCCCTCTACTGTTCGTGAGTGTGTCTGTCCAATGTCTACCTTCCTAATGAGGCTCCCTCTACTGTTCGTAAGTGTGTCCGCCCAATGTCTACCGTCCTAAAGAGGCTTCCTGTACTGTTCGTGAGTGTGTCTGTCCAATGTCTGCCTTCCTAATGAGGCTCTCTCTACTGTGCATAAGTGTGTCTGTCCAATGTCTGCCTTCCTAATAAGGCTCCCTCTACTGTTCGTAAGTGTGTCTGTCCAATGTCTGCCGTCCTAGTAAGGCTCCCTCTACTGTTCGTGAGTGTGTCTGTCCAATGTCCGCCTTCCTAATAAGGCTCCCTCTACTGTTCTTGAGTGTGTCTGTCCAATGTCTGCCTTCCTAATAAGGCTCCCTCTACTGTTCGTGAGTGTTTCTGTTCAATGTCTGCCGTCCTAGTGTGGCTCGCTCTATTGTTTTTTAGTGTGTCTGTCCAATGTCTGCGTCCTAATGAGGCTCCCTCTACTGTTCGTAAGTGTGTCTGTCCAATGTCTGCCGTCCTAATAAGGCTCCCTCTACTGTTCGTGAGTGTGTCTGTCCTATTTCTGCCTTCCTAATAAGGCTCCCTCTACTGTTCGTGAGTGTATCTGTCCAATGTCTGCCTTCCTAATAAGGCTCCCTCTACTGTTCGTGAGTGTATCTGTCCGATTTCTGCCTTCCTAATAAGGCTCCCTCTACTGTTCGTAAGTGTGTCTGTATAATGTCTGCCTTCCTAATAAGGCTCCCTCTACTGTTCGTGAGTGTGTCTGTCCAATGTCTGCCGTCCTAGTTAGGCTCCCTCTACTGTTCGTAAGTGTGTCTGTCCAATGTCTGCGTCCTAATGAGTATTCCAGCGTTCTCTCCTATTCTACACGTTCTAATTTTTTAACGAGATGATTTTTATTATTTCTTTACAAACGCTTATACTGTCTAGGGTAATGTGTTTTTAACAGTAGTTTACAATACTTTTGATTACTTAGTTTTTGCTTAATCAACTTCCTCTGTTCTTTTGATTCAATAACATTATTTTCATCTAAACATTCTTCAAAGCTATGTTTATCTTTAGTGTAAAACAAAATGACAGTTTTTAATTGTTCTCTAAAATCTTTTAAAACCGAGTTATACTTCTGCGTTAAAATCCATACGCTAATCCCTGTGTGTCTTTTTTTGACTATATTCCTTTCAGCCGAGCAATCATCAATAATAAACAATGTTGACGTTCCTTCAAATAATTTATAACAAGAGGCAAAGCCTGCAAGGCTCACGTCTGATTTTTATTACTATAGCAGGCATGGGAATTCCCATAACAATTCCCATGCCTGTATAGAGAGAATACTTGTAGACACTTGTGCATCTGAAAACAGAATTAATTTTTATTTTACTGTGTACATTAAAATTATTTCTATGCACCCCTACCCCTTTCTTTAAAATTTAATTATATGTATGCGCATGTAACATAGTGGAGCCCTATTTTTATTTTTGGCAAACAAGTAAAATTGAAAAGCATATTGACCAAGCTTTCAGAAAAAATTAGTGACATAAGTGACCAATCCCCCCCCCCCCCCCCAGAAAAAAACCCCCCCCCCCCCCCCCCCTGCCGGGGTAAGGGGGGTCTACGGACACCTGTAGTAGGCCTAGTCTTTGCCTGTGGGTCTAAGCCTCTTACTCTTAGAAAATTAATAATTGAAGTTGCGTGATTCGTAAGGCCATACTCCTGATCTGTTACTGTTTTAAACTGATTGTTCATGCGATGAAAACTTGTTCCACATCATCTACATTTCTGTAAGATATTTTATATTAGTCCTAATATTTTATTTTCGTTTCGTTAATTCCCCCCCCCCCCTGCCACAAAGCAAAGGTCAAGGTCACAGCCAGCAAGCTCATCCATGTTTATCTTCCCCTGTACAGTCTTTGCTCATGGTGATCAATCGTCTAGGCCTAACAAAGGATTCGTACGTCGAAGGCAGTGAAATCGACGAACACTGGATTTTCCATATATTTTTTTTCAAGACTGAAATGAATGTGGGCTAAATGATTACGTCGTCTTGATTATGAGGTAAGGCATGGACTCTAGACCTAGGCCTTGTTGCCGGAAGTGCGGTAGGCTAAGTTATGCGCAGAGATGATGTGCAACTGAACACGAACAACCGTTACTCAAAGGCGCAAATAAAGCTAAACAACCGGGCCGTCAACGCACACACTCGGTACATCCATTTGTTACAGAAAATATAAGTTGACGACGTTAAAATGTACCTATTTGTACACACCTGAAGTCTTGTGTTTCTTTTTAAAGAGCGTTTTTGTATATCTAATGGAGAGTCTTCTTTCCAGTATGTATCTCCTACTCGGTACAACACAACAGTTACAGTAATCTCTGCAACAAATGATTTTCTTTCTTTTGTTCCTTACCGATGTATCTGACTGCTTTGATCGCCATGACTTGAAGGCTCACGTCAAAATCAAGTATCCTGCTAACTTTAACCCTCTAACATCTTATGTGTTTTTTTGAGAAAATGACAACGTTAAAGTTTCAGTGGAGAGTGAGAGTCTTCTTTAGTTTGAAGAGTGTGACTCAGTCAAGGTTAAAGGTTGCACAACAGTAATCTCTGCAACAAATGATTATCTTTATTTTGTTCTTTATCAATGTATCTGACTGCTTTGATCGTCGTGACTTGAAGGCTCACGTCAAAATCAAGTAGCCTGCTAACTTTAACCCTCTAACGCCTTATATGTTTAGAGAAAATGACAACGTTAAGGTTTGAGTTAAGGTTAAAGGTCGGGTCCACGGACGCAACACACACACACACACACACACACACATACACACACACATACATACACACAGACACACAACCGAACATGTACGATACTATAGACTCACTTTGTTTTAAAAAACGACGTGAGCCAAAAATGTTCTAAACACTCGTTTAGCTTGCTTCGTAAGACTGATCATATAAACTTTCTTTCTTTGTTGTATTTTAAAGTAGTACAAAATATTACTATGTGATCAAAATAATAACGGTAAACTGCTTGTAGTAAATCTAAAACAAATATTGTTTTTCCACACCCAGTCTGTCCACAAATTAACGAACAATGATGTTCTTTTGTCATGAAGTTTAAATCCATTATTTTAATACACAATATCTTTTAATCTGTTGTCTTCAATGTTTAGCTGAGCATCACATACTAAATATACATAAATATATATTTGCTTACTCTCTTCTGCTTCTTTCTGGATTTGAATGTTTATTCCTCCTGTTCTTCCACTACCATGTAGTTTGTTGTCTTCTGTTGTTCTAAGATCGAGCCACATAGCATACTTTGAAGATAAATAATATTCAAGTCTGACATCATGAAGATGGAGGTCTTTGCAAACAAGATCAGCCACTGGATCACTTTGTAGCCCAAACAGTTTTCGTATTTCATCAAAATGCTGATAAGGTAAAAGACCGCTTGCAAACAACTGATTCGGCTGTCCTTCAATCGTACATGTTAGATTAGTTATTTTAGGATTATGAAACTTCTCGCTTAATCTGTTAAAGGGTTTTTTAAACTCCTCAAACAGCAACAAAATCCCTTTCAATGATCTTGCAGATGTATTCAAATCGATGTTCCAAATTGTGTCTGATTTGTTTTTAGGTATTTTACTATGATTTAAAATTCTGTTGTAGTATATTGCTAATCTTGACTGGTATTGGTGTGAGATCAACCGAGCTAATTCTTGATGACGAACAACATCAAACTCTAATGTGATGTCTGAAATACTATATTTTACACCAGGATCTGTCGCTGATCTGAAAACACGACTGTAGTCATTAAAAGTTAATTCATACATAAGCCTATCTTGTAAAGCACATTGATAATACGGCGAGTGCGTGTTTAACAGCTCGAAGTCAAGAGGTATATAAAATCGATTACCATAAACTTGTGCAACCAACTCCTCTTGATTGTTATCTTTTTTATCTTCAGCACCAATTCTATGTTTGATTCCATTATCTCCATGTATTCCTTGATAAATCCTATCTTTCCTTTCATTTTGTGTGAGCCATAAATCACAATAACTCAAAAAGACATCTGCGTTATCTAAAGACATTACCTCTCTCCCTTCAAGTTTAATAGTAATCTTACTAACGATCGCTCTACTAAGATTAGCAACAAGAAGTTCTGTTCTGACTCCAGTTCTATTTTAAATGCGAGACGTGCATTAGATCCCAGACTAGGAAATCTTACTGATAATATTTGTTGAAGGATTATTACTTATAGCAATACTCTGCCTGGTTCCTTTAACACCAAGTGGTTCTTTTAACCGTCTGTATGGATCAAGAATTGTTCCGTATGATTGTGACATCTCTTTTTTTTTTAAAATAAAATAAAAACATAATTATAATAAAAACATGGCTGGAATAGAAGCCGACCACGATTATGATGTTTTTGATCCTGGAGATGACATGAGTGAAGCTACACCGTCTCGTCATCAATCATCTTTAAGACGAGAACTAATGGAAGGTAAAGTAAGATCGTTTTATGAAAGCATAGGACAAGAACCACCTGAAGTTTTAGATCCTAATGACTTTGAATATAAAGACAGCCATTTATTTGTGAAGGGTGATGATGGTCAACTAGTCCGAGTTACAAATAAATCAGACGCCTCAAAGTTTTTAAAAAAGAGTACAGTTTCGTCAAAGGCTCAGCGTTAGCGATCAAAGACGATTTAATATCGAACCAGACCCAAGCTGTTTCTACACTTCAAAACACACTGCAAAGACTGATTCCCAACTTAAATCAATTCCTCTTAAAGACTTAAGCGCAACTGCAGACGACATCATAGAAATGGAAACCAGTTTTATAACTTTAGAAGATGAAGAAACCCAAGTAAAAACATCGTTACCTATGAGAGAAATAATGGCCCTCAACGAATCATTAAAATCTATCAGAGGCGAGTTAACAAATAATGTAGCAAAGTTAAGCGAACTTGATTCTCACATAAACAGAGAAAAACAAAAGTTGGCTGAAGCGGATGATAACAATCTAGGACAAGACGTGAAAGACAGAATCACACAAAGACTAAATGATCTTCAACAAGAGAGAACAGCAAGACTAGAAGTACTGTCAACTAACCGTGAACAATTACGCACACAAGTGAACAGAATAAAAGAAACCATCCAAAGAATTTTATACGAAAACACGACGTTAGCTGAAAGAATAAGAACTTTGTTTAAAGAGCAAGGAGTCACGATTGCGAGCGTTATGACGGCTTTAGGGTTTGCAATCTCTACTTTAGTGTTGGCTTTAACAGGAACAGGTGGCAGTGGTCAATTACCTTCTCCACCTTCACCATCAAAAGATACGAATTGGATTAAAAAACAACTGGAACATTTAACGAATCTATTAAAAAAATTAGGAGAAAAAGCTCTAGACGCACTACTAATTCCATAATAATGGAATTGTCAGTTGGCTTTTTTCTACTGCAAGCAAAGTAACTGGGTTTATGGCTGAACGCTCAGTTCTAGTTGTAGGATTACTCTTTAGTAAAATAAAAATAAACTAGACCGGCCGCAGTTAAAAAAAAAAAAACTAATGCTGTCTTTTCGTTTTCGTGGTTATTGGCTGCGCTGCCAGTTCGTTGAATTCGTTGAATTCATATTCTTTTTTTTGACTGTTAGGGATTGGATGGTGTGTTCTTTGTATGATCAACAATGTTGTAGATTTCATTTCTTTGTTTTTACCAACTGCCTGGTTATCTCCGGCTACAAGGATTTCGTTGTTGTAGTTTACAATTGTTCCTATTTGAAGTCTAAGATCAGAGGGTAGCATGTATAATCCACTACCGACAGCAAAGTCTACCTTCGATCTTGCAAATCTTAAAACGTCTTGATACCTTTTAATACTTGCCGGGAGGTCAACTGTAGAATTGATTGCATATTCTAAATTAGCTAAATACTGTTTCTGCGCATCAAACCCAGTTGAAGGATCCATTATCTCAGACCTCACTTGCGCTTGAGATCCCAGCAAACACCACACGTAAGTACGAATAGAATCATTTACTCGTTCTATTCCCGCCTTAGTCAGTCCTTCGGAAGTATCAAGAATAAATGTAGTCCATGCGTTTTTATGTTTTTGCTCTATAGATCCTAGATGAACAGTCGTACCCGAAGAAAAAGACGTGTAAGGTGGACTCCAGTCATAGTTATACTTTCTGTGCACACCCTAATAATAAAGTGTTCCCAGTCCATGATTATGATCTAACTTTTGTCTAAAGTCTGTATGATGGTTAATGTTAAAGGCCCGTGAAAATGACTATATAAAAAGAGGTGTGGCCAAGGACCTGTCTCTTTGGGCTCTTTGGGGGAAATTGACAGCTCCACATGAAACTTGTATGACTAATATTAAAGTAGTTACAAATCCCAAATGTTTTCATATTTCACTATGCATGCATATTTTAGAATGTTTATGCTGACTGAATCATAAAAATACCATAAAACACGCTGAAAACACGAGAATCAGGAAATTTTTCTGCAATGACCCATTTTGAATTTGAAATTCGCGCTGTCAGTCAAGTAACATTAGGCGGACCAATCCAGAGGCAGAGACTCACGCCAGTAACCCTATCAGCAGTGTCAGGTTACTCACTGGAGACAGACCAGAACGGTAACATGCTAAGCTGTTTACCACTACTGACAGGAGTCTCCTTGAAGAGAGAGAAACAGAAAGAGAGGGAGAGAGTGAAGGAGAGCGAGTGGGGAGAGAGAAAGAGAGAGAGAGAGTGTGTGTGTCACTATGTTTGTGTGTGCGTTTGTGTGTGTGTGCGTGCGCGTGTGTGTGTGTGTGTGTGTGTGTGTGTGTGTGTGTGTGTGTGTGTGTGTGTGTGTGTGTGTGTGTGTGTGTGTGTGTGTGTGTGTGTGTGTGTGTGTGTGTGTGTGTGTGTGTGTGTGTGTGCGCGTATGTGTGCGCGCGCGCGCGCGTGTGTGTGTGTGTGTGTGTGTGTGTGCATTTGTGTATGTAAAATCATTTGTTATTTTCTTCCCGTATAACATTGATTATCATGTTTGTCTGACAGTCTGTCTTTCACTTTTTCTCTCTGTCTCCCTCCTATTTAGCTTTCGTCAGTAAACGTCTGAGCCGTTCTCTCTCTCTCTGTCACTATCTCTCTCCCTATCTCTCTCCATCTCTCTCTTCCTTGTCTTTACTCTCCTTTATGCACGTAAGAAGCCCACTGCAGTTGAAAGTCGATAAGAGCAGGAACAAATCCCGCTGCCTGGTATGGCCAGATTGATTGCTAGGTTTTCTATGTATGCCCACACCCCCTCCTCACCCTGTGCCCCCCCGAAACAACAACAACAACAAAACACAACAAAACATGGGTAGGTACTGCACTTGCGGCGACGTTCTCTCCGAATTTCACAGAGATAAGTCTCTGTGACTAGAATATACCAAATACCAAATGCCTTTCTTCTTTCATTTTGTTCTCTTTTTCCTGTCACAGGAAAGATCATAAAAGATGTAAAGAAGGAAGTAGATGAAACAAGGAAAGAAAGAATAAAAGAAGAAGGAAGGTTGAAAGAAGAATCGCTCATAAATGTTCAGACAACTGATCGCTTCTCAGCCTTTTGGCTAAGACAGTGATTCAGGAACATAAATTTTTGTCTATACCTGGTTGGTTTGTTCAGCCCGTCGTACATGGCGAAAGCCGATACGCGACGTTAAACTGAACTTCCATCCAAAAAGAAGAAAGAAAGATCGAACCAAGCAAAACAAGGACCAATAAGCCTTGCAGGCTCGTGCCTGTTCTAAGTATAGCAGCAATAGCTAGTCAGGTTTCTTATAAACACATCATGACAACAGTAGCCTTGTTCGTCTGGTCAAGTATGCAGCCAACTAAAGTCTGGAAAGTGTTTCTGATGCCCAAAAACCACGCCACAGAAAACATGCATTATCAAACTACACACACGCGCGCACATATACATATATGTACACATACATATATATATATATATATATATATATATTATATATATATATACACGCGCGCATATATATAATATTATAAAGTTTAATGCATGCATACACACACACACTAAACACTCACAACCACACACATACATGTACACACTCGCATGCAAGACAAAGAAAAAAAGACAGACGCACACAGACACACGCGCACAGAACACACACAAATTCGCACACATGCACAAACACAAACAAGCACACACACAATCACACAAACACACACAATCACACACACGTGAACACATCCCCAAAGAGAAAGAAAAGAGACAGGCAGGCAGACAGATGCAGAAAGATGGCCCGGAGACAGAAAAAGACAGAAAGCGAAGGACAGAAAGCGAAGGACAGGGTGCGAGGGTGAGGGTGGTGTACAAAAATGTATAATTCCTGGCATATAGGTAGCCTAATTCAACAAAGAATAGCTTGCAAAAACGGTGTGGTGTGGTGTAACATAATTATGTGCATATGCACACATGTAAGCATTGCGTGCGCACACAATGAGTGCGTAAGTGTGTATGCTGTCTGTTATGAAGATAATGTATGCATTTGTATGTGTGTGTGTGTGTGTGTGTGTGTGTGTGTGTGTGTGTGTGTGTGTGTGTGTGTGTGTGTGCGTGTGCGTGCGTGCGTGTGCGTGTGCGTGTGCGTGTGTGCGTGTGCGTGTGCGTGCGTGCGTGCGTGCGTGTGTGCGTGCGTGCGTGTGCGTGTGGGTGCGTGCGTGTGTGTGTGTATGTGTGTGTGTGTGTGTGTGTGTGTGTGTGCGTGTGCGTGCGCGTGTGCTTGTATATGTTAATGCGTATGTGCATCACTGTATATGGGTGTCTCTTTCAAGTGGCTAACATATCAGTATGTATGTCTCAGTCTTGGTTTCTTATCCGTCATCTGTATGTCTGCAACACACACCTTTTCCCCACCTTCCCACACAGGCGTGCTTTCATATTATAAGTGTTGGCATATATCGTATATCTTTCTGTGTCTGTCTGTCTGTTTACCTGAAAATGTGTGTCATGTAATGAGTGTGTGTGTATATGTGTGTAAAATCTCGTGTTATTTTCTTCCCATATTCTTGTGATTGTTGGGCTCCCTTCACACAGCTTTACAAAGACTTGTCCATTCTTATCATTCCCATTCTATTACGCTCTCTACATGTTTTTGCAGTACACTTCCCTTCTAGGCCTAGTTGCAGTGATCGTCAAAAGTCTGCCTTCTTAGCCAGCTCCCCACCCCTTCTTGATTCTCTTTATTCTCGTCATCCTAATCCCTGTTCTTTTCTATCTACGTTATGGGGCGCCGACGTGCTAAAAGACCAGTTAACTACTTAACTGGCATTTCTATTTCTTAACTTACCGGAAGCGGAAATCGCTTATACAAGTTAACTAGTTAACTGACATTTCGAAGTTTTTTTCCGTTTGAGAGGGGATTATTTTCTGAAGGTTTTGTAACACGCAATGTAATTGGTCGGCGTTTTTGTTTTTTGTTGTTTTTTACTTAACTGCGTCAAGTGCTATTGACCCTGACCCTTTTCCGCAAATATGGCTGATGATCGTTTTGCACGTGCCAATTTGCCTGAAGTTGCATCTGTAATAGATGCAGCGAAACGTGTGCTACGTTGCGTTAATGTAGAGCCTAGGCCGTCTCAAAAAAGATATGCTTCTAAAGTTGCAGCAAGTTCATTGGACAGCAATTCAACCTAACGGATACAATCTATTCACTAACTCATAAGAAACGGACAATGATATATTTATACTATTTGATGCTATTTGGGGATTATTTCAGTTACTAAAACGTATTTGGAGCAATTTCTGGGGAAAGATTGCTGATCTGCAGTATCCAATGGGATTTCGTGTTACAAAAACAAGTTAACTAGTTCAACCATGATAAAATGCCACTTAAGCAGTTAACTGACCGGAAGCGGAAATTGAAAAGAAAGTCCACTTAAGTAGTTAACTGGTATTTTATCACGTTTTGGGAAGAAGAAAGTCCACTTAAGTAGTTAACTGGTATTTTATCACGTTTGAGCCCGATAATACGTCTCCAACAGTAATAAATACTAAGTCATTGCTGCAAGTTCCACATACAACGAGCAACAAGCCATCTCATCTCCTTTCTAATTCATTACCCACTTATGTAAATTGCTTTATTCTACCTTCTCTCTTTCACACACACACGCAGACGCATGCACGCACGTATGCACGCGCGCACACACATCACACACACGTGCGCATATGCCCGCAGACTCACAGGCAGGCATGATTTCACATTGTAAGTGTTTTCTGTCTTTGTGTCTGTCTGTCTTTCTCTCTCTCTTTTTCCCCCCCCCCCCTTCCCATTTATCTCTCCTCTCTTTCTTTTTCTTGTTCTTGCCAGAGAAAAAGACGCAAATGTGCAGATAAAGAAGATTAAAAAGACAAGAAGGGGTGGGACAGAAGGTTGAAAGAGGAAGAGACAAGAAGGGGTGGGGCAGAAGGTTGAAAGAGGAAGAGACAAGAAGGGGTGGGGCAGAAGGTTGAAAGAGGAAGAGACAAGAAGGGGTGGGGCAGAAGGTTGAAAGAGGAAGAGACAAGAAGGGGTGGGGCAGAAGGTTGAAAGAGGAAGAGAAGAAAAGAAAGAAATGAGCTAATAAAATGAATGAAAAGCAAACAAGTGAAAGGAATAATCACACAAACGTAATCACATAATCTTCTGCCATAATTATTACAATCTCTCTCTCTCTCTCTCTCTCGTCTCTCTCTCTCTCTCTCTCTCTCTCTCTCTCTCTCTCTCTCGTCTCTCTCTCTCTCTCTCTCTCTCTCTCTCTCATTCTCTCTCTTGTTGCTGCCTTTTTTCGTTTTTTCTTCTTTTTGAATTCTTACAGCTTTCACTGTTTTCTTCTTGCTTCCTTTTTTCAAAATATTCTCTGCCTGTCTATCTGTCTGTCTGTCTGTCTGTCTCTCTCTTTCTCTTCTTTCTTTCTCCCTCTCTCGTTATTCTTTGTTGCTTCTTTCTTGTTTTTTGTTTTTTGAACTTTCCTTTGCCAATTATTACAGCTTTCTCTATTTTCTTCTTTTTTGAACTATTCTCAGTCGTTCTCCCTCTTTGCCTGCCTGTCTCTGTCTGTTTGTCTGTCTGTCTGTCTGTCTGTCTTATTTCACATGTAGCAGTAGAGATTGTTTTATAGATAAGCCATCTGGAGGCCTGTAAGTGTAATCATAGTTGTCACAGACTCCTTGAACGCTGTCAGAAGAATTTGGCCACGGAGTCTGATGGAAACATTTTTTAGAAGAAAGAGGGGAGGGGTTTAGGTAGAAGGCGGGATCTTGGGTAATCTTGGAACCCGGGGGAATTCAAGAGCATCTCCACGCCGCTTTAAACTCATTACAAATCCGCTCAAAAGCCAACATGTTAATTCTGTTGTTGAACGGACTCCAAGTCTTGTCATGCAGTAATGGTGCCTGCAGCTCAGACAAAATACGCCTGAATGTATAATATAAATGAAATCTGTAAACTGCTTTTACCATTAGATCAGGATGATTTAAGTGATCAGCGAAAGAACGCCACACCCTGTTGTTGCACAGCAAAGTTTAACTGGTTTTGATAAAATTGCATTGGATGACTAAACCATGCCTTTGCGATGTTATCATGTTTGATGCTAGGATTTAAATAATGGTTTAATGGATTACTGACCTTAACTTCAAAGGCGTCAACTCCCACTGCAACAACAAAACCGTCAACAGCTATAGTTTTAGGGTTATATGATCCAACTGAATATTTAGCGTTTTTGCTATTTTTAAAAGCATTCATTTATATATTCACAATAAAAATGTTTATTTATATAACTGATCAAGACGAGCGTCCTATCGAAAATCATGGTTCTCTAAAAGTAGCGCTCCATGAAATTTATTACAAAATCAAATGGTTTAACATAAGCGAATCCTTAAAGAATAATTGGATTAAAAAAAAATTGATGACGGAGAACAACCAATAAGCGAACTAACTATACCAGACGGTTATTGTTCATTAAAAATATAATAAAGAATGAACAGCAAGATTCAGAGAGTTTTCTCCTTTAAAAGTGGTTTTATTTTCTGTGACTGCAAAGCTGTGTATATCTCGACCCTAACATTTTTGCTAGTTCTGGTGCGAAGTAGTAACCTACTCTCTCTTGCTCTTTGAAGATTAACGTTACTTTTAAATTTCCCTCATTAAGTTTTAAAGTAATGTCATACTCGCTTAAAATGTCTTTCATTTAGATATCCTGAGTACGGATAACAACTTATTTGATAACCAACCATCTACTGTATTAAGGGTTCTTCCATCAGCAAAAGCAGCATACTGCGATTATGAAATTATAACGTTTCCAAACTTACAGTTTAAAGAATTAATTTGCGGGATTCACCATTCACTAAAGATAAGAATAACTGACAAAAAAGGAAAATAAGTTCCGTGCGACAGCCTTAATGCTTTGCTAGAAATAAAATAATTTAATATAAAACAATGTCGCGCGGACCAGATCAACCGGTTATGCTTGACCCTGTTAGATGCACAACTTTAGAATTGAAGGACCTAGCAGACACAGAAGACTTCGATCTAAACGGAGAGATAGGAGCGCTGTATGGTTTTGAGTACACAAACGACGGCTATTATAAACGTGCAGAAGTAAGTAATAAAAAGGTTCCTAAACTAGAGCAACTGCGTAATGTAGTGGCTGATAACGTTGGTCAGTTTGAATATAAAGTTGTTAAGAAAAGGGACAACAAATGGCATTTAGTTCCATTCGTTGATTGGGAAATTAAGTTTGAATTTTTAAGCCCGTTTACATTCTTTGACAATGACAAACATTTTCGCAGGACCCTTGCATATCAGTCTTATTCCACAAAACAACAGCAGAAGAGAAATAGCAATCAAACCGTATAAAAAGAGGCAGTACATGCTGCTTTGAAAAAAGACGCAGCCACGCAATTAGAGTTCATTCCAAAAATGGTTTTAGCAGACGAATTTACTATGATATTTGAACTTTCTGTTAGAGCAGACAACCCTGATTCCCTACCTGTTGGTGTTAGCGACAACCTAATGAAAGGGATTTTTATTTCTTGGCAAAACTTGGATGTTGAATCAGTGAGATGCACTATCGTTATTCAAAACTGTGGCGAAGAAATTAAAGAAGTGTCGACCAGCCATAGTTCAATTAATAATGGCTAAACTTAGTTCATTTCGATTAATAATCAGTAAAGCGTTGCAAGACTCTCAAATTACAGATGAGGAGTTTAATCGATTGCAAGCAGACTACAACGACTACTAAATGCAAAAGTTTGAACTTCAGAAAAAGTCAAGAACGACTTTTTCACAACCGCAAGACATAGAAGCGATAAAAAAAAGAATGCAACAGACGAGTAAACGAAACATTAAAGTCTGTGTCTAGGGAAATAACAATAAGAACACCAAAGGGTGCTTATTCAATAACGTATGATTACAAGATTAGAAAGTCTACTGACTATGACAATTAGTTCTCCAGTGACCAACTGCATACGAAAACTCTAGTGATTTAAACACACGCTTTGTATTGTTTGAGTCAAGTGATTTCTTATTTACAACTGTTGTGTTTATCTCGTGTAACTTAGATTTCAGTGTTACATTGTCATGATAAAACGTTTTGCTATCGAACAGTGCTTCTTTGTAGTTGTCATGCGTCATAACCATTTGAACAACCGGTCTACTGATTCCTTTTGCTTTTTTGATAACACTAGTCTGATAGCAACACTATACATCTTTGCTCTCAGCCCAACGTACTCTTTGATTATAGTTCCATTCAGTTCATCCTTCATTTTTCCGATCACCTTTTTATTTACAGTTGAATGTAATGGAGAGTCTTTTGAGTAGTCAGATTCATACTTAGAGTCTGTGCCTTTCGCTACTTCTGTTTCTCTGGATACAGTGGTTTAAAGTTGTCGTATAAAAATTCTAACATCAATAACTTAGATAATTCTAAAACTGCAAACCCAATAAAGACTGGTTTGTCCAGCACTACTGTTCGTTTCTTCATCATTATACCGTAAAGGCTGTTATGGAACTTTCTGAAGTCTTGATAATTAGGTTTTGAAGTTAGTTTGATTGCTTTGTTTTCTTGGGTGACTAATCTAACGTCTTTACGTTTGTGCGGGTTTTCCATAGTCTTTCCAAAACAACTGTTATTCATTAGCTTAAAGAAGTCTTTTTCCGAGGTGTCAGTAGCCTTCGTTCTAAGATGAGTGTTTTTCATTATATACGGCTCCATGAACTTCACCTGGCCAAATGAAATGATTCTATTAAATGCTGTTAGTTTTAATCCGTGACGTAAATAGAATTGTAGTAATCTATAATGACAAACATTTTTTTTTTGTGTGTGTAGATTAAGCACAAGTTTTGGTAGCTCTGACCCCACCTGGTCTTTCTGCTGCTAACGGGTAGTCGTTGTGGATGTCATGGAGGTTGTGAGGGTATTCTAAGTCGACTTCTAAAATAAAGCCTGTAAATAAAGTCTGTTAATTTCAACAGCCATCGTGAAAAGTTGTTGATGTTAAAATTTAAAGGAGCTGTATACATTTTAAAGTTATGCAATGGAAGTGACTGACACATCGCCCATCCGTACAGATTGTTAGCATGATGTAGTTGGAGGGCTTAGTAGGATCATAGTTGTCTAAGTATTTGTTGTTAGCCTTACAATAACTGTGTGAAGCCATGCTAATTCCTCCGCGTAGTCCATCTTCAATCATTTGAAGTATGGGTAGGTCAGACAACAAGTCAATCTTTATTTCAGTAAATCTTAAGAATGCATCCCAACTCATACCTGGAGCTGAAATATAATGTGTAGGGTCTGTTTTTCTATAGTTTACCCCACATGGCCGAAAGGCCAAAGAGGGCGTAAAACATTATTTCTTTCTATAGTTTTCAAATACGTCTGCAAGTAAACAAACGTCAGTCATCAAGTAAGCGTCATGGTAGTCTTGCAGTTTAACTTTTCCCACGCGGTCTGCGCATGGTGGTAGTCAGAGTCACTTATATCTTTTCCTTTCAAACTAGAGTAGACTGCGCCTTTAGGTGGTAAGGATTCTTCATCGAACCGCTCCCAACTACTCATGTATTCGTAAGTAGGATCAAAGATTAGGATCAAAGTATTGATGTGTGTCATTCGGTGTTGAGTTAACAAAGTGTGGTCTTTTAATTCGTTTGGGTGATGGTAGATAAATTTGCCCAATAGGTTGTTTAGATAGCCATTCTTTTGCTGTTTGTTCAGTAACACCTGCAGCTTGACTGAGTTTTATTATAGCAGCTTGTCCTTTCCATAAATTTTAGATAGCTTATTGTTCATTTTTATACTATACGTTTTTTGCGATGAAATAAACAGTAGTGATTTAAGCACACGCTTTGTATTGTCTGACTCTAACTCTAACTCTAGTGATTTAAGCACACGCTTTGTATTGTCAGACTCTAACTCTAACTCTAGTGCTTTAAACACACGCTTTGTATTGTCTGACTCTAACTCTAACTCTAGTGATTTAAGCACACGCTTTGTATTGTCTGACTCTAACTCTAACTCTAGTGCTTTAAACACACGCTTTGTATTGTCTGACTCTAACTCTAACTCTAGTGATTTAAGCACACGCTTTGTATTGTCAGACTCTAACTCTAACTCTAGTGCTTTAAACACACGCTTTGTATTGTCTGACTCTAACTCTAACTCTAGTGCTTTAAACACACGCTTGTCTGACTCTAACTCTAACTCTAGTGCTTTAAACACACGCTTTGTATTGTCTGACTCTAACTCTAACTCTAGTGCTTTAAACACACGCTTTGTATTGTCTGACTCTAACTCTAACTCTAGTGCTTTAAACACACGCTTTGTATTGTCTGACTCTAACTCTAGTGCTTTAAACACACGCTTTGTATTGTCTGACTCTAACTCTCTAACTCTAGTGATTTAAACACACGCTTTGTATTGTCTGACTCTAACTCTAGTGATTTAAACACACGCTTTGTATTGTCTGACTCTAACTCTAGTGATTTAAACACACGCTTTGTATTGTCTAACTCTAACTCTAACTCTTGTGATTTAAACACACGCTTTGTATTGTCTGACTCTAACTCTAGTGATTTAAACACACGCTTTGTATTGTCTGACTCTAACTCTAGTGATTTAAACACACGCTTTGTATTGTCTGACTCTAACTCTAGTGATTTAAACACACGCTTTGTTTTGTCTGACTCTAACTCTAACTCTTACTCTAGTGATTTAAACACACGCTTTGTATTGTCTGACTTAACTCTAACTCTAGTGCTTTAAACACACGCTTTGTATTGTCTGACTCTAACTCTAGTGATTTAAACACACGCTTTGTATTGTCTGACTCTAACTCTAACTCTAGTGATTTAAACACACGCTTTGTATTGTCTGACTCTAAATCTAGTGATTTAAACACACGCTTTGTATTGTCTGACTCTAACTCTAGTGATTTAAACACACGCTTTGTATTGTCTGACTCTAACTCTAGTGATTTAAACACACGCTTTGTATTGTCTGACTCTAACTCTAGTGATTTAAACACACGCTTTGTATTGTCTGACTCTAACTCTAACTCTTACTCTAGTGATTTAAACACACGCTTTGTATTGTCTGACTTAACTCTAACTCTAGTGCTTTAAACACACGCTTTGTATTGTCTGACTCTAACTCTATAACTCTAGTGATTTAAACACACGCTTTGTATTGTCTGACTCTAACTCTAACTCTAGTGATTTAAACACACGCTTTGTATTGTCTGACTCTAACTCTAACTCTAGTGATTTAAACACACGCTTTGTTTTGTCTGACTCTAACTCTAACTCTTACTCTAGTGATTTAAACACACGCTTTGTATTGTCTGACTCTAACTCTAGTGATTTAAACACACGCTTTGTATTGTCTGACTCTAACTCTAGTGATTTAACGCTTTGTTTTGTCTGACTCTAACTCTAACTCTTACTCTAGTGATTTAAACACACGCTTTGTATTGTCTGACTTAACTCTAACTCTAGTGCTTTAAACACACGCTTTGTATTGTCTGACTCTAACTCTATAACTCTAGTGCTTTAAACACACGCTTTGTATTGTCTGACTCTAACTCTAACTCTAGTGCTTTAAACACACGCTTTGTATTGTCTGACTCTAACTCTAGTGATTTAAACACACGCTTTGTATTGTCTGACTCTAACTCTAAATCTAGTGACTTAAACACACGCTTTGTATTGTCTGACTCTAACTCTAGTGCTTTAAACACACGCTTGACTCTAACTCTAACTCTAGTGCTTTAAACACACGCTTTGTATTGTCTGAACTCTAACTCTAGTGCTTTAAACACACGCTTTGTATTGTCTGACTCTAACTCTAGTGATTTAAACACACGCTTAGCATTGTCTGACTCTAACTCTAGTGATTTAAGCACACGCTTTGTATTGTCTGACTCTAACTCTAGTGCTTTAAACACACGCTTTGTATTGTCTGACTCTAACTCTAGTGATTTAAACACACGCTTTGTATTGTCTGACTCTAACTCTATAACTCTAGTGATTTAAACACACGCTTTGTATTGTCTGACTCTAAATCTAGTGATTTAAACACACGCTTTGTATTGTCTGACTCTAACTCTAACTCTAGTGCTTTAAACACACGCTTTGTATTGTCTGACTCTAACTCTAAATCTAGTGACTTAAACACACGCTTTGTATTGTCTGACTCTAACTCTAACTCTAGTGCTTTAAACACACGCTTTGTATTGTCTGACTCTAACTCTAACTCTAGTGCTTTAAACACACGCTTTGTATTGTCTGACTCTAACTCTAACGCTTTAAACACACGCTTTGTATTGTCTGACTCTAACTCTAACTAGTGATTTAAACACACGCTTTGTATTGTCTGACTCTAACTCTAACTCTAGTGATTTAAACACACGCTTTGCATTGTCTGACTCTAACTCTAACTCTAGTGATTTAAACACACGCTTTGTATTGTCTGACTCTAACTCTAACTCTAGTGCTTTAAACACACGCTTTGTATTGTCTGACTCTAACTCTATAACTCTAGTGATTTAAACACACGCTTTGTATTGTCTGACTCTAACTCTAACTCTAGTGATTTAAACACACGCTTTGTATTGTCTGACTCTAACTCTAGTGCTTTAAACACACGCTTTGTATTGTCTGACTCTAACTCTAGTGCTTTAAACACACGCTTTGTATTGTCTGACTCTAACTCTAAACTCTAGTGATTTAAACACACGCTTTGTATTGTCTGACTCTAAATCTAGTGATTTAAACACACGCTTTGTATTGTCTGACTCTAACTCTAACTCTAGTGATTTAAACACACGCTTTGTATTGTCTGACTCTAAATCTAGTGATTTAAACACACGCTTTGTATTGTCTGACTCTAACTCTAACTCTAGTGACTTAAACACACGCTTTGTATTGTCTGACTCTAACTCTAACTCTAGTGATTTAAACACACGCTTTGCATTGTCTGACTCTAACTCTAGTGATTTAAACACACGCTTTGTATTGTCTGACTCTAACTCTAGTGCTTTAAACACACGCTTTGTATTGTCTGACTCTAACTCTAGTGATTTAAGCACACGCTTTGTATTGTCTGACTCTAACTCTATAACTCTAGTGATTTAAACACACGCTTTGTATTGTCTGACTCTAACTCTAGTGATTTAAACACACGCTTTGTATTGTCTGACTCTAACTCTAGTGATTTAAACACACGCTTTGTATTGTCTGACTCTAACTCTAACTCTAGTGCTTTAAACACACGCTTTGTATTGTCTGACTCTAACTCTAACTCTAGTGCTTTAAACACACGCTTTGTATTGTCTGACTCTAACTCTAACTCTAGTGATTTAAACACACGCTTTGTATTGTCTGACTCTAACTCTAGTGATTTAAACACACGCTTTGTATTGTCTGACTCTAACTCTAACTCTAGTGATTTAAACACACGCTTTGTATTGTCTGACTCTAACTCTAACTCTAGTGATTTAAACACACGCTTTGTATTGTCTGACTCTAACTCTAGTGATTTAAACACACGCTTTGTATTGTCTGACTCTAACTCTAGTGCTTTAAACACACGCTTTGTATTGTCTGACTCTAACTCTAACTCTAGTGCTTTAAACACACGCTTTGTATTGTCTGACTCTAACTCTAACTCTAACTCTAACTTTTCTTTAAATGATGATTATGTTTCCAGTACTTCTTTAATAATTTATCGACAGAATATATTTGTAGTAACACACTTAAACGTAATTTTTATTAAACACATCGGAAACAAAGACTAGGAAGAAAGGGCGAGGCCAGACCTCACGTTGGAATTAATCCACTCACTCAGACAGACGAGCGCTTTAACCACTGTACCACCTTTCTCCGTGAAAACTCCAATGAATTCAAAGCTCTCATTGTTTTATTTATTGTTTGTTCAACAGGCGCTTGAAATGAACAATCCTTAGTAGGCCTGTATTGTTGTCTGCTCCACCCCACGGGCGATTTAAGCCACAGAGTAAGTCCTGATCATTTCTAAGACTATTCAAATCAAAGATATTAAACAAAATTCGGCGGGTGGTGGGAGTTGGGTTCTGCCATCTAATAACACGTCACAAGGGGAAATCGGGTAGTGTGAAGACAACAGTTTGAATATTATAGTTTTAAAATCTCGCTTGGATTCTCACGTCGAATTCATTGCGGGTTAAGTAGTAGGGGAGACGATCATGTTAAGACAAACCTGATGAAGACAAAACTCGATTACATCCCTTTGATCACTGTCCCCCCCCCCCACCCCCCCCCCCACACAGAGAGGGACCACACACACACACGCGCGCGCGCGCGCGCGTGCGCACCCCCCCCCCCCCCTCCAATAGGCACGCGCACACACACACACAAGATCAAATATTGGTTTAATTATTGTTTAAACCTCGATTGGGGCGTGGAGGCTACAACACACGAAACAGTAGAAATAGAAAACAAGCATGTAAACCGTGAGACGCTTGAATAGGTGGTTACGGCCCGGTGCTTACAGCATGAGATGAGAAGGGGGGCACCTCTGGGAGTGTGGAGTGTGAGACGAGGTGTGGGAAAGGCGGGAGCCCGAGGGAGAGTGGACAGATAGAATATGGGAGAACACATGCAATGACTTCTCGACTGATTTGGATATGATTAGATGGATGTGCTCGTTTTTAAGATTGTGACATGATGATAAGACCTACATGACTGACTGCATCGACGTTTCCCAAACAGGAGGCGCAAATGTCTTCCAAGAAAATGTACATGCTTCATTAGGCTAGGGGCTAACTAGACTATTATGAGTATCAATAAGAAAAGGTACGTCCCATTGTATGAAAGTTTATTACATACAATAATGTGCAGCACGTGAAAGGCCTAGCTAGCTAACTGTGCAACTAGGCCTAGGCGTGGACATTTGTGTCTTTCTTCGTTTTCTTCTTCTTCGCCTCAGGCAGCCAAATTCATCAGGCTGAAGATTCTGCTGCACTTTGGGGGGTGGTAAGACGACACAAAATTAGAAAGCTGGGGAGATAGAAGTAGTTCCCTGGTTTTAGTTACAGTGCAGGTGTTTGTGGAGGCCTCTATTGAATGCCGCCAATGACTGAGAGGATGCAACTTCTTCCTTTCTTTTTAACATGATTAAGATTAATCATTAATGTGAATATGAGGACAATGCTAAATAGGCCTAGTTATTTTTGATGCACTCAAGATTGCAACCCGTCAATGGCCTATGCCTGATCGTGTGGCGCAAGTTGGCGGAAGGTGTGTCAACTTCAAAGACTCTGATTGGTTACGACTTCTCTGACCTTGTTTCGTTTGGGCAAAGAAGTGAGCAGCAGAAGCTCAATGTAAAAAGCATCACATTCGTGTCAGGTTGTTTTCCCGTGTCTAGAACTTTAATCAGGAGGTCGCGACTGATCCATATCTTCTTCTGCTGTATTAATCTAAAAGCATTATCACTTCGGAGTTAAATGCATCTGGAAAGTTTGTCAAACAACAGTTGGCATTTTCACAATCCTTGACCTTGCTGCCGCTAAGCTTGCGTGTTGACGACAAGTTGCAAGAAGACAGCCAGTGACTTGGCCTATCCATTGATTTCGCAGCTTGTCACGTCACAGTCGGCTACTGCGGGTAAAAGAAGGTATATTTAGGACAAATAAGAATTTCAACTGTTGTGCCTGCCTGTGCTGACCCGAAAAACTCGACTCAGTAGGCTAACCACTCATTAGATTTAGATGTGTAGAAGAAAGATTGACCGATTTCTCTTGTTCTTGCGTGCCGCATGATTTTCAAATCAAAGTCAGCTTGTATTTTATGAAGCAGACAGTGCACAGACTAATAGTAATACTTAGGGTAAACTTTGTTCTTTTGCGCTTGTCATTTACTTCATTTAGTTGTCATGACGTGGACTAATAGACCGATAATGCGATATAAAAACATTTTCCGACGAACTTGTGTTGAAAGAATAGTCGTTGCGTCATCAGTACCAGTTGAAGATTTCACTCTTTGGTTTATTACATGATGCAGGCATTCATAGTGACCCCCTCCCCCCCCTCTCCAAGGTCACACGAAGTTCATGTTTGCTTTTCTCTAGACACTACCAGCATAGCTTTGTATTTAACGTGTTAGTGTGTTAATTTTTAGGTCAGCCAGGCTAAGCCCCCCTCCACCCACCCCCGTAAGCCCTAGTGACTGCCATTTCAGTCAGAAGGCATAGGCCCTTTAAATTGCCTTTTCCCCCCTTTTGGTTGTAAGCCAATAAGCTCTTCAGTTATCCTACTAGCTAAATTGGGGAAAGTCCCCAAAGGCAAACCTATCCCTTTGAATCCAGCACCAAAGTTGGTGCCAAGGCCCCTAAGGTCCGCAAGAGACTAAACTGTACCATGAGTATTTGAGCGAAGGCCCAAGGTGATTGTACTGCAGGGCCTCAACTGCTCTTTATTGTTGTTGCTAGGGGACAGTTTGAGGGCCATTTTTACCACTTGATCTACTTGAGACATGTTTCAGCAATCATGTATTTTAGCATACCCCCTTATTTTCTCAGCATTTAATGTGGTGACTGTAGAGTAACCTCCCTTGCGATACTCTCGCAAGTCATTATGTGACGTGATTTAGGTTACTAGGTTACTAACTGGGCGAGTAAACAACCGTCACGGCTACACAAACCTCTGGCCTGCTAACTGATGTTATAGTGACAGCCCTGAGTTGTCGATGGGCTATAATTTTAATCTTAATATTAATCTTAATTTCTCAGCTATTTCAGTCTTGCTTTTCTTACTGTAGACTGAGCACTTAAATTATCATGAACGGTTTTCCCCCCATTCACTCAGTATACAGTGAAAATCACTTTAGTCAAAATTGGAGAGACTGAACGTTCATTTTGAGATAGCCAATATTTTTTATTTAAAAAGACCTTTTAGCATAGAGATGATTAAACTGGGACCAGAAAGTTATTGCGAGTTACCCAGTGCTTTGGAGTTGTCCGTTTTTTAGTTAGCAGGAATCCACTGTGTATGACTATTACGCAAAGACGTGTGACAGTCCCATGACAGTTCTGTGACGAGCGGGAAAGCCCGAAATAGGCTGTTCTGTCTTTCCTACTTAAAGGTATATATAGAATTAATTATTAGTGAATAATTGAGAAAACATTATTAGCTGAAAAAGTTGCTAAAAATAGTAAAATATTTCTCGCTAATGTTCGCTAACAAAGGCAGGACATAAATAGTCGAGAAATGAAGGGGGAGGATAAAATACATGATAGCCCATGTTTGTTCCGTCTTTGCAGCATGATTGCAGTCAATAGTGTAGATCTGTTTGTGTGTACTGAAACTGTGAAAGTGAATCATCAGTGTTCCCGATTACACAGATCTGTACGTAAATTACGTACAAAGTTTCAAGTTTGACGTATACATTTTTCAGTCAATACGTCATTGTGACATACAGTTTTTCTCTCAGCCGAATTGCTTCCTCAAATCGTGTTCGCCGCGATCAGAATGTCGAAGCCATTTCGGCTTGCGGGAAACGATCAATCAGCCGACACCATTCCGAATCGATCTTTAGTTGTGTTTATAATCATGAATGGGAGGAAGCCATTTGGTTAGCGCTCAAATGAGACAAAACTATACGGGTAGATGTGATATTGTTTACAAGATCGAATATCAACAAATATACTACTAGAGCCTATTCTTTCAAAACAATAACCACAAAAAGGATGCTCTAGTGAAGCAGACAAGACGACAAAAACTATCATGAACCAGAGTAGTAAAATTTCCTATTATTGTTTCTCGCCACCCATGCTTAGCTCGCACATGCACAGTGGTAACACAGAGAGCCCAGCAGAGAAAACAACTGCTGCAAAGGCCTGCAGCCCGCGCGAGCAAAAAAATGGCCACTGCTTCGCTGGATTTTTTGCGAAAACTTCGACGCAAAGTTCGTCCAAAGACTGCATGAAGTTTTAAGTGAGGTGACAAAAAGAACCCTCGAAACCAGTTCCAAGGCCCTTCAAGTTCTACTTCAACTGAGCCAGAGAGCCGAGTGGAGCGTCAGTTCTTGATGGAAAAAGAAGAAAGTAGACATCGCAAAATTCGAAAGTCAAGATTAGGTGTGAAGAATTTGACATGGGCTTCATGGTCTTTATTTTAGAGCATAGTGTTCCATTTATTATGGCTTTTATTTTGACCTTCAAAAATTTTCAAATGACCCTTAAAATTTGGGGGCAAAGGGTCATGATGACCCTAATAAAATTTGGAAGCATGGGGAACACTGATCATCCAAAATGCACGGATGGCTACGCAGCGCCCTGATCTGGTTCTGGTCGGTGTACGTTGGAATGGAGCCTATAATTTAATGAACTTAGGAAGGCTATGAGTATGAACTCAAGTTAACTTCAATAGATTTCAAAAGTTGCTCATCACCCACTTTCCTTCCCTTTCCGTTACTTCAATGAGCAACTTTGACGCGCATTTGACCGTGTGTGTGTGTGTGTGTGAGGGTGTGCATTTCTCCAGTCTTTTGAATTCTATTTAGTAACTATAATGTTACAGAGTGCTAAAGCGTATTTCAGGATCTTAAAAACTAGACTTAAAAAACAACCACCAACTTACGTTAAGGTCTACTCATGAGGCTAAGAGTAGAATGTTAAATCGTTAATTTTTAATGTTACTAGTATTAGTAAGTAAACCCGGATTCACCCAGGCTGTAGTTGGTCCATTTTCTTAGTGGGTGTAACCGTGTGAGGTGACCCCAAACCATCCCGGACGACGAAGAGTCAGAAAGTCACACACTAGTGGCAGTAATGGGGACGAGATCACAACACACGCAAGCACCCAGAAAATTAGAGACCCACCCGCGACCCCACAGCATCACAAGAACCTAAACACACACAAACAACACACGACCCAACACGACAACCACACCACTCTACCCAGCAACAAGCAGTGGCACAAAAGAATGGAGACACCTATTTGTACGAAGAGAAGACGACAAAAACAGATAGACACAAAGAGGAAGAAAAATAAAATGTGTATCCAGAGGAGATTTTAACACACGACCTCTTGCATGCAAACGCAACGCACTAAGCGAAACGCACTATCCATTGAACTATCACACCTTCGTGAAAAGTAGTGTAAAAAATATCCTTTTTAAAGGGAGATCTCAAAAGAGGAGATAAGGAAAAAATGGAAGCAAAGTGCAATCAGTTGTGCTGAACTGAGGTGTTACATGCAGAAATCGAGTTAATTATGGCCTGATTACTTTGTGCGAGCTAGTGTTGTGAAATCGCTATTGCCTCTCTATTTTCACCGGCAGTGTGTTCAGTGAAAGAGTTTATAGTGCTGGCCGACTCAGTCAAAAGCTATTACAATGCTGTACTCGGTTTTTGGGCAGGTATGCGACACATAGACAGACAGACAGACAGACACATTCGATTATTAATAGAGATAGAGATGTCATATGTGAGGTATTGTATTTCCAATTCCGTTCTGCATGCACTTTTAAACCCCCCACTAACGAACATCAGAAAGAGGATGTGAAATGTGTTAGGCTAACTCATGGCTGTGTGTATGTGCGTGTGCGTGCATACGTGCTTGTGTGTAAGTTTCACTAAGTGTGCCGGTGGGTGTGTGTATAAATGTATGTATGTGTGGCATGTGTTGGAAATTGTGACTGTAATTGTTAAAGCATCCACAAATAGATCTACAAATTTAACTTGTGTAACACATGGTGGTTATATTTAAATCAAAGAGCTGCCTTTGGAAAAAGAAGAAGTTAAAAACGAACTTGCTCCAAATGCGAAGCAGTGCATTTAAATTAATGGCGTGATAATTATTATTACATTTTTGTAGAACTGGGTGTGTAAATGACTCAGTGGGGGGGGGTCGGTGCGGGGGGGGGGGGGGGGGGGGGGGGGGGGGGGACGGGGGGGGGGGGTGGGGGGAGGGGCGGGTGTGGGTGGGGGGGGGGGGGGGGGGGTGGGGGGCGGGGGGGGTGGGGGGGGGCGGGGTGCGGGGGGGGGGGGGGGGGGTGGGGGGGGGG
>CM065696.1:40254054-40259054 GCA_017654935.2 Phymorhynchus buccinoides | reverse complement strand
TCCTCTCTCTCTCTCTCTTTCTCCTCCCTCACTCTCTCCCTCTGCCCTTTTCTTTGTTTCTCAAAGTATGACAGGAGATGAGGCTTTGTGGGCCGATTTTTCCAGTCCCATGGTTTTCACCAAATGTGAAATGTTTTTTTGGTCAGGGTCGGACCTGTCGTCGCTGAGTGGGGTGCGATGGCCGCAGAGGAAGGAGTGGGTGAGCGTCAGCCAACCATGGCCATTCGCGGGGCGACCATCAACGTGTGGAGCGCATGGGCCCCCTGGCCCCCATGCAATGGCAGGAAGCTGGTGAAGAAGGGAGCAAGTTGCTGTATCCACCCTCAGACCAGACGGGCCTACAGCATGCAGTACACGATTTAAACCATCCTACCTGCTGTGGACCGCAGATTTGTACAGACTTGCTATTCGTCATTGTCAGCTCATAGAGGGGTGTCAGTAAACACCTTCAACTCGGTTGTACTATTTTTAGTGCTTATATATATCAGTGCATATCCATATAATTTAACGCATAATAAAGCAGGTGATGTTTTTAGTTCTTTTCTTGAAAAATTATTTGGCAGAGAATGTACAAGAACGAAATGCTTGGCGAGCTAATAATAATGGGAATTTATATAGCGCTCTTTCTCCAACGGGAGGCTCAGTGCTTTACATGATAACCACATACATTTAAAGGCAAAACAAATAATGAATCGTTAGAAAGTAAAAATAATTAGAGCTGTTGTCTAGAAGGATTATTATTTTGATATCAGATTCCATTGTTTTCTGATTGTTTTGTGATATGTGTTTGGCAGAGGGGTCGGGTCTAAGATGCTGGGGTTACAGATTGATTTGTTGTATGTGTTTGCCCAATGAGGGCGGGTTCTAAGATGTGGGGTTACAGATTGATTTGGTGTATGTGTTTGCGCAGAGGGCGGTCTAAGATGTGAGGCGCGGAGAAGAGGTGTTGGGGAGGACGGGGCAAAAGACTGCTGCCGCTTGGCAACTCCCTTGTGGTTTTAATTAATTTTTATATTACCATCTCTATTCTTGTAAAATCCATGGGAAAAAAAACAACCTAAATTGTCGCCAAGGAATACCTCAATGTGGGGGGCATTGGTGTGAATGGACTGAGTGAGGCGTCGCTGTCATCATGTGAAGCAGGTGGTTAGGTATGTTTCTTTGAAATATACAAACGTAAATTTTGCCCATGGAATACCTTGATGTGGGGGGCATGTGCGGAGACCTGAGTGAGGCGTCTCCTGATCATCGGGGTGTGAAGCAGGTGCCCATCGACATCCTGGTGCCGGACAAGACCTACGCCTTTTTCTCCCACACCATCAAGGCACAGGAGGACAACACTGCCCCTCTCGATGCCCTGCTCGAAAAAGGATGAGCATTGTCAAACAGAATGTCAAGATCATAGGGAGGGTCGAAAACTGAAACCCGTAAAACACTGGGCAGTATGCACTTTGAGATAGCATGAGACTTGGCATGGTGCTAATTGGAAGCTCTTCCAAACGGCCTATTAAATCTATAGGACATTGGAAGAGCTTCTAGTTAGCATCATGCTAAGAAGGTCTCAGCTATCTCAAAGGAATCAGAGGCCATGGTTTAGAGAATGCTTAACAAGCTACAGCATTCATAGGGAGGGTCCCAAAACTTGCAACGTAAATAAACTGTTTTAGAGAATGTGTTCATGATCAGACTACAGACGCGACACACCAGCTATTTCAGAACCGGGTGCACCAAAAAATGGATAATAGGAAGTTTGGAAATAAGTAGAAGTATCGTATGGGGTAGCAGACCTGTTTACCCGTCAGGTTTTGCCGGAATTATCACGGGAATTTGCAAAATATTCTGGCGTATGGAAAATAATAAATTCGAGTTTACCCCGTGAACGCTGAAAACCCGGGATTTCGAAAAACATCTATTATCAGGAGCGAAGACGACTTGTCTCCCACAGGCACAGTGGAGCAAAGAAGGACCGTGTCTGTCTTCGGTCTGGTGTTCTGTCAGTCCGTCCCCCGTAAAGTCAAGAAAGCCCTTAAACCGATTTTAATGATATTTAGGATGTTAGGTCCGTTGCGTCACCGTTTTATAAAACTATTTGCCGAATAAAACTTAACAAAAATACGTTAAATCGGCAGTTACTTTTCTGTTTTTAAACACCCTTTCCGCCAATTCATCCCAAAGCTATTTCACAGAATGTCATGTAGAAAATTTGAAGTAAGAAATTTTGTTTTTCCTTAAAAAGCGTAACCCCCAAGTTTGGAAAGTATGACAACATTTTGTCGGTTTAAAAACGGTTTTATATTTTAGTTTGAAGTGATCGTAAGAAAATGGTGGGTAGGTTCATGTTTCATTATGAAAAATTATTAGTACCCTCTTCATAAACGAAAAGGATTAACTTTTGACAAGTGAAAACGTTATTTTAGTTTTGCATGTCGTAAGGAAAATTGGCGGGTAGGTTCAGCTTTTCATCTGGAAATCATAGGACCTTTTCATAAACGACATTTAACTTTTGACAGTTGAAAACCGTTATTTTCTATTTTTTGCAGTGATCTTGATGAAAATTGTTGGGTAGGTTCAGTTTTACTTTCTAAACATGATAATTAACTTTTTGAATAACGACATTTTAGTTTTGACAGTTCAAACCCTTTTTTTCTCTTATTTTTTTAACGGTTCTGTCTATCGGGCTGTCTGTCCCCCTCCCCCCCCCCTCTTCTCTCTCTCTCTCTCTCCTCTCTCTCTCCTTCTCTCTCTATCTCTCTCTTTCTCCTGATTTATACATTTGGGTACACAGGTAGAGATGTGCCACCCCCCATGCATTTCTCGGTTAATTGTGTTTTTTTCCGTTTTTGCCTTTCTTATCATGCATAAAGCTGTATTTTAGGAACATTTTGAGCTAATTACATTTTTGGAATACTAACCCTAACCCTAACCCTACCCCTAAACCTAACCCTAACCCCCCACTATGTACTCTGCAGTACACCTGCGATTTGTCACAGTTTGTGGTTCGTTGCGTTTTTCCGGCGTGCTCAGTATAAGAAAAAGTGCATATCAGACAAAATAGACGGATTTAAATAACTATATGCTTCAATCAAAATAAACAAAAGACACAAAACCGAGTGTCAAGATAAAGAAAATAGGGGTAGATTATAATAGAATCAAGACACACCCCCCCCCCCCCCCCCCCCCCCCCCCCCCAATTAAAAAAAAAAAAAAAAGATTATCTCAAAGCAGAAAACAATTCCAAATCAAAGATGATGATCTCATATAAAACACGCTAATGCCTTACTTTTTAAGCAACAAAACTTAAACTTACAGACACTGACAAACGGACATAAACATAGAAAGACAGACAGACACACCAGTAGATAGATACACTCAGAGAGGGAGAGGGGGGAGAGAGAGAGAGAGAGAGAGAGAGAGAGACGTCCACCTTAATTAGCGATCTTAGCCCTGTGTCAATAGTATTAGTAAATGATGAAAGCAATCAGATCATGCACGACATCACTAAATCATCAATTACATCATACACAATAGCATCAAACAGTGTCACTAATTACAAAAACAGAAAGAAAAGGATACAAACTCTCGTATGATAACGGCAAGAAACAGAGGATGAAGAAGACCAATACTAACATCTAAAGTGTCGGCACTAGCAACCACATCAACAGATATATTCCAGCAGGCACACAAGCAAACAAAGAAACTGATGAGCAAACAGACAGGTAAGAAAGAGCAGGTATCTAAGCAATAGTAATAATAGAATTCAACAATCCTTTTCCTGTTACAACCTTTTGCTTTGAGCAATCAAATAGTGCACTATTTTGAAAATTGTTTCATTTTCTGCTATCGATAACGTTTGGTCACCAAAAAGAAGACTGCGGGTGTTGACTTTGTTAGGATCCAAAGTCAAAATAGTGTCTTGGGTGTAGTTTGTACAATATAAAAGGTAGTGTTCTGCGTCTTCGGTATGATGGCCACACAAGCATATTGAATCAGTTACTAGGTGTCTATTGTATAAATCATTGTTTATATTACTCATCCCTAATCGTAGTCTACAGTGGTTTACTTGGTCTTCTCTGGATCCAATATAATAGTAAGAAGGAACAGTTACATCAGAAAGAGACAGATGGCGTTTGAAACGACTAATGGAATCTGTTGACTTAATATCATCTGGTAGGTTGTTCCACAAATGTGTTGTACTTGGTGGAAATGAGTTTTTGTATAATTCAGTCATAGATCTCTCTCTCTCTCTCTTTCTGTGGTGGTGACCAGCTTCTTTTTATAGAAGTAAATGCACACACTTGATGGGGTTCGCCGAATTGTCAGCAAAATATGGCAAAATATGACGAAAAATCGCGAAATCGGCGAAATTTCAATCTTGAATATCTAAAAAAACGGCTGCATGGATCTCGTTCATATTTTCAGAATGTACTACAAAATAGATTTGCAACACTTCCCACATAAAATCCAACCAGAACTACGAACCGGAAGTGCCACAGCTATGGTCAGGCAGCTTTTATTTGGTTCACGGAATAGCCAAAACCGGAAGTGACGTCACAAAACTAACTATTGGATATTGTAGCCCTTATGTTGGCCCAGGTCTGAAAGGAGTTTGTTGACGATATGTTAAATAGTTTGGAAGTTATTCAAATATATGTAAATTTGGTTGACCTACTTTCACTATGTTTTTTACTTTTCAACCGATTTCGCTTAAATTCACAGGAAAATTGACGGACACTATTCTCATGCTCAATATCCAATATTATACCGATTGGCCAAATTTTGGCCGAAATATGGGCTAAAAGTGGCCAAATTCGGCCAATATTCAAGCTTGAATAACTCAAAAACGGCTTCGCGGAATGCATTCCTATTTTCACTGATTATTAAGGAGTATCTTTGCAACACTTCCGATATGAAACTGAGCCAGAAGTGCCAACTGGAAGTGGGAACAAATATTTTTCAAGTTTATTGACTCAAAAGCCCTTTGACAAAATGCATAGAATGCT
>CM065696.1:40239054-40249054 GCA_017654935.2 Phymorhynchus buccinoides | reverse complement strand
TCCACGTCCCACAGTGGGACGTGTTCCTAGTTTTGAACTTCCTTAGGGATAGCTGTGAACCTCTGTCCTCTCTGTCCCTGAAGTTGTTGACTTTCAAGACTGTTTTTCTCGTGACCTTGGCCTCAGCTAGAAGGATCAGTGGAGTGCACGCCTTCAGCGGACTCCCTAGAGACATTGAGTTTTCGGATGACTTCTCCGCGGTCTCGTTGACTTTCCTTCCTGAATTTCGGGCCAAAAATCAGCCAGGAGATGTTAGCTCTCCCCTAGTTCACGTTGCTAGCCTATGTTCTGTCCTCGGACCCAATGATGCTGATCGCTTCCTGTGTCCTGTCAGGTCACTCAGGTTCTATCTCGCTCGAACTAAGCCCTTCCGTGCTGCTAGGCGTCGTCTGTTTCTTTCCATCAACGTAAAGTACTGCAAAGATGTAGCTAAAGGAACGGTCTCTCGTTGGTTGCTTGATTGTATTAAGCTCGCCTACGCTTCCTCCCTGGTGAAACTTCCTCAGAACCCTGTTAGGGCCCACGAGTTGAGAGCGATTAGTACCTCTTTAGCCTTGCTTAGGGGAGTGCCTTTGGTCACAGTGATGGCTTCAGCCTTTTAGAAGTCGCAAAACACCTTTATTCAGCACTACCTCAGAGACATCTCGACCAGAGGAGATGACAACCACTACTCCATCAAGAAAGTTGTGGTCGCCCAGCTCCCCGTCTCCCTGTGATGTAAGTGTCGCAATGCCTTTATCAGGTTTTGCATGGTGGTATATCATGGGTATGATTTTTTGGGAGAATGTGGGTTTTATAAGTCTTAGGAATGCATGTTGTTCTAGGCTTAAGTCTTTTTATCAGGTCAAGGGTGCTTAGCTTCGCAAATCGGAGCATCACCCGCCTCCTCTCTGGTAATCTGCACATGTTTTAAGTGTTGGTAATGTATGGTTAAAATAGATTGGTAGATTTTTATCAATCTTACTATCTACTTTAAATACTTACCAACACTTAAAACAAAGATGTTCCCTCCCTTCCTACCCTCCTGATGCTATTTGGGGGAAAAGGGTTTTCGAATGATGTTTGTAGTGCGCGCGCGCACCTCGCCTGCCCGGATGTAAGGGGGATAACTAGCGCCCCATATCCGGTACAGGGGTCGAGGTCACGCCCTACTTTCATTTTACTATAGTCTTTGGTATAGTTCCAAGTCATTAAGAGTCAATGCACATGTTTTAAGTGTTGGTAAGTATTTAGTTAAAGTAGATAGTAAGATTGATAAAAATCTACCGTTTTCATTGGTTAAAGGGGTGAAATAATTTTTTTATTTTGGTCGATCTATTTCGGGGTCAGACAAATGGCAGCCAGGCTTTTACTGTCGATTTGAAGAGCTTTCCAGGCAGTTTTTTTTAATGGTAGAGATTGTAATTAGGGCTTGAAATGAGTCAATTTAGATTATATTATCACTGGAAAATACGATAATGTGAGAATTTTGCTTTTCAACGGAAAATGAAGTGAAAATTGATCACGATGATTTTCTCTGTCCGATCGTGGACATTTCCAGGTATTTTGCTTTTCCCAGCTTGTTTTATACTAAAATTGACTAAGAATTAATGACTGAAGGTACTAATAAAGCTTTTCTGGTAAAACTGAGCCACAAAATCATCACAATATTGAAAATCGACGCCGATGTTCGCAGAAACCGATCTTCCTGCCGATCAAAGACTCGATTGACTTCGATTACCTTTATTTTAAACAAATTACCCCAATAATTCCAAAGGTGCCGGTGTCTAAATGTCTGGATGATTATTCTTTTATTATTTGCACACCATTCATCCATCAATCCAAGTTAAAGGCACAAAAATAGCCGGGAGAGTGGTTGCGTTTTAAAAATTTCAACACACCTGTGAGTGTGTGCACACTGTGTGCTCGCAAGATACCTTAAATCAGTGTTTTATCACGAGTCGTGTACCGATGTGAATTCCGTTTTTTTTCCTCAAATTCCAGGTTTTTCTGTGGCAAATTCCAGGTTGTTCATTATAAGGGTAAACAGGTCTGTGTATAGGAGTGATCTTGCCTAATTCAATTGGTCAAACAGGGGAAGTTACTCTACCATCAGGTAGATCCCCCAAATAGGGATGATTACCATCGGGAGGGTGTCAATTGCTATCATGTATATTTTTGACATCTGTAGAGTCACCCCTTTCTAAAAATGCATGATAGCAATCTGAAAGTGGTAACTTTCTGTCCGTTAACATGTGATTTTCATTTATAATGGTACCCATTATTGTGAAGCATTTTTTATAAGGGGGACCCTACAGATGTCAAGACTATGATAGCAATTGCCCCCCAGATGGTAACAATCACCTCCGAACATGCTGCGTTTGAGTAGACACACTCGGTTTGTGTTTCTCGCTTTTGTTCTCTATCAAGCCATCTGTGTCAATCTCAATGTTTATTTCTTTGTGAGTTCTCGACGTTTTGCAAGTTAGATCAGTTTGTAACCCCTCTTTCTATTTAAAATGTTTGCAAATTGTTCACTCGCTTCGCTTCACTCTTCAACGTCATTGTTGCTATGGTATTTGACCGAGTAAGTCGAGGTAAAGCAACTCTAATTTTCACGAAGTGCTCTCCCTTATTTTTTTCCCCGAAAATCATCTATTCACAACTCGCAGTATGATCCCCTATAAAAATGGCAAAAACTTCTTCTTTTTTTATCTTGTATTACCAGCTACCTCAAAACAAAATTTGAGCCCTTTCAATTTGGACTTAATTCCGGGAACATGGTACAGCCTTAAATTTAAATGTTTAGGGCAGAAAATACAAACTTTTTCAAATAGACAGTGTCCAGACAAATGAGATTTTCTGTGAAAGTTGATTTACATAGAAGGTTTTCGTCAAAGGAGGGAAGACTAAATGTTTGAATGTTGTAGCAATTCATGTTATTTTTCAGAGAATTTGTATGATTGACTAATAGAAGATTATTTACTTTGAAGGAGTGCAAAGCGCTAAATTTTAAGACATTGCCCTCTAATCATAGAATTGAGAATAACCACCAAGGGGATTTTGGGGAAATAAAAACCTTTGAAACCTTCGTAATTTTTGTTTTCCTCTTTCTGTTTCCTTGAGAATTGTTTTTATTATCTTGACGAGAAGATTCCGGACTGTGAGGGGATGCAAAGGGTGAAAGCTCTGAATTTTAGAATATTAACCCCTTGCCTACCCAATCCTGTCTACTACAGGTGTGTGGTGTCATTGATCATGTCATAACTTTTGATGTCATAGCCCTGGAATGATGGTTTTTGGTTTAGACAAGTTAGGAAAGATATATCTCTAGACATTTTCTTTGATTGAGGCTAACAGGTCTCTTTTAAATGGTATAATAAGGAAATCGATAATGTCTCTGTTTTCCTCTGTCATTGAAGGGGTTAATCTCAAATCACACCATTGAACTTTTGTTTTCTTTTCCTAGAGAATTCGTCTAATTGACTACGAGAAGATTCTGGACTCAGAAGGGATGCGCATGGTGGCGTTTGGCAAGTATGCAGGCGTGTCTGGCATGATCAACATTCTGCATGGTCTGGGCCTGAGACTGCTGGCCCTTGGACATCACACACCATTCATGGTCAGTCTGTGTCTGTGTGTGTTAGCATTTCCAACCATAAATATATAACATTGAGCAAACATCCTCTGATGATTTATAACTTTTGATGTGTCCAGTTCTATGACAACAAAGATCTCACACTTTTATGGTTTATTCACCAAGTTTTCAGCACATGACACTGAGCCACAATTACTGCAATACAGGTTTCATGATTTGATGATTGAACTTTTCAGCACATGACACTCGGCCACAATTACTACAATACAGGTTTCATGATTTGATGATTGAACTTTTCAGCACATGACACTGGGCCACAATTACTGCAATACAGATTTGATGATTGAACTTTTCAGCACATGACACTCGGCCACAATTACTGCAATACAGATTTGATTTGATGATTGAACTTTTCAGCACATGACACTGGGCCACAATTACTGCAATACAGATTTGATTTGATGATTGAACTTTTCAGCACATGACACTCGGCCACAATTACTGCAATACAGATTTCATGATTTGATGATTGAACTTTTCAGCACATGACACTCGGCCTACTGCAATACAGGTTTCATGATTTGATGATTGAACTTTTCAGCACATGACACTCGGCCACAATTACTGCAATACAGATTTCATGATTTGATGATTGAACTTTTCAGCACATGACACTCGGCCACAATTACTGCAATACAGATTTCATGATTTGATGATTGAACTTTTCAGCACATGACACTGGGCCACAATTACTGCAATACAGATTTCATGATTTGATGATTGAACTTTTCAGCACATGACACTCGGCCACAATTACTGCAATACAGATTTCATGATTTGATGATTGAACTTTTCAGCACATGACACTCGGCCACAATTACTGCAATACAGGTTTCATGATTTGATGATTGAACTTTTCAGCACATGACACTTGGCCTACTGCAATACAGGTTTCATGATTTGATGATTGAACTTTTCAGCACATGACACTCGGCCACAATTACAGCAATACAGATTTGATGATTGAACTTTTCAGCACATGACACTCGGCCACAATTACTGCAATACAGATTTTATGATTTGATGATTGAACTTTTCAGCACGTGACACTTGGCCTACTGCAATACAGGTTTCATGATTTGATGATTGATTTTTTCAGCACATGACACTCGGCCACAATTACTACAATACAGATTTTATGATTTGATGATTGAAATTTTCAGCACATGACACTTGGCCTACTGCAATACAGGTTTCATGATTTGATGATTGATTTTTTCAGCACATGACACTCGGCCACAATTACTACAATACAGATTTCATGATTTGATGATTGATTTTCAGCACATGACACTGACAATTACTTACAGGTTTCATGATTTGATGATTGAACTTTTCAGCACATTGGGCCCAGCCATAACTACCGCAACACAGAGATGGCGCGACAGGCTGTACGGGATGCTGGGTACGAGATCGCTCTGGGGCGTCTGCCTAAATCTGTTGGACCCCTCGTCTTCATCTTCACTGGGTCAGGAAATGTTTCCCAGGTACACCCATTAGAAGCTGGTTTCTTTTGTTTAATTCCTTTTTTCAATTGTTTTTATGTGCATAGAACATCTTTAAAATTACTGATTTGTGGCTTAGTGGTAGATGTGTGTATAGATCAGGGGGGGGGGCTCGATGATGACAAACCAAAGCTAAACCTTTTATATATTGTGTGGCAGGTGGATTGAGATAGAGGGGAAGGATGTTGTGTGGAGGTGGGGGAGTGATACTAAATAGTCATTAGTCTTTAGTTTTTCAAGGGTAGTAGATGATTTTAGGTAACAAAGTCTTTTTTGTGTGAAACCCTTCTTTATTGTTTGGTTTTTGTTCTTGCTGGCATAGATTGTTCCCCTTGGGCCAACTTACATTCATATCATTGGATTATTTTTTGAGGATTTTATATAAGGTTTATATGACTAAATAAGACTTAATAATGATGACATGGTGTTCAGTTTTTCTTGTGTGAATGTGTTTGGCAGGGAGCTCAAGAAGTGTTTCAAGAGCTGCCTCATGAGTACATCGAACCTGAGTACTTGCCTAAAGCTGTGCGCTTTGGAGGTAAGAATATTTAGAAAAGAATTTGCTTTTCAATTCCAATTCAGAATATTCATGGTTGTCAGGAAAACAGATAAAAGTATTCTAATAAAAACTTTACGAAAAAACATAGGAGAAAAATGAAGGAACAAAAATGTTGATTACTTCCTTTTTACTGATTGCGTTATTTGCGAGATGAGTCGTGGAAGAATCAAACAAGTAAGTAATGACTGACCGTCAGTCAGAAGGCATATAGGGAATGTGTGATCAGGCATGCTAAACAGGGCAGAAAGGGCGTGATAGTGACCAAACAGAAGGTATTCAGTTATATTGCTTGAGTTTTTATTATCCCCATTCTGTTGATGTTTTCTTGATACCAGTCTCTTTTTTTCTGCATCCATTCTCTCACTCATTTCTCCAACAATTGTTGGATTACATGTCCATGATATCAATCTTTTTGTCTAATTAGACTTGGAGTCGTTAAACTTTTTTTCTCCAGGGGATGTTCATTCTTGGCTGCTTGAAAGCTAGATGACATTGCCCAAGTTTTGCTCTTTTTTAAAAGTTTTATTCAGTTTTTGTTTTGAATGCCCATTCTGAGCGTTGTTGCAGGACAGAACAGGATCTATGCCTGTGTGGTCAGCAGAGAGGACCACTATGTGCGCAAAGACGGCAGCAAGTTCGACGCCGAGGAGTTTGAGGCGCACCCTGAGAAATATGCCTCCACCTTCAGCCACAAGGTGAAAGATCATGGGTTGTAGGAATGGACTTTCTTCTTTGTGTGCCATTCACTGTTTGGCTGTGTTGTTTATTTTTCTACTTAGGTCAGCAAGTAAGGATGATGTAGTCTGTGTGGTTTTTGTTCTTGCTGGCATGGATTGGTCCCCTTGGGCCAAGCCTTTATAAACAGACATCATATTCAAATTATTTATTGTTTGCCATTTTTGTTGTGTGTGTCTCACTGTGACTTCCTGGTGGCAGAGGGCGCTTCTATTCTGGAAGGATGGGCTGAAATTTGTGGAGATACCTTGCCCAGGATACATCCCCACTTAACCAAGTGGATTTTAGAACAGCTGGTGTCTTGAAATGTCTCCAAAGGCCAACTAATTCTTTTACCTGCAGCACACAGAGACAGTGTCTATAGAATATTTTTAATTCCCTCCTACAGACTTGAGATTTATTAGGAAATTTCCTGATTTCAAGAATTTTAAAGCCAGCAGAACTGTTCTTTAGATAAGTGTAAATTCATTGAGAGGGAGGGTGTAGACAGGGAGAGGCTAATGGAAGCATGAATGAAGCAGACATGTCCCGGTTAGCATTCAAATCCACAATGCAATCCAGCATGTTCATCCCATTCAGATGAAGCCCACTTCCAACAGCCACTTCATTAAAGTTCATTTCTTGGATCAGGATCAGGATTTTTTTAAAGACAACCAGGGGCGTGTAGGCTAGGCCCCCCGGTAACTTTTCAGGAAATGTCACTTTCCTCCAATCTCATGTCTGCTCCTCCTTTGTGGCCACAGATCGCGCCCTTCGCCTCGTGCATCATCAACGGGATCTACTGGGCGCCCAACTCCCCGCGCCTCATCTCCATCCCTGATGCCAAGATCCTGCTGCAGCCCACCAACTACCCCTGGGTGCCCTCTGCCCCGGGCTGCCCCAACCTCCCCCACCGCCTGCTGGCCATCTGTGACATCTCGGCCGACCCCGGGGGGTCCATCGAGTTCATGAAGGAGTGCACCACCATCGACTCCCCTTTCTGCCTGTACGACGCCGAGCAGAACATGGACAGCACCAGGTGAAGAGAGGGAGGAGGGTGAAGGGGGGGGGGGGGGGGAGTGAAGGGGGATGAGATTGAGGAGGAGGAAAGGGTAGGGTGAAGGGCAGGGTTGGAAACAAGCTGAATAATTTTTTTACGGGCTTTTTCTTTTTCTTTTTTTCAGGAGTGATAAAATGGGAATAGAAGAAGGTGTAGAGCATTAGCAAAAGATAAGGAATTCTTAGGAAACAAATGTTTCTTCTTTTGGAATAAAAAGTATTGAAAGGTTTTGGGTGTAAGAAGAGGAGGGTCGGCATTAGTCAGAACTTGAGAAGCCATTTTTAACAGAGAAATGGGAGGGGAGTAGAGGTGATGGTGATATTGGGGTGGGAGTATGGAAAGCGGTTTAGGTAAGTGCAGAGTCCTTGAAGCCGTGAAAAGTCCTGGAAAATTGACATGGCCTTTTCCAGGGTTTGAAAAGTGCTTGGAAAACAGCAAATGCCCCCAAAATCATGGAAAAGTCCTGGAATTTTCAGAATCGTCTGACCATGTCCTTAATCTCAATCCATCAAAGTCAAAATCTCTCCTCCACAAAAAATAATTGAAGGTCTAAAATAGACCTGTTTACCCTCCCGGTTTTGCCGGAATTATCCCGGGAATTTGCAAAAATTCTGGGTAAAATAATAAATTCCGGGTGTGAACACTGAAAATCCCGGGATTTTGAAAAAAACGTCTATTATTTGTTTCCGTTTGTATGAAAAGACGCAAGGGTTGACCGAAACCTTGGAGTTCTGAGGCGCGATTTTTCATTGGTCCGTGGACCCCCCTCAACCAATGATAGTAGTATTTCTTGTTGGCAGAGATTGTAGTTTTGCGCCGAACATGTCATCAGGCAAGTCAAACCGCAGGCGGCAAGCGCCAGAAATCTTCGACAAACGAACAGCAGTGATAGAGTGAAACGGCCAAAAGTGAAGCAGAAGTTTTCTCAAAAGTATTTGAAAGTGCCAGGAATAAACAAGTTCGCGTTTGGGAGACGAGCATGTTGCACACTGCAAGTACTGCAACGTGGACTAAAGAAATGTCGCATGGCGGCATAAGCGATGGGAGTTCTTTTTTTTTTTCTCAAATTCTGGAGTTTTCTGTGGCAAATTCCAGGTTGTTCATTATAGGGGTAAAGGCCACCTTCATTATAGGGGTAAAGGCCACCCTTAGCTGCCCGAATCCAATTCGGCCGAACAGGGTGTTCGCCGAACGAGCGAAGTCAATTAAGGGTCTTTTCATTTTCGCCCGAACAAACAACGAATCCATCGTTCGGCCGAACAGTCCCTTAATCTAACCCGAAACGAACTGTGCGGAAGTGATCATTTGACCCCCAACGTCATAGTGAGGCTCAAAGGCCTTCTTCGGTAGTAAACATGTAGGCCTAGGCTAAGCCTAGAAAATCCCCCACGCCCTTAAATTTGTGCATCTCGTCTATAGAAAGAAAATAACCTAGAAGTAACTTTTTTTTTTGTTTTTTCAAGGGGAAGCAATAGCATTGAATTATCTTCATAATAAAATGATGTGACGATGACAGATCGATGAACAGGCTTTTGGTAAACTACAGTGGGGTGAAGCCTAGGGCTTGACATTATTTTTTTTTTATAGTCACTACATCAGAGGACGAGCGTGTTTGAGTGTGTGTGTGTGCGCTTGTTTGTGTTGAGTGTGCGCGTGTGATGCGTTCACATACGCCCCTATACGTGTATGTATGCATGGGTGCGTGTGTGTATGGTGGCTTGTGCTCGGGTGTGTGCTGTCTGTGTGAATATTATGTTGTTATTTCATGCTTGTGAATGTGTGACAATGCATATGTGTATTAGCCTAGTAGTAGTAGTAGCAGTAGTAGTAGTCACAGTAGTGTTGTTGATTAATATGGTAACTGTTTTGCTGCTGATGTATGGATTTTGTTCATGTTTTTCAATCCCTTCAATTTTGTGGTAAAGAGCCCTGTAGCCGACATAGTAGGATGGGCGCTATATACATTTTCCTAATATTATTATTTGTGTGAATGTGATTTAATATGAAAGAGTGAGAGTGAGGAAAGCGAATATAGTATTTTGTTTCAGACTTAGGGGGTGTGCACTCATTACATGCAGAAAGAAATCTCAGGCGAATATCTGAACATAAGTAAACGAATGTAAGAAATTTACATTAAACTTAAGCGATGAGATAAGCAACATGGGGAACACATATGCATTATCCATCTGCTTATTCTTACTGCTTTGACTTTTGTGATGAGCGCAGGAAGCTTAGGCATGCAATGTGAACATCTCACTAAAGCATCAAACACAGTGACTGTACAATAATATTATTTGCTCAGCTGGGATTCTTTTCTGGATTACTGAATGATGAAACACATACATCACACTATCAAACTATAAGCAAGACAGCCATTATGTGTTCTTTTCAGTCCATTCAGGCTTCTTGTTGTGTAGGGCGGGGGGGGGTCTTATAACAGTGGCGGTTTCTAAGGGGGTTTAAATGGATTACTCATGATGATGAATATGAGTGTATATGCTTTGTGATATTATCCAGCATCTTTC
>CM065696.1:40227161-40238554 GCA_017654935.2 Phymorhynchus buccinoides | reverse complement strand
ACATCAGTCTTCAGTCTCAGTCCGTTTCGGTTACACCGGCCAAACCGGTTTCGGATCCCGTTCCAGTCTCTCTCCCTTCGGAGGTTTCTGCTCCTTCTCATTTTCCGTTGGACTCGCAGGCTTTGTACGACGCTTTCTTTCGTCACTTGGACTCTTCGGGTTTCAGGGTTCTCCCTTTCACTTCGACAGAATCTTCCTCCTATTTCGGTTCTATGATTAGGCCAGAGAGGGTGCCGCCAGTTGTCTCTTCACGTGAGACTGTCACTTGCGCAACCCTCTCTCCTTCTTCTGTTCACAGGCTTGCCTCCAGGAGGCCTTGTCCACTTGCTTTGACCACCCCCCCCCCCCCCCCTCCCCCCCTCTAAGGCCCGCTTTCAACCTCAACAGGGATAGGAAACCCCTCTCCACCTCTGGTTTCCGTCCTGTGGGCATGATGTATACGGAACAGAGAGGCTACCCCCCTGGGAGATTGCCAAGTGACAGAAGTGACTCCTCTGTCACAAGACTGGCCAGACTGTCAGGCAATCATCCGATGGTACCTGGAAGGTACCTCCAGGATCGGGAACGGCCTGTTCCCCTATCCTGAGTCCGGGCTCAAATCCTCTCCTCCAATCATTCGAGGGAGAGGTTACCAGGACAGTCAAATGCGGTCGGTGCAGGGGCGGCTCTCTGCAGCAGTCCAAGAGCTCCTTGACCTCTCAAGGCCACCACCTTCCCGGAGGATTTGGTGGTTAAAGAGGAGTTTCACGTTGAGGAACCGGCAAGGTCCCTTTCGTTACAACAGATTGCTGAGGCTAATCTGGGGCATTCTCAGCCGGTGTCGTCTCAGTTCGGTTCTTTTGTGGTACCTAGATTCAGACCCTTCATTCCCCTACCGACGGAATACCTGCCTTTCCCCTCCGTCTCCAAACCTTCTTCTGAGGAGGTGGAGTCCTTGGGGTTCCTGCTGCTGTTCCTCCCGTCACGTTCAAGCCTTCGGCCTTCAAGTCTCTCGAGGAATCTCTGTCTGGTTCTCTCAGGGCTTGGGGCATGGCCACCTCTCTCGTGCAAACCTTGGCGGAGTCTCTAGGCAAATCAGCCTCTGATTCACCGGCGGATTTTCAGTTCTTTGATCAGGTGGATGAAGCTTCCGTTGGAGTCTCTCCAGCCCTTTTTTGGCAATGTGCTACAGAACCTCTCTGATGTCACGGCTGGTTTGAAGGTTCAAACCTGTGCCTTGGCCCGGGATTCTTTTCTTGCGCAGAACAGATCTCTTTCGTCCAGGGAAAAGGAGCGTTTTGCGCTCTCTTCCCCTTCCGGAGTCGGGCTTGTTTGGGGAAGAATCAGTTGCCCCAGTTCTCGAGTCCTCTTCAAAGAGGAAGTCAGCTGATAGCCAGGAGGCTATCTATCGGGCCCTGTTGAACCAGTCCCGTGCCCAACCCTTTCGTCCGCAACAGGACTCTCGCCCTCGTTTTGGCTTCAGGAAGTCCTTTAGAGCTGGGTACGTCGCGTCCCGCTCTAAGAGTGTGAGATACTCCTCTAGGCCTCCTCCCCAGTTCAAGGCCTTGAGGCCCCCTTCCCAGTCTTCTCGTGGCAACAGGAGGCCGAGCCTGTCCAAGAAACAGTTTTTTCAGTAGGTCCCGCACGGCCCCGAGAATCCCTAGGCGTTCCTGTGTCGAGTGTGGATGCTCTCTTACGGGCGTATCCCGCTTGGCACAAGTTTGTGGGGAATGCTTGGATTCTCGGAGTTGTGCGGGACGGCTTTCGGTTCCAATTCGATCGGGAACCCCCGCTGTCTCTGTCCCCTGTCTCTTTCCCTCCACCAAGCGATCCTGTCCGTTTGGAGATCCTCCAGAAGGAAGTGGAGGGCCTTCTCTTGAAGGGCGCGGTTACGATCGTGAACGATCCCAGTCCGGGTTTCTATTCCCGACTTTTCACGGTTCCCAAGAAGACAGGTGGCTTCAGACCGGTTCTGGACTTGTCTCCTCTCAACAAGTTTTCAAGGAAGATCCGTTTCAAGATGGAAACGGCGGCCACCGTCAGGGCCTTTGTTCGCCAGGGAGACTGGGCCACCTCCATCGACTTACGCGATGCGTACTTCCATGTGTCGATTCACCCCAGCCGTCGCAAGTTCCTTCGTTTCGTTTGGCAAGGCCTTGTCTACCAGTTCCATTCCCTCCCTTTCGGCCTTTCCCTGGCGCCTTGGATCTTCACCAAGGTGACCAGGGAAATGGCAGCCCTAGCCAGGGCTCGGGGCTTGAGGTTAAAGGTCTATCTCGACGACTGGCTGTTGCTTGCGTCGAGTCGCCAGTTGTCCTCCCAACAAACGGAGCTCCTTCTCAGTCTCTCCACGGCCCTGGGCTTCAACATCAACCAGGAGAAGTCGGATTTGGTCCCCTCTCAGCGGTTCAAATATCTGGGCATGATCTTCGACACCGAGTCGTTTCAGGTTTCTGCCACCCCGGAAAGAATTCTGTCTCTCTCCAACTTGGTGTCAGAACTTCTCACAGCCCAGTCCACCTCCTTCAGACGGCTTCTGTGCCTCCTCGGTCAGATGGAGTCCGTCTCGGGCCTCCTTCCTTTAGGTCGCCTTCACAAAAGGCCTCTGCAACGCGAGGTCCTTGCTCGAGTGCGAGATCAGTCGGATTTCGATCAGGTGGTCCAGTTGGGCACCTGGTTCCGGGATTCGGTTTCTCAGTGGACGGACTCGGTGTGGATGAACAGTATGGTCCCAATCAGTCATTTGGGGGCCCAGCTGTTCATCTGCACCGACGCCTCTCTCACCGGTTGGGGCGCGCATCTCGACTCCGAAGAGGTCTCTGGAAAATGGACCGAAGCGGAGTCAGAGCGTCACATCAACTGGCTGGAGCTGGAGGCCATTCGTCTGGCCCTCCTTCATTTCGCTCCAAGGCTTCACGGCAGGTGTGTGGTGATTTGTGGCGACAATTCCACCAGCCTGTCCTACCTGCGTCGTCAGGGAGGCACAAGGTCCGCTTCACTCTCCCTGACGGCGGAGGCGATTCTGCGGTGGGCTTTTTCTCTCGACATCTCCCTCACGGTCGAGTTTGTTCCGGGCAAACTCAATGTGGTGGCGGACCAGTTGAGTCGCTCGGACCAAATTCTGGCCACCGAATGGACCATTGCTCACCAGGCCTTGTCTCCTGTTTGGAGACTGTGGGGGAAACCCCTCCTCGACCTCTTTGCCACCAGGTTCACTGCCAGACTGACCCTGTATGTTTCTCCAGTCAGGGACCCTCAGGCCTTTGCCAGGAACGCCTTCTTGTTCCCTTGGAAGGGCATGCTGATGTATGCCTTCCCCCCAACGGCTCTCATTCCTCGGGTGTTGGAAAAGTGTCTCCGAGAGCACCCGGACTTGATTCTTGTCACTCCGATGTGGCCCACAAGCCATTGGTTCCCAGAGCTCCTCGACATGGCGCAAGACGGTCCTCTTCCGCTCAATCTCACTCCCGCCACTCTTCTTCAGTCAAGAAGCGGGGTCGGACACCCTTGCCCTTCAAGGCTAAACCTGGTCGCATGGCGACTGTCCGACTAGGCCTTCGCTCTCAGGGGTTTTCCACGCGCACCGTGGATCTGTTGGTCGCCTCTCGGCGTAAGTCTACAAACGATCTGTATGATCTTCGCTGGGCCACCTGGTTTGCGTTTTGTCAGGAGAGAAAGTTTGACCCGCTTCGTCCCTCAACGGTTCAGTTCGTGGAGTTCCTCTCTCACTTGCTTAGAACTAGGAACTTGTCCTCTCAAACCTTGTCAGGTTATAGGGCGGCTTTGATTAGCACGATCTCGTTGTCTTTAGGTTCCAAGTTTACGGAGAATCTCTCGGCTTTGCCAGTTTCTCACTTCCTGGACGCTGTGCGCCTCCAAGCCCCGTCCAGAACGGTCCAGTGTCCTCAGTGGGACATCTTTTTGGTTCTGGCTTTTCTCAGGGACAAATGTGAACCCCTGGAGTCGTTGTCTCTTAAGCTTCTGACTCTTAAGACAGTTTTTCTCATTTCTCTCGCCACTGCCCGTCGCATCAGTGGTTTGCATGCTCTGAGTGGTCTCACCAAGGATGTCAGTTCGAGGAGGACTTCTCGTCTGTCTCCCTTTCTCCCGGGAGTTCTCCCCGGAGTTCCGTGCAAAGAACCAGTCTGGTGATGTTTCCTCTCCCTTAGTCTCTATTTCGAGTCTTCGCTCCGTTCTGGGTCCTGATGATCGTGATATCTTCCTCTGCCCCGTTAGGGCTCTTCATTCTTATCTGGCTCGTACCAAGCCCTTCAGAGGGGCTAAACGTCGCCTGTTCGTCTCCATTAATCCCAAGTACTGCAGCGATGTGGCTAAGGGTACTGTGTCCCGTTGGATCCTCGACCTCATTAAGTTGGCCTATGCCCGCTCGCTGGTTAGGTTACCTGATAACCCCATTCGCGCCCACGAATTGCGGGCCATCAGCTCTTCTCTGGCGGTAGTCAAGGGTGTCCCTCTTGTGAAGGTTATGGCCTCAGCGTTCTGGAAGTCACAGAACACCTTTCTTCAGTTTTACCTGAGGGATATCTCTGCTCAGGGCGAAGACGACTCCTTTTCCATCAAGAAGGTGGTCGTTGCGCAGGTCCCGGTCTCCTTGTAGTGTGAGTACCGGTGTTTTTTGTGCCTCTGTTTTTTCTCTGTGTTCTTTGGTATATCATTGACATGACTGTTTGGGGGTATTTATTTGCATATTTTCAGGGATGTTGTACATCTTTCGGGGGATTCTCTTAGGAGTGTTTCCCTCTTTTACTGATATGCTTTTGGGGTTGTTGGTGTGTCAGTTGGCACGCATCACCCTCCACCACGGTGGTAATCTGCAGTTGTTTTGAGTGTTGGTATAGTATGATTAAATTAGATTGGTGGATTTTGATTAATCCTACTATCTATTTAATTTAATACTTACCAACACTCAAAACAAAAAATGTTCCCTCCCAGCCTCCCTCCTGATGCGGGGCTGTAAAATTACATGAATGACATATCCGGTGCCCCAAGGGTGCGCGTCATACCCGGAAGTAAGGGGAGTCACTCCCGCTACTCCCTGCGGTATGGGTGCAGTCCCATGGGGCCACTTTCGTTTTAGCTATGTGCTAGGGTAAGGTTCCAGGTTGTTTTTAGGCTAATGCAGTTGTTTTGAGTGTTGGTAAGTATTAAATTAAATAGATAGTAGGATTAATCAAAATCCACCATTTGGAGAAACAGCCGTGCTTTTTTTGGTGTGTGTGCTAATTCTTTGTGATGCACAAAACAAATCCATACAAAATTCATGAACAGTTGTCCAATATTCTCTCTCTCAAATACACACTCGGTGCAGGCACATGTGCACACATGTACACATACAGCAGACCTGTTTTTCTGACGGATTTGTCCATAATATTACATTTTGAAAACTCTGTTTACGCTATTACGATCAGCAACAAAAAACTTATGCATTTCCGCTGAACAAGTGCGGACGAAAAAACAAAGTGAAAGAAGGCATAGCGTTTGAACCGTGCTCGGCACTGTCGACAGCTATCAAAGCTAGTGATGTCCCTTGAATCATTCTGTACTTCCAGTGGGTTCGCTTCCAGTTTACAGGCCCATACCATCATTTTCTAGGTGTGAACGCTATTCAGAATTGAAGTCATTATGCTGAAAAAACAACATACGCAAGTGGATGATTCCAACTCGGATCCTGATCAGATGCCAAAGAAATAAAACAATTAAAAAGACTGAGAGACACATGATTTGCAGCATGATAGTGTTAATAATAATAATAATAATAACTCATATAGCGCCGTTCTCCTGGCGCAGCAGGACTCACAGCGCTTTACAAAAAACATACATACAATAATCATGAAGAAAAGCAACATATTTTTAAGAGAACAGTTTTCAGGCCAGTTTTGAAAGAAGACAAAGATGGAGAGCTGCGGAGAGAGGAAGGGAGGTTCCAGACGTGTGGTGCTTGGAAACGGAAAGCTCAGTTTCCAACTGTTTTGTATTTGGTGACAGGTGTGCAAAGAAGTTTGAGGCTACTTGATCTGAGGTTGCGTTCTGGTGTGTAGGCAGAGAGAAGAGAGGAAAGGTAGTCTGGAAGAGAGCCTTCAAAGTAGCGATAGGCAAGAGTGGCCACTTTGTACTCTACTCTAGCGTCAACAGGTAGCCAGTGCAGCTGTCTCAGCAGGGGTGTAGCTGAATCAGTCTTACGCTTTCTGAGCACAACCCTGGCAGCAGCATTCTGGACTCTCTGAAGACGCTTGACAGTAGAGAGAGGGAGACCTGTAAGGACTGCATTGCAGTAATCAAGCCTGGACCAGTATGAGAGAAACAGCAAGTTGTGTAGCAGCTTCAAGTGATAAGTATGAACGAATGGAACAAAGTCGCCGAAGATGATAGAATGTTGAACGACAGACAGATGAAATGTGTTGATCGAATGAGAGAGATTCATCCAGACAGACACCTAGATACTTTACTGACTTTTGAAAAGGTACTGAATCATCTGACAAGGTCAAAGGATCACGCTTTATCACCGAGAGGCGGTTTCGGTTTCCAACAGCTAACAACTCAGTCTTGTCCTCATTCAACTTGAGTCTATTCTTATCCATCCATGATTTGACATCAGACACGCATTGCTCCGTTTGATGGGACACCACAGGAAAATCAGAAACAGGGGCGGGCTTATTGATCTCAGTGTCATCAGCGAACTTATGATAATCAAAATGATTACTTTCAATGACATCTGAAAGAGGTTGGGTGTACAGAGTGAAGAGAATTGGGCCTAACACCGACCCCTGAGGGACACCACAACATAGCTGAGAGGGCTTGGAGGACAGACCATTGACCACAACCGACTGAGAACGTCCAGACAGGTATGAGCTGAACCAGTTTAAAGCAGTAGAACTGATACCAAAGGAGGCGGACAAGCGTTCAAGGAGAATGGCATGGTCGATTGTGTCGAAAGCAGACGACAGATCCAGGAAGGCAACAACAGACGCAAGGTTCTGATCCATGTCTGTGACAGCCAACAGAGCAGTTTCAGTGCTATGACAAGCGCGATAAGCAGATTGTTTTGACTCAAGAAGATCATTTTCCTGAAGATGTTGCAGAAGTTGTGATAGGACAACTTTCTCAAGCAGTTTGGAAAGAAAAGGAAGGTTGGAAACTGGTCTGTAGTTTTGTAGTAGATTGGAATCAAGGGTTGGTTTCTTCAAGAGAGGAGTGACAATGGCTTGTTTCAGATAACTATCAACTGTTGGTCATAATTGGTCGAGTGTATGCTTGCGGTTGGAATAAAAATGGCCGATGTAGCGACCCCGCGAATGGTGTGTTTGGAAATTACTGACATGCCTGAAATTACTGATTTTAGAGCTTGAGATTACTGACAGTGAACATTTGGGGTAAACAGGTCTGCATGCAGCCACACAAGCATCACTATCTTAGGCCTATTATGAACTCAGTCTACCACCACCCCCAAAAAAAAGAAAAAAGAAAAAAAAAGAACAAACAGGAACATGAAAACCTAAATACCCTTTCTCTATCCACACACACACACACACACACACACACACACTCTCTTATTACAAGATGGTTGAATCAAATCTGATTCAAACATAAATAAAAGTTGAAAGTATTGGTATAAAGTTCCTGTCTAACACTTCTTGATTGTGAGTGGATGATCCATTTTCTGCTATACAGATTAGGATTAAACTGCAGCAAGATTATGTTAACTTGTTTATGGTATATGTATATATTCTAGAAAAGGTGCATATGAGTTTATTCTTTGAATCTGTGCTTACCATTACTCCTGATGCCAAAATTTATGTTCACTCAGTTGATACACAAATTCATTGTATAGTTGGCTTTAATGAAGTCTGTGAGCTGTGAAGTCCCCTGCTAATGAAGTCATTGGTGTTGTAGGTCCTGGTGGCGTCAGGCAGTGTATAGAGGGCTTTGTGGGCCAGACCTGCCAGCACCCCTGCCACCCAAACTCCACCTGCAGCGGTCATGGGTCCTGCTCCCTGTCTGGCGCCTGTCAGTGTATGGAGGGCTTTGTGGGCCAGACCTGCCAGCACCCCTGCCACCCAAACTCCACCTGCAGCGGTCATGGGTCCTGCTCCCTGTGTGGTGCCTGCGTGTGTGAGGGCTGCTACCACGGCGCTGACTGCAGCCTGATGTGTGGAGGACACGGTCGCTGCTCTCTGGGACAGTGCCTCTGTGACGCCTGCCACCTGGGCCGCTTCTGTCAGTCAGAGTGTAGCGGTCGAGGAAGCTGTACTGCCCTGGGCAACTCCAGCGTGTGCCAGTGTCAGGCAGGGTGGACCGGGGAGAAGTGCACTGTTCCTACCTGTCCCGGTGCTGCCCAGCCCTGCTCTGGACACGGCCAGTGTGTGGCTGTCACTGGACGGTGCTTCTGCCAGCCTGGATGGACAGGTACTGTGGCTAGTCTTGTGTTGTCTGTGCACACAGAAAATGAGGGGTGCTTTTGTTAGGTGCCATACTTCCTTTATATATCTATAACAGATGAAGAGCTCTCATACAGACACACGTCAGAATCTGTTGTTTGAATTACCTGTATCAGCGCCAATTTCAAACAGATGTTAGATCACTGTGATTACGCTCAACTGGCAAATGGAAACAGGTGCCCTGTTTTATTTTATGAATTATTTAGTCTGGAAATATTTTTATTTTTTATTTCAAGTTCAGCAGAACACTACACTGCTGTGTCAACAACAAGACTGATGTCAGTAAAATACTGAATTGTGTATCATTGTATAGGTTGTAGCACTGATTAGTTCCAACACGTATTTAGCTGCTCCTTTGGTACTTTGACAGACAGAAAAAAAGAAGAAGAAAACCTTTTGCTTTGCTGTATCACAACATTAAACTATAATGACCCCTGTTCAACAGATTACAATTCTATACATTATTTTATTGTATAAATGACTGGTACCTATTTCATGGGTTACAAAGCAAGAGATCAAGAATACAGTGGAACTCTGTAAGTCAAAATTGGAAAGGACTTAAAAGTTTACACAAGAAAACGTTTTGCTTATAATGATTAAGTCGGGATAAATAATAATATTGTAAATGTTCTTTTTTTTTGTGTGGCACCATTTTTGAATTAGCTGGTTTCCACTGTAAAGCCGTGTAAAATCATATGGGGACTGGACTACGTGAGTCATGATTCACATATGAATTTCACGTGAATCATGACTCACATCGTCACAATCGCATCGCATTCAGATCCGATTCGTATGTAGTGTAGCAGGTCCTTTATGCAATCTCTTAACAAATGTCTTTTTTGCTACACAGGTGCTGATTGTAGCACTCCGGATTGTCCTGGCAATGGCAACTGTAACAACCGGGGTGTGTGTAACACGACGTTCGACCCTCCTCGCTGCACCGACTGTGATGCAGGATTCGTGGGCCCTGCCTGCCATGACCCCTGTGTGTTTGGACATGCGGACAGCAGCAACGAGCGCTGCGTGTGTAGCTCCACCTGCCACCATGGGGCCGGCTGTGACGTCCAGTGCTCTTTCCATGGCACCTGTGCTGCCAACGGTGAGTACCGTACTTTACGGACTACAAGGCGCACCTGATTATAAGGCGCACCCTCCAAATTTGACGCAAAATTCAGATTTTGTTTCTATATTTCCTTACTATTTTATCAGTCACATTACAAGGCGCAGGGGTCTCAGTCTGGGGGGAAAAAGCATCACCTTATGTTCCGTAAAATTCAGCTGATGTTTACAGACTTTTTTATATAAATGTACATGACACGCATAATCTCTTAATAAATTCTCTCTCTCTCTCTCTCTCTCTCTCTCTCTCTCTCTCTCTCTCTCTCTCTCCTCTCTCTCTCTCTCTCTCTCTCTCTCTCTCTCTCTCTCTCTCTCTCTCATGTATTATGACTGAACTTATACGATACAGGTAAAAGTTTTCACGTGAACACATATAAATTGTTGAGGAAAACACCCAAACACTATGATGGTGCTACAATATTTTAGAGTTTATTTTCCTTTATTAAGTAAGACAATGTACTGAATAAGCATGTATAAATACATACAAAGGCACACACTCAAATTTGCTTGATATAGGCAAGATAATGTAATTGCTTAATTAAGAAATAAGCAATTAACCAACTCACACATGTACTTATTTGAATTATGGAGAGGGCCTGTAATTGGGAGTCTTTTATGTTATTTGAATTCATTGCTATATACCAATATTTAATGAACTGAAATCTAAGGTGTTTTTTTCTAGTGTTTGTTGTTGTTTTCTATGCTTAGTAGATGATCATGTGTGCAGTTTGTATGGGTGTGTTCATGTTTCCTAGGTTCCTGTGACTGCCCTGCTCTGGGCGGATGGTCAGGAGACTACTGTGAGATCCCCGGCTGCCCCAGACACCCAGGCACCCAGCAGGAGTGCAGCGCACATGGAGAATGCAACAGCGAAAAACACCAGTGTGACTGTCGTGCCGGCTGGACCAGGGAAGCTTGTCACATGTCCGACTGCCCCGGAGAACCTGACTGCAACAACCGAGGTGTCTGCGATGGGGTGAACTTTGATCCCCCGCGATGCGTCAATTGTTCGGGGCCATGGATGGGAGCGGCTTGCGAAGAACCTTGTGTGCATGGTCAGCAAGTTCCTACCAACTCCGGCAACTGCAAGTGTGATGAGGGGTGGGTTGGGGTGGGTTGTAATTCAGAGTGTTCCGGTCACGGACATATCGAGGATGGAAGATGCTTCTGTGACTACGCCACTGGCTGGAAGGGGCCTCTGTGTGACATACCGGGCTGTCCTGGATTCTTCAACCTGGACTGTAGTGGGAGAGGTAAGGAGAAAGAACTTTTTTTGAGTTTGTTTGGTAAACTATAATCCTGTGTGTAAGTGTGTGTTTCTGTGTAGACTTTGTGTTTATGTTTGTGAGTGTAACTGTAACTCGTTCTAGACAACATTTGCTCATACACATTAGTTCTTATTTCTTTATGGTCAAAATCTTTGTTTCTTTCAGTTTTTATTACATGTTCAAGAGTGTGAATCAAAGCTTATTTATGATGTATCGGCGAGTATGTGTGTGTGTTCCAACGTGTGCATTTGTAATAAAATGTGTGTACGCGTGCACATTTATGAGTGTGTGCGCTTGTGCATATGTGTGTTTATGCATGCGCTCGTGTGCATGTGTGTGTGTGGTCAGGTGGGTGTGACAGCAGCTCCCACACCTGTACCTGTAGATCAGGGTGGACAGGCCTTGGCTGTGAGACAGCTGACTGTGCTGGTGATCCTGACTGTAACCACAACGGTGTGTGTGACGACACCACTGACCCCCCTCACTGCAGGTCTGTGTGTGCATGTGTGTGTGTGCTTGTGTGTGTGTGCTTGTGTGTGTGTGTGTGCTTGTGTGTGTGTGTGTGTGTGTG
>CM065696.1:40207161-40222161 GCA_017654935.2 Phymorhynchus buccinoides | reverse complement strand
GGTGCGCCTTATAATCAGGTGCGCCTTGTAGTCCGTAAAGTACGGTACTCACCGTTGGCAGCACAGGTGCCATGGAAAGAGCACTGGACGTCACAGCCGGCCCCATGGTGGCAGGTGGAGCTACACACGCAGCGCTCGTTGCTGCTGTCCGCATGTCCAAACACACAGGGGTCATGGCAGGCAGGGCCCACGAATCCTGCATCACAGTCGGTGCAGCGAGGAGGGTCGAACGTCGTGTTACACACACCCCGGTTGTTACAGTTGCCATTGCCAGGACAATCCGGAGTGCTACAATCAGCACCTGTGTAGCAAAAAAGACATTTGTTAAGAGATTGCATAAAGGACCTGCTACACTACATACGAATCGGATCTGAATGCGATGCGATTGTGACGATGTGAGTCATGATTCACGTGAAATTCATATGTGAATCATGACTCACGTAGTCCAGTCCCCATATGATTTTACACGGCTTTACAGTGGAAACCAGCTAATTCAAAAATGGTGCCACACAAAAAAAAAGAACATTTACAATATTATTATTTATCCCGACTTAATCATTATAAGCAAAACGTTTTCTTGTGTAAACTTTTAAGTCCTTTCCAATTTTGACTTACAGAGTTCCACTGTATTCTTGATCTCTTGCTTTGTAACCCATGAAATAGGTACCAGTCATTTATACAATAAAATAATGTATAGAATTGTAATCTGTTGAACAGGGGTCATTATAGTTTAATGTTGTGATACAGCAAAGCAAAAGGTTTTCTTCTTCTTTTTTTCTGTCTGTCAAAGTACCAAAGGAGCAGCTAAATACGTGTTGGAACTAATCAGTGCTACAACCTATACAATGATACACAATTCAGTATTTTACTGACATCAGTCTTGTTGTTGACACAGCAGTGTAGTGTTCTGCTGAACTTGAAATAAAAAATAAAAATATTTCCAGACTAAATAATTCATAAAATAAAACAGGGCACCTGTTTCCATTTGCCAGTTGAGCGTAATCACAGTGATCTAACATCTGTTTGAAATTGGCGCTGATACAGGTAATTCAAACAACAGATTCTGACGTGTGTCTGTATGAGAGCTCTTCATCTGTTATAGATATATAAAGGAAGTATGGCACCTAACAAAAGCACCCCTCATTTTCTGTGTGCACAGACAACACAAGACTAGCCACAGTACCTGTCCATCCAGGCTGGCAGAAGCACCGTCCAGTGACAGCCACACACTGGCCGTGTCCAGAGCAGGGCTGGGCAGCACCGGGACAGGTAGGAACAGTGCACTTCTCCCCGGTCCACCCTGCCTGACACTGGCACACGCTGGAGTTGCCCAGGGCAGTACAGCTTCCTCGACCGCTACACTCTGACTGACAGAAGCGGCCCAGGTGGCAGGCGTCACAGAGGCACTGTCCCAGAGAGCAGCGACCGTGTCCTCCACACATCAGGCTGCAGTCAGCGCCGTGGTAGCAGCCCTCACACACGCAGGCACCACACAGGGAGCAGGACCCATGACCGCTGCAGGTGGAGTTTGGGTGGCAGGGGTGCTGGCAGGTCTGGCCCACAAAGCCCTCCATACACTGACAGGCGCCAGACAGGGAGCAGGACCCATGACCGCTGCAGGTGGAGTTTGGGTGGCAGGGGTGCTGGCAGGTCTGGCCCACAAAGCCCTCTATACACTGCCTGACGCCACCAGGACCTACAACACCAATGACTTCATTAGCAGGGGACTTCACAGCTCACAGACTTCATTAAAGCCAACTATACAATGAATTTGTGTATCAACTGAGTGAACATAAATTTTGGCATCAGGAGTAATGGTAAGCACAGATTCAAAGAATAAACTCATATGCACCTTTTCTAGAATATATACATATACCATAAACAAGTTAACATAATCTTGCTGCAGTTTAATCCTAATCTGTATAGCAGAAAATGGATCATCCACTCACAATCAAGAAGTGTTAGACAGGAACTTTATACCAATACTTTCAACTTTTATTTATGTTTGAATCAGATTTGATTCAACCATCTTGTAATAAAGAGTGTGTGTGTGTGTGTGTGTGTGTGTGTGTGTGTGGATAGAGAAAGGGTATTTAGGTTTTCATGTTCCTGTTTGTTCTTTTTTTTTCTTTTTTCTTTTTTTTTGGGGGTGGTGGGTAGACTGAGTTCATAATAGGCCTAAGATAGTGATGCTTGTGTGGCTGCATGCAGACCTGTTTACCCCAAATGTTCACTGTCAGTAATCTCAAGCTCTAAAATCAGTAATTTCAGGCATGTTAGTAATTTCCCAACACACCATTCGCGGGGTTGCTACATCGGCTATTTTTATTCCAACCGCAAGCATACACTCGACCAATTATGACCAACAGTTGATAGTTATCTGAAACAAGCCATTGTCACTCCTCTCTTGAAGAAACCAACCCTTGATTCCAATCTACTACAAAACTACAGACCAGTTTCCAACCTTCCTTTTCTTTCCAAACTGCTTGAGAAAGTTGTCCTATCACAACTTCTGCAACATCTTCAGGAAAATGGTCTTCTTGAGTCAAAACAATCTGCTTATCGCGCTTGTCATAGCACTGAAACTGCTCTGTTGGCTGTCACAGACATGGATCAGAACCTTGCGTCTGTTGTTGCCTTCCTGGATCTGTCGTCTGCTTTCGACACAATCGATCATGCCATTCTCCTTGAACGCTTGTCCGCCTCCTTTGGTATCAGTTCTACTGCTTTAAACTGGTTCAGCTCATACCTGTCTGGACGTTCTCAGTCGGTTGTGGTCAATGGTCTGTCCTCCAAGCCCTCTCAGCTATGTTGTGGTGTCCCTCAGGGGTCGGTGTTAGGCCCAATTCTCTTCACTCTGTACACCCAACCTCTTTCAGATGTCATTGAAAGTAATCATTTTGATTATCATAAGTTCGCTGATGACACTGAGATCAATAAGCCCGCCCCTGTTTCTGATTTTCCTGTGGTGTCCCATCAAACGGAGCAATGCGTGTCCGATGTCAAATCATGGATGGATAAGAATAGACTCAAGTTGAATGAGGACAAGACTGAGTTGTTAGCTGTTGGAAACCGAAACCGCCTCTCGGTGATAAAGCGTGATCCTTTGACCTTGTCAGATGATTCAGTACCTTTTCAAAAGTCAGTAAAGTATCTAGGTGTCTGTCTGGATGAATCTCTCTCATTCGATCAACACATTTCATCTGTCTGTCGTTCAACATTCTATCATCTTCGGCGACTTTGTTCCATTCGTTCATACTTATCACTTGAAGCTGCTACACAACTTGCTGTTTCTCTCATACTGTCCAGGCTTGATTACTGCAATGCAGTCCTTACAGGTCTCCCTCTCTCTACTGTCAAGCGTCTTCAGAGAGTCCAGAATGCTGCTGCCAGGGTTGTGCTCAGAAAGCGTAAGACTGATTCAGCTACACCCCTGCTGAGACAGCTGCACTGGCTACCTGTTGACGCTAGAGTAGAGTACAAAGTGGCCACTCTTGCCTATCGCTACTTTGAAGGCTCTCTTCCAGACTACCTTTCCTCTCTTCTCTCTGCCTACACACCAGAACGCAACCTCAGATCAAGTAGCCTCAAACTTCTTTGCACACCTGTCACCAAATACAAAACAGTTGGAAACAGAGCTTTCCGTTTCCAAGCACCACACATCTGGAACAACCTCCCTTCCTCTCTCCGCAGCTCTCCATCTTTGTCTTCTTTCAAAACTGGCCTGAAAACTGTTCTCTTCAAAATATGTTGCTTTTCTTCATGATTATTGTATGTATGTTTTTTGTAAAGCGCTGTGAGTCCTGCTGCGCCAGGAGAACGGCGCTATATGAGTTATTATTATTATTATTATTATTAACACTATCATGCTGCAAATCATGTGTCTCTCAGTCTTTTTAATTGTTTTATTTCTTTGGCATCTGATCAGGATCCGAGTTGGAATCATCCACTTGCGTATGTTGTTTTTTCAGCATAATGACTTCAATTCTGAATAGCGTTCACACCTAGAAAATGATGGTATGGGCCTGTAAACTGGAAGCGAACCCACTGGAAGTACAGAACGATTCAAGGGACATCACTAGCTTTGATAGCTGTCGACAGTGCCGAGCACGGTTCAAATGCTATGCCTTCTTTCACTTTGTTTTTTCGTCCGCACTTGTTCAGCGGAAATGCATAAGTTTTTTGTTGCTGATCGTAATAGCGTAAACAGAGTTTTCAAAATGTAATATTATGGACAAATCCGTCAGAAAAACAGGTCTGCTGTATGTGTACATGTGTGCACATGTGCCTGCACCGAGTGTGTATTTGAGAGAGAGAATATTGGACAACTGTTCATGAATTTTGTATGGATTTGTTTTGTGCATCACAAAGAATTAGCACACACACCAAAAAAAGCACGGCTGTTTCTCCAAATGGTGGATTTTGATTAATCCTACTATCTATTTAATTTAATACTTACCAACACTCAAAACAACTGCATTAGCCTAAAACAACCTGGAACCTTACCCTAGCACATAGCTAAAACGAAAGTGGCCCCATGGGACTGCACCCATACCGCAGGGAGTAGCGGGAGTGACTCCCCTTACTTCCGGGTATGACGCGCACCCTTGGGGCACCGGATATGTCATTCATGTAATTTTACAGCCCCGCATCAGGAGGGAGGCTGGGAGGGAACATTTTTTGTTTTGAGTGTTGGTAAGTATTAAATTAAATAGATAGTAGGATTAATCAAAATCCACCAATCTAATTTAATCATACTATACCAACACTCAAAACAACTGCAGATTACCACCGTGGTGGAGGGTGATGCGTGCCAACTGACACACCAACAACCCCAAAAGCATATCAGTAAAAGAGGGAAACACTCCTAAGAGAATCCCCCGAAAGATGTACAACATCCCTGAAAATATGCAAATAAATACCCCCAAACAGTCATGTCAATGATATACCAAAGAACACAGAGAAAAAACAGAGGCACAAAAAACACCGGTACTCACACTACAAGGAGACCGGGACCTGCGCAACGACCACCTTCTTGATGGAAAAGGAGTCGTCTTCGCCCTGAGCAGAGATATCCCTCAGGTAAAACTGAAGAAAGGTGTTCTGTGACTTCCAGAACGCTGAGGCCATAACCTTCACAAGAGGGACACCCTTGACTACCGCCAGAGAAGAGCTGATGGCCCGCAATTCGTGGGCGCGAATGGGGTTATCAGGTAACCTAACCAGCGAGCGGGCGTAGGCCAACTTAATGAGGTCGAGGATCCAACGGGACACAGTACCCTTAGCCACATCGCTGCAGTACTTGGGATTAATGGAGACGAACAGGCGACGTTTAGCCCCTCTGAAGGGCTTGGTACGAGCCAGATAAGAATGAAGAGCCCTAACAGGGCAGAGGAAGATATCACGATCATCAGGACCCAGAACGGAGCGAAGACTCGAAATAGAGACTAAGGGAGAGGAAACATCACCAGACTGGTTCTTTGCACGGAACTCCGGGAGAAAAGAAAGGGAGACAGACGAGAAGTCCTCCTCGAACTGGACATCCTTGGTGAGACCACTCAGAGCATGCAAACCACTGATGCGACGGGCAGTGGCGAGAGAAATGAGAAAAACTGTCTTAAGAGTCAGAAGCTTAAGAGACAACGACTCCAGGGGTTCACATTTGTCCCTGAGAAAAGCCAGAACCAAAAAGATGTCCCACTGAGGACACTGGACCGTTCTGGACGGGGCTTGGAGGCGCACAGCGTCCAGGAAGTGAGAAACTGGCAAAGCCGAGAGATTCTCCGTAAACTTGGAACCTAAAGACAACGAGATCGTGCTAATCAAAGCCGCCCTATAACCTGACAAGGTTTGAGAGGACAGAGTTCCTAGTTCTAAGCAAGTGAGAGAGGAACTCCACGAACTGAACCGTTGAGGGACGAAGCGGATCAAACTTTCTCTCCTGACAAAACGCAAACCAGGTGGCCCAGCGAAGATCATACAGATCGTTTGTAGACTTACGCCGAGAGGCGACCAACAGATCCACGGTGCGCGTGGAAAACCCCTGAGAGCGAAGGCCTAGTCGGACAGCCGCCATGCGACCAGGTTTAGCCTTGAAGGGCAAGGGTGTCCGACCCCGCTTCTTGGTTGAAGAAGAGTGGCGGGAGTGAGATTGAGCGGAAGAGGACCGTCTTGCGCCATGTCGAGGAGCTCTGGGAACCAATGGCTTGTGGGCCACATCGGAGTGACAAGAATCAAGTCCGGGTGCTCTCGGAGACACTTTTCCAACACCCGAGGAATGAGAGCCGTTGGGGGGAAGGCATACATCAGCATGCCCTTCCAAGGGAACGAGAAGGCGTTCCTGGCAAAGGCCTGAGGGTCCCTGACTGGAGAAACATACAGGGTCAGTCTGGCAGTGAACCTGGTGGCAAAGAGGTCGAGGAGGGGTTTCCCCCACAGTCTCCAAACAGGAGACAAGGCCTGGTGAGCAATGGTCCATTCGGTGGCCAGAATTTGGTCCGAGCGACTCAACTGGTCCGCCACCACATTGAGTTTGCCCGGAACAAACTCGACCGTGAGGGAGATGTCGAGAAAAAAAGCCCACCGCAGAATCGCCTCCGCCGTCAGGGAGAGTGAAGCGGACCTTGTGCCTCCCTGACGACGCAGGTAGGACAGGCTGGTGGAATTGTCGCCACAAATCACCACACACCTGCCGTGAAGCCTTGGAGCGAAATGAAGGAGGGCCAGACGAATGGCCTCCAGCTCCAGCCAGTTGATGTGACGCTCTGACTCCGCTTCGGTCCATTTTCCAGAGACCTCTTCGGAGTCGAGATGCGCGCCCCAACCGGTGAGAGAGGCGTCGGTGCAGATGAACAGCTGGGCCCCCAAACGACTGATTGGGACCATACTGTTCATCCACACTGAGTCCGTCCACTGAGAAACCGAATCCCGGAACCAGGTGCCCAACTGGACCACCTGATCGAAATCCGACTGATCTCGCACTCGAGCAAGGACCTCGCGTTGCAGAGGCCTTTTGTGAAGGCGACCTAAAGGAAGGAGGCCCGAGACGGACTCCATCTGACCGAGGAGGCACAGAAGCCGTCTGAAGGAGGTGGACTGGGCTGTGAGAAGTTCTGACACCAAGTTGGAGAGAGACAGAATTCTTTCCGGGGTGGCAGAAACCTGAAACGACTCGGTGTCGAAGATCATGCCCAGATATTTGAACCGCTGAGAGGGGACCAAATCCGACTTCTCCTGGTTGATGTTGAAGCCCAGGGCCGTGGAGAGACTGAGAAGGAGCTCCGTTTGTTGGGAGGACAACTGGCGACTCGACGCAAGCAACAGCCAGTCGTCGAGATAGACCTTTAACCTCAAGCCCCGAGCCCTGGCTAGGGCTGCCATTTCCCTGGTCACCTTGGTGAAGATCCAAGGCGCCAGGGAAAGGCCGAAAGGGAGGGAATGGAACTGGTAGACAAGGCCTTGCCAAACGAAACGAAGGAACTTGCAACGGCTGGGGTGAATCGACACATGGAAGTACGCATCGCGTAAGTCGATGGAGGTGGCCCAGTCTCCCTGGCGAACAAAGGCCCTGACGGTGGCCGCCGTTTCCATCTTGAAACGGATCTTCCTTGAAAACTTGTTGAGAGGAGACAAGTCCAGAACCGGTCTGAAGCCGCCTGTCTTCTTGGGAACCGTGAATAATCGGGAATAGAAACCCGGACTGGGATCGTTCACGATCGTAACCGCGCCCTTCAAGAGAAGGCCCTCCACTTCCTTCTGGAGGATCTCCAAACGGACAGGATCGCTGGGTGGAGGGAAAGAGACAGGGGACAGAGACAGCGGGGGTTCCCGATCGAATTGGAACCGAAAGCCGTCCCGCACAACTCCGAGAATCCAAGCATTCCCCACAAACTTGTGCCAAGCGGGATACGCCCGTAAGAGAGCATCCACACTCGACACAGGAACGCCTAGGGATTCTCGGGGCCGTGCGGGACCTACTGAAAAAACTGTTTCTTGGACAGGCTCGGCCTCCTGTTGCCACGAGAAGACTGAGAAGGGGGCCTCAAGGCCTTGAACTGGGGAGGAGGCCTAGAGGAGTATCTGACACTCTTAGAGCGGGACGCGACGTACCCAGCTCTAAAGGACTTCCTGAAGCCAAAACGAGGGCGAGAGGCCTGTTGCGGACGAAAGGGTTGGGCACGGGACTGGTTCAACAGGGCCCGATAGATAGCCTCCTGGCTATCAGCTGACTTCCTCTTTGAAGAGGACTCGAGAACTGGGGCAACTAATTCTTCCCCAAACAAGCCCGACTCCGGAAGGGGAAGAGAGCGCAAACGCTCCTTTTCCCTGGACGAAAGAGATCTGTTCTGCGCAAGAAAAGAATCCCGGGCCAAGGCACAGGTTTGAACCTTCAAACCAGCCGTGACATCAGAGAGGCTCTGTAGCACATTGCCCAAAAGGGCTAGAGAGACTCCAACGGAAGCTTCATCCACTTGATCGAAAAAACTGAAAATCCGCCGGTGAATCAGAGGCTGATTTGCCTAGAGACTCCGCCAAGGTTTGCACGAGAGAGGTGGCCACGCCACAAGCCCTGAGAGAACCAGACAGAGATTCCTCGAGAGACTTGAAGGCCGAAGGCTTGAACGTGACGGGAGGAACAGCAGCAGGACCCCTCAAGGACTCCACCTCCTCAGCAGAAGGTTTGGAGACGGAGGGGAAAGGCAGGTATTCCGTCGGTAGGGGAATGAAGGGTCTGAACCTAGGTACCACAAAAGAACCGAACTGAGACGACACCGGCTGAGAACGCCCCAGATTAGCCTCAGCAATCTGTTTCAACGAAAGGACCTTGCCGGTCCTCAAAGTGAACTCCGCTTTAACAACCGAATCCTCCAGGAAGGAGGGGGCTTGGAGAGTCAAAGAGCTCTTGGACTGCTGAAGAGAGCCGCCCTGCACCGACCGATTTGACTGTCCTGGTAACCTCTCCCTCGAATTGAGTGGAGGATTTGAGCCCGGACTCAGGAAAGGGAACAGGCCGTTCCCGATCCTGGAGGTACCTCCCAGGTACCACCGGATGATTGCCTGACAGACTGGCCAGTCTGGTGACAGAGGAGTCACCTCTGTCACTAGGCAAGCTCCCCGGAGGGGAGCCTCTCTGTTCCGAAAACATCATGCCCACAGGCCGGAAACCAGAGGTGGAGAGGGATTTCCTATCCCTGTTGAGGTTGACGCTGGCCTTAGTGGACAAGGGCCTCCTGGAGGCAAGCCTGTGAACAGACGAAGGAGAGAGGGTTGCGCCAGTGACAGTCTCACGCGAAGAGACAACTGGCGGAACCTTCTCTGGCCTATTCATAGAACCGAAGTAGGAGGAAGATTCTGTCGAAGTGACAGGGAGAACCCTGAAACCCGAAGAGTCCAAGTGACGAAAGAAAGCGTCGTACAAAGCCTGCGAGTCCAACGGAAAAGGAGAAGGAGCAGAAACCTCCGAAGGGAGAGAGACTGGAACGGGCTCCGAAACCGGTTTGGCCGGTGTAACCGAAACGGACTGAGACTGAGACTGAGAATGAGGCTGCTTGCTCGAACGAGACGAGGATTTGTGAGATGATTTAGAAGAGGACTCTAGAGAAGATTTAGAGAACCTGCCCAAAGGGTCCCTAGCGAGAGTAGAAGGGTCATCCGACTTGGAAACAGAAACAAGAGAAGCAGAAACTGCTTTGCCCGAAGTGGGAACCGAGGGGGTGGAAGAAGCCATAATGGCCGACGCCACCCTGAACACGAACAAGAGAGTGAACGAAATAATTTTAACTAAAACGAACACCCCGTAAACGACAATGAAATAATAACGATAGGAAGACTAACAGCCTTCCCAAGAAAAGAAATAGAACAAAGCTAAGCACGGAACGAACCCACCAGAAAGACAAGAGTCAGAAAAGGCGGAGCAGGGTAGGCCCAGGTGTGGAAGTATGGCTGGAAAATTCAAGAATGACATATCCGGTGCCCCAAGGGTGCGCGTCATACCCGGAAGTAAGGGGAGTCACTCCCGCTACTCCCTGCGGTATGGGTGCTGTCCCTTGGGGCCACTTTCGTTTTAGCTATGTGCTAGGGTAAGGTTCCAGGTTGTTTTAGGCTAATGCAGTTGCTTTGAGTGTTGGTATAGTATGATTAAATTAGATTTTTCGTTTTTAATCATGACTTCTTCTGGGACTGACAAAGACACAACATCACACATAAACTTATGTCATCATGTACACGTCATTTACAATTGCGCTACATACACGCGCTAAGCACCCATAAAACCCTTAACTCAACACATAATCTAACACACATGCGCGTATCAGGTATTCCTTCTATATCTTCACTGGAATTCTGCCGATTCGCAACATCAAATCATGGATGCTACAAAACAAACTGAAGCTGAATGACGACAAAACGGAGGCATTGTTCATCCACTCTCCATCTAGAAAACTTTCTTACCCAAAGCCTGATTCCATCTGGCGTCTGTGACACTCAAATACCTTTTTCTCCTTCTGCTATAAATCTTGGCTTCCACATCTCTCAAGATATGAGTGTTGACTCACAAGTTCAAACTATCTGTCGGTCAGCATACTGTGAGCTGCGTCGCATTGGTACGATTCGCCATCTCCTGTCTATAGATACTGCTAAGATACTAGTCTGCGCTTTTGTTCTCTCTAAATTAGATTATTGTAATTCACTCTTGTATGGCTGCCCCCAACACCTCATTGACAAGCTTCAAAAAGTCCAGAACTCTGCTGCCAGACTTGTCCTCAAGGTCTCTAAGTATCATCATGTTCAACCACTCCTGATATCCCTCCATTGGCTTCCCATCAAAGCACGTATTGACTACAAAATTTCCACTCTATGTCATTCTTATTTCTCTGGAAATGCCCCTAGCTACATCTCTGACATGCTTTCTGTCTATACTCCATCAAGGCAATTGCGGTCATCTTCAGATTCCAAAATTCTCTGTGTTCCTAGTACACGAACAAAAATTGTTTGGTGAGCGCTCCTTTTCCTTTTCCTTTTCAGTTTGGAACTCCTTACCACGTAAAATTCACCATATCCAGTCCTTGCAAAGTTTCAAATCAGCTCTCAAGACACACATATTCAAACTACATCACAACCTTTAGGCCACATTAATTCTCGACTCTATTCTCGAACCCCCCCCCCCACCCCCCCGGCACCCCCATATTAGTTTCATGTGTGTTGACGGCCATGTTACATCATCTTTGTTTCGAGACAGCGAGAGAGAGAGCAGCGAGAGAGAGAGGAGAGAGAGAGAGAGAGAGGGCGAGAGAGAGGAGAGAGAGTGTGTGTGTTGATGCTTTATTCAACTGATTGTATTTTGTAGTGTGTTTTTGGGTGGGGCTGAGTGGTGGTGATGGTAACGGTGTGTGTGTGTGTAGGTGTGTATGCCTATTTGCATGTGCGTGAGCGATTATTTGGTTTTGTTGTTGAATTTCTGGCTTTTAATTTTGTTTGTTGTTAAGCGCATAGAGCTCCAAATTTGGTGGATGAGTGCTCTATGTAAATGATTCACTATTATTATTATTAAAATGTGGCTGCCGTAAAATGATGACTATGTTCAAGTGGACAGACAGAGAGAGAGCGAGAGAGGAGAGATGAGAGAGAGAGAGGAGAGAGAGAGAGAGAGAGAGAGAGAGAGAGAGAGAGAGAGGAGAGAGAGGAGGGACAGAGAGAGGGCTCCATATTGACGTGTTTACGATGGTAGTTGAGGAGAGAGAGATGAGTGAGAGAGAGTGTGGTTTTGATTGATTGATTGATTGATTTAATTTAAAGTCCTGTGTTCACAAACAATGGAAAACGAGCAGTTCAGAGAGAGAGAGGGTGTTTGACTTGATGATGTGATCGAATTAATTTAAAGTCTGTTCACAACAATTGTGATATTAAGTCGTGTGTTCTCGACTCTTTTGGAACCTTTCAGTAGCGTTTGATACCATTGACCACAACACTTTTCTTTCTCGTTTGGAATCTGTCCTCGGCATCAGTGGAAAAGCTCTCCAGTAGTTCACATCTTATCTTTCTAACCATACCCACATTGTTTCCTTTCAGGACACCAACTCTGCCCCAGCCTCTGCTTCATGTGGTGTGCCACAGGGATCAGTCCTGGGGCCTGTTCTATTTGTTCTCTACATTTCTCCTCTTTCAGACGTCATGTCCAGGCATTCAGCTCTTCATCACTCATTCGCTGATGATACCCAACTACGGAAGTCTTCTAAGCCTAATGAAATGGATGATCTAGTTTTGTCCATGCAGGATACTGCTTCGGATGTCAAGTCATGGATGACCTCCAATAAATTGAAACTCAATGATGATAACAGTGAGGCAATTATCATGTCCACTCAGAGAAGTTCCACCTCTGTTCCAGTTTCCTGACTCTCTTGTCATTGGCGATGCTACTGACCCTTTCTGTCAATCAGCTAAAAAACCTTGGTGCAACCCTCGACTGCCAGCTAACTATGGTCATTCATGTCATGACTCTGTTTCGCTATGTTAACTTTGAACTCTGTCGTATTAGTGCCATTCATCACTATCTCACAGTCGAAGCCATCAGCTTTTGTACTGTCTCGCATCGATTATTGCAATTCCGTACGTGTGTGCTGTCCTCAATCCCTCCTCAACAAATTTCAGAAAGTTCAAAACAATGCAACTCGTTTAATCCTTAAAGTCCCTCGTACAGACTGCATCAAACCCCACCTCAATACCTTAAATGGTGGGCTTTGGGGACTTCCAGTCGAGGGAAGAATAAAATATAAAATTACTTGCCCCTGTTTCAATGCTGTCCATTCACCTAGTCCTCAGCCTACCTCTCTGATCTCATTCACAGACCTGTACTCACTCTCCCAGCTCTCTCCGTTCCTCTTTCTAACAAAACTCATCCTCTTTCTATTCCTCGTACAAATCCAAAGACATTTGGTGAACGTTCATTTTCTTTCGGCGCCCCTTCTCTCTGGAACACCCTAGCATATGAACTTCTATCTGCTAAATCTTTAAAATCTTTCGAAACCGATCTTAAAACTCACCTCTTCCGGCAATACCTCTAATTTCTTCCCTGTCCTGTTTCTTGCTTTAAAACTATGTTCCCCACATTGTGTGTGGGTGTGTGCACGCACGCATATCTGGGTGTGGGGTGTGTGGCCACGTGTTGACAGTGTGTGTGTGTAGTGTGTGTGTGTGGCTGTGCGAAGTATTTTCGATAGATAATATTGTGGTAGCTTATTTATGATTATGTGTTTATTTTAATAATTGTGAAGCACCGTGAACTCAAGAGAGAAAGGGCGCTCTAAAAACTTTAGTTATTAGTATTATTATTATTATTAACTTAAACTACATTAATTAAACTCAAACAAAGAAAGACAAAACAAATATTGAATTAAAATGAGGGAAAGTGTGTATGTGTGATAGTGTGTGTGTGTGTAAGTGGTGGTGTGTGTGTGTGTGGTGTGTCTGTGTGCGCGCGCGCGCGTGCGTGCGCACGTGTGCACATGTGTGTGTGTGCGTGTGCGTGTCTGTAAGCATGTATGTACACATGCATGCATGTGTGGATGGGTGAAAGTCGATCATGTCCACAAAGGCAGCGCAGAAAGCACAAAAACCAACAGCTATTCTGAAAAGCCGGGCTGAAATTTGCTTACACTATCAACACTACCAACCTTGCTGAGAAAGATAGCCTCGCCCACTTCCAACCACGGTTGCTGTTCTTTCCACTTCAAAGAGGCGTGTGCTGATGTGGGCTGAGCGATCTACATACACTGTGCCCTGCATCTGGACCTCCAGGCTGTCAGTGTACATAACCAGGGAATCCTCCGAGTTGTAAGCGTGACTTCTCAGCGTCAGGCCTCCTCCCTTCATCACTGTCACTTCACTGAAGCGGTAAACACCGCTGTATGTGGTGTTGGTGTCTCGCGATGCGCATAAACTATACCTGAGGTAAAAACAACCCATGCCATAGGTGTCAAATCGAGTAAGATGAACAGAAGAGAAAATAGGAAAAAGGGGGGTATGTGGGTAACAAACAATACAAGGAAGATAACTCATTGACGAATAAAAGTTCCCCAAAACGCCCATGTTGAGTTTTGTTCCAACCTGTAGTACATCTCCCCAAAGATAAAGCGGATATTGGAATCATTACTGCGGAGACAAAGTCAACACTTTTTCAGATCCCTAAGACGAAAAAGCAAAAATCTCTGAAATTCATTTTCAAGTCAAATCTGTGGAAAAAGGGAACTCCTGCATTTTCTATCTCAGAACAGTACTTTATGCTGAGTGACAGCACAAAAAACACAAAATACTACCCCCATTGGTACAGAATGGTGCCAGAGAATCTGGACAAAAGGCGATCATATGCCGGCAGCCCTCCATCATTGGACCACACTCGCTTACAGGAGGTCACTGACGGCATTGGCCACCGTTGACAAGGAAGAGTGGTAGAAATGTGGCGTGCACAATGGGAGAGCATTCCAGCAGGGTCCAATTGGTGACGGTTGGTGGTTGAACACCTGAAGATGCCCGCTTCTGTCTCTGCTAGCTTAGGGGAAGGATAGGTGATCTGAACAGACGATTTCAGTGTAAGGTATCAGTGATCTAAGATATTAACCTACAACATTTAAATAAGCGACTAATTTTAATCCAACACAACAGGAGTTGGTTGTTATTAATGGTGTGTATTTTGATAAACAAACCTCATACAGTATGTTAGAGCAAGTTATTCTCTGCTTAAGAAAAGACCATTACAATTGCACTTTTAATGCAGATCAGTCAATTCAAGGATTTACAAACAAGAGACTCAAATAAGAATGTGTCAACATTAAAATTAATCTCTCAGATCAACACTATCTGTCTGTGGTGTGTGTGGTGTGGGTGTGTGTTGTGTGTGTTGTGTTGTGTGTGTGTGTGTGTATAGGTGTGTTGGGGGTATGTGTATGTTGTGTGGTCTGGGTAGTGTGTGTGCTGTATGTTGTTTGTAAGTGTATCTATGTGAGTTGT
>CM065696.1:40140271-40206661 GCA_017654935.2 Phymorhynchus buccinoides | reverse complement strand
TTTTTGGTTTACAACACTCTTAACTGGTGGGTTCGTTCCTGTTCCTCTCTATCATCAGTTTCAGTGTAATACTGAGTCTCGATTGACTCAGTTTCTATAGCCTAAGTTCTCTAGAACTTTCACAGTTTTAGTTTTTCTGTTCGTCACACACCGTGCACTGCTAGTAGTACTAGTAGTGCACGCGCGCGCGCACGTCATTTGGTCTCTTCAACTCGAGTTCCTATTTATCAGTCAAGTTCTTTCGGACCCTACGGTTCGTTCTCTTTCACGATATTATTCTTATTGTTCCGATTCGGTCCTCTTGAGAAAAATTCATCCGTTCAAACTTTTTCTAAAAAGTCTAAACGGTCTAGGCCTCTACGGTCGTAGTACTCCTGCGGCCTCTTCGGTTCTCGTCTCATTCAGCCAGAAACTGGTCTTCACGGGTTGTTTATTTCGGCCCTCCTTCTGCTTCGGTTGTGCAGAAGGCCTCTAGGCCCATTTCGTCCGTGTGTTTTTCTGCCATGCCTTTCTGTTCCAGGAGGCCTCTCTTCACGGCCTCCACTTCTACACGGACGTCTGGACAAACTTCGTTGGATAAGTCGCAGCTGCGCATGTCTGTCGCTCCGAGTGGCAAGTTTGCACTCGGGGGCCCGCCTAGTCTCCCTAACCTCTCCGACCCTGTGTTGGAGGGAGGGCGAAGGAGGTCCCCATCCGACCATTGGTCGAGGTCTTATGACTGGGGCCTCAGGCAGACATCCCGGTGTCTCGACGGGAACTCGAGCCCGGAAGGCCGTAGGCCTCTCGACACCTCCCCGGCCGGGGAGGCCGAGGCCTACCGGCAAACACCCCCTCGTCGTCGGGGACACTCCGACGGCGTGAAGGGTGTCACTCTCGGACGCTTCGCGCGGGCCTCTGTCCGAGAGTTTCTCCCGGTGTTCGCCCCATTGGGTTAACATCGGTTGAGTGTTTTTCCCGGCCAAGAGGCCGGTCGACACGTCTACGGACGGATGAGGCCTCCCCACCGACGAGGCCTCCCGGCCTAGGCCTCTCCGGCTCCATCAGGCCTCCTGCGGACCCGGGCCTCCCTCGGTGGGAGGCCTCAGAGGCCCCGACCTACGAGGCCGCGGCCTCCCCGGTCCTAGGCCTCTCCGGCTCCCTCGGGCCTCCTTCGTGCCCGGGGGCCGCGGCCTCCCCGGTCCTAGGCCTCTCCGGACCCGGGCCTCCCTCGGTGGGAGGCCTCGGGCGCCGTGCTCGGAGGCCGCGGCCTAGAAGGCCTCCCCGGGCTCCGTCGCCGGGCCCCCGGCGGACCCGGGCCTCCCTCGGTGGGAGGCCTCGGGCCTCCCTCGGTGGGAGGCCTCGGGCGCCGTGCGCGGAGGCCGCGGCCTCCCCGGGCCTGGGCCCTCTCCGGCTTCCTCAGGCCTCCTTCGGACCCGGGCCTCCCTCGGTGGGAGGCCTCGGCGGACCGTGTGGTCAGACGGCTACGGTCTCCGTCACCGTCCGCTACGGACCGCACGGTCCGTGGACCGGCGGTTTCGTCACCGCCCGCTACGGTCTGTGGACCGTAGCCACCGGCGGTAGCCACCGCCGTGGCCCGAGGGCACGATGTCGGTTCCCCGTACCGTCCGTCATTAGATGGAAACGGTAGCGGTTCTTCAGCCCGTCCACCGTCACCCCCGTCAAGACGCAGCGGTCTCCCGTCCGTCCGGCGTCCAGCCGGCGGCACGGTGACTCACCGCACGGTTCCCAGACGGTCACCGGTGCACCGTCCGTCCGCCCTACCACACGGTCCGGCTTGGGCGTTCACCGTCCCCCTGTGGTCCCTCACCGGGATCTGCTTCAGGGTACTCGTCCTCAAAAAGCTCGGGTGGTTTCTCCTGGTTCTGACCAGACAGTCCACCCCAGAGGCTCGTAACGTCAGCGCTCTCCAGTGGATTCGGACGTGGACTTAGCTAAGTCCGTTCTTCATCCAGGCAAGGGCGTAGCAGCGTGTTCTGGCCCGGTCCGGCCACTCACCAGGGAAAGGAGTTCTGGTTCTTGCAAGCTCCTAAGCTTCTGGACCACTCCAATCGGAAAGCAGAGGCTTTCCTTTGTGCCGGGAAGATGGCAGAAGCTAACCGTTTCTCTTTAGCCTTCTAAGGCCGAAGCAGAGAAGCTCCTTTGCGACAGGAATCTTGCCCCGACCAAGATTAAGTCTTCCAACTTTTTGGAGGAATCTTTGTCAAAGCCCTCAAGGACTGTGGCTTTGCGGCTTCGTTGGTTCGGCCCATCACAGAGAATTTGGGGAAATTTTTTCTCCTACGAATTCTCCTGTGGTTTTCAGGCTCTTTGAGTCCGTGAATGAACCAGCCGTTTTCTATCGGTTTTTGGTTCATCGTCGGGCTCTTCAAGGGTTTTCTCACAAGAAGAGTTCTCTTGTACCATCTAATCATCTGGTTAGATCTACTTCGATCTGCTGGTCTCGAGCTCTTGTGCTTCTGATCGATCGCTTTCACCGATCCATTTTACCGGGTTGGGCAACGGACCGTCGGGTTCCGTTCCGGTTCTTCAAGAACCTCATGATGATTCTGACCTCCCGTTTGTCACGGTGGCTTTTGGGAATGATCCATCGTTTTTCTTTGTTTCATTCATGTCTGTTGCAACGGCTCCTGTGGTCCGTTTCTTCAATTCTGACGAGCATGGGTTTTCTTGCTCTATTCAGTTTCATGCTTTTCTGGTTACAACAAGGGTTGTTCAACCTGATTACTCATTCAACCGGTCCTGCCAACCGTTCTATCAACTTTTCCGGCCTTTTTCGGCCCAGCCTGTCAGGCCTTGTTTTTCTTACTTGGGTTACTCGTTACAAGTCATGGCCGTTTAATTAAACGGTTATTTTTGTTCCTCAATCCTCTACCGTTTCTTTCAGTCAGTACCGTTCAATTGGATTTTTCCATGGTTATCCTGACGTCACTTGGATACTCTGTTATGCTTCTCGCAGTAACTAACCGTTTCTCCTTGGGCAGGTCTACCTGGCCCAAGGAAGATTCAGTTCCCGTGGGCTTTTTTGTTGTTGATTCATCCGTTCAAGTCGGTGCTAGGTGTCCATGGGACTACCTCCCGTTTCCCTCTTTCTCCAAGCCTTCTAAGGCTGTAGCGAAGAAACTCCATTGTGACAAGAGTCTTGCCCGGTCAAGTTTTTTCCTTCCAACGTAATACAGTTGGAAGCATCTTTGTCCAAAGCCCTCAAGGGCTGTGCTTTTGTGACGTTGTTGATTCGGTTCATTGCTGTACTTTGAACAAAACCTCTCCAACGACCTCTCTTGCGGTTTTCAGGCTCTTTGAGTCCGTGATTGAACCAACCTTTGGAGTGGCTCTAGCTTCTCTTGGTGATTCTTCTGGCCAGAGACTCTTTTTGGGGCACTTTAAAGACTGTCTGGAGATGGGTTCGACACGGTCGGATTCACAGTCTCAGCCTCGGAGGACACTGTCCTCGTTTTCTCTGTTGGTGTCCGTCCTCTCAGTACGAAGTCGGTCACACTTTTCCGTCTCCTCAGACTTCTTAGTCTGATGGAGTCAGTTTCGGAGCTCCTTCCTCCTGCCAAGGTATACTAAGGCCAATGCAGAGAGAAGTCGGAGCGTGCGCTCCTTCTTTCACGGTTGCAACCGAGAGTGGTTCAACCGTACCCTTGTTGCCTTCCTTCTGAACGGCCCCGGCTTCGCCGTTCTTTCGAATGATGTCTGTTCTGGCAGGCATGGTTTTTACTTGCTCTTTTTCAGACCCTCGTTTCCTCTCATTACAACCATGAGTTGTTCATCCAGTGGACTCGTTCACTCGTTCCAGTCATCCTTTTCGGTCTGGTTCCGTCCCGATCGGACTCATCTGTCCGGCTAACATGATCTTCTATGCCCAGCTGTCAGATCACTAAACGTCAGTTTTCAACTTAAGTTGTTCGACTGGGTGTTTTTGGGCCTTCCTTCAGGCCCCCCACCCCCATTTTGAGTCAGTGCCGTTGAAATGGGTTAAGTCGAGGTGTGTTTACGTCACGTTTGCACACTGTTCCGCTTTTGTCTACATGTTTCCTTTTCGGTGGGGACATTTCCGCGTCATCTGGTTTGATTTGACGTCATGCGATAGCAACTATGTTGCTGTTTCGGTCTGTCCCTACGTCAGAGGCAGTTTTTATTTTGCCTTCCTACGGTCTTAGCATGTAGAGTTGGTTACGAAGTGCAGTTGCACATTCGTTCCTTGGCTTCTCAGTTTGCTAGTTTAGAGGTTGAATCTGCTGTTTTGCGGATTCTCATCTTAATCTTTTAGTACTAACTGTTTCTTCCCGTCGTCGGTCCTTTGCTTGCCCGTCATTCTGAACAAGTCTTGTCCAAATGTGGGCCAATTTGTTTTTGACTCAGTCTCGCCACTTCGATCGATATTTTTCCGGTCGAAAGGGCGTAGCAGCGTGTGGTGGCCCGGTCCGGCCACTCATAGTCCGTTTTGTATCGGCCTTGGCTGCTCTAGGTGACTCCATGCGGGGTTTGTCATCTCCTGGCTGCTTTTTTAGTCAGCCATGTTCTTTCCTGAGATGCCTTCCTGGATTTTTCCAGGACTCTTTCGTTCGGTTCGTCTTCGGTGGTGACAGGAAGTACGATCCGTTAAGACCTTCTACGGTACAGTCTGTAGAACTCTTGGCGTTTTCTTCACGAGTCTGGAAATTTCTCTGCCCGGACCCTTTCGGGGTACAGAGCAGCCTTCATCACTACGATTTCCTTGGCCATGGCTTTTCTGTACGTCACCCCTGTCTCTCTCTTCTTGGACGCGGTCCTCCTCCAAGCTCCTGCCAGGACTTCTCGAGTCCCTCAGTCGGTCGTGTTTCTGATTCTTACCTTCTTGAGAGTTTTATGTGAACCCCTGGCTACAATTAGCTTCAAGCTTCTCACTCTCTGAACCGGTTTTTTTCTGGTAGCTTCAGCCAGAAGGATCGGCGGTCTTCACGCTCTCAGCGTCCTGGCCTGCGTCATGAGTTCTCGGATGAGTACTCTTCGGTCACCTTGATCTTTCTACCAGAATTCGGGGCTTAGAATCAGCTAGGCGGCGTTCCCTCGCCTCTGGTTCGCATCTCCATCTTTCGTTCCGTCCTCGGCCCCGACGGTTCGGACCGTTTTCTCTGTCCGGTCGGGGCCTTCGGGCTTCTCCTTTCCGGAACTAAGCTTCTCTAAGCTTTTGGAGGTCGCGCGACACGTTCCTTCAGCTCGACCTCCGAGACATCGAGGCCGAGAACGAAGGCGACGCTTTCTCTATCAGGAAAGTTTGGTCTCCCGGGAAGATAGTTGTTGCCCAGACCGCCGTCTCCGTCTAGACCGTCAGTACGGAGACAAGCTCCCAACGACTCCCCCTATGGTACTTTAGTGGGTATATCATTGCAATGATGTTTTGGGGCAATTTTTGGAGCAGGCCTTTTACCTTCCCTTTCTAAAGCCGCATATAGGCTAAAGGAGTAAAAGGGGTTACTCGGGGCTTTTTGGGAAGGGGGTCTAGTGGAATTACCACTTTTTTAAACCCCCTAAGGGAAAAAGCGCCCAGGTCTCGCTCTCACGCGTTGGGTTGGGGTACTGAAGCATCTACCCTCCTCCGCTTTGGTAATCTGCAGTTGTTTCAGGTGTTGGTACAGTATGGTTAAAGTAGATTGGTGGATTTTTATTAATCCCTACTATCTATTTAACTTAATACTTACCAACACCTGAAACAAACGAGGTACCCTCCCTTGTATCCTCCCTCACTAATAAAGATGCTTCCTGTAAAATTTTGTAATGGCGGAAGTAGGCGCTCATTGGCCTAGCCACTGCTAGACCGGTAAGGGGGGATCACTCCCGCCCCACATCCGGCTAGGGGTCAAGGCCAGATGCCTACTTTCGTTTTTCTATATGCTATGGTATAGCTCCAGGTCGCTTAACGCTAATGCAGTTGTTTCAGGTGTTGGTAAGTATTAAGTTAAATAGATAGTAGGGATTAATAAAAATCCACCAATCTAATTTAATCATACTATACCAACACTCAAAACAACTGCATTAGCCTAAAACAACCTGGAACCTTACCCTAGCACATAGCTAAAACGAAAGTGGCCCCAAGGGACTGCACCCATACCGCAGGGAGTAGCGGGAGTGACTCCCCTTACTTCCGGGTATGACGCGCACCCTTGGGGCACCGGATATGTCATTCTTGAATTTTCCAGCCATACTTCCACACCTGGGCCTACCCTGCTCCGCCTTTTCTGACTCTTGTCTTTCTGGTGGGTTCGTTCCGTTCTTAGCTTTGTTCTATTTCTTTTCTTGGGAAGGCTGTTAGTCTTCCTATCGATATTATTTCATTGTCATTTACTGGGTGTTCGTTTTAGTTCAAAATTATTTCGTTCACTCTCTTGTTCGTGTTCGGGGTGGCGTCGGCCATTATGGCTTCTTCCACCCCCTCGGTTCCCACTTCGGGCAAAGCAGTTTCTGCTTCTCTTGTTTCTGTTTCCAAGTCGGATGACCCTTCTACTCTCGCTAGGGACCCTTTGGGCAGGTTCTCTAAATCTTCTCTAGAGTCCTCTTCTAAATCATCTCACAAATCCTCGTCTCGTTCGAGCAAGCAGCCTCATTCTCAGTCTCATTCTCAGTCCGTTTCGGTTACACCGGCCAAACCGGTTTCGGAGCCCGTTCCAGTCTCTCTCCCTTCGGAGGTTTCTGCTCCTTCTCCTTTTCCGTTGGACTCGCAGGCTTTGTACGACGCTTTCTTTCGTCACTTGGACTCCTCGGGTTTCAGAGTTCTCCCTGTCACTTCGACAGAATCTTCCTCCTACTTCGGTTCTATGAATAGGCCAGAGAAGGTTCCGCCAGTTGTCTCTTCGCGTGAGACTGTCACTGGCGCAACCCTCTCTCCTTCGTCTGTTCACAGGCTTGCCTCCAGGAGGCCCTTGTCCACTAAGGCCAGCGTCAACCTCAACAGGGATAGGAAATCCCTCTCCACCTCTGGTTTCCGGCCTGTGGGCATGATGTTTTCGGAACAGAGAGGCTCCCCTCCGGGGAGCTTGCCTAGTGACAGAGGTGACTCCTCTGTCACCAGACTGGCCAGTCTGTCAGGCAATCATCCGGTGGTACCTGGGAGGTACCTCCAGGATCGGGAACGGCCTGTTCCCTTTCCTGAGTCCGGGCTCAAATCCTCCACTCAATTCGAGGGAGAGGTTACCAGGACAGTCAAATCGGTCGGTGCGGGGCACCTTCATACCGATAAGAGTCCATACCCCCCTCCCGGGGGATGGCTCTCCAGTGATCCTGGCACTGGCGCGGTTGGGGCCTCTTGGCAGTCCCGCCGCAACCGGAAAATCGCTTCTCCCGGTTGTGAGACGGTTTCCTCCGGTTCTCCCGGTGCTTACCCGGTTTCACCCGGTATTCATCCGGTTTCTCCCGGTTGTCTCCCGGTTGCTTGGCCAACACGGGCATACCGGGAAAGAGTTCGCCTAGAACCGGAAAACTCCGATGATGAATTTCCGGTTCGTTCCTCCGGTTTGGGTCAACCGGGAATGTCCCGCTTTCACGGAGGGCGCCACGGTCTCCCGGTTCCTGCCGGTGTTCAGAGATCCTCTCACTCCCTACCGGCAGAGCCCTCTTCCAGGCATGGCCCTCCAGTGGTGTTTGACTCTTTGGGCCGTCCTTATCAGAAGCTTCAACGGCCAGACCCCTCCAAGGAATTCTCTGAGTTTCAGTCCGACTATGAGTCGGACATGGAACTGGACCCTCAGTTGGAGGTCCCTCACTCTCAAACTGAGTCTTCGGTTCAGAATCTTCTCAAGATTTTGTCTCGATCGTGCCCTTACGTGGTACCTGTGCGTTCCTCCCATCAGGAGTCCGCCACTGATCGCGCGGTTGGCTCTCTTCAGCAGGCCAAGAGCTCTTTGACTCTCCAAGCCCCCTCCTTCCTGGAGGATTCGGTTGTTAAAGCGGAGTTCACTTTGAGGACCGGCAAGGTCCTTTCGTTGAAACAGATTGCTGAGGCTAATCTGGGGCGTTCTCAGCCGGTGTCGTCTCAGTTCGGTTCTTTTGTGGTACCTAGGTTCAGACCTTTCATTCCCCTACCGACGGAATACCTGCCTTTCCCCTCCGTCTCCAAACCTTCTGCTGAGGAGGTGGAGTCCTTGAGGGGTCCTGCTGCTGTTCCTCCCGTCACGTTCAAGCCTTCGGCCTTCAAGTCTCTCGAGGAATCTCTGTCTGGTTCTCTCAGGGCTTGTGGCATGGCCACCTCTCTCGTGCAAACCTTGGCGGAGTCTCTAGGCAAATCAGCCTCTGATTCACCGGCGGATTTTCAGTTTTTCGATCAAGTGGATGAAGCTTCCGTTGGAGTCTCTCTAGCCCTTTTGGGCAATGTGCTACAGAGCCTCTCTGATGTCACGGCTGGTTTGAAGGTTCAAACCTGTGCCTTGGCCCGGGATTCTTTTCTTGCGCAGAACAGGTCTCTTTCGTCCAGGGAAAAGGAGCGTTTTGCGCTCTCTTCCCCTTCCGGAGTCGGGCTTGTTTGGGGAAGAATCAGTTGCCCCAGTTCTCGAGTCCTCTTCAAAGAGGAAATCAGCTGATAGCCAGGAGGCTATATATCGGGCCCTGTTGAGCCAGTCCCGTGCCCAACCCTTTCGTCCGCAACAGGCCTCTCGCCCTCGTTTTGGCTTCAGGAAGTCCTTTAGAGCTGGGTACGTCGCGTCCCGCTCTAAGAGTGTCAGATACTCCTCTAGGCCTCCTCCCCAGTTCAAGGCCTTGAGGCCCCCTTCCCAGTCTTCTCGTGGCAACAGGAGGCCGAGCCTGTCCAAGAAACAGTTTTTTCAGTAGGTCCCGCACGGCCCCGAGAATCCCTAGGCGTTCCTGTGTCGAGTGTGGATGCTCTCTTACGGGCGTATCCCGCTTGGCACAAGTTTGTGGGGAATGCTTGGATTCTCGGAGTGGTGCGGGACGGCTTTCGGTTCCAATTCGATCGGGAACCCCCGCTGTCTCTGTCCCCTGTCTCTTTCCCTCCACCCAGCGATCCTGTCCGTTTGGAGATCCTCCAGAAGGAAGTGGAGGGCCTTCTCTTGAAGGGCGCGGTTACGATCGTGAACGATCCCAGTCCGGGTTTCTATTCCCGACTATTCACGGTTCCCAAGAAGACAGGCGGCTTCAGACCGGTTCTGGACTTGTCTCCTCTCAACAAGTTTTCAAGGAAGATCCGTTTCAAGATGGAAACAGCGGCCACCGTCAGGGCCTTTGTTCGCCAGGGAGACTGGGCCACCTCCATCGACTTACGCGATGCGTACTTCCATGTGTCGATTCACCCCAGCCGTTGCAAGTTCCTTCGTTTCGTTTGGCAAGGCCTTGTCTACCAGTTCCATTCCCTCCCTTTCGGCCTTTCCCTGGCGCCTTGGATCTTCACCAAGGTTACCAGGGAAATGGCAGCCCTAGCCAGGGCTCGGGGCTTGAGGTTAAAGGTCTATCTCGACGACTGGCTGTTGCTTGCGTCGAGTCGCCAGTTGTCCTCCCAACAAACGGAGCTCCTTCTCAGTCTCTCCACGGTCCTGGGCTTGAACATCAACCAGGAGAAGTCGGATTTGGTCCCCTCTCAGCGGTTCAAATATCTGGGCATGATCTTCGACACCGAGTCGTTTCAGGTTTCTGCCACCCCGGAAAGAATTCTGTCTCTCTCCAACTTGGTGTCAGAACTTCTCACAGCCCAGTCCACCTCCTTCAGACGGCTTCTGTGCCTCCTCGGTCAGATGGAGTCCGTCTCGGGCCTCCTTCCTTTAGGTCGCCTTCACAAAAGGCCTCTGCAACGCGAGGTCCTTGCTCGAGTGCGAGATCAGTCGGATTTCGATCAGGTGGTCCAGTTGGGCACCTGGTTCCGGGATTCGGTTTCTCAGTGGACGGACTCGGTGTGGATGAACAGTATGGTCCCAATCAGTCGTTTGGGGGCCCAGCTGTTCATCTGCACCGACGCCTCTCTCACCGGTTGGGGCGCGCATCTCGACTCCGAAGAGGTCTCTGGAAAATGGACCGAAGCGGAGTCAGAGCGTCACATCAACTGGCTGGAGCTGGAGGCCATTCGCCTGGCCCTCCTTCATTTCGCTCCAAGACTTCACGGCAGGTGTGTGGTGATTTGTGGCGACAATTCCACCAGCCTGTCCTACCTGCGTCGTCAGGGAGGCACAAGGTCCGCTTCACTCTCCCTGACGGCGGAGGCGATTCTGCGGTGGGCTTTTTCTCTCGACATCTCCCTCACGGTCGAGTTTGTTCCGGGCAAACTCAATGTGGTGGCGGACCAGTTGAGTCGCTCGGACCAAATTCTGGCCACCGAATGGACCATTGCTCACCAGGCCTTGTCTCCTGTTTGGAGACTGTGGGGGAAACCCCTCCTCGACCTCTTTGCCACCAGGTTCACTGCCAGACTGACCCTGTATGTTTCTCCAGTCAGGGACCCTCAGGCCTTTGCCAGGAACGCCTTCTCGTTCCCTTGGAAGGGCATGCTGATGTATGCCTTCCCCCCAACGGCTCTCATTCCTCGGGTGTTGGAAAAGTGTCTCCGAGAGCACCCGGACTTGATTCTTGTCACTCCGATGTGGCCCACAAGCCATTGGTTCCCAGAGCTCCTCGACATGGCGCAAGACGGTCCTCTTCCGCTCAATCTCACTCCCGCCACTCTTCTTCAACCAAGAAGCGGGGTCGGACACCCTTGCCCTTCAAGGCTAAACCTGGTCGCATGGCGACTGTCCGTCTAGGCCTTCGCTCTCAGGGGTTTTCCACGCGCACCGTGGATCTGTTGGTCGCCTCTCGGCGTAAGTCTACAAACGATCTGTATGATCTTCGCTGGGCCACCTGGTTTGCGTTTTGTCAGGAGAGAAAGTTTGATCCGCTTCGTCCCTCAACGGTTCAGTTCGTGGAGTTCCTCTCTCACTTGCTTAGAACTAGGAACTTGTCCTCTCAAACCTTGTCAGGTTATAGGGCGGCTTTGATTAGCACTATCTCGTTGTCTTTAGGTTCCAAGTTTACGGAGAATCTCTCGGCTTTGCCAGTTTCTCACTTCCTGGACGCTGTGCGCCTCCAAGCCCCGTCCAGAACGGTCCAGTGTCCTCAGTGGGACATCTTTTTGGTTCTGGCTTTTCTCAGGGACAAATGTGAACCCCTGGAGTCGTTGTCTCTTAAGCTTCTGACTCTCAAGACAGTTTTTTCTCATTTCTCTCGCCACTGCCCGTCGCATCAGTGGTTTGCATGCTCTGAGTGGTCTCACCAAGGATGTCCAGTTCGAGGAGGACTTCTCGTCTGTCTCCCTTTCTTTTCTCCCGGAGTTCCGTGCAAAGAACCAGTCTGGTGATGTTTCCTCTCCCTTAGTCTCTATTTCGAGTCTTCGCTCCGTTCTGGGTCCTGATGATCGTGATATCTTCCTCTGCCCTGTTAGGGCTCTTCGTTCTTATCTGGCTCGTACCAAGCCCTTCAGAGGGGCTAAACGTCGCCTGTTCGTCTCCATTAATCCCAAGTACTGCAGCGATGTGGCTAAGGGTACTGTGTCCCGTTGGATCCTCGACCTCATTAAGTTGGCCTACGCCCGCTCGCTGGTTAGGTTACCTGATAACCCCATTCGCGCCCACGAATTGCGGGCCATCAGCTCTTCTCTGGCGGTAGTCAAGGGTGTCCCTCTTGTGAAGGTTATGGCCTCAGCGTTCTGGAAGTCACAGAACACCTTTCTTCAGTTTTACCTGAGGGATATCTCTGCTCAGGGCGAAGACGACTCCTTTTCCATCAAGAAGGTGGTCGTTGCGCAGGTCCCGGTCTCCTTGTAGTGTGAGTACCGGTGTTTTTTGTGCCTCTGTTTTTTCTCTGTGTTCTTTGGTATATCATTGACATGACTGTTTGGGGGTATTTATTTGCATATTTTCAGGGATGTTGTACATCTTTCGGGGGATTCTCTTAGGAGTGTTTTCCCTCTTTTACTGATATGCTTTTGGGGTTGTTGGTGTGTCAGTTGGCACGCATCACCCTCCACCACGGTGGTAATCTGCAGTTGTTTTGAGTGTTGGTATAGTATGATTAAATTAGATTGGTGGATTTTGATTAATCCTACTATCTATTTAATTTAATACTTACCAACACTCAAAACAAAAAATGTTCCCTCCCAGCCTCCCTCCTGATGCGGGGCTGTAAAATTACATGAATGACATATCCGGTGCCCCAAGGGTGCGCGTCATACCCGGAAGTAAGGGGAGTCACTCCCGCTACTCCCTGCGGTATGGGTGCAGTCCCTTGGGGCCACTTTCGTTTTAGCTATGTGCTAGGGTAAGGTTCCAGGTTGTTTTAGGCTAATGCAGTTGTTTTGAGTGTTGGTAAGTATTAAATTAAATAGATAGTAGGATTAATCAAAATCCACCATTTACTTACACAAGGCAGTACTGTAGCACTGTTGGTCAGTTTTTAAAGAATGTCAAACATGTTTTGACTGATTTGCAGTTTCAGTTTTCATAACCGTATTTTACGGACTATAAGGCACAGGGATGTGAGAGCTACGCGTAAGCGCGTAAATGCGCTTTTTCTATTCAACTATAAACCAAACAAATGTTTAGAGAGAGAGACGATCATACAGATTGTCGAGTTCGGTAGACTTTCTTCGCGCACTCACAGTGAAAACGAAAGCAGTTTGTAGCGTGAGTACATTCCCTTGACTGAATTTCGTAAGCTTTTCTGTGGTTGGCCAGTTACATGCGATGGCAATGCGTTATTTTTATGTGTTCGGCTATGATTTCAAAGGAAGATTTGGATGTTTTCAAAGCTATGGAGTGACTGTTCCATGAAAATTATTTATCACACCATAGATGTGAGGAAAGAAGAGATTGACAAAGGATGCCAACACGAATTTTGACAGGAATTGGACAGTAAGATCCGTGTAGACGAGCCTCGAAAAAAATTTGATGTCGGAGGCAAAATCTTGTTTGAGTACTTTGACGATACCATTGACTACGCTTTTTTGTTTGGGGGCCCCTCACATCCCTGAAGGCAATACTTATTTTTTCTAGACTGAGACCCGTGCGCCTTATAATGTGACTGATAATATAGTAAGAAACTATAATGCCAAAATCTTATATTTTTTGTAAAATTTGTGGGGTGAGTCTTATAATCAGGAATGCCTTATACAAGTTATAGTCTGTAAAATATGGTAAGCACTCTCAGTCTAGTGCTCTGCAAGCTTGCTTCACTTGCAAGATTTGCGTGACTGTGTTGCACAGTCGACCTGCATACATCCCTTCCACCAACAGCTCAGACAGACACACACAAAGAGGTTGGATTTTATGATGATGGTAAGTAGCATAGATTCTAGGATTTTAGGAACCAGAAGGATCACCAAATTGATCATAGGCTCTCAAGACAAGAAGAAGATTCTAAAAAGAAGGCTCAAGAGCAACCTTATGGCATTTTGCGCATTCTCGTGCTGTCTTTTTCTTTTACAATGGAAGGTGTGTGTCCCTTGGTGTGTGCAGGTGAAGAGCCAGGACCGGTGTGTGACCCTGGACATCAAGAATGGGGAGCGGGCTGTGCTGCTGAAAAACCACGCCGGGGACTGGGGGTTGGTGCTGGGCCGATGGACAGGCATGCGCAAACCCCTGCCAGGTAACTATAGCAACGGTGGATTGAATATCGGTTTATTTATACTTTTCATGGTCATTGCATTGATCTGGTGTTGTGAACCTAGAAAATCGCATGTGAGAAACAACTTTTTATCTAGTGGTAATTAGGAAGTGTGTTACTGGTCAATTATCCATTTTTTCAATAATTTTAGTTGTTTTTTCTGTAGCAGAAAGAAATAAGATTAAAATAAATAGTTTGTAATTAATTGATTGACATTTTTTGATAATGTGTTCCACTTTTGTATATTAGTAATATTTTGTACAGACACTTTCTATCACCTAATCAGGCCAGGTTACTCTGCACGTTATGTATACAGTATAGCATTCTACACAATTTGGACCTCTTCAAGTTGAAGAAGCTGAACACTTCAAAACTGATAAGACACATGTATCTGCATTTCAGTGCTTGACTAGACCACACATTTTCTCAGGGTTGGTCTTTGAAAGTCTTTGAGGAATGGAGTGCCATTTTCAAGTCTTTGAAAGTCTTTAAAAATTGGCTTTTTGTTTGCTTCCATAATTGATAAAGAAGCAATTTAATTTGGCTTACTTATATATCCGCAGTTCGACGATCTAGTTCCGTCTAACAGACATTCTCGATTTGTCAAGGGTTACTTCCCTTCGCTATATCCAAGTCTTTTGGCTACACCAGTGCAATTTGAGTTATCATGATCGAAGCAATCGTCTTCAAATACAAGAGTTCAAAATGCCTTGCTGCTGCCTTTTCAATGAGAACTGGCTGGAAAAAGCCAAGTGCAGTGGAACCTCCCTTATAAGACCCCCCGTTATAAGACTCCCTCCCATTTAAGACCTACTTCTCTGAAACATTGCCCTTCTTTGTAAGTGTTAAATATTACCTCCCTTGTTATATCACTCCTTGCTTAAAGGCACATCCGGAGTATAAAAATGAAGGAAGCAAGGTGACTGGCGCCAGTTCGCGTCGCTGCCGCCGATAGAAGCACTTCACCCTTCTTTTTTCCCTATTGTGCGAGAGGGCTTGTCTCGCGCGCCGCCTCGCATGTGTCGGGATCATTTGAGGTAAAGTGCTATATGTTGTTGTCATACCCTGGCTAAAAGACTCCAGGGATCATCCCAACAGCCGAAGCACTTGAACACTATACAAATGCCCAGCTAGGGATGAGAACATTATATGTGTGACCGTTTTTGATTATCCCGCCATGTGGGCAGCCACACTGGACTTCAGAGGATTTGGGAGACTGATGATGTTATGCTAGGAGCTTGTCAGGCTGAAGACAATCCCCACATAACTATGCAGAGCATAGCATTTTGATGTAGCCTTGGTGTTCTAGCATATGTCAGTTGGTCTGACACAGCCTTAACCCTTTCATTGCCACTGTCGCCTCTTGGCACGACAATGATTTAACACCCATGTCACTGAAAGGCATCAAATTTTGGGTCTGGTATCCTATGACCTTATGTCCTTACTTTTGGGAGGTAAGGATAGGCCCTATTTTATGCATGTCACAGAGGAATCCTCAATATTGCAGACAGAATCTTTTCTCTACCCAGGTAAGGTTAATGGAAATTTTTAGCTGAAAAATGGCTGACGTTGAAAGTGTTAACTAAGGTAAAAGTGCTTAATAATTTGACATGAACACTGATAAAATGAGGACCTGTTCCTGGCAGCCACAGAAACCAGCAGTGGTCACCGAGGCATTCCCGGCGACCCGGGCCACCTGGAGGTTCGCTTCTTGAAGTTTTCCACACGCCACTGGCGGTTCCTGTCGTTTGAGCGCGACTACAGCGGCTCGGAGCACAAGTTCCAGTTGGAGCAGGCCACGGTGGAGCTGGACAGCGGCTTGATCGAGATCAGCGGTGACGGCAGCAACGAAATCGCAGAAAACCTCGCCCTGGCTTTCTCTGTGGCGCTGCTGCATGTGAGTTCCAACTGATATTGTTGGTTTTTTGTTATGCGTGTTGAAACGTGTGCACATGTATACACACATGCACATACACACATGCACCACATTCACACATGCATGCACACACACCACATACACACATGCACACACACCACATACACACATGCACACACACACACCACATACACACACACCAAATACACACATGCTCACACACTTTGCAGGCAGAAAGATAACAAAAATTCCTTTCCCAGTCCATTACAGTGGACTTATAAGCCTCCCATTTTAAGACTCCCTCCTTTTTAAGACCTACTTCTCTGAGACACTGTCCTTTGTAAATATTAAAATTACCTACCTTATGCAACTCCCTCCAATTTAAGACCTCATTTTGGATGATTTTTGAAGGTCTTATAAGCAGACTTGTTTACTCTACAATTTAGGCGTAGCTTTCTTCGAAATCAGGGCATTGACTACGCTACTACGACTTGAAATCGCAAACTCCGCATTTTCACTCTTGCCAGCTACGAATTTTCAATGAACGCTGCTCGGTTACTCAATCGCACTTTTCACGTCTTACTCGCGGTTTGAAGGCGCCCTCGCAGTTGTTGCCTTTCACTACTTCACTGCAGCTATCGCGGGCTGTTTCGCGACTTCACCATTTGGGTCAGTTAGCGTGAGACGCGTGTCCGTGGTCATTGCCGCCCAATAGCTTTACTGCTTTGTAACCCAGCTCAACTTTGTGCGGGCAGCCCGCTTCGCGAACTCGCCGCTGCGTGCCTATATTTCAAATTAGTGCCCGGCCAAAAATAAATTGTGCGCGTCTTGCCTACAGTGCTTGGAGCACATTTTTTTTGTGGTGGAAAAGCAAAATGGAAGGTGAAGAGTCAAGAAAGCGTAAAAGGCACCAAACCGACGATGAGTCAGAATGTGAGGTGGTGGAAGTGAGAGAACAACAAAAACAAGCAACGAGGAGAAAAACGGCAAATCAAAAATACCTCCCCAACTACCATCGCGACTACCCGAGCATCATGATCATTGCCTCAAAGAAGAAAGGCGTTCGTTATGCTTTTTGTACCGTCTGCAAACCGGACTTCTCAGTGAGTCACGGTGGCTTGTCCGACTGCAAGAAGCATTGTGAGGGAAAAGGGCACAAAGATCTAGCAAAATCCATCAAAGGCTCTAGACAGCTGATGAATGCTTTTGTTCAGAAGAAAGAGGAAAAGTCAACAACTCTGCAACAAGATGTTATGAGAGCAAAAGCTGTCATGTGTTGGCTTATAGCGCAGTCGAACATGTCGCTTGCATCAGCAGACCGATTTGTGCCGGCGATCCAGGCAATGTGCCCGGACTCTAAAATCGCTGCAAGTGAGCGTTTCTTCCGTAACTGTTATTTACAAATTATGCACACAAGCATGCATGCACGCACGCACGCACACGCACAGTGACACAAACACACAGTGATACACACATTCACACTCTCAGACATACATACAACACACACACTCACACACAGATACATAATCACACACACACACACACACACACACACACACACACACACACACACACACACACACACACACACACACACAGTAAGACACACTCACACACAATCACTGTTTCACATACATCATACATACAACACACACACTCGCACACATATACATAATCACACACACACACACACACACACACACACACACACACACACACACACACACACACACACACACACACACACAGACAGAGAGAGAGTAAGACACACTCACACACAATCCCTGTTTCACATACAACATACATGCAACACTAACTTCTGTACTATGCAAACTACTTGAACACATCATCTGCAAACACCTCCTTGACCACTTTGAAAAAGAAAACATATTGACCAACCTAAACCATGGATTTAGAGCAGGCTTTTCTTGCGAAACCCAACTCATCACTACACTAAACGACCTCTGCAAAAACTTTGACGCTGGCAAACAGATGGACATGGCAATCCTGGACTTTTCTAAGGCGTTCGACACTGTTCCCCACTCCAAACTTCTACATAAGATGAGAAGCTATGGCATTAGAGGGAACTTGCACAGTTGGCTGGAAAACTTCCTGACCAAGAGATGCATGAAAGTCGTTCTGGATGGTGAGGAGTCGAGAGAAACACCAGTTGAATCAGGAGTACCCCAAGGCATCGTCCTCGGCCCCATCCTATTCCTGTGCCATATAAATGACCTCCCATCAGTGAAATCACAGGTAAGTCTGTTTGCCGACGACTGCCTTCTTTACTGGCCTATCACAAAGCAGCAAGACCATCAAATCCTGCAGGCTGATCTTAAAGAACTGGAGAAGTGGGCGCAAACATGGAGAATGCGTTTCAACGCAAAGAAGTGCTACATCTTAAGCATCCGTACCCGGTCAACCCACTTCTACACCCTAAATCAAGAGATCCTGCAGCAAGTCCCCTGCAACCCATACCTTGGTGTAACTCTGACAGATGACCTCAAATGGTCAAAGCATATTGACAACTTGGTCAAGAAAGCGAGCTCGACGTTAGGGTTTCTAACGTAAGACACACTCACACACAGTCACTGTTTCACATACAACATACATACAACACACACACTCGCACACAGATACATAATCACACACACACACACACACACAGTTTAGTTCAGGGCCTGTGTATCTAGGGGCCAGCCAACTGTAGGCCGCTGGTCTCTTTCCACCACTGAACTAGTGGCTGGATTTTCAAAGCGAGGTTATGCTGCCTACTCTCTCTGCCGGTCAGCATGTTTACTAGAGGACGTTTAAGCAAAACATAGCGGTTTTCTTTGTTTGTGTTGTAGTTTTTGAAGCACAGTATGCCTCACCAAGACAATATTTAAGTCTGGCAATGCTTGGGCGATTTTAATTTGGTAACTACAAACGGAAAGTAAACAGACTATTGCATGAAAGGCTTTGAAAAATTAATAAAAGATATGATAATTACACCAACATCTCAAAACTACAATATGAGCATGACTAGAGGGCAGATTTGCCAAAACAAAAACAAACAAAAAACCTCTCAGCTGTGTCAAAAGTTCAAACAAGAAATGAAAGGACAGTCAAGAGGCCGCGAGGCTTAATGTCCTAACTACCTGACCTGACCTAAAAAAAAGTTATTAAAAAATCGAATTATTTTACATGCAAATGTGCCTATTTACGATTTCCTTTTCCCTTACTTTTTTCTTCAATAAATGCAACGAATTTCATGCAGGGATGATACCGACCACCATTTTTGTTGTCGTAAACGAGAGTTGGCTCCCTTCTCAAATAATTGAAACTTCCGTTTATGCGACTTCCGGTTGTGTTTGGCCTATTCTTCGCGAAAACTGGTAGAATTATGGTATTTTAAGCTCTACAATGATGCTTTTTACATCCAATAAAGGGTTGTGGCATCTGTTGGACGGTATCTCGGACGATAACAGGGATTTTTAAGCATTTTAACGTGAGTGTTCGTCGTATCGGCGACTCGTTACCACTTTCGATGTTGTGACTCACAGCAGACTGTACTGAGCACAGCAATCGTTGCCTCTCTTCTCACGATTTTGTTCACTTATAGGGCGCCCTCGTTTATTAGGCACATAGGTCGAAATTGGAGAAAAAAATATCGCCTTATAGTCTGAAAAATACGGTAAATACTGATTAATTTTGAACTGTACATTAAAAAAACATTAATCACGCATGAACTTGTGATTGTCATTTGGTTATGAATTTTAACATCTCTCTCTCTCTCTCTCTCTCTCTCTCTCTCTCTCTCTCTCTCTCTCTCTCTCTCTCTCTCTCTCTCTCTCTCTCTCTCTCTCTCTCTCTCTCTCTCTCTCTCTCTCTCTCTCTCTCTCTCTCTCTCTCTCTCTCTCTCTCTCTCTCTCTCTCTCTCTCTCTCTCTCTCTCTCTCTCTCTCTCTCTCTCTCTCTCTCTCTCTCTCTCTCTCTCTCTCTCTCTCTCTCTCTCTCTCTCTCTCTCTCTCTCTCTCTCTCTCTCTCTCTCTCTCTCTCTCTCTCTCTCTCTCTCTCTCTCTCTCTCTCTCTCTCTCTCTCTCTCTCTCTCTCTCTCTCTCTCTCTCTCTCTCTCTCTCTCTCTCTCTCTCTCTCACGCACGCACACGCACACACTCACAGCAACAACCAATTGCCACTTGATGTAATATATAAAAGAAAACATTAAATGCTACTATATTTTTTTTTATTCAGTGATCTTTTGTAAAATACAAGTTTAATTTACACACACACACGCGCGCGTGCGCACACACACACGCACACCATATCATTCATCCACGACCAAGTTTTGTAATCATAATATATTTTATCTGCTGGACACTCCCCCCCCTACCCCCGTAATATCTCGCAGTAATATTATTTGCAGAGGCTGATGTTTATGTGTGTGTGTGTGTGTATGTGAAGGGGGTTACAAAGGTCTTGAATCCCCCTTTCCAATTTTCTTTTAAAGAAAGGAAGAACAGAAAAAGACGGAGAAATGTTGCTCCATGCCATATGTAGTTTTAGCTTATTCTCAGGAGAGGCCTTTTTGCATCTTTTTCATTCAAATTCGCATCAGCCTCTTAGTCCCAAACCTCACTCAATCGACCTCTTAGAGCCCCCCTCCAAGCCTCAATGAATGACTGATCTGCACCTTTTTTGTTTGTTCTTCTGCCTGTCCACAGTCAGCCTGTGTGTGTGAGTGTGTGTGTGTGAGTATATCTGTGCGTATCTATGATGCATATCCGCGCATGTGTGTGCATGCTTGCGCATACCATGCTTACAAATAATTGACTATAAGCCTTCATAATAGCATAATGTATTAAGATGCAGAGAAGTAGGCTAGCTACCTGTGACTGTTCATCTCTTGTTAAAGTTCAGTCAATGCAGCACTAGTCCATAAAATTACATATAACTCTGACAACAATAATTTATGACAAGCAAAACTAAGCAAGGCAAATAACTAGCGAAACTAAACTAAGAAATGCTATTATTTATAGCTCCTTCTCCTGTTCGTTCTCTCTCTCTCTCTCTCTCTCTCTCTCTCTCTCTCTCTCTCTCTCTCTCTCTCTCTCCCTCCCCCCCCCCCCCCCCCCCCCCCCCCCCCCCCCCCCAGTCTCGTTAAATTGATGTAATTTATCTTATTTATATGCCTTGCACGGTGCATCCGTTTACGACCTTGATTGAAGGTTGAGTTTTTTTCTTATATTTTGCGATGTCTTTTTTTTCTATTTCTATTTTTTAAATTTCTTTTCTTTTGGTTCTGAGGGCCGGATGGAAAAAAAAGCCGGTTATTGTGCTTATTCCGCTTTTCCTCAATAAAAAAACATTTGTTCGTTCGTTCGTTCGTTCTCTCATCAGTACAGTTACCCATTCACACCTGCCACAAAATATTCTGTCTCTGTCTCTCTCTCTGTACTTAAAATAGTTTCTTAATGTGCAATCCACTTAAAGCTGATCAAATCCATCCCTTCCATTTCAATACAACAGAAAATGCACTACATTTTCGGCAAAGTTGTAGGCCCTGCTGTTGGCAACCTTTCTCGCAACATGCCATGATTTTCAAGCAAGAGAAGTAATGCATGCTGGCAATGTAACAGACAAAAGATCCAAACTTATCACACCATACTTTTCTCAAATTAGCATCTTCCCATACTTTAGACCCCCATTATGTTTACGACCCTCAATCTCAATGTCTGCTTCTTTCAGTTTTATGAAAATAATCCTAGGGTGATCCTAACCCTTTCCCAGGAATGGCAGATTGTTGCTTCTCAGTGAAAATGTCCAATGCAAAAACAAAAAGAAGAATAAATAAATAAATAAATAAATAAATAAAGGGTTGCATAAATAGCTGCACTTTTTTTGGGTTCAAAATATACTGAATTAAACGAAAACTTTATGTAATATATTCGTATCTTTGTTTCAACTTCCCATGCTTATATCGTATGAATGCTCTCAACTAATGACGACGTTATCTATGAAATGTTGAAATGCATGATGCGCTTCTTTAAAAAAAAAACCATTTTGTTTGTTATAATGGGTCAGAGGCCTAATCATTAAAATGTCATCCCATGCTAACATTCCTCACAATGATCGGGACTTTGGGTGTGTAGCTGGCCATAGCTAGAAACGGCTTGATCTGCTTGTGTGTAGTAGGTCAGACCGTAACTGAAAGAAGCTTGCACTGCTGCGGTAGAAAGGCGTGAAACCAGCCAGCCGGAAGTGGGCTAAGCAGCAAGCCCCAGCTGTGTAGCTGCTGTAGACTCTGCAAGCGATAGAGCTGACTTGGCTGGCCCCTAAATACACTGGCTCTGGTTTAGTTGATTGTGGCTACGTACAGCAAAGAAGAAGACACACAGAGATACATAATCACACACACAAACACACAGAGTAAGACACACTCACACACAATCACGGTTTCACATACAACATATATACAACACACACACTCACACACAGATACATAATCACACACACACACACACACACACACACACACACACACACACACACACACACACACACACACACACACACACAGCGTAAGACACACTCACACACACTGTTTCACATACAACATACATACAACACACAGATACATAATCACACACACACACACACACACACACACACACACACACACAGTGTAAGACACACTCACACTCACACACAGATGTTATGCTAGCTATAGGTCAAAGACTGGGTCCCCAGTAGCTCATAGAAAAAGTGACCGACAACAGAATTCTTCTCTTCCCACTGTTTGCTATCTACTTGTTGATGAATAATTGATTGTAAAGCGCTTTGGGCTCATTTGAGGTAAAGCGCTATATAAATGTACTACATGTATTACTTACTATTCAAGGTGTTGTGCTAGCTTTGAGAAGTGACCCAATGTTAAACCAGAACCCTCTATGTTTCCTTTGGCCCATGTTGGTGCAGGTGCTGTGCCAGCCTCGGCCCAAAGACTGGGACCCCATCACAGAGAAGGCGGAGGACGGCGTTGACGGGCAGGCGGCCAAGCCCAGGCTGCGCATGGCGGCGGAGGGGCTGGCTCTCATCATGGCCGCGGGCTTCCTCGCAATGGCTCCCTCCAACCACCTCCTCAGGAAGCGGCACCGCGAGGCACTGGAGGCCCAGGCTGAAGAGGAGGCCCGCAAACAGCGGGAGGAGGAAGAGGAGGAGGCGAGGCGGAGGGAGATGCGGGAAGGAGGATGGTGGGGTTCGCACATCGACGACAGTTGCACAGACGATGATCAGGGCGATCGGGGTGTTCCGGACGTCGTTCAGGCGATCATTTCCGCGGAGGATACTGCTGATGATGACCGTGAGGAAGGGGAGAGTGGTAGACTTGAAACAGACATCGACACTGCCATTAGTGAGGCCATGTATGGGGAAAATAGGGCTTCCAGTCACCACAGAGACGCTGCCAGTAGTAGTAGTAGTAGTAGCAGCGCTGGAGAGCAGTCCCTGTCATCGCACGGCAACCCACGCATGCTGCGGCGCATGCCCAGCATCGCAGAGAGTGTGGAGGAGCACCTCCCCGAGTGCTTGACAGAGACGAACTCTTTAGCCGACGAGGTAGGGGCTGGAGATGGAGCTGCCGCGGCTCAGGACACCTATGACCTTCGTGCCGTGAAGGAAAGTTTGAAGAATCTTGAGGGGGAAGAAGAAACAGCGTGTGAAACACGGAGTGAGTTCCCTTTGCCAGTGGAAGACCTTCCCTTACCTTCGGAAGATCTTCTACGACCGGACGATTCCTACGGGGATGACATTCTTTTACCGGACGTCCCCGACGATGATCTTCCCTTGCCGATCGAGGAGCTGCCTCTGCCTGACCTGAGCCGCCTGAACCAGCCCCAGGCAGAGGCCCTGCAGATGAGCAGTGCGGACAGTGGCCATAGAGGCCAGCCCTGCCATTACCAGGCCGTGCAGGACGGGGTGGTGGGCTTTGACGATGCTAGCGCAGTGGGCTTTGAAGAGTACCTCGACCTAGACTCCGACCGCCCCTCCACAGACAATGTAGTTAACGGGGTTGACAGTGATGATTTCAGAGACAACGGTGACAACGTTGACGCTTTCCACTTCCATCAGTACGGTGCTGGTGATGTGAACGGTGACCATGACGACGATGACTACTGCGACAACCACATTCCACGCGACGACGACTACAGTCACTTCAATGGCGATCTGGACAGCTACGGCCATAATGGGGATCTGTACTCAGACACCCAGTGCGAGTATTTCTCCTCCGCTGACCACTTGGATAGTGTGGGAGTGGGTGATTTTGGACTAGGCGGCAAAGACGAGCATCTAGACTTGTACGTCAACGACGGCATGAATGATATGTACGTCAATGACAGCAACTACATTTCCTACGAAGACACCGGCAACTACGATGGACTGTGCGCCGATGACTTTACCGGTGGTGGTGGTGGTGACTGGTCCGGGGGGATGTATGTGAACTGCGATGGCGGGGATGGTGGAGGAGGAGGAGGGAGGTGTGGAGGGAGAGGGGGAGGAGGAGACGCGGGGGCGTTTTTCGCGTTGGCTGCGGGGCCAGACTTTGGCGGGGATGGGGGTGGGGCAGCGTGCGGGGGAGGTGGAGGTGAAGGTGGGGGCTGTGGTGGGTGTGGGGGATAGTGGTGTTGGTAGTGGTGTCCTGCGATGTCGTTGTCCTTTGCAGTCAGGAACAGTGTTACACACCAGTATTCTACTGCCAGTGGAGCCTAACTACACAAGTTTTGCAACAACAAAAAAGAACCGTGATATACAGCACTTTTCTTACAACACCCTTGAAAACAATGTGATCCACTTGTTGATGACTTTTATTATTAATTAAACGTCCTCTGCCATTGATTGGGAAAAACGTAGATTTGTTTTTAGACCGGAGTTATTATAGATTTCACATTGCCAACTTCTACTAGTGTAAATATGACTTAGAGATTTATAAGAATCTTCACCTATTTTTTACAAATGTGATCAGTGGTCCGATGTTTTCAACTGCCTTAGTCAAAGTTTGTTAAACAGAACATTCGATGTCTGTCGAGACAGATTTAGCATTTACATTATGCTTTAACGTTTTTGAAATATTAATATTATTAATCATTATGATGATTGTTATTACACTTGTACACAATGTGTCATTGGAAATGTCATATTATAATGACAATTATGGGTGAATGTAGAAAGTTGTCAACAGGTGTGCTTGCTAGATTTATGCACAGTGTGTGTGTGTGTGTGTGTGTGAAACTTGAGTGTTTTTATACATTTAGCAGATGATGATGTGTGTCCCTATGAATCTCCTCAAAAACGTTTCTTTTTGGTGGTTGTTTAAAACAAAAATGAGGCATTTACAAATCAATCTGAGTATAGTATACCATAGTATACTTTTCCCATGATATCTTCCTATGATAAATATGCCTTTATTAGAAGATATCTTTTTGGAGACCATTTTGCTGACAATTTTTGTGGCTTTGAACAAAATCATTCTGTGTGATGGCCGTACCCTGTTTCCTCATGCACAGTCAAACAATTTTTTTTTTTTCACTGTTCTATCTCTCTTTACTAATACAAAACACACGATAACACCGTTCTATCTCTCTTTACTAATACAAAACACACATCGCTGCTGTTGCTGGAGGAGGTCAACCACATTTTTACACAGTCAAACATTGATTATGATATGATACTACAGTCAAACATTGACTATGATATGATACTACAGTCAAACATTGACTATGACTATGATATACTAATGATATGGCCGATCATCAGAAGCTTATTGCTAATATGGGTGCTTCCCAGAGAGAATCTCTCCAGGTTAAGTACCTCAATTCAGTTGTTTTTTTACTGTGGCCTCAGCCTGAAGATCATGTTTTTGAAAAAACAAAGAGCAGCCCTCCTTTCTGACCACCTTGTCACTGCCCTTGTCAGTTATGCAGACCTGCCTACCCATACGATTTTTCCGTATTTTGTACACGATTTTGAGCCCCAGTACGGCAGTACGGTAAATGGAAAATTAACACGGCCCAAAAAAATTTGAACTTAAAACCCTAGTAGCGCTGTTCCCAGAATGATCCGGGATATCCCCCCCTAGAGCCAATAGCGGCTCCAGGAATATTCTGGGAAGCCCACATGACATCACAAAGCACCTCACATAGCGGCCAATCGTTGAATACTTGTGTACCTAACACACTACGTCATCAAAAAAGGGGTTGTGCTTGACGTCACATGCATTAAATGCTGCAATCTAATTTAATCATACTGTACCAACACTCAAAACAACTGCATTAGCCTAAAACAACCTGGAACCTTACCCTAGCACATAGCTAAAACGAAACTGGCCCCATGGGACTGCACCCATACCGCAGGGAGTAGCGGGAGTGACTCCCCTTACTTCCGGGTATGACGCGCACCCTTGGGGCACCGGATATGTCATTCTTAAATTTTCCAGCCTTTCAACCACACCTGGGCCTACCCTGCTCCGCCTTTTCTGACTCTTGTCTATCTGGTGGGTTCGTTCCGTGCATAGCTTTGTTCTATTCAGTTTCTTGGGAAGGCTGTTAGTCATCCTATCGATATTATTTCATTGTCATTTCTTGGTGTTCGTTTTAGTTGAAAAATTATTTCGTTCACTCTCTTGTTCGTTTTCGGGGTGGCGTCAGCCATTATGGCTTCTTGCACCCCTTCGGTTTCCACTTCGGGCAAAGCAGTTTTCTGCTTCGGTTGTTTTTCTGTTTCCAAGTCAGTTGACTCTTCTTCTCTCACTAGGGACCCTTTGGGCAGGTTCTCTTAATCTTCTCAAGAAGTTTCGTCTCAATCCTCTCACAAATCCTACGTCTCGTCCAGTCACAGTCCGTTTCGGTTACACCGGCCTAACCGGTTTCGGAGCCCATTCCAGTTTCTCTCCCTTCGGAGGTTTCTGCTCCTTCTCCTTTTCCGTTGGACTCGCAGGCTTTGTACTACGCTGTCTTTCTTTCGTCTCTTGGACTCTTCGGGTTTCAGGGTTCTCCCTTTCGCATCGACAGAATCTTCCTCCTATTTCGGTTCCATGTTTAGGCCAGAGAGGGTGCCGCCAGTTGTCTCTTCTTGTGAGACTGTCACTGGCGCAACCCTCTCTCCTTCTTCTGTTCACAGGCTTGCTTCCAGAAGGCCCTTGTCCACCTAGGCCAGCGTCGACCTCAACAGGGATAGGAAATCCCTTTCCACCTCTGGTTTCCGTCCTGTGGGCATGATGTTTACGGAACAGAGAGGCTCACCTCCGGGGAGCTTGCCTAGTGACAGAGGTGACTCCTCTGTCACCAGACTGGCCAGTCTGTCAGGCAATCATCCGGTGGTACCTAGGAGGTACCTCCAGGATCGGGAACGGCCTGTTCCCTTTCCTGAGTCCGGGCTCAAATCCTCCACTCAGTTCGAGGGAGAGGTTACCAGGACAGTCAAATCGGTCGGTGCAGGGCACCTTCATACCGATAAGAGTCCATACCCCCCTCCCGGGGGATGGCTCTCCAGTGATCCTGGCACTGGCGCGGTTGGGGCCTCTTGGCAGTCCCACCGCAACCGGAAAATCGCTTCTCCCGGTTGTGAGACGGTTTCCTCCGGTTCTCCCGGTGCTTACCCGGTTTCACCCGGTATTCATCCGGTTTCTCCCGGTTGCTTGGCCAACGCGGACATACCGGGGGATGGCACGGTTGGAGCCTCATGGCATTCCCACCGCAACCGGATTTTTGCTTCTCCCGGTTGCGAGACCGTTTCCTCCGGTTCTCCCGGTGTTTACCCGGTAATCATCCGGTTGTCTCCCGGTTGCTTGGCCAACGCGGACATACCGGGAAAGGGTTCGTCTGGAACCGGAAAATTCGGATGATGAATTTCCGGTTCGTTCCTCCGGTTCGGGTCAACCGGAAATGTCCCGTTTTCACGGTGGACGTCGGGGTCTCCCGGTTCCTGCCGGTGTTCATAGATCTACACACTCCCAACCGGCAGAACCCTCTTCCAAGCATGGTCCTTGATTCTATGGGCCGTGCTTATCAGAAGCTTCAGCGACTAGACCCCTCCAAGGAATTCTGTGTGGATCATTCTGACTTTGAGTCTGACATGGTGCTGGACCCTCAGTTGGAGGTCCCTCACTCTCTAACAGAGTCTTCTGTTCAGAATCTTCTCAAGATTTTGTCTCGATCGTGCCCTTACGTGGTCCCTGTTCGATCCACCCATCAGGAGTCCGCCACTGATCGCTCAGTTGGCTCTCTTCAGCAGTCTAAGAGCTCTTTGACTCTCCAAGCTCCCTCCTTCATGGAGGATTCGGTGGTTAAAACTGAATTCACGTTGAGGACTGGTAAAGTTTTCTCATCTGGTTAGATCTGCTTCGATCTTCTGGTCTCGAGCTCTTGTTCTTCTGATCGATCGCTCTCACCTATCCATTTAACCGGTATGGGCAACGGACCGTCCGATTCCGTTCCGGTTCAAGAACCTCGTGGTGATTTTGGCCTCCAGTGCTCTTCCGCCAATTTCACCGTTTGGCATGGTGGCTTTTGGGAATGCTCCATCGTTTTCTTTGTTTCATTCTTGTCCGTTGCAACGGCTCCTGTTGGTCCATTTTTCTTCGATTCTGACGAGCATGGATTTCCTTGCTCTTTTTAGATTCATGCCTTTCTGGTTACAACAGTGTTGTTCAACCTGATGACTTTTTCAACCGGTCCTGTCAACCGGTTTTATCAAAAATTTCCGGCCGTTTTCGGCCCATTCTGACTCTAATTGGCCGGCGATCTCTTAGGCCGTTTAAAGGGTTTTTTGTTCTTCTGTTCTCTACCGTTTCCAAGTCAGTACCGTTGAAATGGGTTTTTTCCACGGTTATCCTGACGTCACTTGGATACTCTGTTACGCTTCTCGCAGTAACTAACCGTTTCACTTTGGGCGGGTCTACCAGGCCCAAGGAAGATTCAGTTTCCTTAGGCTCTTTTTGTTGTTCATCCTTTCAAGTTGGTAGGTGTCCATGAGGACTACCTCCCTTTTCCCTCTTTCTCCAAGCCTTCTAAGGCTGTTGCAGAGAAACTCCATTGTGACAAATCTTGCCCGGTCAAGTTTTAGCCTTCCTACGTTATACAGTTGGAAGCATCTTTGTCCAAAGCCCTCAAGGGCTGTGCTTTTGTGACGTTGTTGGTTCGGTTTTTTGCTGTATTGCGGTTTTCAGGCTCTTTGAGTCCGTGAATGGACCAGCCATTGGAGTGGCTCTAGCTTCCCTTGGTGATTCTTCTGGCCAGAGACTCTTTTTAGGGGCACTTTAGGGACTGTCTGGTTATGAGGTTCGACACGGTCGTGTTCACAGTCTCAGCCTCGGAGGACACAGGTGGTGTCCGACCTCTCAGTAACGAAGGCGGTCACACTTCGCTGTCCCCTCGGTTTTCTTAGTCTGATGGGGTCGATTTCGGAGCTCCTTCCTCTGGCCTGGGTATACAAAGGCCCTTGCAGAGAGAAGTCAGAGTGCGCACTCCTTCTTTCACGGTTTCAACCATGAGTTGTTCAACCTGTTGACTCGTTCGGCCGTTCCAGTCATCCTGTTTCGGACTGGTTCCGTCCCGATCTGGCTTTAACTGTCCGGCTAGCATGATCTTCCCTGCTCAGCCGTCAGATCACCGAACGGCACAGCTTTCAACCTAAAGTTGTTCGACGGGGTGATTTTTGCCTTCCTTCAGGCCCCCCCTTTTGGTCTTCGGCGTCTCGTTCCGACCGTTTTTTATGGTTTAGGTCGAGGTGTGTCATCGTCACGTTTGCACACTGTTTCGCTTTTTGTCTACATGTTTTCCTTTTCGGTGGGGACATTTCCGCGTCATCTGGTTCGATTTGACGTCATGCGATAGCAACTATGTTGCTGTTGCTGTCTGTTCCTACATCATAGGCAGTTTTTTATTTTTATTTTACCTCCCAACCGATCGAATTGTCTCCGCTGGTTTTTCACCCAGTCAACGGGGGTCCCTTTCGTCGGTCTTAGCATGTAGAGTTGGTTACGAAGTGCAGTCGCACATTCGTACCGTGGTTTCTCAGTTTGCTAGGTCAGAGGCTGAATCTGCTGCTTTTGCGGATTCTCATCCTAGTACTAGCTGTCTCTATCCCGCCATCGGTCCTTTGCTTGCCCGACATTCTGAACTAGTCTTGTCCAGTTTGTTTTCTGACCCAGACTCGCCCCTTCGATCGATATTTTCCAGTTCGAAAGGGCGTAGCAGCGTGTAGTGGCCCGGTCCGGCCACTCATAGTCCGTAATGTATCAGGCCTTGGCTGCTCTAGGTGGCTCGATGCAGAGTTTGTCTTCTCCTGACTGCTTTGATAGTCAGCCATGTGCTTTCCAGAGATGCCTTCCTGGACTTTTTCAGGACTCTTTCTCTTGGTTCGCCTTCTGTGGTGACAGGAAGTTCGATCCGTTAAGACCTTCTACGGTTCATTCGTCGAATTCTTAGCTTTTCTTCTCAGGTCTAGAAATCTCTGCCCATACCCTTTCTGGGTACAGAGCAACCATCTTCAGTATGAGTTCCATGGCCTTAGGTGCTGTCCGTACCGCTAAGCTGTACGCCACCCCTGTCTCGCACTTCTTGCTGAAGTGCGGCACTAATCCCCCGGGTGTTGAAGAAGTCCTCCGGGAGCACCCGGACTTGTTTCTCGTCACACCAATGTTGCCCACGAGCCATTGGTTTCCAGAAGTTCTCTACATGGCGAAGGACGGTCCTCTTCCTCTCAATCTCACTCAAGCCAGGGATTCTCCACACGCACTGTGGACCTGTTGGTCGCCTCTAGGCGTAAGTCGACTCACGATCTGTATGATTTTCGTTGGACCACCTGGTTTTCCTTCTGTCAGGTTAGAAAGTTTGACCCGATTCGTTCCCCAATGGTCCAGTTTTTAGAATTCCTCTCTCACTTGCTTAGAACCAGGAATTTGTCTTCTCAAACCTTATCCGGTTATAGGGCGGCTTTGATTAGCACAATTTTGTTGGCCTTTGTTTCCAAGTTTACGGAGAATCTCTCAGCCTTGCCTGTTTCTCACTTTCTCGACACTGTGTGCCTCCAGGCTCTGTCCAGGACGTTCCAGTGTCCCCAGTGGGACATCTTTTTTGTTCTTTCTTTCTTTTCTCAGGGACAAGTATGAACCTCTGAAGTCGTCCCTTAAGCTTCTGACTCTTAAGACAGTTTTTTCTGATCTCGCTCGCCACTCTCGGCGCATCTGCGATGTGCTTGCTCTGAGTGGCCTGACCAAGGACGTCCAGTTCGAGGAGGTTTTCTCGTCCGTCTTCCTTTCTTTTCTCCCGGAGTTCCGGGCAAAGAATCAGTCTGGCGACGTGTCCTCTCCTCTAGTCTCCTTTTCGAGTTGGAGCTCTACGTTTTTACTTCCTCGGACCAAGTCCTTCAGAGGGTCTAAGCGTCGGTTGTTTGTCTCCATCAATACCAAGTATTGTAGCGATGTGGCTAAAGGTACTGTGTTTCGTTGCATCCTCAACCCCATTAAGTTGGCTTACGCTGGCTCTCTGGTTTGGTTGCCTGATAACCCCATTCGCGCCCATGAGTTGCGGGCCTTCAGCTCTTCCCTGGCGATAGTGAAGGGCGTCCCTCTCGTGAAATTGTTATTATCTGAGGGACATCACCGCTCAGGTTGAAGACGTCTCCTTTTCCTTTAAGAAGGTTGTCGTTTCGCAGGTTCCGGTCTCCTTGTAGTGTGAGTCCCTGCGTTTTGTCTTTCTGTGTTCTTTGGTATATCATGTATATGATTATTTGGGGGTATTTATTGACATATTTGATGGATGTTTTGCATCTTTCAGGGGGGTTTCTTCATGTATGAGTGTTACCCTCTCTGTTTGTAAAATGCTATATCGGGTTATTGGTGTGTCAGTTGGCACGCATCACCCTCCACCACGGTGGTAATCTGCAGTTGTTTTGAGTGTTGGTACAGTATGATTAAATTAGATTGGTGGATTTTGATTAATCCTACTATCTATTTAATTTAATACTTACCAACACTCAAAACAAAAAATGTTCCCTCCCAGCCTCCCTCCTGATGCGGGGCTGTAAAATTTCATGAATGACATATCCGGTGCCCCAAGGGTGCGCGTCATACCCGGAAGTAAGGGGAGTCACTCCCGCTACTCCCTGCGGTATGGGTGCAGTCCCATGGGGCCAGTTTCGTTTTAGCTATGTGCTAGGGTAAGGTTCCAGGTTGTTTTAGGCTAATGCAGTTGTTTTGAGTGTTGGTAAGTATTAAATTAAATAGATAGTAGGATTAATCAAAATCCACCATTTTCATTGGTTAAAGGGGTGAAATTATTATTTTTAAATTGATCGATCTATTTCGGGCTTCATGCAAATGGCGGCCAGGCTTTTACTGTCGATTCGAAGAGCTTTCCAGGCAGTTTTTTGATGGTAGAGATTGTAATCAGGGCTTGAAATGAGTCAATTTAGATTATATTATCACTGGAAAATACGATGATGTGAGAATTTTGAACTTTTCAACGGAAAATGAAGTGAAAATTGATCGCGATGGCGCCTAGTTGCAACTTGGCAGCCACCGATTCGCGTCCGTGTGATTTTCTCTCCGATCGCAAACATTTCCAGGTATTTTGCTTTTTTCAGCTTGTTTTGTACTAAAATCGACTAAGAAGTAATGACTGAAGGTACTAATAAAGCTTTTCTAACGAAATTGAGCCAAAAAATCATTGCAATATCAAAAATCGACGACGATGTTCGCGGAAATCGATCTTGCTACTAATACAAGCAAATTCCCGGAATTCAACCATCCTCGCTGTGAAGTACGTTTGCACAGTGTTTGTACTGCCAAACGGACTTCGTCATTTCGCATGGCGGTGTACACGACATTAAGATGCATTGCAAGAAAAAACATCACCTAATGTCGGAGGCTAGAGCAAAACAAGATGCTACGAGTACGAAAATCACCGAGTACATGCCATCAAAGACAGTGACTTCGGAGGAAGAGGGAGTGATTAGGGCTGAGGTGATGATTTCTGAACTTATTGTCCGCATGAATGTGCTGCTTTCGACTGCGGACATAATCTCAGCAACTGTGAAAATACGGAATTTTGAGAAAAAGTACGGAATTTTATTTCATGGAGTACCTAAAAAAGAAATTGGGGGTAGGCAGGTCTGGTTATGATCAGCTTTGTACCTTGCTTCAAGGAGAGCCTCTCAAATCTTTTGTAAATCACATTTTCCTTCAGCTTAACGGTTTCCGGTTTCCCAGTATTTTGTAGAAGCACCCATGTACTAAATTTCAAGATAAATCATGAAGACACACATACACACAGAGAGACACAGCTCAAGCAGACAGAAAATTACTACAGTTCAGTGGCTGTTGGTTTCTTTTCTTATTCCCTTGAATATAAAGTCACTTTTTAATAAGGTTTATGTTATACAGATTCGTAAAAATGGGATCAGTAAAGGTGCATTCAATGTGTTCTTTTGCAAAATAGCAGATGATAGTGAATGTAACATAGGCCCATTCAGGTTTGAGAATTTTTTTTAAAATTGATATCAGTTTGGGGTCATCTTCTGATTCTTCAGCACAACATATTTTTGCTTATTTCTCAACTATAGATGTGTGGGTTTTTTTGTCTGTAGAATTTGATGGTTTGTTGTTGCCATACGCACAGTGTGTTGTGATACTATGATTTTGGGGGCACTTTACTTTCTTTGGCAATAATGGTCCGTCATTCACTGGGACAGAAAGAAGAAAAACAACTGTTTGTTTGGAAATCTCAACCCAGTTGCAGACCTACGACTGTCATTCTTCATGCATGTTTTTCTATCATCGCCTCACCGTCACTTTTTTCTTCTTCTCTAAAGTGTGTTCATGATGCTGTGGATTTCATTGGAGTTATGTTGTATGTGTGTTCACGGTAAACAGGATAATCATGTTCTATCGAATTCTGTGGACTGGTTTCCTATTTGCTTGGCACAGCCTTCAGAGTTTAGATCCTTTTCTTATGGAAATTCGCTTTTTTATTCTAATGTCCAAGAAGTGTTCAGGGCCGGCCTCAGTGGCATTTACACTAGCCACCAGGCCTTCTGCTGAGCTCCCAGTGGATTAAGCAGTGTAAATAGTTTTAACAAGATTTTATAAATTAGAGCAGTTGGCACTATTTTTAACTCAAATTGTGACATTAAGAATGGAGAGCACACGCCGCCTGCCTTGTAGTTGTAGCGTGTTCCAAAAGTGGACTACTTATGCCAGAAGCCCAGTCCAGTATAACTAAGGAAGAAGAAGAAGAAGACTCCATGCTGTTTAATCACAGGCAATGGAAATTCCATCGCTTTGGCCATGCCAGACATTGTGTATGGTGTCTGGTTTTATTTGAAGCATGCACTGCTATGAGAGTTAATGTATACTTTTCATAAAAGGAACAGCATTTAAAAAGAAAAAGTCTGAAAAAATGTGAGTGCACCACTACATGCCTGGAACATTTCATTGCGGAAATAGTGAATGAAGAAGAGTTTTGACCAAGGCAAGAAGATTCCAGTTGACAAGCTGACCAGTGAGCAATGTGTTTTTGACTTGCTGCTTCTTTTATATATAAAAAAGTTCAAGAAAACAAAACAACTCGAGAAAAAATAAAAGCAAGCAACAAACAATTTAACAATGAAGAATTTTAAGAGGAAGGCTGCAGAAACAAAGCAATTGTGAACCCTAAATACACTCCAAATAGAATTTCTGGTTCTGAATGTGTACCGATGTGTCACTGATCAACTTGCCTCCATAAGGGGAGCTGGACGACCCCGCCTCCTCCACGAGTCTCTCCCCGTGGGGATACCGGGGGATCTTTCGTAAAAATAGTTCCCCCACCTTCTTCAAGTTATGTGCTTGTAACTTCTTCTAATCTGCCACTCTCTTTGACTCTGCCTTTTCCCTTTGCTTTCTATCATCTATCTTTCTGACTTATTGGCCCATTCTCCTGCTTTTTTTCAAAAAAATCTTCCAAATAATTGTTTTCCTTTGAGGTCCTCCAAAATCGGAATGTGTAGGCTGTACGCAGTGGGGAGACCAGTGAAAACTGAAAACCGAACAAATCCGCACCTTACCCATTATGGCCATATGGCCATGGTAACAGAGGCAGTGAGTGAGTGAGTTCACAATGATCGAGATGGTGAGTAAAGATCCGGCTTCAGTCAGCTGCGGACTGCAAACTCTTTGTATATTCAGGATTTTTAGTCATACTCATAAGCATAGCTGCCAACCTTTCCGTATTTCCCGGAATTTTTCCGGTTTCCGGCCGCGATTCCGGCCATTCCGTTTAGTGGTGTCAAATTCCGTATTCAAAATTTTCAAAAAAACAAACAAACAAAAAGCACTTAAAATCGAGTAGTCGACGTGCGTGCAGGTTTCCAATGCCGATCCTATCTTTTCCGACCCGAAAACCATATTCTGCGCATGCGTACAAACTTTCTTTCCTTGCCAAGATGGCGTCATAGAAAAGCGCACAGTCCAAAAGTCGGGCCTACCAGAAGTTTGTTCCCCGATATAAGAAGAATTTTCCGTATCTTTACGAGTCTTGACAAGGCGAAAAAAAAAAGGTATGCCTTCTGCACAGTATGTCGGAATGATTCCAAAATTTCCCACAGGGATCGAAGTGACATCACCCAGCGCGAGTAGACGGACAGGCGTAAGACGAAAGTAGAAGTCTCCCGCTGTGAAGGCGACGCCTTCGATAGCGTAATCTTCCAAAAAATTGACAACAGTTCAATCAATAGGCATTTATTTTGAAAGAGTTTTTGTTTATTGAAAAGAAAAGAAACGTCACATATCTTTCCATTTCTCTTCTAATGATTACAATGCCAGTCTCTCTCCCCCCCCTCCCCTTTGTTTCTTGATGAGTAGGCTTTGAGTTGTACTATAAAGTTCATCTGCGTTTTTTTAATCCAGTCTGTAATGATGGGTCTGGACAAAAATATACCGGGTACTATTATCTGTGTGTGTTTATAAGTATTGAGTATTGAGTTTTGAGTATTCATAAATGCAATTTAGCTTGTTTTTTAAAACTATGTTATATTGTCAGAAGATGACGAGTTTGCTTATAAAAGTATAAAAAATGCTTCAGCTTCAGGGGGCACAGCCCCCTGACCTACGCTTTCTCAGAAGCCCCTCTCACAAGCCCCCTTCCCGAACCCACCCCCCACCGGATTCCTTACTTTGCTTCTCAAAGGTTGGCAGCTATGCATAAGTCATACGTTTCTTTATTGTCATTGTACAATGCACATGGAAACTTGTCTTATGGCTAGAGTTTAGTTCATGTATCTTCTCTGCAGGTATCTGGGCATTATTAGGCTCCTCGAAAATTTACCCTTGCTTTCACATTTTGTTTTTTTAGTTTAAAAAACCCAATTTTTAGCCTTTTTTTATTATGCAGAAAACAAAGGCTTTGTGTGAAGAAGAGACGGTTTGAACGGCACAGGCGAAGAATTGTATTTGCTAAATATTATATTGGCTAAAATGATGAATAAGGAGTATAGAAAGTGAGCAATGGAATGTGATGACTGATAATGTTTATGGTTGTCTCATAGTGGCCTGCTTTTTGTGTGCTTATTTTGTTTTGTGTTCACTTATCCTCTAAACATGTGACGAAGAAAGAAAGAAACAAAAAAACCAATTGTAGGGATGTTTAAGGGCAAGATCGACTGGCAGATACCATAGATATTTCTATTCATTGCTCTTGATGTTGTTTTGAAACAGACAAACTAATCAAGAATTTATACGTATTTCTGGATACATGTGGTCTTTTTGTGTTTTTGTTTGTTTGTTTAGGCTTTGGTGTTAGGATGTTAGCTGCTTTCATATATTAGAAATATTATCTTGATAAGTAAGCCTGCAAAGAAAGCATTTGATTTTAAGCATTTATATGATGGGGGGTTTTAACACTTTTTAATTAGGCTTGTGTTTATTTTTGTTTTGCTTTGTAGATTATATATGTTAAAAATAAAAAAAGAACTTGGATAATTTCGAGGTCAATCATTTTATTGTTTATGCTTCTATTTGTTATTTTCCATATATATAAAAAAATATATAATATAAATAATATGGCCACTTGTACTGGCCACTTGTTCCGAATAAAGAGACCCCTGGAAAAAGTCGAGAGAAAAAGTAGGGAAAATTTTAACCAAGCTTGTTTTTTGGTCAGATTTTTGAATGATATATAAATAATATGATAGAAATATATATTTCTCTGGCTGTGTTTGTGTGTGTATCCCAAGGGACAGTCTGTCTGTTGGAAGAAGTATGAACAAGGCTTTACGTGATTCGATTATTTGTTCTTTAGCCAAAGTCAACTAACAACTTTGAAATTATTTTTTTTTAAAGATAAAAGTTTTCCGCTGAGAATATGTCAAGCATGATTTGGAGGTGAGGTTGTGAGGTGTTGTTGCCCCAAAGCTGGGCCAAGCCAAAATGTGTTCATCTCTTTCCAGCAGGCTGCGTCTGGTCAGCAGGTCTGCCTGCCAAAAGGCACTTGGAAACGACTTGGAAACCAGTCGGTTATTTCAATTTTCGCTTTGTTCCACCAAGATTTATAATGTGCACAAAAACCTTAGTATGTAACAAGTATAGAACATGTTTTGATGGTTAAAAACTGTGTGTAAATTATGTGAAAATGAGGGCATATGTATGTGCGCATGTGTATGTGAGTGTGTGTTCAGTTTATATGAACTTTGAGTGTTAAAACAATGTCTTTGAGTTGCTATCACACATAGAATGCAGTTGCAAAGTCATGAAAACAACATTCAGAGGTATCACATGTACCAGAAAGTAGAATCCCCTTTTTCCCATTGTCGATAGAGTGTTATAGGTATGATGCAATAGCTTGAAAGGTGTGGTTTTCAAACGTCAATGGTTTGTGCTGCTGGGTTTCACTGTTTTGTCTTGAAACATCTGTTTGCGCTTTTAGGGTTCATCGTGACAAGTCATAAGATGAACAATGGTCTTTGCTTTTCATGATTTACTAATAGTCTATAGGATCGCTGGCAAATCTTTCTTGTTTAAATGTAAAGTAGCAAGCAATAACAGTTCATGTTAGAATGAAAATGATAAGAAACCTATATTAAGTTTCATCACATGGATATTTTAGATTTAATTGAAATATTGTGATGGTATCATTCCATCATTCATTTACATCAAAGACATAACACAGAATTGGTAGTTGCTACAAGTTCTGAACTACATGTATACAAGTCTTTCGACATACTTTGCTTTAGTTAACTTGAAAGGCATGTTGTATTTTAAAACTTTGACCCTTTCATTCCTAATTTTTGATTGTATGTGGAGGGTTTGTGGGTTTTCCTCCTCTAAATCTGCACTGATTAATTAATGAGAACATTATTTTTAAAAGTACATTGTATTTTCCAAATTTAGATTTTTATAATTTTTAAGGACAGGCCATCAATATTAAAACAGAAGTTATAGTGTGCAGAAAGCCGTGATTGTGCACATTTATTAGATAGTATAGTTAATGAAATCATGTCTTGAAGGCCATTAATGCTGAACAGCCTACCCCTCATGAAAACTATTTTGCATCCAAAAATGGATCTGGCCACAAGTCCGAGACAAACAAGGGAAAGAGACTGACAGAGAAACTTGAAAGGTACACCTCCCACTATCCTGCACTAACTTTTCAGTCCTTCAGAGCAGGGGTACGGAGCTCAGCTATTCAAGTGCTGAGATCTATTTTTATCCTTAATTTGGATATCTCAGTAGTTGGCCCTCTCTAGTCATGTCTATTAGGTTTTGAAATTAAAATTTCAGAACATTATTATTTTCTTCATTTCACATAAGAATTTTACTATTTCTGGTTTAACTTTGTGCTGGTTTGCTTTTATTGTGGATTTTCAATTTCGCGCAAAGAAGACACCATTCTCTTGTAGAATGTCTTCTTGCTCAAGTTGACATCCACTGGACAGTCAAATTGCAGGACACTTACATATAGTACATATCTATATTGTTAAAAACTCGGGACTTTACTGGTGTTGCACTGCCTCCGGGCATTGCAGCCAGTATTGTTCCCACCATCTTTGTATTTACAAATGTCCCATATGTGTCTATGACCGAGAGGACGTAAAACACCATTTTTCATTCAGTCAAATTGCAGGCCGATCATGCAAACTGATGAGATCTTCACAGATAGAAACAGCTGTCTTTGCATAAGGCACTGTCCCTCCCCCATTAGGAGAAAAAGTAAATCAGCACAAAAATACATAAAATTAACGTTAACTGGTTTTGTTTCTGAGGTTCACAGACATTGGACACAGACAAGTTTTATAAACTTTTTAGCTGTACCTTTTCATCATGTCAGTTTTAAAACTCATTTTCCTGATGAAGAGATAATAAAAAGCTTGAAAGCATTGGTGTTTTGTGGCTTTTTTGAAATCATAGTTAATGAAATCAGTAGCTAATTTAAAAAACCCAACTTAGATGACTGCTGGGTTAGTAATATTCACAACAAATAAAAAACAGTTGAAATTTAAACACAAAAAGAAAGATTTAATAACAAAACCAAAACCACAAGTTACTAGAAAATGAGTTGGGGCCGAAACGTCATGACTTGTGTTTTGTTTGTTTGTTATTAAATCTTTCTTTTGGGGTTTAAATTTTGACTCTTTTTCATTTCTTTCAAATGTTTGGTGGTTGTTTATTTTAGAGATTTTTATCAATTAAATCATTTGTTTTTAGATTTGATTAAAGAAATGTGCTGAAAAATGTGGACACATTTTGCTTGATTGAAACAGTAATAGCATGTAGAACTTACAGTCAGGTGATGCAAATTCAAATCATGTTGGCGCCTAATGTAAACATAAATTATAAGCCTTTTCACCTCACATTTCATGAACATTTAAACTTTTGGTACCGAAGGATAAAAGAATAGTGTGAATATGAATTAAAGCAGTTTGTCTTTTCAAATATATTCTTGTCTGCCATATCCATTTTGGAGAATGTAAATATTTGCTAAATTAAAGATATGAATGAGAGGACTTTGATATTGTTGAAACTAACAAACAAGATATTGTTGAAACTAACAAACAAGCAAAACCATATTTAATTGGAAACTAGTCAAATTATTACGGGGGAAAATATGCCGAAGTATCGGGTTGATGAGGTGTTATGAATACACCAGACCTGGCTACTGCTATGATTTTGCCATAGCAGCTACGAAAAATAAAGCTTTGCTACAGAGCTACGGCAACCTTAACGTTGTTATGGGGGACAAAAAAATGCAGACGCATTTTATTTTTGCTTGTGCCGTTCCCGGTTTTATCCGTTTCCAAGAGCAGACGCGCGATAACCTAGTCACTTCTGTTTTTATCAAACTGACTGCGCATGCATTCTTATTACTTTCTCTGAAAGCAGCAGCAGTAGCGATTCGGGAAATGTTTCAAACGAACCCAAACCAGAAAACGAAAATCATCTGGCGCACCAGAAAAAACATCGGCCTGCCGTACAAGTTTTCAAAATAGCTTACACGGAGGAGTGGCCTTGCATCGTCAGAAGTCGACTCGGTGCGAACCATGCTCACTGCAACCTCTGCCATGCGGACTTCTCTGTGAATCATGGCGGTAGAGATTGCCGTCGACACGTTCAATCGGTGAAACATAAGCAGTACGTTTCGGCCGTCATTTGTGGATGCTACTCAAAAATTTGCCATGCTACTGAAAATAGATGGCTGGGCTACTGATTGGAAAAATTCCAAGTAGGCTGGTCTGATGGAGTAAGTCAGCCTCACACAGCTGAAAATAAGTTTTAAGTGAATTGAATAGTGTTCACAAATGGTTTGTTTGGATTTTTTTTCCTTTGAAATTGCTTTTGAAACACAAAATTGTGTGGAGTGTGCAGTGTTGTGACTTAAAAAACAAAGGCATGCCTCTGACAAACACTGTTGAGATTATCAATGTTACAGTGTTCCTACACCCGTGCATGTCCAACTTGCTGCCAAAAGCTTTTTTTTAATTGTTTTTGTTTTTTTATCAATTGTTTATTGGTTTTGCACAGTTCGTGGTTTTTTTCTCATCAGGTTTTTGTTGTCACTACAAATTGTGATATGACTCTCTTGCCCCATCTCTCAGGGGAGATTGATTTAACAGTCATGTTCAGGTGAAATTTGATGAGAGATTGTTTTGCATCATTGTTTGTTTGAGAATGTGTGTTTTTGCATATTGAGAGTACAATCTATTATATTTTAAATTTTTGGCAAAGTTTGTTATTCATTTTTTGAAAATATGTCTTTGGACAAGGTTGTCTTTTATACCAAACGACAACCTTGTCCAAAGACATATTTTAGAGTACTATTTATTTTTAAAGTGATTTTTCCTCTTATTGAAATGTTTCTTAGAAAGTGTGACTAACGGTACAGTGCGCACCTTTAGTTTCTCTTGCATAGCAATGGTAGAGATTAGAGAACCAAGAATATGTTTCTTTTCTTTGAATCTACATTGTATAATTAGAAGGAATCACATTTGTTTGCAATATTGAAGGAACATATAAATGCAGACTTCATGGCTCTTGGTTTTTGTTTATGTCTCAGCCTTCCCCTTTGTTTTGTAATCTTTAATGATACTTGAATCTTTATTGTGAGAAAGGAAAAATATCCTTTATTTTATATTTAGGTGTGTGGATTTGTACACAGGATTGCACAGGTAGACAGTAGATGAGCTTACAGATGGCTGGAGTGTGTGTGTGTTGAAAGCTTTACTTGTTTCTTGGGAAAACTAACAATTCTGAAGTTTGAAACATGATGAAGCTGCCGTTATGAAAATGTACTTGTCTTCAAAACCGGCCATGATAAAATATCAAATTTGCTACATGTAAATACAAATTTTAAAAGACAAAAACTCCATGCACATGGTCACCGAGTTCCTTTGTTTTCAGTTGTAGCTAACACAGTAACAGACGTTGTTTCTAAACTCTAAAAAAAATATCCCAGTCACATTTTCTGTCAGTCTAGTCTACAGTTTTGGTTGTGTAACGTTTGTGTGTAATCTGGTCTCAAACAGTTTATTCAGCCATTTATTGCCACCTGTGAAGATCTGTTTCATTTGCCTCTTGCTCCTCATTCTCAACGTTTGATTTTACTCTTTATTTATTTTTTAATCTAGTCAGGTATTACTAGAATAAACTTATTTTAGTATTATCAAGTTTTTTTAATTTGTTTTGTATCTTGTCCAGAGAGTGAAAACTTGTATTATGCACTAATTTTCTTTTGTTCAATAATTTCTGCACATGTTAATGGTAACTAATAGATAATAAAGCTACAGGTATTTATTTTGGTTGTAAAAAGTTGTAAAAAAAGTTTCTTGCCAGGATTTAGCAAGCACTTTGTTATTTTCACTGGCTTCTAGACTTATGCTTGCTTACAATGTTATCAAGATATTTTTATAAATGAGATTATGTTCACATTTGTACACATGCAAATGCTTACACATCCACACTCATTTATCATGTAAGCATGTTGAAATGCAATATGGTGGCAGTTCAGAATGTATGCATGTAAAAATGATTATATCGCAGACACAATTTCACATACATTTTTGTATATTATCATTATCCAACAAAAACCAGAGCTGGCAACTGGGCGGCAGTGTTTAATAATTATGATTTAGTAAGACACTGGAGTGTTCAATACAATGGCAGCTGAAGCATAAACGGAGAGTAGTTATAGCGTGGCTTATTTATGCTTTGTTTTTGCTATTTATTGGCTGACTTAGGGATAGTGAATGCGTAGGCTTATAGCGCGAAGCACTGGGATACAGTGCTCTGAATAAGCTGAGTATGATAAGGCTTTATCAATTGAAATGACGTTGGGAGTTTGGAAAATGAATGGTCTGATAGTCATTGATTGTAAGCTTGGCATTACAGTGGAACCTCCCTTATAAGACCTTCAAAAATCATCCAAAATGAGGTATTATAAGTATAAGAGAGGGGATTTTAATACTTGCAAAGAAGGGCAATGTCTCAGAGAAGTAGGTCTTATATGGGAGGGAGTCTCATAATGGGAGGTCTTATAACATATAAGGGAGGTTCCACTGTATTGCAACAACAAAAATGTGTGTGAAGGCAAGGTATCATTTGTGATGGACTGTAATTTAGTGTAGTGCTAATGAGTAGTAAGTTTTCAGGTGTGTGTATTTTTAATACCCTTGGTTTCTAATTTATGTTTTAATGTCATAGCTTTAAGTGAACAACACTTACACATTTTTTTGTTTTGATTTCGGGGGGGGGGGGGGGGGGGGGGGGGGGGATGTGTGTGTGTGAGTCTGAACCTTTTATAAGTTTACAGCTTTGTAGTGGGGTGTCTTTTTGTTTTTAAAGTCTGAATGTTTTAAGAGTTTACTGTTTTGTCGTGGTTTTTGTTATTGCTGTTGTTTGAGTCACTGAATCTTTTATTTGAGCTCACTGTCTGTTGTCGTTTTAGCCTTTTCCTGCTCTTTTTATTTGCACATGTTTATTTGCACTTAACGGCCCATGTTGTGAGTGGTGTGGTGATATTCCAACACAATGTGATATGAGCAAGGAATGGGTCGGGGGTGTTTCTCATCATTTTTCTGTTAATTGAAAATGGATAACATCTTGGATATTATCACTGTTCTCCACAATTTATGTTCTGTCATTCACATTTTTGCTTTATTTTATTCATCTTTGTACATGTATTATTTATGCTTTTTGTGTGCATACATGTTTTACTCGCAAACTTCTACAAATGTTTAACTTGAACATAAAGCTTTAAACAGTTTACCAATTAATGTCATTTTCTATATTATTTATTAAAAGATGGATTCTATAATACATGTACATACACATTAAAATTTCAACAAGAATGTTTATTCAATGATTTAAAAGGTACATTTTGGTAAACAGAAGTTTAATACATGTATTATCATTCTGAAACTAAGGAGAGTTTTTAATTTGTCTGTATTTAACCCGGAACATAATAATAATCCTAATCGATTGATGTATTTAATCAAGTAGAGTTATCACATTATCCACTCTGATTATTCCAATGTCAATTACGAGAAACTTGAAACCGTGATTTGATGAAAAAGAACATCTTTATACTTGTTGGGTTTTTGTTTCCGATTTATTTAAGAAATTCTGAATAATTAAAAACAAAACAAACAAAAACACACACAAAATCCCCCCCAAAAGTTAACAAATAGATGGCAATTGTTTATAAAGCAGAATGTATCGTCAGTGAAATTCAAAAACCTCGTATCTCGATTTTTTGAGTTAGATACATAGTCAGCTCTCTAATTTTTCCCGCCACCTTCCACCAAAAGCTTGCATCTCCAACGACTTTCTATCTGGGGTAAATGAGGTTGTGAAAATAGAAGAAAAACTTGTAAGTCCCAAATTCAAATCTAGTTAAGGATAAAAACCTCGTATCTTCGTTCTTTTGAAGTCTAAAAAAAAAAGGTTTTAAAGTAAATTTAACAAAATACAGGACTAAACTCGCAATGTCTTGAACAACCTATTCATCATAGTTAATCTATTGTGGTCAACGCGATTAATATTTTTGTACCTTTTTTTAAATTTGTCTCAAAACTACCAAAATTGAGATACAAGGTTTTTGAATTTCACCAACGATATGTAGGATGTTATTGACATGTTTGATGTTTACTGTGGTGAAAGTCCTGAGAAAACCATTGCTGTTGACGGGACTATAAGCAATGTAGACATAAAAATAAATTTATAAAGCAGCAGCATCAAAGTTTAGGAACAAATAGTCGCTTACAGTCCAGAAAATATGGTAGTTTCTGTGGAAATTTATTTTTACGTGTGTCCAACTCCTGTAGTTTATTGTGTTTGGAAAAATGAACATGTTTGCTCAAAAATTATTTGAATATTATTTTCAGGACAGAAGCATTGTTTCCCTTTTGTAAATATTCCTAACTGAGCATACATTTGAAATGTTTCTGTGGTGGGAAAATGGTTCTTGGTGAAACAGAATGCATTGGGAAGATACCGTATTTATGGGACAAAATTATCCTCCAATTTGGGACAAGCTTAACTTTTAATATAGGCTTTGAAACTTGACTTTTCACTTTGGGATGTAGATGCATGTCTGTGCCGCTCTAAAAATATTTATATAAAAAAGAAATAAAGAGAGGACTATTAAATAGGGAAAGTAGATATCAAATGAATGAATGAGATGTGCGATTATCATGGCCGAATATTTATCATGTGCTGTGTGTTGAACTTAAAGAAGTGTTGTTGTGAGAGCTGATTGCATTCCATTGGCAGTGTACAGCGTGTGTTGGTGTTATTTCTTGATGATTGTATTCAGTCATAGCCACTTCTTCAAGCCCCTCCCCTAGAAGCCAGAGCTACTGGATCCATTGGCAGTATGTAAGGCTGTGTAATTGGGCTGTGTTCAAAATCCTTGAAATTAATTTGCAAAAATAAATCATTTTCTTCATGTGCAGAGATTCAGATGTTATATAAAACTAATATATGCCAAGATGAATTAATAAAGTGTTATAACTGAAAGCGATACAGATACAGTTTTTGCTATGTTTTTTCATCTTCTGTGGATTTCTATCGTTTCCTACGTTTCTTCTTCGAACACTTACATGAAGACTTTAACTTTGACGTTTTTTTTAGGGGGGAGGGTCATTTTCATATTTTTAATGTTCTTGTGGAGACAACCGATAAATGTGCAACAGAAACAAAGCAAAAAATAAGTGTTCACTTGTACATATTTAAAAACTCATTATTATAATGGTAACACTTGCATCATTGTTGAATTTGATGCAAGGAAAACAACTCGCTTCAAACATTTGTCAACATTGACAGCTATTTTGGCAACAGTAATTTTTGATCATTTTGTGTTACTTTGGCTAGTTATTTCAGCAAATAACAGTTCCATATAATTTAAGGGGAGGGGGTTGGGGAAAAAGCCGACGAAACAAATTAAATCCTACATTTCATTCAGTCTCTAAGGCTAAGAAATGTGATAAAGCAATGGTAGAGAATGCTTGTACCAAACAGCTAAAAAATAACACTCCACAAAATTTATTAATTGAATTAAAAGCATTTAGTTTTATGGTTTGACTGTCCCTTTGTCATCCCTCCTATTTCTTTCATTGAAAACAACAGCGACAGTTGAAAAATTAAAAAACCAGGGGTCAACTATTTTGTTAAATTGATACTAATGCAGAGAAGTCTACCCAATAATGCAGTTCTGCTTGTTTCTATATCGACACATTATTCCTGTCTTCAATGTACAACTCACCACTCTTTTTCTTCAATTTTCTCATGTTACATGGCTTAACCACAGTCATGCATTGTTGGCCTCTGGGCTGGCTTGTCATTGGGTTTTGTTTTGTTTTTTAATCACAAGACATAGCACCATCATTTTTTCATCATGCGCATTGGTTGTTTTGAAATTTGAGGTTTTGAAGTTTGAATTTGTATGTGTGAAACCCCCAAAGTTTACCAAAGCTTCTTCTAGACTGGTGCTTCAGAAAATTGATATGAACTGTAATATTACAAAGAAGAAAAATTCACCCGAGACATCCCCACACGTTTGGTTACTTTTTCTGTGTTTTATTCACTCTGCTTTTCAAATGTATAGGTGTGGGTTTTTTATGACTAGAGCATGTTAATCGTTTGATAATCAAGCTGTTGAGAATCTTGGCTGAGATTTGCCAAACAGAATGAAGCAAACGGAACCGGTCTCTTTTCTTTTACGTTTGCATAATGTTTACCGGGCATACAATTTGTTTAGTCACATTTTGGTTTCTTTTTCTTCTTCGAAGTTTCTTTTTGGTGATGTGACTATCCTTAGCATTATCAGTGGATGTTTTCCAACAAGAATTATTTGAGTCCTGGGTGTGTGTTATGGCAACCACTGACCGGTTTTACTGCCAGTTTGTTTTGTACTTTTCAGAAACAGGTGGTTTGGCACAACTTTCATGGCAGTGTACATTAGCGTTCCTTTCTCTTGCTTGCAAAGTTGAGGTGCCAAGTTCCTGTTTGCTTAGCTTGGTTGGTTTGATGGTTGTTTATTTTTAATTAAAGGAGAGGGGGATGATTTTGAAATGTGATATCTGATTTGTAAAGAATATTTGTCATATGAGCCAGCTACCATACTCTTTCTGTCCAATAAAGCAAATCTGGAAGAGTTCTGTGTTGTCTGGAACTCTGTGTGTGTGTTTGAGAGACCCAGTCAAACGTGTTTGTTTTCCTTTGCTTATTAGCTAACTGTTCAGCATCTTTCCAATCATGGGGTCTGTCAACTAATACAATTTCGATATGTTTATCCTTTCACCTACAATTCATATTCCAGTCGCAGTCACAGATCAACTTGAAAGCACTTTACAATGATTGCGTCATACGTTAGTATGTCTGCTGTCTACAAGCTGAGCCAACTTGTTGCAGTTTGTTCTTCTTTCGTGTAACAACCACTATAAATTAAGACGGCAGTATTCATTTTTAGAATTAAAGGGGAAAACACACACACTAGAGACCAGAGAAGAAAATCCTTTTTTCTCTGTAACAAATGTTGGTCAAATCACACCTGTTCCCAAAACAAAGTCCACAAAATGTTCCTGGAAAAACACCACATGAAAATTTTAATCCTTTCTCAAAAACATAGATACATGCATGTCCCATATAACACACACACACACACTCTCTCTCACACTCACATCAAAAGTAATCAAGCTTTCAAAATAATGCACAAATGATCTTGCGGGTTACAGCATTGAACTAACGTGCCAGCTTACCCAGCAGACAGTTGCGAGTTCAAATCTTACTTAAAAGAGATGAAACCAGTTTTCCTAGCTAAATTGAAAACTTTGTCCTGCTATGAGTGGGCACCGGATTCAGTTCAGAATAGGTTAATGTGGCAGAAGGCGACAAATGGATACCATCATTCCAAACGCTGCTCCAAGATACAGCAAATTGCTAAATAACTATATATGCCCTTAAGACATCAAGCTACCGACAAGATTTACTCTTTTTTGGTATGCAGTTAAATACAAGACAGCATAAATTAAAATGGAAAGGATTTAAAAATTAAACAAAATAATTTTTAAAGGTTTTATTTACATAGTGGACAGTGCTTGTACACTTTCTTTCTGCTTTATAAACAGAAGCATGGAATGTCTACACAGTGCTCAGCAACAAGTAACCCATCTCGGCTATACAATCTCAAAGCATCTTTGTATATGTACAGCAAAACAGTGCAGTCTGTCGGCATGCCAGCCATTTTCTTAAATTAAAAGAAACAAGAATTTGAAAAGGTCTGATGACCGAGATGCACCAAACCAACACACATATAGCCATAATATAGACCAATACATCTCAGATTGACACAAATCATTTCCTTCAGTAGTTCTGTACAAGGCAAAGCATCTGATCACTTTGAAAGAAAACTAAACTACCTTCCAGCTAAAACAATGTCAAATTTCTCTAATTGAACTCCAGGCAATTGTTTTTCCCAAAACATTTTGAGTCTGGTGATGTATTTACCGGGTAGTAGGTTTGTATCGGTATCACAGGGACTATTGACCTGACGGAATTTCTTTTTAAATCTCAAACAACCAAATGTGAACTGGTGGATACTCGTCAGGTCAATCTATGTCTTCTAAGTAATGTTGACAAACATTACATCCATAGCATAAAAACAGTGGGTTCTTAACCATAAGATCCAATACAATACACATTTATTCTTGAGGGCCTTTTCTTTTAGAAACACTGCCAGGAGAAAAGCAATCTGTGAGCTAAAAGTGATAAATGCACCGTAAAGTCTGTTTAAGTAGGTAAAATCATGTAATGATAATGGAGGACACCATGTTGTCAGCGCTACCAGTTGGTGTCCCTGTTGTCAGCGCTACCCAGAAATTATTTTTGTTATTAAGCTCTTTAACAAAAAATCTCTTGAATGTTTTGTTTTGTTTACATTCAGAGCAATAACTTTCACTTCCATTGATCTTTGTGGCCTCAGCATTTTTTGTTTCTTTGGTTTTCTTTTTCTTTTTCATACTCTCATGTAATTTTATAGAGGAAAAGGATAAATGCACCATAAATGTAGTGGAAAATTATAATGGAGGACACCATGTTGTCAGCGCTACCAGATGGTGTCCTGTTGTCAGCACCCAGACATTTACGTCAAATTAATGGAATATCAGAGATAATAATGAAACTATTCTAAGACATTTGAAATAAAATAAATGGCATTTTGAGTGGCACGACATTATATAACAAAAAATAAAACAATCAATTATGGTAAGATCCAAAGACGGTATAAACGGTTTTTAATGAAATCATATAACTCTTTATTTCCAGTCTGTTATTCTAAAGAGATAAATGCATCATAAAGTTTATTTAAGTTGATGAAATTATGTAATGAAGGACACCGTGTTGTCAGCGCTACCAGCTCTGGACGCATATAAATAAAGTCATAAAACCCAGCAACGATAGCCTTGACTGATTTTGTTTTCATGTCATAAGAAAGTTGATTCATAAAGCTACTCTATGCATGCATTTTCTGTTCAATTTGCCCAATTTTATTGGAGAGAGACCCAAATGCATAAATAATGCTAACCGTTTTTGTTTTCTTCTGCACTCTTCTTTCTTTTTTGTGACAAATATTGTCCCCCACCCTCCTCCATCCGAATCAGTATTTGAGCACAATTTATGAGAAAAAGCCAGTGACAATAAAAACATATAAAAACAAAGGTGGCGTTATCCCAGGTTAGCGGACCCCATTTTATGCATATTGAGAAAGCTGTAATGCCATGGTGAACGATACATAATAACCAATGCCTTTGCATTTTTGAACGATTCTTTAAATAATATTCATAAACATCATGATAAATAAAACTGTACACAAATGCTTGCTATTCATTACACTTTTTTTTACGTCTTTAGGGACTTTGCCAAAACACAAAATAATTGATGGGATATATGGATTCTTAGCAAATATACACAATTTACAAAGGTTAAAACCACTCTTTATCATCTTTCATGCCTTATCCACCACATTTGCAGATGCACACCAGTACATAACTAAATTGGATGATAATGCATACATACACATTCACGCATATAACTTGTCAATTACGCTTAAAACACAGAAATCTATAGAACTCTTTACACAAGCTTTTTTTTTTCCCAACAAAAACTTATTTCCCCATGAGAAAAAAGGCAAACATATATAAACTCTTCATCCCAGGTTTTTAAAAAATCAGTCAGAGCTTTGGGTGACTGAAAGTCAGAATTTCAAATTTTCTCATTGTATATTAAGATACAAATTATATCATCATCCATACTTGCATATTTTCTATTAAAAACAAAACACACAATACATCACACCCTTTGCAGGGAATAGGTATATTTGAACAGAAAAAAAAAAGTTTGGGACCAAACTTAGAGCTTATGTAAAAACTAAAATAACAGCCATCAGTCTTCTTCAGACTTCAGAAACCATTCTCGTTTTTATTACCATCTGTTCAGTAGTTCAGGCCAAGCCAACATATGAGCAATGAACTTCCATCTGAATCATAAAAGGATAAATTCTACTGAAATGAATTGAGTGACAGTGGAACATGATTTTTGTTGCTACAAATGTGCAAAGTATATATTAAAGTATACTTGAACTTGAGACAAGCCAGAACAAAAAAACAAGTTTTCATTCTGATTGTAAAGAACTTTCCAGTTCCAGTCTTACAGAATAGAGAGTAACTGAGGCAACCCCCAACTACCCACCCTACCCCCCTTAAAAACATACACAAAAAAACGAAATCACAGGCTGCATAAAGCCAAATATTCAGTTCAATACAAACTACACGTTCAGCTCTTTCCCCCTGATGAAAAACAAATAACAAACCATCATGAGTAACCACGTCACATATCGATATCACACTCTACCTCCCCCCCCCCCCCCCCCCATTCTTTCTCTCCTCTCTTTCCAGCGTTTCTCGTACCCCTCCCCCCCACCCCAACCAATCCACCATCCACCCCTATTCACCCATCAGTGCCTCCCTTGGTGTTGGGGTCCTTAAACTCAGGCACAGGGAGCTTGCCAGGAGGGGAGGCAGCGGAAGGAGTTGGAGGAGCCGGGGGATTGGGTCGAGGGGGAGTGTGGGTGGGGGGGGTGGGGGAGGGTGAGGAGGTGGGTCCAGCCTCATCCTCCATGGAGGGCCAGGCTGGAGGGGCGGCGTCCGCCTTCTTCATGCGGTCGTCCAGCATCTTCAGAGCCAGTTGTCTGGAAAAACACACACCACGCACAGATCAAGGAAAATGTACTAGCTAGCTAAGAGATCAAGGGAAACACAGAGAGAACTAGCTATACAGCTACCAGCCGCCGTGGCGCAGTGATAGTGTCGCAGACTATTGGCTGGGATGTGTCTGGTTTGAATCCCAGAGGCCAGTGTGTTTTTTGGTCCTGGACCGACTCCTCATCTACTAAATGGGAACACTGAAATACTGAGTTGAACTTTATCCACTTGACAGATGTGATTCTAAGAGTAAGAGTTAATCTAATTTCATGACCAACACTGCATACGTGTCTGTAGTTCTTGTGCCTGGCTAACTCCGGGATATCATTTGAAAGGAAGAGTAGAGTACAGCCCTGTCTGTAGTATCAGACCCATAAGGAACTCCATAGCCTCATCATCATCATACTATAGTCATCCGCCTCATCTCCATCAATCATCAAAAAGAAAAATTGTCTCAAATTCTGTGACCTTGCATCCAAACTCTCATGGTGACCAGTTTCGATTATCAATCCAGTTTATGCCCTTGGTGCATTTGGGTCAAAGTCATGGGGATCAAGTATGTTCTGGGGAGCTGTCAATGGATGGACGTGGTGACACCCTCAAAGGACACCACTCACGCTGACTCGACAATTAAGACAGAAGGGGGCTTACTAGATGGTGTCCTGCATATGTTATTGTTTTTAACTCAGAACAGGCTCCACTGAATTCCACTGAGGTGACTCAGCAGCAGTGCAGTGTCTCCTCTGGTGGTTGCCTCCTGACAGCCTAACATAGATTCGCTCCCCTTGACGGCTGATTTTGAATTCTGCAACCTGACAAACCAGGGTGGCTGTGAATTGGGACTTGGAATGAGCATTGTGGGAGCAATGCCACTGTACAGCCCAGAAGATTGGAGAGCACAAGCACAAAAAACCACCTTAGCTATATGTAGTAGGGTGGGTGTCTGCAGTCCGAGTGATTGAGCTTTTGATGTGTGTTGTCTCTTCCATTCCTCTCATCCAGCACACTAAGATCCACTCCATTACTTTCTGAGGGTTTTATTCAAGATCGTAAGCGTCCAACGTAATTCCTCAGCAAACATTCAGGAAGACCAGTAAAGAAGACAGAAGAAGACGAAGGGAAATACGAGCACTACCCTGTGAATCCGATGAGAGCTGAGCAGACTAAAGCGAAGTGGCTCCTCACAGAGTTCAGCTTGTTTTCATTCTTGACAAGCACTCACTGTTTTAATTCATAGAGAGTACAAAGGGACATTACTTTCAGCAACTTCCTTTTAGGGGAGATCACTCTGGTAGAAAAATCATCTGCTACTAGAGCTAACTAAAGGGATTAATGAAAGTGCAGAAAGAAACATTGGTACAGTAGCTAATCGCGACAGAAACCAATCTGCAATGTCACAGACTGCAGTTCCTCTGTTACCCCCTCCAAAAAGGCAAACTATAAACAATCAACAAAGAAACTAATTTGTGATGAATTAGTCAAAATGCTGTTACTACCACATATATATGTCGTACTCATTCTGTACAATTTGCGCATTGTATAGAATGTGCAACATATCCTGCTCATTGTATACAATGCGCAACAGATTTTGATCATTGTATACAATGAGCAAAGCCCTTGCCCATTGTATGCAATGAGCAAGACCATAAAGTTGCACATTGAATACAATGTGCACCGAGTGAGCAAGGGCGTTGAATGGCGTTCAAGCTTCTTTGAATCCAAGTGAATGGTGGATAAATCACAGAGTGACGTGCAATGTTTGTTATTTTCAAGCATTTTTTAAATTTCAAATTTCGCTAAAACTATATTAGGAATTTAATTACTGTAAATTAATAAAAAAATAAAAACACAAATACAACAACGTTGTTCAAACACACACACACACACAATGAGCAAGACCATAAAGTTGCACATTGTGTAAGCAAGGGCGTTGAATGGTGTTCAAGCTTCTTTGAATCCAAGTGAATGATGGATAAATCACAGTGTGGCGGTGGCGAGTGGTGCGTTTGATTCATATGAGTGGAACATGGGAGTAAATGGTTCAAATAATGATTTTGCACACTACGATTTTGACCAAACAGCAATGAACTGAACTCGAGTCTGAACTTGTTTGGCTTGTCTGTCCACTTTCTTTCTGTTGTTTAGTTTGGATGCATTCTGCTGTTGTGTCAGTCTGCCGATAGAACGCGCTCGCCATGGATCGAAACCGTACCAAGTTTGAGGAAGAAATGCAACGAGTAAGTGTTGGCCATGTGAAGTGGTTCACACAGGAGTCTTAACATCATGACGGAAAGAATTAGAAAACTTAAATTCGGCAGCCAAAAGAAGACCCCCAACGACTACAAACTCGTGAAGAGATATGACGTAATCGAAGTTGCTCATTATCAAAGACTGATTGTTGCGGGGTCAAATCCTGCACGATATTTCGTACCGCTGGAAGACGTCTACAATGTAATAAAAGAAGCCCACGCAGCTTGCGGCCATGGTGGCGAAAAACGCATGGAGAAGGAACTACAAAAGAAGTACGCCAACGTCACTCAACAACAATTCAAGATTTTTCTGTCTCTGTGTGAAAATTGCACGCTGAAGAAGGCGAAAATGAACAAACGTGTGTCAAAGAACTTCAACTCCAGGGGTCAAGTGGATTTGATTGATTTCCAAAGTCAGCATGACGGAGAATTCTGGTGAGTTTCATTTTTCATATAATTTCCAGTTTCCGATGTGAATCAGAACTTTTTTGTGTGAAATCCTTGAATTTAATTCTTGTCTTATTTTCGCAAACATCCCATATCACCTGGCCCAGGCTGCCTCATAGGATGCGTGGCCAAAGTATCTTTTGGCCCTCCCTGACTTTGGAGCAAGTCGTGTGTTCGTGTGCCCCCCCCCCCCCCCCCCCCCCCCGGTTGAAAAGAAAACCCCTGACTTTGGAGCAGGTCGTGTGTTTGACCCCCCCCCCCCCCCCCCCTCCCCTCCGGTTGAAAAGAAAAAAGAAAATCGGCGGTCGAGTAAGTTTGTTCGCCTGCCCCACTGGTTAAGTCAAATAATATTACAGTGGATTCTTAATACAGTTGACTACGCTTATAAAGAATTTTTTTCAGGAAGACAATGCGCACGAGGAAATGAGGGTATGAGAAAGAATACCCGCAAAGCGGGTATTAAGCGGCTAGTCACAGATAAATAAACATAGTGACGTAGACTTTGTTTGCTTTACAGATTCATCCTAAACTACCAAGACCACCTGACCAAGTTCTGTGTTCTGCGAGCAATTCGATCCAAGCGAGCCTGCGTCATTGCATCTCACTTGGTCGACATCTTCACAACCTTTGGAGCTCCTCGAATACTCCAGTCCGACAACGGTCGAGAATTCGTCGCCTGCATCATCGAGGAGCTGAGGGTGATGTGGCCCGATTTAGTCATAGTGCATGGGAAAGCCAGCCACCCTCAGTCTCAAGGGAGCATCGAACGAGCCAATGGTGACGTTGAGGACATGATTCGGTCGTGGCTAAATGATAAACACACCACAGAATGGGCAATCGGTTTGAAATTTGTGCAACTGCAAAAAAATACTGCTATCAATCGAGTGTTGGGTACCTCACCTTACAAGGCACTGTTTGGTCAAGATCCAATCGTTGGTCTGCACACAGACTTTCCACGAGATATTCTCGATGCGATGAAGCCAGAATCTGAAGAAGATCTCCTCAGACTGTGTAATTCTGCGGACCCGGAACGTGCCGGTGTTGACGATGGTGCCGGTATGGAAAATGTCTCTGCCAGCGTGGAAACTCTCTCTGACGATCACCCTGTCACTGCAGACCCGGATCGTGCCGGTGTAGAAACTCTTTGACGATGGTGCCGGCATGGAACATGTCCCTGGCAGTGTGGAAACTCTCCCTGACGATCACCCTGTCACTGCAGACCCAAATCGTGCCAGTGTAGAAACTCTCTTTGACGATGCTGCCAGCATGGAACATGTCCCTGGCAGCGTGGAAACTCTCACTGATGATCGCCCTGTCACTGCATTTTTCATATTGTCAGCATTAGCACGTGGTGGCGAGGATATTGATGACGATACGTGCAGGGTGTGCGGAGTCGTGGTGAATCATCATCCTGTCGTGTAAGATTCATGTCGTTGTTTAGTTCATAGTATGTGCACAGGAGCAGGATCGAGTGAAGAGACAATTCAGTGTTTACTGTGCCAGCGGACATCGCAGCATCAGAGTGTTTGCAATCAAGTTAGAAGCAACCAAAAACGGGCAGCAGCACACATGCTTGAATCAGCCAGGAAAAAGTTAAAAGTTGCAGAGGTGAACGATTGCGTGTGCAGGGATGCATCTAGAAATTTCTAAACTGGGGGGCATTGCCCCCCTTGGTGTGGAAATTTGGGGGGATCTGGAAATAGTTAGGGGGGCGGGAGTAAATCAATGCCAGTTAACGTGTCGATCAAGGGATGTAGTGCGGAAATTTTTACAACCTGTGGTGAACGCATTGTTCTTTTTGCTTTGTAAGCACCAGTCACAAAACATTGCTTTTGATTCGCTGTCAAATTCTAGCCAAGGTCTGCTTTTTTTTTCAAACTTTCCATGAACTCATGCTTTCGCTTTTTGAAAGGTGGTGGAGCGACACTACTAGTACTAGCAATGGGATCGTCGGTGACATCACAGTCCTGATCCGATGCTTTGTCATTCGATGAACTTTCCCTGTTGTCATCACTAACTGCTGATGAGGAACAACAAGGTTGTTGATCAATGTTGCACTCCACAGTCGCACTGTTTTCTTTCTTTTTAGAAGTCACACTCACAGTACAATAATCCAGAAGCGATGCCATTTTTGAGCGGGCTCGCTTACACTGCGCCCGGAAATAGTAAATGAAAGAGAAAGCCGTTGATTGGCTATGCTATTTTTAAGACCCAATCAAAATGCTCGTTCTTTACTGTTGAAAGGAAATGCAGACTCGGTACAGCCCACGCAGCCACGCAATCTAGGCCTAGTGCCGAACAAGTTATTTTCAAACGATTTTTTCGTTTGCGGGATTTCACATTTGGGGGGATTTTCCCGCAGCATATTTTTATTTTTGCGGGAACATCAACAATTTTGCGGCAATGCGGCGCTCTAGATGCATCCCTGCGTGTGCATACCTATCCCCATGTATGACCGTGCCAAAGGTGACCAACGAAACCTTCTCGGAGTCATCACTGAAGTGGACGACAGAGGAATGTTCACAATTGCGACAAAACACGGATTTCTCGCCTTGAAATTCATTCGAAACCAGTTCGAAGTGAATGACCGCAGGTTAATGACACAAGATGACATTCCAGAAGAAAAACGAAACCAAACGAAGTCTGTCAGAGAGACCGCCATTGTGTCCAGCCTTGGACACGGCCAAGGCTACGTGAAGTGTAACTGCACCGTTGCATAACAAGTGCAAATGCCGCAAGGCTCGCCTTCAATGTACTTATTGTCACCCCCGAAATGCGAAATGCAAGAACAATTATGCTTGAAAAAAAATTGCTGAAGATCTCTGTGGTATGTTGTTTTTATTTTTTAGCAGGACCTGAAAATGTGAGCGTTATTAATAACGAATGGCATGTTTTAGCGCTTTGAGCAGCATTGGAGCCATCTAATGTGGCATGCATTTGTGTATTTTATGCGTGTGTGTGTGTGTGTGTGTGTGTGTGTGTGTGTGTGTGTGTGTGTCTGTCTGTCTGTGTGTGTGTCTGTGTATGTTTGAACAACATTGTTGTATTTGTGTTTTTATTTTTTATTCATTTTTAGTAATTAAATTCCTAATATAGTTTTAGCGAAATATGAATTAAAAAAATGCTTGAAAATAACAAACTCTCTCTCTCTCTCTCTCTCTGTCTGTGTGTGTGTGTGTGTGTGTGTGTGTGTGTGTGTGCCACCGTCACTCTGTGATTTATCCACCATTCACTTGGATTCAAAGAAGCTTGAACGCCATTCATCAACGCCCTTGCTCACTCAGTGTATACAATGTGCAGCTTTATGGTCTTGCTCATTGTACAGAATGATCAAAACCTGTTGCGCGTTGTATACAATGAGCAGGATATGTTGCACATTCTATACAATGCGCAAATTGTACAGAATGAGTACGACATATACATATCTACTTATATAGCTCCCTATATTGATAGATCTAAAGCTATAGTTGACAGACAGAAATTATACCAGATAAAATGGCACAGTCACAGTCTTGCAGGGTTTTCATTTTTAACCGATTGCCGATCGAGAACATCGTTTAAAATTGGCTTTGAATCGGTTGTTTTTGTTGGAGCCTCAAAGTTTTGTGTGTACTGTCTACTGATGTGTTTCCCGTGTGACTAAGCTTAGACCGAAAGTGTTCTAATCTGTTGTCTTTACTCGTTTCATTTCAAAATGAAAACCCTGGTCTTGTAATATTTGTGGCTGGGTGTTACTGAATCTGATTCCAAACACAGAAAAACTTTACTTAAGGGATTTTTGAGTCCAGATTGACTGGCTTTTACCCAGCGTAAGTTTGCTTAAATGCTTGAGCCCAATTGAAGCCACAAAGTAAAGTTTTATTCATTTTAACCCCTTAACTGTTAGAGAAAATTTTAGAAAATATCTTCTTCATTATTATAAAAGTACAATTGAACTAAATTCAATTCATTATTATAAAAGGAAAAGGAGACCTGTTCAAGTTAGAAGACACGGGCCAGGCAGGGAAGGGGTTAATGGACGTGCTGTTCTGATCTTTAAGGCCCCCCCCAAAATTAGGGTCGGCAGCAAAAACTAGGCTCGGTCGGAGACGCGCCGGGCAAGTGCAAAGGAGACTCAATCTGAGAAAATCCTCTTTCCTGACTTGTCTAAACAAAAACCATCATTCTACTACCTAGGTCTACATCAAAAGTTATGACTGTTGAGTGTTGTCGTGTTGACATCAATCATCAATGACATCACACATCCCTTAGATTCAAGTTAGAAGACACGGGCCAGGCAGGGAAGGGGTTAATGGACGTGCTGTTCTGATCTTTAAGGCCCCCCCCAAAAAAATGTCTGTTTCCCGTAACCCGACCGAGCCTAGTTTTTGCTGCCGACCCTAATTTTTGGGGGACGAGGGTTTTTTTTTAAAGCAAAAAAAAAAAGCAATTGAGCAGACGATGCAAGGGAAACAACCATTGCACTCTCACTCGGCGTAATCAAGGCAGGGTCGGACAGTAACGGTTGCCCGACTGCCCGGGGCAAGTAGTCGTAAGTGTCGGGCAGGTGGCGAACTCGACGCGCCGGGCAAGTGCAAGTGCTTAGAAAAAAAGCCAGAGCTGCCAACCGTTACGTTTTCGCCGTATTTTTCTACGGCGACCTCAATAAAATACGGTCCAATACAAATTAATATGGCGACATACACGCCGATATATATGGCGGTGCGATGGAGTTGCACATGTATGTTTTATTTCTGCTGAAGCCGAGTAACTCGCTCTTCGCACATGTTGATGAGGACAGACTAAGCTATTTTTAGTAACAACCCAGCAGAAACTGCCAAGCGAACCAATCGTCGCTCGTAGCTCCTGTGATTTCATCCAATAGATGAAGGCCGTTTATGCGGACTGCACAGGTTTCCGAGAAAATTGCAAGTTGGAGCAACGTGCTTTGGGCGAAAAATAACCATCGAGTCTGAGCCATCGGGCAGTGGTTGGAAGAAAAAATGACAACAATACTTTCTGCTGTCATATTCCGAGGTTGACACATGCTTTATTGCTTCGAAAGTGCTGAAGATGTGTCATTATCGCCGATAGTTTGAATAGTATCGCCATCGGCGTGCAGTGTGCGATTTTGACTTCCCTCACTTCGTGATCAGTCAGTCTAGGGCCTAAAAGTGGATTTGATTTTGATGAAGTTGGCAGTTTGGTTTGCTGGGCATGAGACAAAAGCACAAGCTATCCATAAAACTGCAAAAAATGACAATTCTTTTTGCACACATACTTTGATGGAAAAGCTGTAGATAGACCCAGATAGAGCAGATTGGTGAAAGAGTCCAAGACAGTTTGACATTGTAACAATGATTGTTTGACTTGTCACTGTGTCAGTCAGTGTCATAAGTTAGCATTCTTCTTGAAGACAAGTCTTTAGTTTAGAAAATTTGTTTATAGTGTATGTGTCTGTCTGTCACTGACTCACTTTGTATGTGTCTGTCTGTCACTGACTCACTCTGACTCTCTCCCTCTCTCTCTCTGATTGTGTACTTCTGTGTGTGTGTGATACTACTGTAGTAGTATGTTATAATGTATGTTGTCACAGAATAACCCCCTATACGTATGATATGCTGATAGTTTGTTTAATCAATGTTTGTTACCACACGCACGCGCGCGCACACACACACACTGAGACGCATGCGCCATGAGAAACGTTAAAAAAACCGTATGAAAAATACTGACAGATTAAATTATGTCATTCCCGAGGAGCTGTGTGACAGGATGACCAATCATGAAGACTCTTTCTACTAGCTTTTTCACTCGTGGCACATTCATTTATCGGGCAGGTGGCTAAAACTGCCGGGGGGCAGGTAAAAAAATTGTCTACCTGCCCCCAGGGCAGGCTGCAAAAAAAGTTACTGTCCTACCCTGCAAGGACCGTTACTCGCGCAGACTTAAGTGATCAACATCCGCCAACACAATGGCGGGCGCAAGGCACGCGATTGCCATTTCTATGTCTAAATGCGATCATGCGGATGCAGTGAAATCAATTGGTACATTTCCATCAGCGTACTTATGTAAAAAACAGTCAAGTGGTAAAGATAATCTGTTGATTGATACTCACATTCACATGCTTCAGCAAATACGGCAAAAATCTTGCACCGCGAAGACATTTTTTTTAATTTTTTTTAAATGTGAAACTGAAAGCCTACCTACCTACCCTATTTTTTTGGGCCATGTTCTCGGAAACAGACATTTTTTTGATTTGGCCTAAAGACTTCAGACACTTCATTTTACAAGAGAGAGAGAGACATGATACAAGGGTGGAGACAGACAGCCCTAGAGAGAAAGAAAGAGAAATCATGCACTGTGCCTTGTTGAGATGTTTGTAGCACTTCAGGAGCAATAGACAAATAACTAAATGGATAATATTCGTACATGAATGGATAGCAAACGTAACAAACTGACTTTCTCCTCTCTGCGTCATGGGGCTCCATGCCGGGCAGGGTGACAGTGATGGTGGTGGGTGAGCTGACATCGTAGCGCCGCTGCGGCTTCTTGCACACCTTGACCCGCACCAGGGAGTTGAACACCACGGTAGACACCACCCCCACCACCGGCTGAAGCTGCCCCGGGAAAAAGCTGTCAACATGAGTAAAGAAAATAATTGATTATCTGCTAAAAATAGTAATTGTGCACACAAAAGTGACTTATTCAACAAAATCGAAGAAAAACATACCATTACTAAGCAAACAAATAACTGGGCTGTGAGTGTGACACACTTCTTCTTCTTCTGTGGTGGTGGCCAGCTTCTTTTTATAGAACTAGAACTAGAAGTAAATGCACACACTTTAGGGGGTGACCAAAGAAAAAGAAGCAGAAGAGAGAAAAAAAAAGAAAAGCAAAGACAAAAATCAGCTAGTCTACTTGAATTTACTTGGGTCCAGTAGAAAAATATAAGATGCAGCAAACAGGGGGGAAGGAGGGGAGGGGGGGGGATTTGCATCTTGATGGAGGACTAGAACTGAAGAGGCAGACACAGCCTCCTCAGGTAACGAGTTCCAGTCTTTGATGGTGCGCGAGAAGAAAGAACTTCTCCTGTATTCAGTCCGGCACTGGATGGTGGATAGTTGCCGGCTGTGTCCTCTTCTTAGGCGAGTTGGAGCTGACTTCAGTCTGGTGTTGTCGACTTTGACAATGCCGCTCAAGATCTTATAAAGTATTGCAAGCCTGGTAGACTTTCTGCGGTGCTCAACTTTCTGTGGGCCATCCTAACTGAGAAAGCATGTCAGAACCCTGTTGTCTTCATCGCATGACTTAAACAAGAACAGTAAATTGATGTAAATTTTGAGTGACGAATTTTTTTAAAATTAAAAAATAAAAGATTGGTAAAGGTCAAGATGTGCCACCCCCCCTACCTATCTCGGTTAATTCTATTTTTCCGTTATTGCCTTTCTTACCATACATAAAGCTGTATTTTACATTTTTAGGAACATTTTTAGCTAATAACCTTTTTGGAATACTAACCCTATCCCTAACCCTAGCCCTAAACCTAAACCTAACCCTATAAGACGGAAAAACGCAACGAACCACAACTGTGACAAATCGCGTTGTACTGCAGTACATAGTGGGGGGTAGGGTTAGGTTTAGGGGTAGGGTTAGGTTTAGGGCTAGGGTTAGGGCTAGGGTTAGTATTCCAAAAAGGTTATTAGCTGAAAATGTTCCTAAAATACAGCTTTATGTATGGTAAGGCAAAAACGGAAAACTAGAATTAACCGAGAAATGCAGGGGGGGTGGCACATCTTTACCTTTACCAAAAGATTTATTGAATTTGTTTCAGCACATCAAACAGATTATGTTTAATTAATACCACCTTCTCTTCTGCCACAGGTTTACTTTTTTTTTTACCTTGCAAAAGTGAAGTTTTCTCCCATGTCGCCACGGTTGCCATTGTTGTGTTTCTGATAGAATCGCAGGTACACCCAACTGACGACCAGCCCCCATCCAAACATGACAGGGTAGGGCCCTGGTAACACACCCATCAGTCGCAGACAAATCGTGAAGCACAGCAGTGACAGGGGAATATGCGAGTTGCGCATTTTGCCGAATGGCAAAACCACAACGCAATGATCCGGCATCACCTGCTTAACAGCCACGCAGAATCCAGCAATGTAGCCTGCCAGACCGTAAATATGAACATCAAACAGATGATCCTCGTTCAGCGTAACCAAGTATGCCAGAAAATACGAGAAAGCCGTCATCACACCCACGCCCAGATTGACCACCACAAAAAACAGCAACATGTCCGGGGCCCCCCACATGGGTTCCAGCAGTTTCCCACACAGGACCACTACAGCAATGTCGGCAATGACGTGCCAGAAGTGCAGCTCGACAAAGCAGAACATGAAGAAACTGTAAACACGGGCATTCGGGGGAAGCACGTAGCCTGGCGTTACCGTGATAAACGGGACAGACGATTCAATGAATGAGAAAAGATATCCTATAACTACTGCACAGCCGATTATCTTCACGACGACGCTGCTATTGCCCACGGCAGCGGACATTTGCTCCTTTAAGAAATGCATTCTGCTACCAGGGATGCGACCCGCCATCTTGGATGTGTGACGAATATTTCTTGACGTTAACCCAGCTTCCGGTAATTAAAATCGTCTTAAAACCGTAAGGGGACACACACACACACACACACACACACACATTATAGCACGGCTCCTCCTCACTTTTCTCCCCCCGCGCGCACGAATTTATGTGTGTGCATTTTCATGAGTTACATCCCGTTGTTGCCCCATCCCGTTGTTACCCCATCCTATTAGCCTATTGTCTTGATGAATTCCTATCTCCATTATGTCCCTGTCTCGATGTGTTCCCATCTTTATGGGTCCCCGTCCTGTCTCTACATGTCCCTATCTCTATGTGTCCCTGTCTCTACACGTCCCTGTAGAGACACAAATCCTCAGAAATTCTCCACAACTAAACAAAGGGGTAAAGAAGGCAGAAGACAGGGTTTATATAAACCCTGATTTGACGCCACTTGAAAGGTGAAGGCTCTGAGAGACGAACTGAAGGCCCGTAGGAGTGGAGGAGAACCTGATCTTGTGATCAGGAATGGGGCAATAGTTCAGAAAGTGCCCAGTCAAGAACAGGGAGACAAAAAATGACCGAACAAAAAGACTTGTGTACATAGTTTTAGCAGTACATGTAAAGGAAATAAACCAGATTTTAAAGCTCTTAACTCTAATGTAAATTTAAGGGTGAATGTTGATCCAGGTAGCATTTTTACTAGCGACTGTTTTAATAATTCTAATTGTTCTAGCAATGTACATAGTTCTAACTGTTTTAGCAAGGACATGGAGCCAGGTCTAACGGTTTTATACACAAATGCTGATAGTCTGTTAAATAAGAAAGACGAACTTTTCTCTTACTAATTGATGAAGTTAAACCAAAAATCATTGCTGTTACAGAAACTGTGCCCAAAAAAGTAAGTGATTTTGTACTGTCAGAATATGGGCTGGACACCTATGAAATGTTTCACAACGAAAATCCCAATAGGGGGGTGGCTTTGTTTTTTGACAGAACATTGCATGCACAGGAATGTACCACTTTGAATAAAAGCAAATTTAAAGAGGCAATATGGTGCCATTTCCAAACAAAGGAAAAAGATAAGGTGTTAGTGGGTTGTGTGTACAAAAGTCCTAACACGACGGACGAGAATTTACTGGAACTAAATAACTTAATTCAAGATAATGAGATACAGAAATATGATAAGGTTTGTATCATGGGGGATTTTAATTTTCCAGATATAAAGTGGGATGGCCGGTGGACATCACAAAGAGAAAACGACTTTATTGAAGCCACAAGAGACGCATATTTATTTCAAATGGTTAATAAACCAACACGAACAAGGGAAGGTCAAAAATCAAACATATTAGATTTGATCTTAGTAAATGATGACCAATTGATATCCGACATTACTCACTCATGTCCCCTAGGCAAAAGTGACCATCAAGTGCTTATGTTTCATATGTATGTCAACATAGGCAACTCAGTTAAGCAATACAGATCAAAGTCTTAAATTCAATTTTAATAAAGCGAACTTTGCACAAATGAAAGACGAGATTGGTTCACAGACATGGGAGCACTTATACAGCTTGAGTGTTGACGACTGTTGGCAAAACATTAGAAATAAAATACATAACTCAATGGATAATCACATTCCTAAGGCAAAAGCAAATGTTTCTCAGAAAAACAAGAAGCATAAACCTTATTGGATGTCACTGGGGTTGAGGAAGAGTATCAAGAGGAAATCCAAAATCTATAGAAGATATTTAGAAAATGGCAAGTCAAAAGCGAGTAAACGCTATAAAAAATATGTGGAAACAAGGGATAATTGTTCAAAACAACTAAAGAAAGAAAAACAAATTCATGAGAAAAATATTGCCGATAATTGTAAATGTAACCCAAAAATGTTTTGGAAATATATAAATTCACAGCTAAAAACGAATACAGGTATTGGTCCACTAAGGGATCAACATGGAAATCTTGTTACAACCGATGAAGACAAAGCAAATGTTCTTAATGACTTTTTTGCTAGCGTTTTTACTAAAGAGGATACAGAGTCACTACCAAAACTAACTAATGAGCCACCTGCTTACTGTACAGATGTGAGAGTTACCGTTGAAGCGGTTAAAAAAAAAGTTGAAAGAATTGGACGTTAACAAGGCCCAGGGGCCTGACAAGGTACCAGCCAGAGTTCTAAAAGAGTTAAGTGAGGAACTAGCGGAATGCCTCTTACAATCTTATTTAATAAGAGTTTGGAGACAGGTTCACTCCCATCAGAATGGAAAACAGCTGAAGTCACAGCTATTTTTAAAAAAAGGTACTAAAACTAACCCTGGTAACTACAGACCAGTCAGCTTAACTTGTATAGTATGTAAGATTTTAGAGCAATTTATAAGAGACACTATAGTAAACCATATGACAGATTTTAATTTGTATTCAGATTGTCAACATGGCTTTAGGAGTGGCAGGTCTTGCATGACACAGTTAGTCGAGGTTATGGACGATTTTACTAAATTTATTGAACAAAAAGAAGCATTTGATATAATTTATTTAGACTTTCGAAAAGCGTTCGACTCTGTACCTCACCAAAGACTACTTTTGAAACTAAAATCATATGGCATAACGGGAAATATTTTGCTGTGGGTGGGAGACTTTTTAACAGGTAGAAAACAGAAAGTAAAGGTGGGGGATAAATCTTCATCAAACACGGACATTTTGAGTGGCATCCCTCAAGGGAGTATTTTGGGACCTATTTTATTTACTATTTTTATAAATGATTTGCCTGACCAAGTTGAAAGTGTTTGCAAAGTATTCACCGACGTACGACACTAAACTTTTTAATTCTTCTCATGAATCGGACATAATACAAAAATATATAAATAAGCTTATTGAATGGTCTGAGAAGTGGAAATTGTATTTCAATGCTGCCAAATGTAAAGTTATGCATTTAGGATTCAAAAATCCACAGAGGGAATATGAAATAACTCATGGCACAAATAGACACAAATTAGAGACATGCACAGAAAAAAAAGACTTAGGGGTGATCTTTGATCCTAATCTTAAGTTTGACAAACATATCACAACAGCTGTTGGCAAGGCAAATATAATGCTGGGGCTGATTAGGAGGACTTTTTCAGGAATAAAAAATAATGTGTTTATAAACCTGTATAAAAGCTTGGTGAGACCACATTTAGAATATGGGAATCAAATTTGGAACCCATATCTCAAAAGACAGTCTGTGTCAATTGAAAGATGCCAGAGGAGAGCTACTAAACTGATAAAATCTCTTAAAAATAAAGACTATGGTGAAAGGCTGCGCAGGCTGGATTTGCCATCCTTGAAATACAGGAGGCTGTGAGGAGACCTGATAAATGTTTATACATTTTTTAGCAATACTGACTTTACTAACAAAAGATTGTTTCAGCTCTCGAACTATTCGAAAACTAGAAGCTGTGAATTAAAAATACTAATACAATACAGCAGAACTAACATTAGAAAACATTTTTTTGCTAACAGAGTTGCCAAGTATTGGAATAACCTCTCTGCACAAATCAAGCTTGCACCAAACCTTAACCAGTTTAAAAACCTCCTGGACAAAGACCCTAACTTGACAGAATTGAGATACCAACATGACTGATTGTGTCATCAAAAACCGTCACAGCTGTGCTCAATACTACAAAAACTATATTGAAAGGGCACTTCAGAGGCCGCGAGGCCTAGTTGCCCTCATTACCCTGACCTGACCTGTCTATATGTGTCCTGTCTCTACATGTCCCCATCTCTTTGTGTCCCATCTCTACATGTCCCTGTCTCTATGACTCCCCTCTCTACATGTCTCTGTCTATACATGTCCCCATCTCTACATGTCCCTGTCTCTATATGTGTCCCTGTCTATATAATATATTATGTCCCCATCTCTTCTACATGTCCCTGTCAATGTGTTCCCATCTCTATTTTCAGTACGTATAATGTCCCTGTCACTTATGCGTCGCCATTATTGTGCCCCTGTCTGTATGAGTCCCCGAGTCTATATGTTCCCTTCTCTGTGTGTCTCCGTCTCTCTATATGTGTCTCCGTCTCTATGTGTCTCCGTCTCTATGTCACTTTCTCTGTGTGTCCTCTTCTCTACGTGTCCTCATCATTGTGACCCCGGCTCTATATGTTCCCTTCTCGATGTGTCCCTGTCTCTATATGTCCCCTTCTCTATGTGTCCCCATCTCTATATATGACAGGACATATAGAGACGAAGACATATAGAGACACTTGACAGGGACACAATGACGGGAAAACAGAGAGACGGGGACACTATAGAGATGGAGACACACAGACATGGGGACACATACAGAAGTGGATATATAGAGAAGGGGACACATATTGGGGTCTGCAACGAACACCTTTTG
>CM065696.1:40112118-40139771 GCA_017654935.2 Phymorhynchus buccinoides | reverse complement strand
ACCTCGGTTGTCACTTTCTTGTGATGAGACGGTAGAAAGGGGGGGGGGGGGGTGAAGGGAGATAAACCTCGGTAGGTGGTACGTGCTGACCGGGTAGACAAATTCGAACTTGAAAAGGACCTATCCCGGAATCGGCATTCTTTAGATGGTGGGTGGCAATTAACGTGGCGGCCGGACAGAGAAAAGAAAAGGAGAGGGGAGAAGGGGGGGGGGGTGTAGATAAGAAATAAAGAAAGCGGGTCGCGCGGGACACTTACGTCACAGAGGCCCCCCGAAGAAAAGATTCTGGTACCGGAATCTTCCTGTGGAACGCCGACTCCACTTTCGACTTGGGCGACAGGGACAAATTAGTGGGGAGACTGGGTCGGCTGGAATGGTGGAACATCTGGTCGCAACACAGAGTTCAAAGGAGCAGGTGGGTTAGAGATCAGTGGAATGGATTCCGACTGAGGTTGGTGCGGCAATCCTGTGTTGAGTTGTCCCAAGGTTGATTGCAGAATAGCAAACACCTCTTGCCTGAGTTTCCCCTTTAGCCTGGATTCATCATTGCTGATGATGTGGTTTGGTAGGCCGATTCGGGCGAAAATGGCTTTGAGTGCCGCAGCTATCTGGCTAGCATCAAGTGAGGAGATTGGGGCGGCATCGCACTGCATGGTACATATGTCGACCACGGTGACTATATACCGGAATTTCTTCTTCCGTTTAGGTAGAGGCCCGACCAAGTCGACTGCCACTCGCTGAAAGGGAGGGGTAGGTGACGGCTGTACGTGCGGCGGCCTGTCCCGATAGTACCTTCGGTGGGTGTTTGCGGGTACAGTGCTGCCTTTCACCTGAGGTACCTGTGGCGAGTGGTCTTGGGTCGTTAGGCGGACATTCCTTGGGAAGGATTTTCCAAGTTGTGGCGGACTTGGGGACTTGGGACAATCTGGATTTGCTCGCGCGGCAATTTGGTTTGCCGCGTTGAGAGGTTTCTTCCCTGCTGAGGGAGATTTGCTCTTTGGGAAGGAGGGAGGGAGTTGGTTTGTGGATTGGGGAGAAGGTAATCCTGCTGAAACAATAGCAGGATGAGAGGGGTGCCCTAAAAACACATACTGTGATCCCAGTATGAGGTCATAGACAGGACTGTCCATGAGCACTGCCTTGATGGGTCCCTTAACATATCTGGTGTCGACATTGATTATGGCGACTGGCAAAGTGGATGGGGGGATTGCAGCATCAGGGCCCTGCAGAGAGATGAAGTCTCCCGTGTATGCTGACGCGGGGACTAAGGATCCACAGACAATTGCGTCGCATGACAGTCCAGTGTCATAGAGACACTGAACAGGGATGTTGTTGACAGTCGCCTGTCCAACGACTGACGGTGTGCCTGGACACTGTACTGGGGAGGGGTTTGGTGCAATTCTGCGAAGTCGAGACGACTTGCATAGTTGCAACATTTTGCCGCTTGTAAGCAAGTTTCCTGCAGTCATCCCGATTGTGGGTGTTCGACTTGCAGTATGAGCAGAATAAGGGTTGCCCCAGTGGTTGTCGTTCATGGGTAGAACCGTGGGACCCACTGTTGGAGTTGGGGTTAAACCTGCTCTGCTGTGAAGCAGTGGACCCAACTACTTGCTGTAGTTTTGGCCTTTTAGGGGCGCTAGGTTCATCATGGGCTAGAGTGTACCTATCACTTAGCTGGATGAGGTCAGCCAGAGTTGTGGCACCTTGTTCGGCAGTAAAGGTGCGTAACTCTGGGGACATGGTTTCGCGCAGTTGCTCGCCAACCATCAGTTCCCTGAGATCCTCATAGGACTCAGTTTTGGCCGAAAGGGACACCCATTTTGTCAGATAGTTCCCCAGTCTATCTGAAAATTGGGCATAGGACTCTCCCCTACCTTTTCTGGTTGACCGGAACTTTTTCCGGTAGGCGTCCGCTGTCAACTGGTATCTGTTGAGCAGGGCTTCTTTCAAAGCTGGGTAGTCAGTAATTTGGCTTGACGGAAGTTTGCTGTACACCTCATAAGCCACACCCCTGAGACTTTGGGCAAGCTTGAGGTTGAACTTTTCCGGAGCAAGCTCAAATTCCTGGGCCAGTCTTTCAAATCTATCGAGGAATGCATCGATAGACTCGGTTGCCTCATTGAATGCCTCCAATGTGAAGGTCATGGCTGAGGTATGAATGGGAGGGGGAAAATTTTGAGGGGCAGCAGTCTCAGAGTCTGCTGAGTTTTCAAGCTGCTTCATAGCTAGTTCATGGTCTCGCGCCTTTTCTCGCTCAGTGGCCTCAAGTTCGAGTTCTTTATTTTTGGCATCCTGCACTAGTTGTCTCTGCCTTAACTCATGAGTACGGATTTGCTCTTGCTCTGCTCTCTGCTTGTCTTTCTCAGCGTCCTCGCGAGCTTTATCAGCCTCTTGAGCCTCATGAGCTCTTTGTTTGTCTTTCTCGGCCTCCTCGCGAGTTTTCTCTTTGTCATATTCAGATATGACAAAATTTGCTAACTCTTGGCCTGACATTCCTAGAGATTCTCCCCATTCTTTAAGTTCCCTCCTAAGTTTAACAATCTCAGCCATGGTTGTAAATACAACTATTCAAAATAAAAACAAAGCTGCTGAGTTGAATGTATCAATCAACACTTAACTATTTCAACATAAACAGAAATAGCATGCACATCAAAATAAAGTCATAAATAGCATTCAAACAAATCAAATCAAAACACAGTGAACCAAATCACAATAACTTTCCCAGTGGACACAAGATAAGTTTTGAAAAGGAACTACCGTTTGAATTGAAATTTGTTAGACTTTATGAAAAAAAATATCCCGGACGCGAGCCCCCAATTAGATGTGACGAGGTAATGGGTTAAAAGGCTAAGTCCCTAGGGAAGACTTTAGATAATTTGCCTTTAGCCCACTTCTCTAGGGTATGGGAGATGAGCAACTTTCCCGGCCCCTTTTCATCTAATAAATTTATATTTGTGCCCGGGTTCTGGCTCGTCAGATGGTTGTAAGAAATACAAGTGGTTGAATTGCTCTAAATGGCAGACAGAGAGAAGTAGGGTTTTACATGAAATTACAAGACTCCCACTCTCATCAGTCTGACCAAAGGGTTCAGGATTATTTGACACTTGTATTTTATTTACTCCCAAAATCTGCATAAGATTATGCAACAATAATAATAAAGCAGCTCAATGGCGCCAAAACAAAATATGGATAAAAACACAATGAAATCCGAAAGGATTCACAAGACTTTTGTCTTTCTATAAGGTTCGCCCCATGCCGGAAGGGTTACTAATTATATTCGGTGTCCGTAGGAAAGTTCAAATGATTGGCGCAGTCAGGTAGACTTAGCTGTTTGAAGTTCTGGGCTTGCTCGTCAGGTGAGAGTAGCTCCCAGTCGTTCCTATTACGGCTTCGCGGGATGGCACGGTTCAAGCGTGGTCTCCTCGCGGATTCTGGGTGCAGGTTGTCTTGGCGACGGACCCGTCTTGGTGCTTGGTGGAGTCCGGGGTAAGCATCCGGCCCACGATGCCCTGTAGTGGGCTTATGATGACTGGTTGTGAGTGTTGCTCTAGCTACGTTTCAGCATCTTGTGTGACAACTTTTTCTCACCACTCCAATTATAGCCTTCACTTTCAAACAATGAAAGCCTGCCATTGGTTTATAGCAGTCGACACGTCACAATTTGCTGTTCTAAATGTACTGAACAATCACGCGCCTATTCCATCCTTAGCACATTCCTGACATTCCTAACCTTGTGATTGAAAAGGAAAAACCGTGTTCAAAGGGAGATAACCTCGGTTGTCACTTTCTTGTGATGAGCCGGTAGAAAGGGGGGGGGGGGGGTGAAGGGAGATAACCTCGGTAGGTGGTACGTGCTGACCGGGTAGACAATTCGAACTTGAAAAGGACCTATCCCGGAATCGGCATTCTTTAGATGGTGGGTGGCAATTAACGTGGCGGCCAGACAGAGAAAAGAAAAGGAGAGGGGAGAAGGGGGGGGGGGTGTAGATAAGAAATAAAGAAAGCGGGTCGCGCGGGACACTTACGTCACAAAGGGGCACCCTGACGGATGAGTTTTTGCAAGAAACACGTCAAGATCACCATAAAGACAGCCTTTTCAAGGATCGGAACACTCACTTTGCTCTGGTTTCATATAAATTAAACCGTCAAAACGGCGATTCCTCCTTGGCGGAGATGCCGGCGAGAGTAGCCATTTTGGATGGGGTGGGTGGAGGTCACTCATTGTGGTTGAAGCGTTTTCTTCTTTTTTTGTAGTGCAGGGTTGTTGTTTTTATAAAAAGGAGCTATTTCCTTTGTTGTGAGCGAAACTCCTTTAGATAAACTGTATAAAATTTAAAATTTAAAAAAAAAAGGCTTGTATTGCGACAATTTCGTGCAAACGATTTGACGGCCATTAGAAAAGAGACTGCACACGCCTTCTCTTTGGGTGAAATAATTTGACTTCCAGCACATCCGCCAAGGAGGAATCGCCGATTTGACGGTTTGATTTTTCTAGGAAACCAGAGCAAAGTGAGTGTTGCGATCTCTGTAAAGGGTGTTTTCCTGGTGATCTCGATGAGTTTCTTTTAAAAAAATCATCCGTGCACACTTCGTGCCCCTTTAAACCTACCCTTTTCCCCAAAATGACAGAATGTTGCCTATCAGTGAAATCACTTAAGAAGCCGCTTCGAGGAAAAGGCCAATGAGACCAAGAAGGCCAGTGAGGCCAAAACTGTGAAGCAGGACATGGTGACTGAAGTGAAGGAGTGGAAACCTGCCCCAGTGCCCATGTTGAATTTGACATGGTGGATTGTCATGGAAGCAAAAAAGCTGCAAGACAAATCCCTGATGAAGGTACTAATGTGAATATTGTCATATGTCAGTGTCTCTCTCTCTCTCTCTCTCTCTCTCTCTCTCTCTCTCTCTCTCTCTCTCTCTCTCTCTCTCTCTGAAAGGCTATTTTCTTTTCATTCAAAACAGTTTTAATTGACTTTGAATCCCATGGTTTGTTATTTGGAGAAAAAAAACCTTGAACAAACAAATGAAGTAACGACATCAGCAGCTTCAAATCAAATCAAATCAAACCAATATCACTTTATTATCTCCCAAGGAGAAATTTCGTTCAGGTGCCAGAATAACAGAGACATCGACATTCAGCATGCATGAATATAAGCACATTTTGACTTAAGCAAAGTCACATGAGTATAAAAAAAAAGATGCATAAAATGTATACGGACATAGACATTTAGCATGCGTGAGTATAATGTACAAAATATGCACACTCTCACAATAATCAGTCAACACACACCAATCAGTACAATCAAAACAACCTTTCAACCCATCCACACTCAGTCATCCGAACTTTCACTCTTTTTCACAATGGGTTCAGTTTGGATTCTGGGTTTGTGTACAGTAGCAGATATTTCTTTTCCCAGAATGTGTGAAATTAATTAAATAATTAAATAATAATTTGTTTGTTCTGTAAAACTCTGTGTGCTTCCAGCGAAGTGTGTACCAAGTCACTTCACCGGATGGTAGCAGCCAAGAGTGTTGCAGAAGACCGTGGGAAGGAGGTGGTTCTTCAGAGTGACACAGATCCTCGAGCAGTCTATTGTGAGCTGGGATGTGGGGTCTGTGGATTCCTATGACTATTTGTGTGATGTGCTGAGGTGAATTTGTACTTATAAACTTAGAATTAAGAGTTAAAGCTTAGAATGTTATCTATAAACTTTAAATTCCCTCACGCTTCTTCATTGCTTCTCCATTGCTCCAATCTCTCCACTGGCTCCCTGTTGAAAATCCCATCGAGTGTAGACTTGCTCTGTTGTGTTACAAGTCGCTGAATGGTCTGGCCCCTTTCTCTCTAACTGATCTTCTGACTATTTACACTCCTTATAGACACCTACGCTCCTTGTCTGGTACGTTTTCCAGCTCCCTCTTTTCCGCATTAGAACTCTTGGCAAACATTATTTTTCTTTCCTGGCTCCATTATCATCGAACAGCCTCCCTTCTGCACTCTGACCCTCAAACAACCTCACTTCCTACAAGTCTTTCCTTAAAGGTGGACCCTGACGGATGAGTTTTTTGCAAGAAACATGTCGAGATCACCAGAAAGACAGCCTTTTCAGGGATCGGAACACTCACTTTGCTCTGGTTTCCTACAAATCAAACCGTCAAAACGGCGATTCCTCCTTGGCGGAGATGCCGGAGAGAGAAGCCATTTTGGATGGGGTGGGTGGAGGTCACTCATTGTGGTTGAAGTTGTTTATTTCTTTTTGGTGCAGTAAAAAAAAAAGGAGCTATTTCCCTTGTTGTGAGCGAAACAATAAATACCGGTAAATAAAAAGGATTGTATTGTGGGAATTTCGAGCAAACGATTTGGTCTAACTGCAGGCAGTCATTAGAAAAGAGAAGCCATATGCCTTCTCTTTCAGTGAAATAATTTCACTTCCAGCACCTCCGTCAAGGACGAATCACCGATTTGCGCGTTTTTGAGAAATCCGGGCGAAATTACGCCCGCGTTTCTAAACGGGTTTGAGGTATTTGGCTTTCCATAGTATTAGAACTGTGCCTGGCAAAACGAACTGCACACGACGCAACAACAGTCAACAGCCTTTCGAAAGGCTTGGTTGTGTTTCAAGGAAGAGGACGATTACATTTTAATCATTTCTTCTTTCCACAACACAAAATGTACCTTTTACTGACGGTTTCATCCACTCCTGTGGACTTCTTCAGAGTGACTGGGTTGATGACAAACTCACTCTCAGCTGAGAGGATCGGGTGTTTCCGCCAATCTTACATCCACTTCTGTGGACTTGAAGAAGTCCACAGGAGTGGATGAAACCGTCAGTAAAAGGTAAATTTTGTGTTGTGGAAAGAAGAAATGATTAAAATGTATTGCATCAACCAACACGATGAACAATTTCAAGGATAAGAGGACGATTACATCAATGATCAGAGCTGTGATATGATCGCTGAATCGCTGAAAGTCACAACGCGAAAGCTGTAAAGTCAGGACTTTGATTAGAGCACAGTGCTCTCTCTCTCTCTCTCTCTCTCTCTCTCTCTCTCTCTCTCTCTCTCTCTCTCTCTCTCTCTCTCTCTCTCTCTCTCTCTCTCTCTCTCTCAGATCTCTTTTTTTTTAAATCTCTCCCCCCCCTCTCTCTTTCATTTAATAAAAGCTCTTCACCCTTCCATCCCAAAATTTGTATAAATCAGATTTCAGTTGTGCTCATGATGGGAGAGGCATGTCTCATCCGAAGGGCATAAGAATCTAAATAAATTTCAAAGCACTAATCTTTGTTGGAAGTTGTAATTCTATTTCTATGTTGTGATGGTGTAATATGACTGTGTGCTTATAAGTTAAAGTATAAAACTATTCACACAAAAAAGAGAACTGAGTAGCGTTTGGATTTATATCAGTATTTCATCACAAACTCCAGCTTCTTCAAGATAAGAAAAATACTCTTTTTTCGTCATAGAATACTATAATTTACTTCATGGAATACTACTAGTTCAATTTTGAGGTAGACAGGTCTGGATAGAGAGAGACAGACAGAGAGAGAGAAAAGGAGGAAGAGAGAGAGAGACAGAGAGAGAGAGAGAGAGACACACATAGAGAGAGAGAGAGAGAGAAGCAGAGAGACAGAGAGAGAGACGTAAGACCTACTTCTCTTGAGTCATTGTCCTTCTTTGTAAGTATTAACATTACCTCCCTTATAAGACCCCTCCCTTATAAGACCTCATTGTGGATGTGTTTTTTGAAGGTCTTATAAGAGAGGTTCCACTGTAGTAACGATAATGAGATGATTGTATACTATTTTGTGTTCTGCATTTCATTATTATAATTAAGTACTCAAGGGAGACAATATTTGAAAGTCGTTTTTGCTGCTCTTATTACTTGAATAATTTTCGACTGTTTCATATATTGTGTTTGTATTTCTATTAGCAAACTTATTTCTTGTTTTGCACTTGTCTCGAAAATATATAAATTTACCACATGAATGAGTAGAGGGGTTAACAGTGGCTAGTTTAACTTCTGGTATATGAACTGAAGATAGTGTTATAGTTTTCAATGCTGGGTCAGGACATGTCACAGAAGGCTGGCTGTTAGGATCTTCAACTCTGCACCATGAGACCTGCCTCGCCGACTGAACGTGCGTGCCTGATACTTCCCTGCACTGCTTCTTTGATTGAACATTGATTTATGATACTTCCCTGTACCATCATAAATCAATTTTTGCTTCAGCTGGACCCCAACCTTTCAGGGTTTTTTTAATATTTTGTGTAGTTGCATATAGTCATTATTATCACTATTAAGCACTCCGGCCGCTGAGGGAGGAGATATGGCCAATGCCGGAGCCCGTTCAAGACAAGCTGTACGGGTCTGTGGACTCCCTGCAGAGGACCGCCAATTTCATCTCAAGATCTGGACTCCAAATGTGATCGGCGATCGACAAATACACAAACTATTAAGCAAAATTATTTTTCTATCAAAGTTCATTCTTTCTGTTTGTCTGTCTGAGGGTATTGGGATCGCTTGCGCGTATGTTTGATTGTGTGTGCCCATTTAGCTTTCATACAAGTGTTTGTACATGGCTGCACATGCCTGTAAAAAAGAATGTGTGTCTATGCCTGCAGAGAGAAATGTACAATGAGTACTATTTGGACGAAAGGAACACAAAGCGCTACTGGTGCATAAGCTGTGGCGAATCCTGCGATTCCCGTGAAGTTCACTTTTATTACCACATCAAATCTGTTCAAACTTGAACAAGTTATACAAGAGTTCATTAAGTGAGTAGCATATCTTAACATTGTTGTCTATTGCTTGTTAAAACCTTCACCACCATTGGGAAATTGAGAACTGATCAATGTTCTTATATAATTCAAAGGAGACCTGCTAGACTTAATCTGAAGAACTGGTCTAGTAATATATCTTTCCTGACTTGTCTAAAACAAAAACTATCATTTTAGGGCTATAACATCAAAAGTTATGACATCATACACCCTGTAGTAGACACGAGGCAGGCAGTGAAGGCCTTAATGGATCTAAGAGCAGATAATAAATGAATAAAGTAAGTGGTTAAAGATTGTTTGCTTTACACCATGAGAGAGATATACATTTGAGTATACTTACATGGGTGCAACTGTTCCTGCTATACAAGGATTTCCTGTTTTTGAATTTTACCAGAAAAGAAAGTTCCTTTTTTTTTAAATTGTCAAACATGATCTTTGTGTGTCTATTGTATTTTTCAAACACTAATGAGCATTTGTATAAATTGTGGAAAAGGCTAACTAAAATACCTTCATAAATCACTTGTTTCTTCAACTGCATGGGGACATTACCCGTGGATTCCGGCCTTTCAGGGTTTTTTCATTTTATGTAGTTGCACCCATGCTCTTAACATGAAGCCAGATTGCATCAAATATTGGTTAACACACAAAACTCTGTTTTCAAGAACAAAACACCTCTTTATTGTGTGCACGCATGTCCAAATTTAGTTGTGAATAATAATATTTATAATGAATAAAGCTTCTATAGCGCTCTTTGATTTTTTTTAAAAATCATCCTCAGAGCGCTTTACAAATATTATGAGAGAAAACAATCAATAATAATAATAATAATTGTACATTTATATAGCGCTTTACCTCAGATGAGCCCAAAACGCTTAACAATCAATGATTCATCAACAGACAACAAAAACAGCATTCAAGAGTGACACCAACCAGCAACAGCGCATATACAAAGCAACTCTCTCTCTCTCTCTCTCTCTCTCTCTCTCTCTCTCTCTCTCTCTCTCTCTCTCTCTCTCACACACACACACACACACACACACACACACACGCACACGCACGCACGCGCACACGCACGCACGCACACGCACGCACGCACACGCACACACACACACACACACACACACACACACACACACACACACACACACACACATAAACACACATATTTATCGACGCCAACTCGTTCATACCCCATTCGGTAAGCCACAGCAACCGAGCCGCATGGACTGACCACATACACCAACACACATACACAAACACCCTCACACAAAAACGTACGCACGCAGACAGACACACACACACACACACAAACACACACACACACACACAACCCACAAAACCAAAACACACACAAGCACACATGTATGCATACATGCATGCTCACACACACACACACACACACACACACACACACACACACACAACACACACACACACACACACACACACACACACACACACACACACACACACACACACACACACACACACGCACCACAAAACACAGCACAAACCTCTTATTCAATCTTCCCTCACGTGCACACAACGATAGACAACTGATCAAATATTTAGGGCGCAGCAGGAAAAAGATGGGTTTTAAGAGAGGTTTTGAATGAGGAGACTGAGTTGGAGTGTCGGAGAGGAGAAGGCAGAGAATTCCACAGAGATGGTGCTTGACAAGAAAAAGAACGTTGGCCAGCAGATTTGAGACGGATGGAGGGAATGGAAAGGAGACGAGAATCAGAAGACGAACGTAGTTGGCGAGCTGGGACATAGAGATGAAGAAGATCAGAGAGATACACGGGAGCTTGATCATTCAGTGACTTGAAGGCAAGGAGGAGAATTTTGTAGTCAATACGTGATTGAACTGGGAGCCAATGTAGGGAACGAAGAACCGGAGTGATGTGATCGTACCTAGGGGAGCGAGAAATGAGACGAGCAGCATTATTCTGGACCCGTTGGAGCTTAGAGATGAGAATTGATGGACAGCCAGCAAGAAGTGAGTTACAGTAGTCAAGGCGAGACAGAACAAAAGCACATACTAGAGTCTTCAGGGCATCTTGAGAGAGGAAACGGCGGATGGAACTAATTCTTCGAAGTTCTAGATAGCAAGCCTTGCAAACATTGGAAACATGCTGTTTGAAAGAAAGGGTTTGGTCCAAAGTAACACCTAGATTGCGGACGGATGCCGATAGCTTGATCTCAGTGCCATCAATGTTGACAGAACCTGGGAGAACCTGAGTTTTAATTGTGTGGTTAGAGGCTACAAGAAGAAAAACATTATTAAGAACTAGAAGTAAATAAAAAATAAAATTTGAAAAATGCTCACACCGTTCATCCCCACCCCTTTTCACATACACATTATACACACAATTTCAAAAATAGATTTTAAAAAATAGCATAAAAAATAATTATTTAAACCCTCTCGCATTCACAGCGGATGCAAACAGGATTTCCCTGAACTACCAGATATTTTCAGAACGTAATTTGGCGTAGCCATGTTGTCCGTACTTTTCCATCACGTGCACACAGCATGAGAGAGCATGGAAGGGTCACAGAAGTCGGCAGCACGTTAGGTATAGATCAATGAACGTCCTTCTAGTATGGGACATTTTTTGAAATAGTACCTCCTAAGGATAGAGATCTACCAACGACGGGCTGGACGGCCCATCGACATCGTCCAAACAAGAAACCTCTGTCATACGCCATTAATGAAAACGGGCAAAAACTGTATCCCTGCCGATGGTGTACGAGAACGTAAAAATGTTTGCACTTTGTGCAGAAGACTAGATGCACAAAATTCAGATTGTTTACCTGTTTCATTTGATTGTTATGATGCAAAGATAGAAACATTTTTTTGCATGTATTTCAATGCAGGTTTTTTTCACAACATTTCTTGATGAATGGTCTATAACACAGTTGTCATGAATTGTTCTGTGCGCTCGTGTGCGCATGATAGCGCGCTCAAATCACGGGTCCGAACCCCAAGGCTATGACTTGAAAATTTCACAAAGCATTGTTGGAAACTTCATGGTTTGAAACTATCTGTTGACTGAATATTCGATGTAAATATTACAAGCCTAGACTCCACCAACACGGCTGGAAATACCCAGAGACAGAGACAGAGAAAGAGACATAGAGAGAAAGAGAGCGGTGAGGGAGAGAGACAGAGACACAGAGAGAGAGAGAGAGCGAGAGAGAGAGAGAGAGAGAGAGAGAGAGAGAGAGAGAGAGAGAGAGAGAGAGAGAGAGAGAGAGAGAGAGAGACAGAGGGAGAGAGAGAGAGAGAGAGGGGGGTAGCAAACAGTTGGCTGTAGCACTGTGGCTCACACTTGACTACTGAGTTCCTGCGCGCCGAGTCTTGCTTGCCTCAGTGACTGGCTGGATGGGGGAAGGAGATGCATTAGGGGAGGAGGTGAGTGGGTTTCACGATAGTGCATAGGTGGAAACTAAATGATCCCAATTGAACGGCCGTGCCTAGGCCCTTTGTGTCACAGGCCCGATATGTCCCACTTCTTTCCGGCCGTCCATCCGTCCGTGCGTGCGTCCTGTTTTCAGTTCTCAATGGTCTCCCCGCTGTGTGTACAGCCGACACATTCCGATTTCGGAGTAGCTCGGCGATGCTGCGAGGGGACTTTGCAGACGCTCGGCGTTGCACTTGTTATTTTCTGAAACTGTTTTCATCAGGACAAAGCGCTGACTGACGGAACTGTTGACAAATAACTATCGTCTTGACCAAGACTACCGTGAGCACTCTTTAGTCATTTCATACCAATGCCGTTTCTCTGACAATGCAGACTATGATGATTGTTCTGAAAGAAGACTAATGGTAGGGTCTAATATAATTATATGTAAGTGTTGATCTTTTCTTTTCAAATTTATATTTTAGTTCTTTCGAATTTCAGCTATTAGTATATCGAAGGTGTAGTTTTGCCAGTGTTGCATAAAATATTTAACCCATAAAATAATACTCTTTTCTTCATTCAAATTGTTTGCTGTTTGGGAAAGATTCGCTCGCCCCTAAATACATTCAGAGGCGTCTTGTGGCATGCAGGAAGAACAGAAGATTCATCAATAAATATTGAGAAGCCAGGGATATTTTTCTAATATTTATTAGGAGGGAGAATACTATTGCATTTGTAAAAATTCTTCTTTTTTTTTTTTTTTTTTTTTCACTCTTTTTGGGGGTCCGATTTGGCAGACATTTTCAGACAAGTTGCAGGACCTTATGAGTATGTGACATTTAAAATATAAATAATTTCGCCGAATTTTCATCAAAATATGGCCGAAAAACCGCGAATTCGGTAGATTTCTAACATTCCCGTTACAAAACCGAAGCGGGAACCGGAAGTACGAACCGTAAGGGCTCCAGCTAGGAACCTGCAGCTAATATTTTGTTCACGGACTAGCCAAAACCAGAAGTGACGTCACAAAACTAACTACAGAGTATGGAAGCCCTTATTTTGGCCCAGGTCGGAAATATGTTAAATAGTTTGGAACTTATTCAAATTTATATAAATTTGGTTGTGTCACTCACTTTCACTTATTCTCATTGATGGAAATTTTTATTTTTCGTCCGATTTCGTTGGTATTTGCAGGAAAACTGACGGACACAATGCCTATGCTACATGTCCAATTGTAAACCGATTGGCCAAAATGTGGCTGAAATATGGCAAAGAAAGGCAAATGTTAGCAAAACTTTAATCTTGAATAAATCGAAAACGTCTGTACAGAATACTTTCTTATTTTCAGTATTTACTAAAGAGTAACATTGCAATACTTTCGTCATTGATGAATCCTCTGCTCTTCCTGCATGCCACCAGACGCCTCTGAATGCATTCAGGGGCGAATTATTCCCAAACATCAAACAATTCGAAAGAAGAAAGGGGATTTATCTCACGAGAGATATATTTGACGTAACACCTGTTTCAAGTTCCAGCCGCACTATATAAAAAGTGATCCGATTGGGACGATGTCTGTGAGTCATGATTCACGTGAAATATTTCCCTCTGAAAATAATTCTGGTGTTTTCGCTCACAATGCTCTTGTTGACCACAATACATGAATCATATAAAATGTCTGACGCAATTTAAGGGGCTCTCGATAAGCTTCTGGATGTAGAGAACTGAGAGGGTGTACACTTCTTCTGGCCAGTCAACATTTTCGAGGCATCCTTCCTAACATACACGCACTTGGTCATCCTTTCAAAGCAAACGGTTATGGCGCCAGACCAGGTCAACTGAGGTGTGTCAAAATAGAGCCCTCAGCGAACCCTCCACCATTTTTAACTTTCTGGAATTGCATCCCCTTTAACTAGCGCTTTGCAAAAGTTAATAGGATACAGCCACAGGGGGTTAACACGGAGAAATAAGCGGGATGGAAACCAACTGAAGTCTGCTTTCTTGTAGAATGTCCAAAGTAGTTGCAGCAGTGTGGTCACTTGCATTGTCATGATAAAGTAGGTGACCTCAAATACCAGTGCACGGACGACATGTCCAAAGCGTCTTTGGGTAAACAGATGTTTATGTTTTAATCTGTGGTGATGGCTCTTCTGTCTAGAGAGGAACTGGGGCCATATTACTATCATTAGTTCGGCCAAAATTCGGCCAATCGGTTACTTATTGAATATTTAGTATACGAATCGTGTCCTTCAAGTTTCCAGCAAATTTCATTGAAATTGGATGGAAAAACAAATCCTTAAATGGAAATCAATGAACGTGATCGTGATTATTTACACACAAAAAACGAATAACTTGCAAACTATTTAGCATAATCATCAACAAATTGCTTTAAGACGTGGGCTATGATATCCAAAGGTTGGTTTTGTGACGTCACTTCCGGTTTTTGCTATTCCGTTAACACAAATTTACCTGCAGGTTCCCAGCCAGGGCACTTCTGGTTGGTACTTCCGGTTCGGGTTTATACCGGAAGTGTTGGAAATTTAGTGTTTAGTGAACACTGATAATATGAATCCATTCGGTTTAGCCCTTATTGAGATATTCAAGATTGAAGTTTTGCCGAAAATTCCACGAAATCGTTTAATATTTCAAATTTCGCATACCCTTGTGGTCCTGCAGCCTTCGTGAAAATTTCAGCCAAATTGGATTTTTTTTTAAAGGGGGGGGGGGGGGGGGGGGGGGAGAGAAAAAAAGAAGGGAAAAAAAAGAGTAGAATTTGTACAAAAGCAATAGGGTTCTCCCCTATTTAGGAGGTGAATTCTAATTATGCAAATGAATTCAGACAATAAATTATCATGATGCACATTGTGTCCGAGCTGACCTTGACCTTGAAGTTTGACCTTGAACCTGGTCAGTTGTAAAACTGAAGTAGAAGTAACCAAAGGGTAGTAATCAGGGACTGGCCGCCTGGACTGACTTTCAGCAGTTACTTCCCTTTTCTTGGACCATAAACATGATTGAATGAGGGAGGGAGGGAGGAGTGGGGAGGAGTCAAGTGTTTGTGCGTGTGTATTCATTTGTGTACATGTTGTATGTGCGCGTGTGTGTGTGCATGTGTGTGTGTGTGTGTGTGTGTGTGTGCGCGTGTGCGTGTGTGTGTGTGTGTGTGTGTGTGTGTGTGTGTGTGTGTGTGTGTGTGTGTGTGAGAGAGAGAGAGAGAGAGAGAGAGAGAGAGAGAGAGAGAGAGAGAGAGAGAGAGAGAGAGAGAGAGAGAGAGAGAGAGAGAGAATACGAATACGAATACGAATGTTTAATGAGGGTAAACGGATAAGCTCAAGCTTCTTTACACCATGTCCTCGAGGGGAAAAAGAAAAGCCAAATAACAAGAAAAGGAAGGAAAAAAAAGGAAAAAATGCATAACAAGAATAGAAAATAACAACAGGCATGTTCACAGTAAATTGAAGAACATGCGAAAAAAATTTAACCTCAAACGAAGAGCTCGTTCACGAGAGAGAGAGAGAGAGAGAGAGAGAGAGAGAGAGAGAGAGAGAGAGAGAGAGAGAGAGAGAGAGAGAGAGAGAGAGAGAGAGAGAGAGAGAGAGAGAGAGAGAGAGAGAGAGAGAGAGAGAGAGAGAGAGATTGAGAGAGAGAGAGAGAGAGAGAGAGAGAGAGAGAGAGAGAGAGAGAGAGAGAGAGAGAGAGAGAGAGAGAGAGAGAGAGAGAGAGAGAGAGAAGCATGACAAGTGAGAGCACTCGTGCTATTTTGTTCTCACACCAAAAGTTTATGTTAGTGGGGGACACTAATCCCAAAAATAATCCCAAATTTAACCCAATGACTACCGACCATTCGAACCGAGAATCGAACCCAGTCCCCGAGACAAGGGCATTAACTCCGAACGTCACACCAAATCTTTTCATTAAAAAAAATCACCCAGAATAAAGTCTAACTCACATTTCATTTCATTGAATAGCAATGATGATATTATTATTCCAAAGCTAACAGACTGTCACACAACAAACCATGAATTGGTACACAAAATCCGTAATGGCGCTCCGAGCATCGCGCCGAGTCAATACTGCACACGTCACGTGGAAAGAAGGAAAAACATTTGGGGTCACCTCGAAAAATCCGTTCAAAAAGACTAGTGGGTGCTTTCCCTTGCTGTAAGAACCAAAAACGGACCACTGAGAGTCAGGAAAAGGAAGCACTAACTTAGTATATTGCATTGTGGGTAGGGAGAAAGTGAAAGTGAAACTACTAGACCTGGCGTTCAGCGGGCGCAATCGGCGTCATCGGGCACCAGGGAAGAAAAAAAAATCGGGCGGATTTCGGTTCTGCAGTCTTGAGAGATATTAAATGCGCTAAGGATCCGAGGAGGGGTCTCTAAAAAACTCGAGTACCGCGTAAATGTCAGACTTTCGTTTGCGATGCGGGTCAAGATACGCGCTTCGTGTATTTATTCCGCTAGGTCGTATTAACAAGTTTGATTTTGAAAGTTGATTTTGAAGGCAAAATGTTGCTGGTCAATTGCCATTGTTTTGAAGATGCGTCATGAAGCTACCTTCGGAAAACACGAAGTTTGCCGAAGTTATTCAGATCACATTTCAAGCTGGCTATTCATCCAAAATTGCCGAAGCTACCTTTGGAAAACACGAAGATTGCCGAAGTTATTCAGGTCACATTTCAAGTTGGCTATACAGAGACCGTCAACTTAACTGAAATCTGTAAACTTAATATTCTTGTTTTTGTCCGTGGTAATGGTTATTTGAATGAACGAACCACTTTGACAATCAAAGGCAATATCATGATACAAATTGCTAAAATCCGTCGTAAAACTGGTGAGTTAAACAGTCTAATTTGGGGTAGACATTTGCATTTTCAAAACGGTTCATTTTTAGACACGTGAGTGTGCTAACAGAAAGTCGAGGCTAACTCACTGCACCTAGAAACTTCTATGGTTGTTTTGGTTAGAAGAAGGGAGAGGGGTGGCTAGGAAGGAGAAGAAGGAGGCGAGTAGGGCTTTTGTACATAGTTCCTCAACCTTCTGGATGTTTTGTGTTTGGTCTAACCATATTTTGTTTTGAAAGGTGCATAACGGAGAATAACGCATCTGCGCTCATGAATTGACAGGAAACCGAGCAAGCAATGATTAAGTGCGTGCTGTCTACTACAGTGTGTGTGTGTGTGTGTGTGTGTGTGTGTGTGTGTGTGTGTGTGTGTGTGTGTGTGTGTGTGTGTGTGTGTGTGTGTGTGTGTGTGTGTGCGTGTGCGTGCGTGCGTGCGTGCGTGCGTGTGCGTGTGCGTGTGCGTGTGTGTGTGTGTGTGAGTTGAAAAAGGTAACACGGTTTGAATGCATTTTTCTGTTCAACCCAATTTTGATAATAACAATAATCCTCTTCTTCTTCTTCGATCGCTCAGACAGTTTCCTGTCAATTATTAGCGCAGATGCACCATGCTGCCGTTATGCGCCTAACTAAGAAATAAATAATAATAATAATGAACATTTATTGCGCTCTTTCTCCAAAGAGCCCAGACCCGCTTATAATATATGAATTGAAATATTGACAATAACAACAATTATAAGAATAGTAATAATTAAAACAAGAACAACAACAACAATGGGATAATGATAATTCATAAATAGGGGGAAAACACGATAGTGAACAGATCAAGACAAAAATAAATGAAATACATTTAAACACACACACACACACACACACACACACACACACACACACACACGCATGCACACGCACACACACACACACACACACACACACGCAGACACACACACAAGCATGCACACGCACACACATACTTGCGCGCACTTACACATGCAAAAACAAAATTGGGTGGCGCGCCTCTGGCTGCGACGCCCTTTCCAGGTGGGAGCAACCCGAATTTCACAGAAACGCCTCTGTGACTATAAAGTACATAATATTGGTCCATTCTCTTGCCTTTGTTCTAGAAACTCTTATAAATATGTTGTCCATCTGAAGACACTTTGTCTAACTATCTCATTATTAGGCGCATAACAGCAGCATGACGCATCAGCACTCATATAACAGGAAACTGAACGATCGACGACACCAGTTATGCAACACTTAACCCATTTAGGCCTTTTTTATATACAAGTTTCCATGTCGCTTGTGAGCAACAGCACACACATTCCAATGAACATCATCTGAGTAGACATTTCATCATTGAGGGGATTTTTCTGATAATTATTTTGAAATGCTTAATTCCTTGCGCTAGTTTGGCTCGTGAACATACTGGAGAGTTTAAGGATCAGTAGGCCTACAAACAGCAGACAGTGTGACGTTCAGGGATGCGCTGAAGGTGGTAGCTGGGTCTTCCTCTGCAGCAGCAGCCACGGAATCAATAACCATAATCTCAATAATCTGAGGGTCAGTAAGATGCATTTGTCACGAGCACTAGTTCCAGGAACCTGTGCTAATATACTGGGGATGTTTCCGTGTTCTAAGTGGAGGATCGAGGTCAATCCCAAACCGCTCACAAACGCGCAAATACACACACTGATACAGTGACAATACAGGTTTAATTATTCAAGTTAAGAAAAGAAAGGGGGAAAATACAAAAATAATTCACAACAAAACACCAAAGACAAAATGCCTGCACCAGAACAGTGAATTATCCTGTCAAAAGGAAACATTCCCAAATACTCTGACCTGGAGAATGTACCAGATCATATGGAACTGTCCCGTCCTGGACAACCACACAAAGGATCTAGTCCGATACTTGGCTGGCTAGCACTAAATTGACAAAATAGGAAACAAGAGTCTGTTTTCTTTTCTCGTAAGAAAAAACTGGACTGATGGGTGGATAGTAATGGCAGTTCGCGCCCTTGTAGGCATTTGACTAGACAGAGTAGAAAACGTGAAAATACTCATCAGATAAGGAATGTCCCTGGATGCCTCGCATCCAGAACCCCTTCACACGTCGTCCAGGTAACCACAATTTTGAACAGGTACCAGCGGTTCAGCAGTTGTCAGCAGAGACGATAATCTGGGGCCTCCGGTTTCACAGTCGATAATCAGCAGCGCGGCTTATCAAGGGCAGGTTGATGCGGGTAGAGTTCTTCACCCGTCACATGGTCCCCCAGGCCGTCAACACCTTCCCAGAAAACAAGCTGCACCGGAGAGGTGAGTGTCTTATCCACAAGGGTCTCCCACTCACACTTCCAGTCATACCCTTCCAGGCGCACATACCAACCACACCACTCACCCAAACAGCCTTACAATGACACTATCACACATCAGTCTCGTACTTTCCAAAGAACTCAAACTCACACGTTACATAACTAGTGACAATCTTCACCTACTGATATACACACGTATTACATCAGCTTGGAACTAATCTATAGCATCATCAAAAATAAATGAGCAAACCAAGTATTACTAGTCAAAGCAACAAATCGAAAAATTAATCATAACCCAATCCTGAACAAACAGGTAATGAACACTCACAACGTTACACACACAAAACTAGCCCCTGATGGATACCACCTCGACCACGAGGCTGTCATCCCACTCAATGATGAACCCAAAATAGAAAGCCAGACGTGCTATTGCAGAAAAGAACTCACTCCAGAAAATAAAACCATAACGTTAGAGAAAAGGACAATAAGTGACAAAATAGCCCACTGATATGGGAACTCAAAATAAAAGGCTAACAAAATTATAAAACCAAGAATACCACTACTACCTGACGAGTAAACTCCCCTTGGTTAACTCCAACTCAAAAACACCCAAGGAAGGCAACCTTTTGAACAAGAAAGCATCTACCAGATAACTACGAAATACAACTCACAACTGTTCTTCTGCTGAACAGTCAGTTTCAGTCAGCGTTCAGCGCAAAGGAAATACTGACCGAAGATGAGTTCCAGCAAAGATGGCCTCCAACAGAGAACAAAGTGTACCCTGAGTGCAGCAGCATCTCCTTCACCTAAGAAGGGATCAGGAAACTACTCCTTGGACTGAACCCGTACAAAGCAGCAGGCCCAGATAGCCTCAGTCCCAGAGTGCTACGCATGCTGGCCCCGGAAATATCGCCTGCCCTGACTCTGATCTACCGTTCCTCCCTTCACACCAGCATCGTCCCAAACGACTGGAGAAAAGCTAACGTTACACCTGATTTCAAGAAGGGTGCGAGATACAGACCAGAAAGCTACAGGCCAATCTCACTAACATGCGTTCTGTGCAAAATCATGGAACATGTAGTGGTCAGCAGTGTCATGCGACACCTGGAAGAAAACAACATCCTGCGTCCAGAGCAGCACGAGTTCCGCCGCGGGAGGTCATGCGAGACCAGCTACTAGGCTTCGTAGACGAGTTGACGGAGGAATTGGAAAGGGGAAAACATCATTGTCTTAGACTTTTCCAAGGCCTTCGACAAGGTCAGCCATAGCCACCTGGTGCACAAGCTGAAGAATCACGGCATCAAAGGCAAGATCAACAAGCGGACCAGTACCTTCCTTACTGACCGCACACAGTCTGTAGTGGTGGATGGAGAGAAGTCGGCCCCAGTCGCAGTTGAATCAGGGGTCCTTCAAGACTCAGTGTTGGGACCAGCCCTCTTCCTGATCTATATCAACGATTTGCCTGAGGGAATCAAATCAAAGACCAGATTGTTCGCTGATGACACCACCTGCAGCAAAACGATAGATGGCCCGGAGAATCAACAACAACTCCAAGATGACCTCAGCGCCCTCGCCCCCTGGGAAAAAAACTTGGTCCATGAAATTCCACCCCAGCAAATGCCAAGTACTGAAGGCCACAGGGAAAAGGGAGAAGAAGGCTGGAAAATACACCATCCATGGCCAAACACTTGAAGAAGTCAGCCGGTTGGTTAGAGTCGCCGCTCGTAATCCAACAGGTTTGCGGGAGCGGTGGGTTCGAACCCGGCTGGTCGCGGTGTTGTATCCTTGGGAAAGATACTTTACTCCTATTTCCTGGTTCTTCGGATGAGACCTAAAACCGAGGTCCCGTGTGCGAACGCATGCACAAGATCTTGTGCGCACGTTAAAGCCCATTCCACTATTCGGTACGAGTAGGCCGTGTGTGCCGGTGGGATGAATGACACGAATTCACATAGCACGCATCCTGTGCGCTATTAATGGTCTGAATGAAGACCGGTGAGTGCGGGGCAGGATAAACATCCCCAACTGGAAGAAGAAGAAGAAGTCAACAAAATAAAGTACCTGGGCGTTACAATAATAATAATAATAATAATGATTAGCATTTATAGCACCTAATCTTAAAAAAGCCCTAAGCACATACAATAATAAATGAATAAACCAGCAAGCAATATAAATAAAGAAACGACAAAAATATATTATACACACGCGCAGCATACAATCACGGATGGCATCAAATGGGGTCCACATATCGCAAACATCAACAAGAAGGCAAACAAGACCCTCAGCTTTCTGAGACGACATCTCAAGACAACGAACAAAAACCTGAGAGAAACTGCCTACAAGGCACTTGTTCGCCCAGTTCTTGAGTATTCCAGCACAGTTTGAGACCCACACACCGAAAACGATGGCCACACCCTTGACAAAATCCAAAGGAGGAACGCTCGCTGGGTGGCAAATAGATACAGGCAAACCTCCAGTGTCGACGAGATCCTGACATCACTGGAATGGCCAACGCTAGAGGAATGAAGAAAGAACAAAGATGCTTTTCCAGTTCCAGACAGGCCTCGCTGTGATCAACTGCCTACCTGCCAGCACCATCAGGCACAAGGAAAACAAACTCAAAAGTGTACAATGTTCCATCCTGCCGTACGCTATACAAGCAGAAGTCCTTTTTCCCTCGGACAATTCCTGATTGGAATATGCTCCCCCAGGACACAGTGGAAGCTGAGACCTTTGACCTCTTCAGGTCCAGGCTTGGCTCCCAAAAATGATTTCCGAACCTTCACTAGACTACAAAACATTTGTAAAGAGATATAATGTTAAAACTAATTATCTAGAATACATGGGTTGTATTAAAAGCTACACAATATATTACCACATTGAAATAAACAATCACCAGACTAATGAACAAACAAAACTCTCTAATGATGATATCAATAGTAGGCCAAGGGGCTATTAATTAAAATAACAGATGCATGAGTGACCTGTACTTAACTTGTACAGAAGGCAAAGAGGTGTGTGTAGTAAGTGAATTGTATGTACCCTTATATTGTAAGGCGTTCTAATCGTGGTTATTGGCATTTGTGAACTGTATTTTTAAATTTAGTGTACTACATTGTACCTAAATGCAAATATGGTCATAACTATGTTGGTAAACAATGATTATGTTGAAATGTGGTGTGTATGTGCCCCAAAATAGCACAAAACTAGATTGAAAAGTTATCGAATGCAGCATTCGAGAATCACCCGCGGAGTTACGCAGCCACACCCCGACTTCGGAGGATGACTGTGATTATCTTGCTGCTGCTGCATACTGTCACTATCTTACTGTTTCTGCTGCTGACTGTCCCTATCTTGCTGAGTAGATTTCCCATAAAAGCATCCGAGAATCACCCGCGTTGCTAGTTTTCAAGGTCACACGTCAAGGACCTTTACCTTGACCTTGACCTTGACCTTGACCCCAAAAGGCACATTTACAATACACAGCCAACATTCCCACCTGATTTCATCTTGGGAACTCCATTTTTCCGACCCCCCGATTTTCAGGGTCCAGCGATCTCCTTGACCTTGACCTTGACCTTGATTGGTCAACAATATTTGGAAGGAGCATAAGCCAAACCACCTTCATACCAAGTGTCAACATCCTATGTCGACTGGTGCCTGATATATGGCTAACAATAGATTTTCAGTTTTCAAGGTCATACGTCAAGGTCATGACCTTGACCGTGACCTTGATACCAAAAGGCACATCTACAGTACCTAGCCTACATGCACGTCAAGTGTCATCTTCCTATCCTTATTCCTTCATGGTGATATGCTGTTATCTTGTGAACTCCATTTTTCCGACCCCCCGATTTTCAGGGTCCAGTGATCTCCTTGACCTTGACCTTGACCTTGATTGGCCAACTTAGCTTGCTTCTCGAACTGTGTTGTGTTGCCTCTCTCTTGCTTTTGTTGTTGTTGCTGTGTGTATCTGGGGGGTTTTCAGCAGAGTTCCTTTTGTTCTTAAACAATTCTGTGCTTGTGTTCTTTCGAGAATTTTGATGAAACTCTAAATTTCAAACTGGTACGTCGACAACGGAAAATTGGTGCCCTTTTGATTGCTTGGAGTGCTTGCTGCGTGCAACGCTGGACGTACGCCGGTCTTTACTTCAACATTACAGTGTTCAGCAATTTGTATCCTTATTATTATTGTTGTTTTCTGTATTGTGTCTGTCCACGGAGTTCCAGGTCAGTACTGATATGTGATTGATATTTAACACGGAATTGCGCTGAACGGGGACGTCTGTTTTCGTACTGTGCGGTGTCGACTGTCATAGTGTTGAGCGTTAACATTATCTCCCCTTTTAGTTTGACACAGTGCTTTTGTACAACGTAAGCTGACGGCTTCGACACTTTATTTAGAAACAGGGTGTTGCTACTTTATTCTGTAACAGTGGTTGTGCTTTGCTTTGTATCATCACTCCTTTCTTCTTCTTTTGTTCCATACCTCTTGTTATTTGTTGTGTGTTAGTCAACAACATGGCGAGAGTGCTGCCAGCGTTTATTTTAAATAGTCAATTACCGGGATTTGATGACAAACCATTCACGACGGCAGAAATTTGTTCCGCCGTAGAAAAGACGAGCGGTTTTGAGTCGGTGGAGGGAGCGCAGAGAATAGGGGGGTTATGGAGGATTTATCCGTGCACGGCAGAAGCAACGAATAAGGTTCTGCTCCAGGGGTTCGCTATTCGGGGGGTACTGGTGGAGGTGAAGGACAGGAATCCTTTCGTGATTTCCTCCCCTGATGGAGAGGAGCGAGAGGTGCCAGCGACGAAAGTCACCATCAGTAATATGCCCCTCTCCTTTTCCGACGAGGACATACTGCACTCAGTTAAAAATCTGAAAGTAAATGTCCGCTCAAAACTTATCGCTCAGAGAGATCGAGACTCCAACGGGAAGCTTACTCGTTGGAAAACGGGTAGGCGTTTCCTCTACACAGATATCCCAACAGTACCCCTCCCAAGATTTCTGGAGGTAGGGCCTTTCAAAGCTTCCATCTTCCACAAAGAGCAACGAGCAACCGTTCCGGCTGAAAAAGAATGCACAAAATGCCTGGGCAAGGGGCACAACGCATCAGCATGTGACCACCCAATTAAGTGTCGCCAATGCCTCAAGGACGGCCACAGAGCGGGTGACCAGCAGTGTGGCATGACGCCTGTCATGGAAAGGAGAGCAGCATGCAGAGGAAGACCTCTCAGCACAACAACAGCGACAACGACAAGGACAGAGTCCATCACGGCAGACGGCCAGCGGGCACTCATCTCACAGCTCGAGGTCTCCCAGTGTGTCCAGCGTTTCCAGCGCCCCTGCCAAGCCAGCCTCAGCCAAATCGAAGAGGAACAGCAGGGGCAGAGCGCATACAAGATCCAACAACTCAGCTAAAGAAACCCTGAAGGGCCAGTCTGTGCTGAATTTTCCCTCTGACACTTCACGGCCTGCCTCGACCAAGCGTCGCCTTCCTGATGATGCAACACCCCCACATCAGCCAGACAAAAGTCGACGTCAGAAGGACAAGGACTAGAGAGAAGAGGAGGAAGAATGGAGTGACGTGTCAGCTCCTCAGTGGGAAACTGGACGGAAACGAATACGGCATTTTCTTATGGACAATGGCTTTGGTTATACGGATACTGTTGATATGCATGATTTTTATAAGCCTCTTTCTTGCAGGTTTATATCTTTGGCTATATATGATGTTTATAATGTTTATGATAATTTCTCCTTCAGTTATGACGGATACGGACAAGGCAAATGTTTATGGTCATTGGTCTTTGATTGTGATGTTGCAGTTTATGTCGGTACACATAGACAGGAAAGGGGTAGGTGGAGGAAAAAAACCCGAGAGAACTAAACCAAATCAGTTAAATTAAAAAATGGATAGACTTCGTATAATGTCTTTGAACACACGTGGATTGAAAACAAAACGTAAAAGAACTGCTATGTTTTCTTTATTTAAACAACAAAAGCTAGACGTCATTTGTCGGCAAGAAACACACATAAGTAATAACGATGCTGAGATCTGGGAAAAACAGTGGGGAGGTAAGTTATTTTATTGCAGTGGAACAGCACACAGTAAGGGACAGGTAATACTTATTTCAAAACAGCTGAAAGGAAATGTTCAACTGGAAAGAAGGCTAGATAGGATTATTGTAGTGTCAGTAAAAACAGAAGAAAAAGAAATAGTTATAGTTAATGTTTACGCCCCAAACGAAGTAAATGAGAAATGCGCTTTTTTAAAAACGTTGGAAGGCGTTCTGTCATCATATAAATCAAAGAAAATAATTTGTATGGGAGATTTTAATTCGGTTTTAAGTAATAATCTTGACATAATTTCGGGAGGTCCACACAGTGAAAAAGAGATAAAGAAATTTAATGAACTGGTTATTAATAGAGAGTTGTTAGATGTTTGGAGAGTATTTCACGGAGAAGAAAAATCTTACACTTGGTGCAGGCAGAACCCCTTTACAGCTCGTCGTATTGATTTTTGTTTTGTTAATCAAGGAGCTGTGGAGACATGTGTGTCATGCGACATACTGTCCGTAGCAAATACAGACCATAGAGCGGTTATTATGGAAATGAATAACTGCGAATTTGTAAGAGGGCCGGGATACTGGAGATTTAATAATAGTCACCTTAGAGATACAACATTTACCAACAAAATGAATGAGTTATTAGGAATTTGGGTTAATGAAAGCAAACTGATGTTTACAAATCATCGAGAGCAATGGGATTGGTGTAAAATTAAAATTAAAAATTATTGCATAGATTTTGGAAAACATAAAGCGCACAGTAAACGAAATGAGCTCTTAGAATTGCAAAATAGTCTCCAGACATTGGAACAACAATGCGCAAATGATCCTAATAATGAACATTTACTTACTCAAATTATAGGAATTAAGAAAAAGCTTGAAATAATGTCACTAGAGAAAGCAAGGGGAGCACAAACTAGGGCAAGAATAAAATGGGTGGAGGAGGGGGAAAAGAACACAAAATATTTTTTAAGTTTAGAAAAGTACAGGGGCAAGAAGAACACAATTAACACAACTAGAAAAAGAAAACGGAGAGATTATAACAAATCAATCAGACGTGTTAAAAGAACAAACAAATTTTTACTCAACATTATACTCTAGGGTAATTGATGAAGAAAATATGACTTCAAAGGTTGATAATTTTCTTAGAGGAGAACACTTTGCTAAGCTGGATGATGATGAATCAGCACTTTGAGAAGGCATGATGAGTGAAACTGAAACAGGTGAAGCACTACGTCAGATGAAAAATGGCTCAGCTCCGGGTAATGATGGATTAACAATAGAATTTATGAAATTCTTTTGGTCACACATAAAAACACTTGTTACAGAATGTTTTAACGAAGCATTTATGAACGGTGAAATGTCTTATAGTCAGAGACAAGGTGTCATTACTTTAATTCACAAAGATACTAATCTTCCCAGAAACAAATTAAATAACTGGCGACCCATTACACTTACTAACACAGATTACAAGATACTAGCAAAAGCATTGGCGTTAAGACTTAATATGGTAATTGGAAAAGTAATAAACCAAGATCAAGTGGGCTACTTAAAAGGTCGAAATATTTCAACAGTTATTCGCACAATAGATGACGTTATTAACTATTTAAATGAAACGAAGAAATGCGGATATTTGCTTGCAATAGACTACCAGAAAGCGTTCGATTCTATTTCCAAACCCTTTATGTTGCATGCTTTTGACGTATTTGGTTTGGGGGAACAGTTCAGAAAATGGGTAAATGTCATTACAATAAATTCAATGAGCTGTATAAATCATGGAGGGTGGCTCTCAGAAGCATTCCCTATTATATGCGGTATCAGGCAAGCCTGCCCATTTTCACCGCTAGTGTTTGTTTTTGCAGTCGAGCTACTTGCAATAAAAATTCGTAATAGTGACATACAAGGAATTGCACTTCCATCCCAAGACAACGAACCAACCAAGCTTAAAATCAAACAATATGCAGACGATACTACAATGTTTTTAAAAAATAAAACAGACATGATAAAAGCAAGGGATATCTTGAATGAATTTTCAAGTTTCTCTTGTCTTAAACTTAATATACAAAAAACAAAAGCAATGAAACTAGGAACTCAAATACATGAAAACAATTTGCCGTTCATGTTAACAGAACAAATTAAGATATTAGGAATACACTTTAGAAATGACAGAGCAGCAGTAGAGATAGAAGAAAACTGGTCCAAAAGAATGGAAGTTATGAACAGTTTAATTAATATATGGAGTAAAAGAGATC
>CM065696.1:40069618-40107118 GCA_017654935.2 Phymorhynchus buccinoides | reverse complement strand
TCCACCAGGTGCAGCAGTTGACTGTCGCAGGATCTACCCTCCGAAAACCATGCTGCTTCTCACTCAGAATGCTGTTGTCCTCAGCAAATCCCATTATCGTGACTGACAACATAACAGAATGGACAGGGAAACCACTCGCAGAAACCCAGGCTCCGGCTCACGACCCACAGAGCTGGATGAAGATTGTGAACAAGTCCTCACTGTGGCGCCCCGATGGCTCCTCACCTAGAAAGCTACGTAAGCTTACAGACTTAGGCCTATATGTGGACCTTTTGCATCTGCATGTGTCACGTTGGCAGAAGACCAATGCTGGTTATGAATCACCAACGGATGCTTTTTGCTTTGCAGTGGAGAATACCGAGTCCGCCCCAGAGTCCACGCAGTTCCGGGACTGCCAGCACTGCATTCCAGCACCGGAGAAAACTAACATCGTTGCCACTCCAACAAATCCCAGAGTGTTCCCTGTAAGTATTTGAGAGGTATTTTTTGATCGAAGTAGACATAACATACTCTCTCTCTCTCTCTCTCTCTCTCTCTCTCTCTCTCTCTCTCTCTCTCTCTCTCTCTCTCTCTCTCTCTCTCTCTCTCTCTCTCTCTATCTATCTATCTATCTATCTATCTCTCTCTCTCTCTCTCTCTCTCTCTCTCTCTCTCTCTCTCTCTCTCTCTCTCTCTCTCTCTCTCTCTCTCTCTCTCTCTCTCTCTCTCTCTCTCTCTCTCTCTCTCTCTCTCTCTCGGGAGTTATGCCCTTGTCAGGTTGCCGACAAGTCGCAATTTCAACTCTCACATCACTAATTCATCGTTTGGAATTAATTCAGCTAGTATGCCGGTCCAAAACTTGCCATCTGTTTTGGAAAATATCATCGATTCCATCCTGCAAGAAATGACGGTATCTTCATTCAAAATAGAAGTTAGGAGTCAAAATCAAACTATCGTGCTGTTAAAGGTGGACCCTGACGGATGAGTTTTTGCAAGAAACACATCGAGATCACCAGGAAAACACCCTTTACAGATATTGCAACATTCAGTTTGCTCTGGTTTCATAGAAAACAAAATGGATACACATGCATAATGAATGTTTTTAACAATATATGATAATAATTAAGAATATACATAACGTCATGCAAATGGAAAACAAAACAAACAAAAGCAAAATGACCACACACACACATGCGCGCACACACACACACACTTACATACACACTCTGCATGAACACTCACTCTTGCAAGTATGCATAATAATCTTACATTTCCACTCACACACACACACACACACACACACACACACACACACACACACACACACACACACACACACACACACACACACACATTTTGTACAAGATGGAAGCTGTCCCCAAATTGGCTATTGCTTCAGCATGGAAACACATGGATATAATATTTAATGAGGAGTACTGAAAAATACAAGTTGGCATATTTTATGCATTATTGAATATGATAAAACAAAGATAAATAGAATTACAGTTGATCAATTAAATATTTATGGTAGGCCTTTCTATACGAAGATAAGCTAGGTTTCGTTTTAAGATGTACGGGCTAGGCCATCATTTTGTACCTGAATAAGTTAGAGAGCTCATGAATAAATGAGAGAGAGAGAGAGAGAGAGAGAGAGAGAGAGAGAGAGAGAGAGAGAGAGAGAGAGAGAGACAGACAGACAGACAGACAGACAGACAGACAGACAGACAGACAGACAGACAGACAGACAGACAGACAGACAGACAGACAGACAGACAGACAGACAGACAGACAGACAGACAGACAGACAGACAGACAGACAGACAGACAGACAGACAGACAGAGAGAGAGAGAGAGAGAGAGAGAGAGAGAGAGAGAGAGAGAGAGAGAGAGAGAGAGAGAGAGCGATTCGCTTCACCGTCCGGCTTCCCGAAGATTCTAACAGTTAACTAAAAAGGGGTGTTATGACACATTTTGTCGCCGATCACATTTTGTCGCCGGCGACAAAATATGACGTACTACAAGTCACATTTTGTCGCCCCAAATCACATTTTGTCGCCGGCGTCAAAATGTGACAAAATGCTCACCTCCTGAAGGGTCCGTAAAGCGACAAAATGTGCCTTGTAGGAAATCACATTTTGTCGTCACAACTCTTGGCTTTTGTTAGTTTGTCAACGTGTTTGGAGTGTTATGGTTCTGTGCTTTGTGAAAACACGGTAACTGACAGGACAGTAAAGAACTATAATGAACAATGTTTGTGCCCTTGGAATGTCATAGGAATAGCTAACCATTCGGATATGGGTATCAATAAAGTGCCTGAAGTGGGCTTTTAAATGTGGTAAGAGCGCGTAACATCTAGACTCACAATGAGCTGCGTTGACTATAAGTAGAGCAAATCTTGTTGCCACACCTCAGGACACTGCTTATTATTTTGGCATCATTATTTTATTAGTTGTGTTACTGTTGTTGATTTGTTTTCTCTTGTTATCATATATTTCTTTTTAACTTCCATTTAAGTGGTCGTTATTACTAACATTGATGTTAAAGGTTCACTTTCACATCACATATTCTCACACTATCCCATTTGAACAAAAGGTCGAATGAAATGACGTAAGGTTAAAATGCTACATATAATTATATGTTGAAAAGTAAACCTTGGTCTCAGTTCAAATTTCCAAGGATGTTGCCATTACCCGTGTTAGCTCTCATTCCCGTCTCCTACAAACAGTAAAACAAAGATCACGGTAGCGGATTATAGTCCCTTAGCAAACGAACTATGCCTGACTGATTACATAACTGTTTTACTAACAAAAAGGGCACGTTGCAATGCAGGTATCTTTCAGCGAATGTATGCAATGTATGCCTGGTGTTACTTGACAGTTTCCTTTTATTCTGTGATTTCAGACTACGAATTATGTTTTCAACCTACTTGAGCAACACATTGCAGAAGCATCAGGAACATGTTTGTATTTCATTCAGAGAATAAACTGAGATCGGAGAAGAGCTTAACATTGCACTAAGCCATCTTGGCTGGCTGGGTCATGAGTTGTAGTACTAAGAACTTGCTCTCCCCAAGTTTTTCTACCACTGGCGTTTATGTCCTGAATTAGACTCTGCCACCCATCGACCGAAACTGTGGCCTCTATGTGCCAAAATACTCCCCGTCACTTTCTTTGCTTCTAGGTTCCATGTCTAGAGCACTTTAGGTAGAGCCTTTACTTTTACAAATCTGGGTTAGTCTGAACTAGCACTAAAAGCCTACATCACGTTTATGTGAAAACTGAGTTAATGACACTGGAACTTGTCCTGGGATGCAGGTGACCAAGGATGACGATGAAACGTGGGAGGATCTGAGGAGGGTGTGCCACGACCACGACCAGCCGGTAGTGCTCATCAGGAACTTATCTGAAGTCAAACACATTGGTCAGTCTTCCTTCGTCTTCTTGTTTCTTGCGTGGATTTGTCCACCTGTATGTCTGACCAGGTCTGTCTGTCTTGACTTTTTATTTGTCTGGATCTGTCCGTCTCTGTAAGTAAGTGTGTGTGTGTGTGTGTGTGTGTGTGTGTGTGTGTGTGTGTGTGTGTGTGTGTGTGTGTGTGTGTGTGAACATTGGACATTGGTTTATTGCCATGAAACCTAAACAAAGGCTTATAAGGCACAAGCTAAGATTATGAACAACGAAAAACACTATTCATGCTTTTTGTTAAAACAAATACTAACATATTTTGCCACTAATGGCTGTAGTTCATCCAACATCATCATATCTGATGGATACTGAACATTTGATTCTAAACGTTGTTTGTCTACATTTTCCATCAATTTGTAGCGATCTTCTTTATACGTAACGCAGGTATTCAAAAGGTATAACTCATCTTCTATTTCATTACATTTTTGGCAAAGTCTGTTCTCTCTTACAATATTCTCATGTCTACCAATTTCGATTTTCAAATTCTGAGCACTAATTCTCAATTTACATAGAGCCTGTTTTTGTTGTCTATCCAAAATAGTACTAAAAAGGTACGGTTCTATTCGATATTCTTTAGTAACATCATTATAAAACCTGAGCCGTGATACTTCTCCCTTTTCTAGTTTCCAAAATGATTGTGTGGGTGTGGGTGTCTGCATATGTGTGTATGTATGCGTGTATGGGTGTGTGTGTGTGTGTGTGTGCAGTACAGTATTTTTTTATAGTTAACCTGAAAATAAATGGGTTCCAGTTCAGTCCAGTGTGTGTCTGCCCGCTGTCTTGTCTGTCTGTCTGTCTCTCTCTCTCTCTCTCTCTGGAGCTTTTTTATAGAGCTCGTTCTCTCTAAATAAAATGTTAAGTTATGAAGTTTTACAGAGTTTAATGAATGATTATGAGTGTTCAGAAGAAGGTATGAAATTGCGAAGGGTTACATGACATTTAATTTCTCACTCAAGTATAGTAAAACATTATCTTTTAATTTGTGCATTTTATACTTTGATAGTTCAAATAAATCACCCAGGTTAAACAGGTGTCAACAATTAATATGGGGATCCTTGTTTGTATACATTGACCTTTTTGTAAACTAAACTGCGCGTGTGTGTACGCAAATGTGCATGTATGCTTGTGCTTCTTTGTTCTATATAATTACATGCCTGTGTATGTTTCTCTGTGTGCTTGTGACAGATCTTGGGCACTTCGAAACAGAACACATTCTGAGTCAGGAAGGACAGGCGCGGACGATACTTGCTGTGACAACGCAGGTGAGTATTTTATCCCTTTTAACCGGCTATAGAGGGATCCAGGATAGCGTCATAATGTCACGTGATTTTGTTGGTAACGAAAGTCGGACGCCATTTTGGCTGGAGCGCCGTTTTGGTTCAGATTACAGAGGTGAGCGTCAGTGAGTTTCGACAAATCGTCACAATGGTAATAAACTGTGCAGTAGTTAAATGTTCAGGACTAAAAGCAAACATCAGAATTCAATGCGTTCCACCGCCAAGTATCTTAGCAACCCGAATAATCCAGCCATCATGGCCGACAGAGGTGACATTCTCATTTGCATACATGAACCCGGATCCCTCTATACATATAGGTACAGGTGGGTATTTAAAGTGTATCAGTAGAGGAATTTCTTTCTGTTGATAGATGCTTTGTAACCACTGTAATTAGTAATTGATTCACTTCACACCTTTTGTATTCCCCATCATCTTCATGTCTCTTTCATAGGGGAAGACGGGGTAAAAAGCGCATGGGCGGGTAAGAAGCCCACCCCAATTATCTCATGAAATAAAGAAAATTTCAGTCAAATTTGCCCATGAGACGAATGCTAGACATTAACGCTCGTCTCATGGGCAAAATGAAACTGAAATTTGCTTCATTTCATGAGATAATTGGGGTGGGCTTCTTACCCGCCCATGCGCTTTTTACCCCGTCTTCTGAATGTGATGGTGTTTCGTTTTTCATTTTATTCATATGTTTAATTATTTATTTTCTGTGTTTCGTGTACACCACAAAGTTTGGATTTATCTGTTTTCTTATTTCTATTGGTTTCCTGATGTATATTTCACGAAGGATTTGAAATTTACTTATCTTTATTTCCTCTGATAATGCTTAAATCAGCCTGTTTAGTCTGGTACCTGCCAGCCGCCATTCCGAATATCATGTATAATAATTATGTTGGCACAGTATAAGCTTTAAGCTTGTTGTTGCCGTTATGTTTGCTTAATATGTGTAATGTGCTTTTTGGTAAATAAAAATCATTTAAATCAGATAATTTACAACCTTTAATTGACAGGTATTGGGCTGGGTTCAACTATTGTCGTTTGCTATGCTAATACTAAATGGTATTGGTTTCACCTTTTTATAACCGTTCAATTTGTAACCTTCATATCCCTCGATTGTTCCTGGCAAGTCCTCCATGTCCCCAAACGGGCCAAATAACGGGTTAGAGAACTGTTGAGTCTTTGACATGTGTGTCTGCAGGTTAAGGAAGACGACGCTGCTAAAAGTTCTCCTGGTGAGCCCGCTCCTCAGGCTAAGGGACGGACACCCAGGGCAGGCACAGAGTGTGACCTGACATCTTTTGTTGCTGAGGTACCTCAAGGGGAACGGCGAGAGAGAGAGAGAGAGAGAGAGAGAGAGAGAGAGAGAGAGAGAGAGAGAGAGAGAGAGAGAGAGAGAGAGAGAGAGAGAGAGAGAGAGAGAAACAGAGAAACAGACAGAGAGAGAGAGAGAGAGAGAGAGAGAGAGGAAGAGAGAGAGAGAGACAGACAGAGAGAGAGAGAGAGAGAGAGAGAGAGAGAGAGAGAGAGAGAGAGAGAGAGAGAGAGAGAGAGAGAGAGAGAGAGAGAGAGAGAGATTGAGAGAGAGAGAGAGAGAGAGAGAGGAAGGGAGATTGAGAGAGAGAGAGAGAGGAAGAGAGAGAGAGAGAGAGAGAGAGAGCGAGGAGAGAGAGAGAGAGAGAACTCGAACTCAAGATTGTTAATGAGGATAAGCTGAGTAAGCAGAGAGAGAGAGAGAGAGAGTGGAGAGAGAGAAGAGAGAGAGAGAGAGAGAGAGAGAGAGAGAGAGAGAGAGAGAGAGAGAGAGAGAGAGAGAGAGAGAGAGAGAGAGAGAGAGGAAGACAGAGAACTCGAACTCGATATTTGTAATGAGGATAAACTGAGTAAGCATAAATAACTGTTTCTTTTCATCAGGTCCTCTAAAATAATAACATATGAAGTGAATAAATAAATAAATAAATAAATTACAAAACAAACTCAAATGGTTCAAAAGTAAACAATGTAACAATCAAATGTAACAAATCCAAAGAACAAGGACAACATGAAATATAAATCAACATTCTCACATTTCCTTTCACACATATCAATCATAGTTACACAAGTAATCAGTTGACAATTTTACAATATCAGGTAATAGGAGCATTAAGCTACAGACATGCGCACTTACTAGAATTATGACATGCACAATAGATAAGTTTAGAAAAGGGAAGAAATGAGCTGTTATAACCTTTCGAATAAATATTTATTAAAGCATCTTTTAAATGACAGCAATGAGAGAGAGAGAGAGAGAGAGAGAGAGAGAGAGAGAGAGAGAGAGAGAGAGAGAGAGTGTGTGTGTGAACGAACGAACGAACGAACAAATCTTTTGTATTGAAGCAAAAGGATATGCACAAAGCTTTTTTTTTATATTGCCATCAGAAAAGAGGCAAGAGGCAAAGCCTTCAAGGCTCACTCGGGGGGTTGGGGGGAAGTACAAGATTGCCAACATATAATGACTTTGAGATTGAGGGTCGTAAACATGAGGGGGTGTTTAAAGTGCAATAGTGCCAACAAATAATGAATTTGAGATTAAGGGTCGTAAACATAATGGGGGTGTTTAATTAAAATACAAGATTGCCAACAAATAATGACTTTGAGATTGAGGGTAGTAAACATGAGGGGGTGTTTACGTACAAGATTGCCCAAAACATGATTTTGAGATGGAGGGTCGTAAACATGAGGCAGTGTGGTAGTGTTTAAAGTACAAATGAAGCTTTAATAGATACCAAAAAGTGCCTTTCCAGAGAAGTGAGACGGACGCTCTACCAATGAGCTATCGAGGATTTCAGTGTTAATTTTTTTATAATTCATGTTGCTTGTTGAATACTCTCTAACCTACTAATCTAAAATGTTATCTGTTTGTTATCTGTTTACAGTGTTGTTTGAAGTATTTAATTCTTCAAATCATTATTGTTCGAAAGCTTGCATAAACATCTATGTGTATTGAAAGTTTGAACAATGTAATCCTTCTATTTCCCGATAGAATGCCAACGTTAAGGTTTGGAGATTAGACCACGGACGCAAAACACACACACACACACACACACACACACACACACACACACACACACACACACACACACAACCAAACAAGTATCATACTATAGACTCACTTCGTGTTACACACGCGCGCGCGCACCCCCGGCGCACGCACACACACACACACACACACACACACACACACACACACACACACACACACACACACACACACACACACACACACACACACACACACACACACACCTGCTTGCTCACATACATACAAACATAACTTTCAAAACTGAAGTAAACGCTGCCAAATATATGAAGACATGTTATAGTAGATCTACATCGATGACAATCCAATAACCGAACATTCAATTATGTTTTTAAATAACAGTGACATGCAATTGACCATCAGTAATGAAGAATACGAAGGATGATATAACATGATGGTAAAGGTAACAGAATGAGAATAAAGGGAATAAGTAGTCAGTATTTATGATTTTGAATTAACGAATTCTGTTATTAGCAGCTTATGGTAATGTTCTTTGAAAGTAGTCAGACTACTGTTTGTTGTAAAAGTAAATAAAATTGAGTTCCACAAAGTACCGCCTGGGAGATTATAATGTGTGAGAAAGAGAGAGAGAGAGAGAGAGAGAGAGAGAGAGAGAGAGAGAGAGAGAGAGAGAGAGAGAGAGAGAGAGAGAGAGAGAGAGAGAGAGAAATTACACAAAAACTAATTTTTGCCAAATACAACCAATTAATTTTATGGAATAGCCTCCCAGACAATCAACCAATTCTATCAGTCAATTCAAACGATATATTTCTCTTTCTGATGTCACTGTGCGTTATTATTGGTATATCGGAAATAGACAAGACCAAGTTAACCACTGTGGGTTACGCCTAGGAATAAGAAATATTAATGATGATTTACACAAAAGACATGTGTCAGCTAATCCAAAACTCTATCAAAGGCAGAAAACGAAACAATTGTTAAAGCTGTTTCTTAGCAAAAGGATAAAACAATTGAGAGGCTTGGTTTTCCCTTCCCTTCCTCATCCTGAAGTTGTTTGTGTGTGTGTGTGTTTTGGTGTTTTTTTACCTTCGTAATTAGCACTAAGTCTCCTTTTACTCGGTTCGGTATCGGTAGTTTAATTTAACGTCTTTTCACCAATTGTGATATTAGACACAAAAAAGAACCAAAAACGTATTAATAATTAACAAAACTAATGCATAAAATTCAACCATTTCTAGTAACAAGGCGTAAACAAATCATAACGATTTGGCAATTTCAGAATTTGCTATAACAGTAGCAATATCAAAGACGAAAGGGCTGGATAATATTTGACTGTCATTCTCATAATTCACCAAGTCAATAGACTTTTTTTCTACAAAGTGATGTTAAAATTGGACATTCTTTCAACAAATGATGTACTGAAATAGGATTACCACAATTAAAGAAAACATTATAAGAGTATTTAGTGTTCCATGCTTTTAACTTTAGTTTTATTATAATCTTGGATATATAAAGAGGAGGGTTCAGTAAATGCAATAACGTTTCTCCACTATTTCTATCGTGAACAGACCTTTCCAAAATCAAAAAAATTCAACCGAAGACATATTTAGGATATGATTAAAATCGGTATCAGAATGATGTTTAGCGCCAAGCTTAGCAAGACTATCTGCTGTTTCATTCCATTTCAAATTACAATGAGAATGAACCCAACAAAAATCTACATTTACTCCCTTCATCTTCATAACATGTATATGATGTATATCAAAAAGCAGATCTCTTCGTCCTTTACTATCCCAATGCTGCAAAGATTGTAAGACAGATTTGGAATCAACACAAATAAGAATGTTGTAAAAACATAGGGGGATATCACAAATACAAGCTAAAGCCATCTCTCCACGCGACCCACGAGACACGCACGCGCACGTTCCAGGAGTTTTACTGGATTACGAGAATGAGCGATCCATTGTCTCCCTTCACGATCTTATAGAGTCCGTTATTTTTGCGTTATGTGAACAAGGGAAACAGCGCGGAACAACGTGTGTCATCCTCTAAGTTAAAAGGACGTTTCACAAAACATTCGCCTTCAAATGTTCAGAACATCGTACGAAAAGGGAAGTATGACTGCTTATTCTCTCTACACTATATAGAGCAGTAGAGCATGCTAAAGGTTCGTGAATTAAGGCAGGCAAAACAGGGACGCCCCAGCAAAATAAGCCTATTGTGTCAGAAACGTAGGCCTACTGTTCTGTTTGATTTCAGACAAAGGCCAAGAAAGACAAAGAAAGGGACGGCAACAGTCTTGACAGGTAATACTGAACGTGAATGAGAAAGCAAGATTATTTTGTTGTGTTGTTAGCTTACCCTGGCTAAAAGACTTCAGGGATCATCCTAACAGCGGAAGCACTTTAACACGATGAGAAGGTTACGTGTGTGACTGTGGTGTTTTTTATTACCCCACTACGTGGGAAGCTAACTCCGTCTTCGTCTTTTTTGAAGACCCATGGTGCTATGCTAGGAACTTGCCATGGCTAAAGACAATCCCCGCATAACTATGCATAGCATAACATTTTTTGATGTAGCCTTGGTGTTCTAGCCTATGTCAACTGGTCTGACACAGCCTTGAGCCAAGGCGAACTTGATCATGATGATGGTGATGACGACGACAATGACTTCATCAACGACAATAGCACTTTAGAAACAATACCAGAAATCCTACACATTGTTGTTCTTCTTGTTTGCGCAATACATTGTTTTATGTGATATTATTGAAAGTTTCCCTCAAAGGGTTATCATACCTGTTTACACACATGATTTTCTCATATATGTTCTCATACCTGACAGAAATATGACTAATATGGTACATGGGGAAACAAAGTCATGAAAAACAAAATCATTTCTGTGCAGGGCCTATTGCCTGATTAGGTAAACGGGAGGACTGAGTGTGTGTGTGTGTGTGTGTGTGTGTGTGTGTGTGTGTGTGTGTGTGTGTGGTGTGTGTGTGTGTTGTGGCTGTGTCTGTTGTTGGTGTGGTGGTTGTGGCTGTTGCTGTTGTTGTTGTTGTGGTGGTTGTTGTTAATTTAAACAGAAAATTTCTTGGACCTGAAAGATCAGCTCCAACGGAACCATAGTCAACGTGATAGTTGATCAGTTAGTTTGATGTTGCATGCTCAGATAGGATTAAACATCATTTGGTCAGAAAAATAGCTGTGTCTTAAGGCCAACATTTCGTTTTCACTTTTCTCACTCTTGCAGATTGTTTTTAAAAATTACTTTTAATTTCAGTGTGGTCATTTGGTGTGAGGGCTTTACATTGAATTATCTTACCAATTATATTTAAGCTTGTATCCCAGCATGAAGAAAGGCTGCTGAGCCCTTAAAGGTGGACCCTGACGGACGAGGTTTTGCAAGAAACACGTCGAGATCACCAGAAAGACAGCCTTTACAAGGATCGGAACACTCACTTTGCTCTGGTTTCCTAGAAATTAAACCGTCAAAACGTGGCGGAGATGCCGGAGAGAGTAGTCATTTTGGATGGGGTGGGTGGAGGACACTCATTGTGGTTGAAGCGTTTTGTTTTTTGTAGTGCAGTAAAACAAAAATGGAGCTATTTCCTTTGTTGTGAGCGAAACTCCTTTAGATAAACTGTATAAAATATAAAATAAAAAAGGCTTGTATTGCGAAAATTTCGTGCAAACGATTTGGTGGTCATTAGAAAAGAGACGGCAAACGCCTTCTCTTTCGGTGAAAGAATTTGACTTCCAGCACCTCCGCCAAAGAGGAATCGCCGATTTGACGGTTTGATTTCTAAGAAACTAGAGCAAAGTGAGTGTTGCAATCTCTGTAAAGGGTGTTTTCCTGGTGATCTCGACGTTTTTTGTACAAAAACTTATCCGCCAGGGTGCCCCTTTAACATAAAATCGTTGCTTGCAGGAGCCAGACTGAATTGTGCTACCAAGGCCGGAGTGGAGTGCTCCAGATGAACGAGGGCTGGCGATTCCCTCTGGAGCATCTCGAGGAAAGGTTGCCGGGGTGCTTGAACCTCTTTTCCGAGTCCTCCAACATGCTGCTTCATTCATCAACCGTGGACTGTCAAGGAGTAAAACTGACCTTAATGACCGATCGATACAAGCAGCAGGGTGAGAGACCAACGATCATCATTATATCAATAATGATAATAACATTTGAGGTTTAAAGAAAATGATTACAACATTCATATACCATATTTTTCGGACTATTAGGCGCACCCCCCAAATTTTACACAAACCTCGTATTTTGTTATATTTTCTTGCTATATTATTGATCATATTATAAGGTGCAGGTGTCTCCTTATGGAAAACAAGAGGCAAAGCCTTCAATGCTCACTCGTTTTGTGTTTTTGGAGCTAGATCTAAATACCAGATTGTGTCAAAGGTCTAGGTCAAAGATCAATGTAAAAAAACTCAATTTTATTACTGGACACATCAACTTGATGTGGTATAACACCGTACAAAATGTTGAGCGATTCTACACTGCAGTTCATGTGATATTGCGACAGACACAAATTCAGGTCAAAGGTCAAGGTCACTGCGGTCAACAATATTTATGATTCCATGTGATCTTCAGCTAGTCTACCTTCTTGCCAAATTTGGAAACTGCATCTGCCATACTGTAAAAGATCAATCAATCAATCAAATCAAATCAAATCATCTTTATATGATATGGCCCAAACAAATCATTGACAATGTTTTAGGTCAAACTCAAAGGTCAGAGTTAAGGTTAATAGGGTAAAAGTCACCCTGTATATACTGGACACACCAGCTTGATGTGGTATACCACCATGCAAAATGTTAAGCAGTTCTGCGCAACAGGGCATGTGATATTGCAACAGACGAAAACCCAAGGTCAAAGGTCAAGGTCATCGAGTTTATCGAGGTTATTAATACTTAGCATTCCATATGATCTTAACCTAGTCTACCTACTTGCCAAATTTGGAAACTGTATCTACCATAATATAAAATATATGTCCAAAACAAATAATTGATGTTCAAGGTCAAAGATCAAGGTCAAGGTTAATAGGGTAAATGTGACCCTGTATACCTAATCACCTTAAGCCAAACATACCAAATTTGGAGACAGTAACTGCAAAAATGTAAATGATATGGCCAAGACGGTCAAGGTAATGTTGTTAATTGTGTTGTGTAAATCATATTTCTTGAAAACTTCCATAAACATCTTTATGTATTCAACGTTTGAGCAACGAGCGCCAACGTTAAAGTCACCACAGACAGACAGACAGACAGACAGACAGACACACACACACACATACACACACACACACACACACACACACACACACACACACACACACACACACACACATACACACACACACACACACACACGCACACGCACGCGCACGCACATACACACACATGCATACACACATACATGCACACGCGCACACGCACACGCACACACACACACACGGACACACACACGGACACACACACACACACACACACACACACACACACACGCACACGCACGCGCACGCACGTGCGCACGCACACGCACGCGCACGCACGTGCGCACGCACGCACGCACGCACGCACGCGCGCGCGGACACGGACACGGACACCTGGAAAACCGAAGAAGCATGAGAACATCGACTCACTTCGTGTCATTGACAAAAAATAATATATTGCCTTATAGTCCAAAGAATACGGTATTGATTAATGGTTTAATCCTTCAATTCCTTAGCTGTGTGTGTGTGTGTGTGATGTCATTGATGATGTCATAACATTTGATATCATAGTCCTGGAGTGCCAGTTTTTATTTTACTTTCTAGACAAGTCGGGAAAGACTATACCATTTTCTCAGGATGACTCTAAATTCAAATTGAATTCAGATTCAAAATTCTTTGTCGTCTTCATAATTATGAAATAAACGTTTTTTCAGCGTGCACTTAAAACTAAAAATGATAATGCATATAGTACAAGCTGAGACATAAAATGCATACATAAAAGCACATGTTACTTCACATAGTACAACTAAGTTTGTCAAGCACACATACACACACTCCCACCTACCACTACAAATAAGCATTGGTGCAACTTTTTCCTGGTATACAAGGATTTCCTGTGTTTGAATTTTACTAGAAAAGGAATTTTCTTTTCTTTTTTAAATTTGTCAAACACGATCTTTGTATGTCTACTGTACTTTTCAAAGACTTTAAAATAAGCATTTGTATAAATTGTGGAAAAAGCAAACTAAAATATCCATAAAGCATTTTTTTCTTCAGCTGCAGGGGGACATTACCCCTAGACCCCGGCCTTTCAGCTTTTTTTTCATTTTGTGTAGTTGCACCCATGAATAGATAAACAAAGTATGTAACAGGCCAGTCTTCAGATGCATTGTTAAATAAAACTAATTGAAAGACAATTTCTCAATATTTCTCTGGCAATGAAAGGGCTAAGATCAGTTCCTATTTTAGATGTGCAGTCTGCAGGTAAACAAGGCATTATTTGAACGTGATAAAAATAAAAACAAAGCAAATTGCTTGGTTTGACTGGTTATTGATTGGTTGATTGGTTGATTGATTGGCTGGTTGATTGATTGATTGATTGGTTGACTGATTGGTTCATTGATTGGTTGGTTGGTTGATTGAATGATTAGTTGATTAATTGATTGATCTAATCTGTCCCCAGTTTGCCAAGATTTTGTCGCATCAGTCCATACGAATGTTGGCCCGGGCGAGCTTGAATGGTTCGTGATCTCCTGCCACTCCGACAATTTCAAAAAGTAAGTTTTGTTGTTTTGCCTCTGCGTGTGTGTGCGCGCGTGTGTGTGTGCGTGTGTGCGCGCGTGTGTGTGTGCGTGCGTGTGTGCGTGTGTGTGCGTGGGTCCACGCATGTGTGCGCGCGCATCATGTGTGTGTGCGTGTGTGTGTGTGTGTGTGTGTGTGTGATGACAGTTTAAGTATACTTTAGAGCTTGTTCCTTTTCATTCTGCTACAAAAGTGTGCTGCTGAAATGTTGATAATCATTTTCTATAATGGCTGTGATGGTACTGAATGTGTGGTGGTGTTGTTGGTGGTGATGGTCATGTATTAATAATACTAATAAGGACATTTTATAAGTTTTTAACGGGTAGGGGCTACTTCATCGAAGGTGCGAAGCACCAAGACCACTAAGAGGGGTCCCCCGGAAAAGTTTTAAATCCGAGAAGCAAAATAGTGCAATCTGGGCTTCAAATAAAGGACTAATGCCATTACTGTTCATGCCCCTATTGAAACATGTTTTGAACCATTAAGTACCTATCAACCGGTGAAGCTGATGAGTACTAGGTTATAGCCCGCGAGGAAATTTAGCTGCCGCTCGGCGACGTGAATATTTTTTGTGAGGAAAAAGGGCGGGGGTTGCAGCCCTAAGAAGAGCTCTTTATATAACATTTGACAGGAATAATTGAAGGTTAATATACTTATCATGTTGATTTCCTCATGTGTCTTTTATATATAATCAAAGACATATCAGTGTCTTTGATATAATGATTGTTTCTTCCAATGTGAATCGACATGTATGTCTATGTGCTCACACTGAATGTCTCAAATGTAATCATTCCACTGTGTTTTTAAAAAAATGATTAATAAAAAAACCACATTTGACAGGAACCATAATATGAGCAGCAATTACAAATAATAATAATGATGATAATAACAATAATTACCACTATTACTACAACTACAACTACAACTACTACTACTACTACTACTACTACTACTACTACTACTGATTTATTATTTAATTTTTAACAAAAGTATTTGAACAAAACTTTGACCTTGTGTCTTTATCATTTTTGGCTCATGTCGTTTTTAAAAACAAAGTGAGTCTATAGTATCGTACATGTTCGGTTGTGTGTCTGTGTGTATGTATGTGTGTGTGTGTGTGTGTTGCGTCCGTGGCCCCGACCTTTAACCTTAACTCAAAACCTTAACGTTGTCATTTTCTCTAAACATATAAGGCGTTAGAGGGTTAAAGTTAGCAGGATACTTGATTTTGACGTGAGCCTTCAAGTCACGACGATCAAAGCAGTCGGATACATTGATAAAGAACAAAATAAAGATAATCATTTGTTGCAGAGATTACTGTTGTGCAACCTTTAACCTTGACTCAGTCACACTCTTCAAACTAAAGAAGACTCTCACTCTCCACTGAAACTTTAACGTTGTCATTTTCTCAAAAAAACATAAGATGTTAGAGGGTTAAAGTTAGCAGGATACTTGATTTTGACGTGAGCCTTCAAGTCATGGCGATCAAAGCAGTCAGATACATCGGTAAGGAACAAAAGAAAGAAAATCATTTGTTGCAGAGATTACTGTAACTGTTGTGTTGTACCGAGTAGGAGATACATACTGGAAAGAAGACTCTCCATTAGATATACAAAAACGCTCTTTAAAAAGAAACACAAGACTTCAGGTGTGTACAAATAGGTACATTTTAACGTCGTCAACTTATATTTTCTGTAACAAATGGATGTACCGAGTGTGTGCGTTGACGGCTCGGTTGTTTAGCTTTATTTGCGCCTTTGAGTAACGGTTGTTCGTGTTCATTTGCCCATCATCTCTGCGCATAACTTAGCCTACTGCACTTCCGGCAACAAGGCCTAGGCCTAGAGTCCATGCCTTACCTCATAATCAAGACGACGTACTTAACATTTAGCCCACATTCATTTCAGTCTTGAAAAAAAATATACGGAAAATCCAGGGTTCGTCGATTTCACTGCCTTCGACGTACGAATCCTTTGTTAGGCCTAGACGATTGATCACCATGAGCAAAGACTGTACAGGGGAAGATAAACATGGATGAGCTTGCTGGCTGTGACCTTGACCTTTGCTTTGTGGCAGAGGGGGGGGGGGGGGGAATTAACGAAACGAAAATAAAATATTAGGACTAATATAAAATATCTTACAGAAATGTAGATGATGTGGAACAAGTTTTCATCGCATGAACAATCAGTTTAAAACAGTAACAGATCACGCAACTTCAATTATTAATTTTCTAAGAGTAAGAGGCTTAGACCCACAGGCAAAGACTAGGCCTACTACAGGTGTCCGTAGACCCCCCTTACCCCGGCGGGGGGGGGGGGGGGGGGATTGGTCACTATGTTTTTTTCTGAAAGCTTGGTCAATATGCTTTTCAATTTTACTTGTTTGCCAAAAATAAAAATAGGGCTCCACTATGTTACATGCGCATACATATAATTAAATTTTAAAGAAAGGGGTAGGGGTGCATAGAAATAATTTTAATTTACACAGTAAAATAAAAATTAATTCTGTTTTCAGATGCACAAGTGTCTACATAACAGTATTCTCTCTATACAGGCATTGGAATTGTCATGGGAATTCCCATGCCTGCTATAGTAATAACAATCAGACGTGAGCCTTGTAGGCTTTGCCTCTTGTTCAATACATGGTAATATTTAACGTGCTGACAGCCCTGACATGGCCTTAGTTGTCGACGGAACTATAATTTCAATCTTAATCTTAACCTTAACCACTACTACTACTACTACTACTACTACTACTACTACTACTACTACTACTACTACTACTTCTTCTGCTGATGCTGATGCTACTACTACTACTGCTACTACTGCTACTGCTGCTGCTGTTGCTACTACTACTACTACTACTACTGCTGCTGCTGCTACTACTACTACTACTGCTGCTGCTGCTACTACTACTACTACTACTACTACTACTACTACTACTACTACTACTACTACTACTACTACTACTACTACTACTACTACTACTGTTGCTGCTGCTGCTACTACTGCTGGTGCTGCTGCTGCTACTACTACTACTACTACTGCTGCTGCTACTGCTACTACTGCTGCTGCTGCTACTACTACTACTACTACTACTACTACTACTACTGTTGCTGCTGCTGCTACTACTACTGCTGCTGGTGCTGCTGCTGTTACTACTACTACATGATTGATTAGTGTTGGGGGGGGGGGGGGGGGGGGGCTCCGTGTCATCACAGAAATCGTGGGAAATTTTGTTTTACAATTATTTTATATTTCGTAAAATGCCTGTAACATGTGGTAGACAATCTACGTCTTGTAAACTTTTAAACGCTTGTAAAGGAGGTAGAAGAGTATCTTTCTTTAAATTGCAATATTTAACTCTTGTATAATTGTCAGTGTGTATGTGTGTGTGTGCGTGCGTGTATGTGTCCGTATGTGTGCGTGCGTGTGTTCATGTGTGTGCACGCGCGCGCGCGCGCGCGCGTGTGTGTGTGTGTGTGTGTGTGTGTGTGTGTGTGTGTGTGTGTGTGTGCATGCCTGCGTGCGTGCGTGTATGTGTGCGTGCGTGCGTGCGCGTGTGGGGGGGGGGGAGAAAGAGAACGTTGCGTGCAAGCATCGTGTTTATTTTACTTTCTAATGATTCGTTATTTGTTTGCCTTTAATGTTCTTGTTATCAATGTAAAGCGCGCTGAGCTCATGTGAGAAAGAGCGCTATATAAATTCCCATTACCACTACCACAACAAGATACAGTATTTATGCAACGCTGAATCTTGATAGAAATCAAATCAAAGCGTACACACACGTTTGCATTCATAATAGCGCATCATATAATAAAAAGGCAAGTGTTTGTGTGTGTGTGTGTCTGTCTGTCTGAAACGGGCCTCATAACTCCGCCGTTTTTCAACCGCATCACTTCAAATTTGCTGTCAGGCTTGCTGTGGTCGGGGCAAAGCCTGGCAGCAAATTTGAACAGAATCGGGAGAGCGTGTCACTCTCAGAACAGCGCCAACGGGAAACGGGGCCTTATAACTCCACCGTTTCGTAACCGAATCACCTCAAATTTGCTGCCAGGCTTGCTGTGGCCGGGACAAAGCCTGGTAGCAAATTTGAAGAGAATCGGGAGAGCGCGTCACTCTGAGAGCAGCGCCAACGGGAAACGGGCGTTTCTTTACCGAATCGCTTCGAATTTGATGTCGGGCTTGCTGTGGTCGGGGCAAAGCCTGTTAGCAAATTTGAAGAGAATCGGGAGAGTGCGTCACTCTCAGAGCAGCGCCAACGGGAAACGGGGCCTTATAACTCCGCCGTTTCTTAACCGAATCGCTTCAAATTTGCTGTCAGGCTTGCTGTGGCCATGGGCAAAGCTGGGCAGCAAATTTGAAGAGAATCGGGAGAGCGCGTCACTCTCAGAGCAGCGCCAACGGGAAACGGGGCCTTATAACTCCGCTGTTTCTTAACCGAATCGCTTCAAATTTGCTGTCAGGCCTGCTGTGGCTGGGGCAAAGCCTGGCAGCAAATTTGAAGAGAATCGGGAGAGCGCGTCACTCTCAGAGCAGCGCCAACGGGAAACGGGCGTTTCTTAACCGAATCACTTCAAATTTGCTGTCAGGCTTGCTGTAGCTGGGGCAAACAGCATCACCCCCCCCCCCCCCTTGCGTAGTAGAACACGATGAGAGAAAAAGACCACTCTTACGGTTGCTTTGATCTTCGCCGCTTCCCTATGCTGAAACGTTCCTGTTCCGCCTGTCCGCAAATCGAGGTCTGGCCGGCCAGTGGTTTTACGGTTGCTTTGATCTTCGCCGCTTTCCTCTGCTGACACAGCCAATAGATGTACCGTCTACTATCACCGCCGCCCATCATCACCCCCACCCCCCCTGTCGCCCTCACACCCTCTTTCCTCAGTCGACAGTTTTAACAGTGTTTGTCACATGCGCGCTTGCGTGTTCCACGAGCCGATAGATGTACCCTCTATTATCACCGCCGCCCATCATCACCACCACCCCCCCTGTTGCCCTCACACCCTCTTTTCTCAGTCGATTCAACAGAATCTGTTCATAAACGCACGCTCTATGACCCGATTTACATTTTGCGTACACCCAAAACGGACGCTAATTTCGATCAACACTTTACCCACACACAGCTCGCTGCTGCGAGTGAGCCGTCAACAAGACAGGTGAAGAGCAGAGATTACTTTACCGAGGTACCAACATCGCGCTATTCACCGCTATTGGCTTCCACCTAATTGCCCTTCAGTATGAGCTTAACGTGTGCGCCTGTGTGTATAGGGTAGGGGTGGGGAATAGGGGGGTGGGGGTGGGGATGGGTGGAGTGGTGGGTGGGGAGGTGGGGGATGGTTGGGGGAGGGGGGTGCAGTGGGGAGTAGAACGGGATGAGAGGAAAAAAATAGGAAAGAGAAAAACAAAAGTAATCATATAATATTTCGCAGGACCCAGCAAAACCGGTACTCAGCATTACCGGTGCTTGGTATTACCGGTACTGGGCATTACCGGTACTCGGCATTACCAGTACTAGGCGTTGCGCTAGTTCAAATAAAAATAGAATACAAAGCGAAGACACACGTATGACATGAATGGTATACAGCAGAAACAGACCTAAAGGCAAGAGAGAGAAGAGAAAGAGAGTGGAGCCTCAATGACGGGGGAACAGGTGGGTTTTGATGTTAGATTTGAAAGCAACAGGGTCGGTCGCTGACGGAGAGAAAGAAGTTTGTTCCAAGATGTCGGTCTTGAGACAGAAAAAGAGTGAAGACTACTACTACTACTACTACTACTACTACTACTACTACTACTACTACTACTACTACTACTACTATAAGAAGGCATAGGTGTAAAAATATAGTCGATATGTAGATACACAGTATACAACTTATGAACGCATGCTTGCCTGCATCAGCTACTTATGAGTATGAGGCCTTTTCTTCTCCAGGCTCGATGCTCTGAATCACTGCTTTACCAAGGCTCTGTGGATCATCTTGGCGAAGAGAGGTTGCCAGGTGTTTACCTTCACCCAGAGGTCCGGGGAAACGGTCTGGCTAGGTCCAGGCACTTTCTACTGCTACCAAGCAAAAGTACGTAGACCTTGAAATAGATTAAAATTATTTTACAATCTATAAACAAATCAACAAAATAAAGAACATATTGCTTTTAACTAAAAATGAACTGGAATGATCATGCACTCATAAAACTACAATTAGGTTATTTTAAATACATTAGAAAGAAACAAAGTTTGAAAAGTTGAACTGATACATGTATTTGAAATCATCAGTAGAACAATGTTCGGATGACTGTGTAGGTACTGCTTCATAAGGAGGCAGTCAGACAAAGTACTAAGTGACTTTTATTGATATAGTACCTCTTATGGATAGATATATCTATCAAGGGCAAATAATCCGAAAGCTTATAACATTTTCAACATGGCCTTTCAACATGGATACTGCTGGTAGAGGACTATAACTGTATGATATAATAATAATAATAAAGATAAGGTTTATATTTTGAGCTTAATGAGTTAATAGTAAGAATACTTTTTTCTTCAATAGGTGCTAATTACAAGACCTGTTACAAATTCGTACCACCTAGTTACTAACATTCATGAGTTGGCTTTAATATAGGCCCTTCTTCTAAATGGTTCTCTGTGGTGTCCTAATAAATCTTATGTAATTTTATTATCAAAAGTTTGAAGTCATTTAAAACAGTCTTCTGAATGCCTAAGGGTGGCCGCGCCATTGCCAAAATGTAGGAGGTATGAATTATGTGACAGTAAAAAAGTATATTATTTGCTTATTCAGTGTTCCATCTGGAAACAAATTTGACAGTCGTACGAACTGCATAACTACGGCCTAGTTATTTTCGCTTAGAATTGTTTTAATTTACAAAATGGACAACATTGACCCTAAAACTTTAAACATTTGTTGAATGGCATTTAGAGTTTTAATTTTTGTATTGGTGCATTGAATAACATGCATCGCCCCGTGGGGCGGGAGGGGTATCTTCTGTACCAATAGTTCCCCATCTTCTGGAAGTTCTGTGGTTATAACTTCCTCGATTCTGTCTCTCTCTTCGACTCTGCCTTTTTCCTCGCTTTGTGTCATCTACTATCTTTCTAACTTTTTGGCCCATTCTCCTGCCATTCTAAAAAAAAAGAATCTTCCATATACTTTTCTCCTTTGAGCTCCTCCGAAATCAGAATGTGCTGGCTGAAAGCAGCGAGGAGGCCAGTAAAAGCTGGAAAACGGACACTTATGTGCCTCACCCATTGTGGCCGTATGGCCTGGGAACTCAGATGAATAAAAATAACAAACAAAAACGCAATACCCCAAATAACCTCAAATACTGCACACACAAAAATACAAGAAAAGAAACTTTGTTTGCCTTTTTAAGGGCTTTCCGCTTTGTTGCATTTTGGTTGTGATAAAATATTTTCCTTCCCTGTTCAAACTTCGCACACAAATATTGCAAGGAAACCAGGTGGTACGAATTGCCTGTCAGGTACCACATCAATAAGTCTCCCCTGTATGTTTAAAGTTTTACCCCACATAGTTATGCATCTTGCATTCAAACCATTTGTTTTATGCTTATAACATAAACTATTTTTTATTCTCTTGAAACTAATTTTATTTAAATGATGAAAATGAGACAGTTGCTGCAAGGGGTTCCAGTTCCCAAAATGGATTTGTTTTCAATGTGTCTGCGCATGTGTGAAGAGTTAGGGATAGGTTTAGGGTTATGGCTAGGAATAGGTTTAGAGATAGGTTTAGCGTCAATTTAGTGTCGAATACACAAAAGATAAAATTTGATGGTACGTCATGATCGATTTCGTACTTGCGCAGATGTGAGAACAAATCGGGTTAAGGTCCCAGTCACACAGCGAGAGTAAATGTATGAAGGAATAGGCCTATAGGTGAAACTCTCCTTCCTGCTGGACCATAAGGCTTGTCAAAAGTAATATCAGTGAATACTTTAAGGTATGTGTACATGTCAACATTATTCAGGAGATATTTCTAGTTCCCCTTGGCAACACAGTGATAGCCCACTCTTAATATGACTTAGAGATCACTGTGTTGCCACGGGAACATAGAAATATCTAGTGAATAGTGTTAACGTGTACGCAGACCTTTAGCAGTAATGTGGCGCTGGCTCATTGGTCTCTTTATTTTCTCCAGAAATTGAGTTGTTGTCTCAAGGCACTGTCGATTTCCTGACGTGCATAGCCCTTGCATTGAGCACTCTTCGTCGGCCTTGTCACATTGGTAAAGGAGTTGAATGTCATCTTCAGCTTGTTTCTCGTTGTGAGTCGTCACTGCTGGTGGTGACAATCAGTTCTTGATCTTGAAATACGTTCCTTTCAACCAAGCCGAGGAGGGCTGCCCCATTGATAGAACCCATGATGGAAGATGAGGTGGTTGTATTACTACTGGCACAGATGTGTCTAGCATCACACTCCACCTAGAGAAGTGTGGAAGATCTCCGTAATGAAAGAGTATGGTAGAAAGGTGAGAGTTTTAATGGGGCGAATGATATAATTATCTTCCACTTGGAACACCCTTGTATGAAATTGAATTCGATTTCTTGTTGACAGGGTCAATGCAACACGATTGCGTGGGACATGGCTCCACTTACCATCCACCAGTACAACTTGGTGCGGGATCTCTACACACGTAAAGTCGTAGAGGAAGAACGGAAACCAGCCCCTCTACATGTGCTGCAACTCTGCTGGCATATTCTGGGGAGCCACGACCTACACAAACTCCATGACAAGGCTCTGGTTGAGGCAGTCCTGTGAGCATTTTCATCTACCACCCTTTATATTAAAACATCGGGGAGGGGGAGAGGATGAGTGTTTTGTGTGGAAGTGTATATGCTTTTTGTGTCTGTATGGGTGTGACTGCCTGAGCAAACATGTATACATGCATGTATGTAGTTGTGGGCAAGCAAGTGACTGTGCGTATTTGTGCATCTGTATGCATTCGTGCACATTAAGCTCTGTTTATGAAAGTCTGTGTCTGTGTAGCATATTTTCCGGATCATTAGGTGCTTGTTTGTATGAGGGGAATAGGGCAATTGACGGATGCGAATCTGCGAGATAGCTCCGCCCACTGACCTAGACTCGGACCTCAGGACAAACAACAGGGAGAAATCACGTGTGTTTTGCTAAACCGGAGTGCAGACGCGTTTATTATAGTATCGGTGACTCATGACCACTTTCGATGTCTGGACTGTGTAAGCTGAGCACTGCAATCGTTGCCTCTCTCTTCTCACGATTTTGTTCACTAATAGGGCACCCTCATTTACTAGTCGCTTAGGTCGAAATTGGAGAACAATATATTGCCTTATAGTCCAGAAATTACAGTACATGCCTGCATGTGTGCTTATGTGTCAATGCTCACGTGCGTGTGTGCATAGGCCTACAGTTTGTTTCATTGAAAATGCTAATTTGGGTATGTAGCTTTAAAACTCATTTTAAAATAGCGTACTCTCTAACATATAACTATGAAAAGGTCATCCGAGAGAAGGTATGTTCATCTATTAAATCATCCAAAACAAACAGACAAATTTGCTCGCCTTGACTTGTTTAGGCAGCCATATTGAAAGCGCATTGCAAAATGAAGGTAGATGCAAGAAGTAAGGCCATTATCGAGCAGTAACATGCATACAAGTGGAATTGAATAGTGTATTCAAAACATTTGGGCATTCCTCTAGCCAATGCATATCATTATTAACAACAGTTGAAAGGCAGGTGAAAGTACTGACATGATGCAAGGCATTGGGTGAGCCAAAATAGAGACAAAGTGACCTTGGGTGACTGGCTCAGTCACTTTGTTGCGAATTAAAACATAGTTACCTTTAAATTTGTATTTGTACAAAGGAGATGATCTGTGCTATTTAAATATATTGTTTGAAGAGTGATTAGATCGCAATAAATGCGTACAATTTGACAAAATGAGCACAAATATAAAGCATATTTTTTGTGTGCAGCTCATAAAAATGCAACCCAATAGAATGTTATTTTCTCAAATGGAAGCTCGGAATAGACCTAATCAAAATATTTTAAGATCTTGGCAAAATATCAATGCAAAGTAATATATCTACAGCCCAAAGTTGCCGAAATTTGTATGCAGAGTGAGCAGAGTTGGCAAGGGAAATTACTCCTGTTTTCAGGTTTATAGACACATTGATAAAATGACAATATGTATAAATTGCCAAGTACCAACTCTTTACAACAAATGTTTTGCTACCTAAACATCTAGATTTTTAGAACAACAGCCGCAAACACAAAAATATTGGTTTGATGACCAAAACGTAATGATTTATGATTGCTCCAGCGATTCACCAGCCCAAACCTCATAGAAAATATGCGAATTCTTCTGCGTAATTATGCAGACTGGAGTAAGAAATTTTGAAAAACTACAGAGATACACAATAACATTTAGTATACTGCAAACCACGAATTGTCACAAATATTTCAGGGAAGTCCACTAAAATGCCTTGAAGCCCGTATGAACAAGAAGAACAAGAACAACGTTTTAATGAACCGGGCCATCTGCCCATGTCAAAGGGAACAGTGGGAAGGGGACATTGTTAAATCAAACAAACAAACAAAAGGGAAAATCCATAACACAAAATATTAAGCAAGATATATTCATACATAACTACACCAAGCCTCGCTTATCTGTGCAGATCATAAAGCGTGTGAGAGAGAGAGAGAGAGAGAGAGAGAGAGAGAGAGAGAGAGAGAGAGAGAGAGAGAGAGAGAGAGAGAGAGAGAGAGAGAGAGAGAGAGATATGACAAGAAGCACTTAACACATACCATAATGTTTACATAGAAATCAATGTGCGAAGAAAATAAATGGCACAATTTAAACGTCATTTTTTTTTTTTTTCTATCCACAAAAAGCAAAACTCTACATCAAACGTGGGTACATGCACACACACACACACACACACACACACACACACACAGAGACAGAGAGAGAGAGAGAGAGAGAGAGAGAGAGAGAGGAGAGAGAGAGAGAGAGAGAGAGAGAGAGAGAGAGAGAGAGAGAGAGAGAGAGAGAGAGAGAGAGAGAGAGAGGTCAAAACGCGCATACACTTTTACATATATACATAAAGTGGCTACGAAACGAAACGCATACACTAACAAGTATCTTGTCAGAACATTTCGAACAAATTCAAGCTTTCAGTCCTTCAAAGTGAAAACATGGTCTGAAACACACATTACTAGTAGAACAATGATATACATTTTTCGCAATCATAACACTTTTACATAATACATAAAGTGGCCAGGAAACGAAACGCATACACTAACAAGTATCTTATCAGAACATTTCAAACAAATTTAAGCTTTCAGTCCTTCAAAGTGAAAACCTGAAGGTCTGAAAGCCCACATTACACACACATTACTAGTAGAGGCCCGTATGTAGAGTAATGGAGAGATCACAATGACTTGAAATTATCGTCAAAATGAAGACGAGGGACTGCCTTTACCTTTCCATGTTGCACAGACATTTAATTTCGAAAACATTCTTTATATTAAAAGGCGAGACAAGATGGTTCTCATTGTCAGTGAAATAAACTGTATGATATGCTCTCTTTCCAGGCAAGTATGCAGGAAGTCTCTTCAGGAAATTGAAGAGGAGAAGGAAAAGGCCAGCCAGCACAGACCCTGCACACAGGGCCCACTCGCAGAGTACTGCACAAAGCCTGGGTGTGGGGTAAGTTCCCGTGACGTGCTTACAATGGCCTTACATGTTCAGAATTGTATTGGTAAAAGCCTGTCAAATTATTGGTTTGATCAAAGGTACATTTTTAAATAATGACCATGACATTTTCATTAAATTATATAAATCATTAGTAAGACCACATCTAGAATATGGTAACATCATTATAGTCTCCAATGTTCAAATACCAATCTAAAGCTGTTGAAAAGGTTCAGGGCATAGCCACTAGACTTGTTAGAGAGTGCAAAGATATGAGTTATGAAAAAAAAAGACTGATGTATCTGAATTTGCACTCCTGAAAGGCAGGAGAACTAGAGAACATCTTATTGAAGCGTATTTTAAGATATTTAATGGTCATAGTGGTGTAGAGTGGCACAGCAGTAACACGTTCGCTTCGTGTCAAGTAACCCCGAGTTCGAACCTGGGTACAGGGAATTTTTCCTCTCACTTTGTACTTGGCCTTAAGGTCTGCATGTGGAGTCTTTCGGATGACACAATAAACAGAGGTCCCTTGTGCCCATGCACTTAGCACACATTAAACCCAGTGGCAATGAATTAGCTATAATTTGGTAAAAATATAACACACACACACCCCACCCCCCACCCCCCGTCTCCTTCCTCGTCAATCACACAAAGCATTGCATGCAAAAAAAAGGTGGCGCGCCTCTGGCTGCGACGCGCTCTCCAGGTGGGAGCAACTGAAATTCACAGAGATGCCTCTGTGACTATAAAGTACCTAATACATAATACCTTGTCTTAATGTGCATGAAATGTAAACACTTATCAAATTAGATTCACTTGTTCTATTTGTCTAAAAACGAAGTATTCCATAGCCGCAACATATACTATTACATAACATGGGCTTGACTTTCAGTAGCTAACATAACGTGTAAAACATTCTTTACTGATATTTAAAAAACAGTTTTGTTGCCATAATCTGCGCTTTTTGGGGGATGTCATTTAAGTCAAGAGTCGCTTGCCATTAACGTTTTTCATTAAAAATGTAATAATCTGTTTCTTGTTATCTGCTTAAACAGGTGTTAAATTAAAGTTAAACGAAGGTTAACAGTTAGCAAGGCTACTTTTATTGAAAAGTCATAGTCGTGTTAAACCCGTCGTGTTACTTACTTGCACACGATAATGGTATACCCACATTATTTTGATTTTCAATATACGAGTAATCCTTCAAGTATTTTTCACAGACAAAAATATGCGTGGAAGACCTCCATAAGGAAAGAGTATAATAGAAAGCTGAGAGTTTTAGGTGGCAAAATGGGGTGAATGATATATCTGCAACTTGGAACAACCTTCTATGAAATTGAATGTCTTTTTTACTTTTGACCTGTTAGTCCTGCTTGAACTTGTGGATTGTTTGGAAAATGTGTGTGTGTGTCTGTCTGTCTGTGTGTGTGTGTGTGTGTGTGTGTGTGTGTGTGTGTGTGTGTGTGTGTGTGTGTGTGTGTGTGTGTGTGTGTGTGTGTGTGTGTGTGAGTGTGTGTCTGTGTGTGTGAGTGTGTGTGTGTGTGTGTGTGTGTGTGTGTGTGTGTGTGTGTGTGTGTGTGTGTGTGTGTGAACTTGTGGATTGTTTGGAAAAGGTGTGTGTGTGTCTGTCTCTCTGTGTGTGTCTCTGTGTGTGTGTGTGTGTGTGTGTGTGTGTGTGTGTGTGTGTGTGTGTGTGTGTGTGTGTGTGTGTGTGTGTGTGCATGTGTGTATGTGTGCTTGCATACGCGCTCACGGGAGTGCTTTAAGTCTGCTCACATACATTAATTTATTTGGGGGTATATTTATTTGTGTATTGTACTAGAACCATAAGTCCTGTAAGGAGGATAATAATAATAATAATAATAATAATAATAATAATCACCACAATCATCATCATCATCATCATCATCTTTAAACAGCTAAAAAGACGTTTCTGTGAAGGGTGCATAATGATAATTGTCATCAGGCCCACCAAAGGCACCATTGTGTTGGGTAATGGTACAGAGGTAAAATCCAGTTTTCCTAAAGAGAGTGAATGTATATTAAAATGATCGACATTAGTTCAAGTACACCAAAGGCTTTTATTGATCATTTTAAATATGTTGCATCTTAACAATTAACATTGAATAATTACGCCCAACTGATATTAGTAAGTGGCTTGCAATTGTCCATATCTGCAAAATCTGCCAAGACATGTCAATCAAAAGCAAACTTAATTGTGTTTTTGTGCAGGCAGAGATCCTCTATGCCTACTACGGTGAGAAGGACAATGAAGACGCCCGCATGTGCCTACGTTGCGGTACGGGTACTTCAGGCCATTTGTTTTGCCACCAGGGACTCTCTCAACTTGAACAATACATTGAGATTTTCAAAGAGTGAGTGGCTTTATGTACAGCTTCCTTACGTTTCTCTACATTCACGGAATAGAGTGGAGAAACTAGCCGTAATAAGACAAGTAGAACACAGAGAGATGAGAAATGCACACAAACTCGAGCCAAGAAGTGAAGCAAACTTGGTTTCAAATCCACAGCAATCATGTTTATTAATTCATAAAGCGTAAAGGAGCACATAGAATTCGAAACATCCTTCGTCAGTCGCGGTTGTGTACAGACCAATTAAATTTTGCACAGATTGCCACTGAGCTTTATTATTTTATCATTTTAGGGAAGTAGGTAACTATTGTTTTTTGTCAGTGTCCAAGGGGCATGCATGCCTCTGTCATCCATCTCTACGTCTTTTCATTGCCTTTTATCAAATACTGTTCAGTCTCATTATATCCACTTTGGAACACAAATGCCACAAAATATTATCTACCGACCTATTATTGTAGTTTTATTTAAAAGACAAGGTCATGCCAGTTAGTTAATTCAAATCCTCAAACACCTAATCTAATATAATCATACTGTACCAACACTCGAAACAATAGCATAACATACCAATTGGCTGGAAAAACCTTAAGCGTAAACGCTTAAAGTTACCAAATAACAAAGAGTAAGTCACTCTAGTGACCGTGGGGATCCCCCCTTTCCCACTTCCGGTCACGTATATCCACTTCCGTCCCCAACTCATTCTCTATTTACCATGCTTCAAGGCTGTTGATGATAAACCTTTCTCCCATTCAAATTCATTTTCAAGTGTTCTTGGTGGGTTTGTTCTGGTTCTGTAGTTTACCTTGGTGCTAGCTTGCTCTTAGTAGCTAGTCCTCGTTTTCTTTTTATTCTTCATTACATAGTTTTGAAGTTTAGAAAATTATTTATGTTGTTTGGTCTAGCCGGTGCTCATACTGGTTAGTCAACCATTTTTTGGTTTTTTCTTGGCACTGCGGTTTTTCAAGTTTTAACTCTGCAGTCTTTTGATACATGTAGTTGGCTTTGTTTAGCTACTCATTTGATTTGCTAGTTTTCTTTAGTGTTTGTTTAAACTTTGTGAAAGGTTTTTTCATTTAGTTTTCCTTTGTCGTCATGGACGATAATTTTGGGGACCCTCCCTAGGGGGTCCCGCGGGTTCCTTCTTCGTAGGATTCGAAGTCTGTTCTTCTTGGTCGTGACAATTCGGGCGTTTCGTTTCGCCCAAGTCATCTTCTTCAAGATCGTCCAAGAGATCGGTTCGAAATTCGGCGATATATGACTCTAAAATTTTCGCACACAAAACATCCATCGGACGTTTTTTGGTCAAACCTGTTCTAGGAACTGCGTTTTCTTCTCCTAAGACAGAGCCCATGGCCTCTGTGTATACTCAGTCGAAGTCGGAACAAAATTCATCTGCACAATTTTCCGAAAAATTCGATGCATTTATCCGTCACCCGCAGAATGGCGGGCTCATTGTTTTCTGTACCAGCAATTACGTCTGTCACCTCCCCAGTTGGGGAGGGTTCTGTTATCTGTCCTTCTTTACAGATCTCCAGGTCCCCTCCGTCTGAACTTCTACGGATGAGGATGCTTGTAGACGGTCTGTCTACCGGTCCGACCAGGAGGTCGATGCCGACCAGGAGGTCGTAGGCACCACGGACGGTGGTGCAGGTAGACGGTCGGTCTACCCGGTCACGGCGAGGCACTCTCTTTTTCATGGCTCCCATGAGGAGAGGTGACCAAGCCTAGGCAAGGGCAACAACCCATTCCGCGAGTTAACGGGTTGTCGGCTGGCAGTGACTCTACAAGGCGACACCCGGACGGGGTGTTCGACCACGTCATGTTAGTCCAGCCAGCTCAAGGCCTGAGGGTCGGTCGACGGGATGGTTGCGCTCCCGACCCTCTATGACCGCCCGAAGGAGGTATCCATCCGTGGGTCTCCTCTCTTCGGGATCCTGGCAATCCGTAAGCCCGGAGGCCCGGACACACCTCTACAGATCCCCGAAATAAGGGGTGCCGGTGTGGGCTCTCTCCCCTCCGCGTGGGTAGGGAGTACCTGGCGGTTGGGCGGATGAGTTTTCCCGGTGACCGTACGGACGGTACGGCACCGGTCGACGCGGGTTACGGCTACAGGCTATGACCAGCCCGGCTGGTCTGGTCTACAGTGCCCGGTGAAGGCGCGAGATCTGATCGGTCTCGCCCTTCCCGCCGGAGGGAACGCTCCCCGATTCGCTCTCCACGCGTAGTCTACCGTGGCAGACGTTCTCGGGTCGACTCCTCACGTTCCCCCGGTCCCCGCGGTTGCCGGTACCCGGTCTCGCATCCCCATGTGGGGGATTTCTCCCCGGTTCAGTACCGGTATGTGCAGAGGGTCTCGCTCGAGGATCCCTCTTCGGGAGAGGAGTACTCACGAATGGCCTACTCCGTTGCGGGGTCCCCCCCCCCACGGAAGAAGGCCCCTCGAGCATGCTCTGTCTAGTCACAGTCTGCAGAGTTGCCCAGATGTAGTTCTCCTGTCTCTGCCCATGGGCGCTGGACGGACCTTCCTCTCCTCAACGCCCTGCTCCGTTGTCGAAATCGGGCCTACAGAAGCTTTTCAAGCCAGTGTGTGTCGACGTCGTGACTAAGCCTACGTCGGTGCCACGGTCCTCTTCTTTTAGGGTGGTCGTCTCCTTCAAGGCACCCAAGGAGTCGTTTCGATTCAAGTGCCCGGAGTCCACTCTTCATGCCCTTGACAAAGCGGAGATTTCTCTCCAGACGGGAAAGTTTCCCACGGAGCAACGTTCAGACTCAGAACCTGACATGGAACAGGATGCTTCTACGCCCGTAGGCTCCTTCAGGGTTCCGCGTTTTGTGTCTCCTTTTTCTCTCGATGCTGCGATGCTCCCCCTTGAAGAGTCTTCGTTCCTCTCCAAGTCGGAAATGTCTAGCTCTTCTCAGAGCTCGGGACGTCTCCACCTCTCTGCTACGTCAGCTAAGACTCTACAGATGTCGTTATCTAACACACTCAAGTCGTGCAGCGTGATTGCTTCCTTGCACTCCTCTCTGGCTCGTCTCCTCGGTCGTTCCCCGTCTCTCAAGCCGGGCGAATTTCTTCTGTATGAGGAGATAGACGAGGATTCTTTCGGATCCCTCATCTCCCTCCTGAACGACGCCCTGGTCAGTCTAGTGGACGTCGTGGCTGCCCCCGCTAGGCGGAGGTTCCTCAAGTCGCCCTCATCAAGGCTGTCTTCAAGCGCTTCGGCTTGGACTCGCGAGGCACCCAGCAGTTTTGTGCTACTTTCAGGCCCTCACGCCCCCCCCTGGCGTTCAGGTCCTCCTACTAACGTCACACTTCGTTTCGTCGGGCTTTCAAGCCTGTCTCCTCCCAGCCTCTCGGGCCTCAGTCTGACAGAGGGAAACTCTCCTCTTTCCGCGGGGGGAGGTTTTCTGGGCCTCCCAGGCTGCAACAGCAGCCTTTTCGGTAGAGCCCGCATCCTCCCAAAGTCCGTCGACCGCCCCTACTTCCTGCGTAGGCGCTCTGGGCGCAGCGCTACCTGCTTGGAACACTCTAGTAGGCGATGGTTGGACTCTTCGGTTGGTACGGGCAGGGTTCTGGTTCATGTTCCTTCAAGAACCTCCTCTCTCGCGCGCCCCCTTTTTCACTCTGTCTACGGTACTCTTCTTCTTGGACGGTCACCCTCCACTGTGGTGCCAGTCCTCTGTGGTGCTTTTCCACGGGTCCAGCCTTCACGTCTGGTCATTCTCAGCGATGCCGTTCTGCGTCTTCTGTGAGGTCTCCACTTAGGGTGTTTCCTCACTAACTCTTTGGTTTTATGACGTTCCGTTTGTCACAGACGTCTCCCACTGAATTTTCAGTAAGGTTGGAACCAGTTCACAAGGGCGCAGCAGCGTGTAGTGGCCCGGTCCGGCCACTCGCAGTCTTTGATTTTCACCGTTTTATGTTGGTCCCATTCACCGGTTCAACTGCGGCTTAGAACCTGTGGCATTCTTCTTCACTTCTCCAGTCTCTCATCCAACTCTTTGGATGTTTTCCTGTCGAGAAATCATGAACTCTTCAGCTTTTTCTAGGTATTGACTGGATCTCTCTTTTCGCTTCAGTCTGACGCTTTCACCAGCCTCTTTTTCAGGGCTTTGTTCGAGCGATAAGCTGAGTTCACGTACAATTCTTTCCTTTTAGTCACGGGTCTGGCTGGAGCCGTTTTCAATTTGACTTGGAGCTTCCAGCGTTCCTTTTGGTTCAGTCCTTTCAGTTCGTTTCCAACCAGTCGATGGTTCACCGCTGGACTCTGACCCAGCCAGCTGGTTCCATTCGTCAGTGTTTGACTGTATAGTCTACTGCAAAGTCCAGAAATGCGTTCGCTCTGTGGCTTCTTGGTTTGTCTCTCAGAGGACGGATCGACGAATTTTCGAGAATCTTAACCAACACAGCACTGTGCTGTCCTCTCTCAACCGGGTGTCTGTTCCCGGTTTGATTCGGTCCTACAATCTCTAGCATGGAGTTTTTTCTAGACATGTTTGTTGGAGTTTTGGGGGGCCTTTCGGATCTCTGTTCGTCTGGTTTCAGCAGGCAGTTGTTCAACCGTGGGGATCTTTTCCACCGTTCCCTTTTACCGTTTCGGGCAACGTCCATCTGTGCCTTTCCAATAGTTCTAGGATCCTCTGGCCAGCATGGCTTTCCGTGCTCAGCCGTCAGTTTTTTCGTCTCTTCTGGCCTTCCTTTGGGAGGAAACGGCTCATCTATGTTTTCTGTCCATCGAGCATGGACTTCCTTGCTCTGCTTCAGTTCGCCGTTTTTTCACGGTTTTCAACCAGGAGTTGTGCAACCAGCTGAATTCCAGTCAACCGGTCAACCAGTCGGGCTATTCTGTCCAGCAATCATGTTCTTCCGTGCTCAGCTGTCAGAGCACCATGGGTTGTTCAACTGTGTGATCTCTGCTTTCCTTCAGGTCTCTTTCTTTTTTGTCAACGGCGACTGGTTCCAAGTCAGAGCCGTTGAAATGGATTAGCCAAGGTATTTTGACGTCATACTGTAACTTTGTATCGGTTTCGTCAAGTTGTTGCCAATCCCATTAGGGGAATTTCCGCGTCATCTGGTAGTTTTCACGTCATGCAATAGGCAATTATGTTTCTGTTTTTTCTGTCTGCTCTGCTCACTAGTGATTACGTAGTACAGAAGCCCTTTCGTCCGTTTTTTCTTCGTAGTTTGGTTATAAGTGCAGAAGCACATTTGTAGTCTGGATCAGCAGTTCAGTGCCAATTTTCACTCTCCCGGAATAGCTCTTCTTGTTTCACGGATACCTTTCTTCGGGCATTCAAACCCAGGCGTGTTCAGGTTGACTGCTTTGTAACTATGGGGTCAGGTTTTTGTCAGAAGGTCTATCTACCTCCTGCTCTCCTCCAGAAGACAGAGCACTAATGTCCGGTACAGTCTCCAGTGGCGTTTCGTGGTACATGTATTGCGAGAGTCACAAACTTGATCCTCTGCGTCCGTCAGCCGTTGGTTTTGTTCCGTGTCTGCTCTGCCTCTAGCCTCTCCTTGCGTTTCGCTTTTCTTATACGCAATGAAGCTTAGGACTTCCTCACGTTATGTTCGTTTCCCTCAGTGGGATGCGTTCTTGGTTTTGAGCTTCCTTCGAGATGAATTTTCTAGACAAGCTTTCTCTCTGAGATGTTGTCCTACAAGACGCTTTTCTGAATTGCTCTTGCCTCTACTCGTGGGTTTAGTGGTATCCACTCTCTTAGTGGTCTACTTCGAGACGTTGATGTCGGTCCTGCTGGTACTTCGTTTTTTCTTTCTCTTCTCCCTGGGTTCAGGGCCGAGTCCCAGCCGGGAGATGTCAATTCGGCGAGTGTTAATATCTCTAGCCTAGATTCCTTTCTTGGCGACGATGACACTGAGATACACCTCTGTCCCGTTCGCTTTTTCAGGCGCTACCTCATGCGCGCTGGTTCCTTCAGAAGTGTTAAGAGGCGTTTGTTCTTTCCTATAAATAAGGAATATGACAAAGATCTTTCGATTTCCACCTTTTCAAGGGGTTTGGTAGAAACTGTTGCGCTAGCTCTAGCTCCTCTTTGCCGGTCAACCCCGTCAGAGCGCATGAAGTTCGGGCAATCAGTGCTTCTCTGGTGCTCTCCAGGGGAGTCCCGCTCTCCAAGGTCATGGAAGCGTCCACCTGGCGTTCCGTCAATACGTTCCTGAGTTTCTACCCTAGGGACGTGTCCGTCATTAGAACGGACAACTCGTATTCCATCGGGCGTGTTGTTGTTGCTCGTACTCCCATCTCCTGCTAATTGTTTTAAGCATTTCCTTCTGCTGTTTCCTTCTGGGGTAAGTCGTTTTCTGACCTATGGGGGAAAAGAGATTGGAGTATTATGGAGTCTTTCCATGTGATGTTTAAGGGAATTTGGAGTACTATGGAATTTAAGATGTGGTGATGTAGGGAATTTGAATGTATATACTGTGTGTTGGTTTTCATTCTTCCCTTGTTCGCTTGGGCGCATCACCCTCCTCCTCGATGGTAGTCTGCTATTGTTTTGAGTGTTGGTACAGTATGATTATATTAGATTGGTAGATTTTTATTAATCTTACTATCTATATAATTAAATACTTACCAACACTCAAAACAATCAAAGGTTCCCACCCATCCTCCCTCCTGATGCTAGGGTAAATAGGAATGAGTTGGGGACGGAAGTGGATATACGTGACCGGAAGTGGGAAAGGGGGGGTAACCCCACGGTCACTAGAGTGACTTACTCTTTGTTATTTGGTAACTAAGCGTTTACGCTTAAGGTTTTTCCAGCCAATTGGTATGGTATGCTATTGTTTTGAGTGTTGGTAAGTATTTAATTATATAGATAGTAAGATTAATAAAAAATCTACCAATCATCAATATTTTGCGATGTTTTGCATGTATTTCAATGCGATTTTGTTTTTGAACTTCATAAGCATGGATATTTCAGTGTATCCACGCTTGTGTGCACATTACTGGGTTCAAACCAAGAAACTGTATCCTGTGAACTGATAGATAGAATTGAAACAAGTTTAGTGCAGTAATGCATCACAGTTCACAAAAGATCCCACACACAAACTATAACCGTGCTGACCTTGTCCTTGAAGTTTGACATTAAAAATGTAAATTTCTTGTTGCGGGCATATATTTTCACATCTTTGGACTTTTAGTGTTCAAATTTAGTATGTAGGTGCATTGGATGATGGTAATTCCAACTCTGTTTCCTCTTTTAAAACCTATGATACAAATCTTCCTCTTTCCAAATCTCTGTTATGCCCTTTTTGCTCAGTTGTTTGCTTACGTGTGCACATGAGGGAGCATGGTTGGGTTAAAAGGTATGAGGTATGAATGTATGTGTGTGTGTGCGTTTTCTGAATGTACCATATTTTTCAGACTATAGCTCGCACCTTATTATAAGACGCACCCTCCAAATTTTACACAAAATTCAAACTTCGCTTTTCTTACTGTATTGTTAGTCATGTAATAGGGTCTATATCTGGGGAAAACTATAACATTATAGTCCGTAAAATGCGGTAAGTGTATGCAGGTGCTTAAGCGTATATACGTATGTATGTGTATATTTGTGATAACTATTATTTGTCTATGAATTTGTGAATTAGAGATTAAGTGTGCGTAGGCCAATGTGTGTGTGTGCGTGTGTGTGTGCGTGCGTGTGTGTGTGTACGCGCCCGCGTGTGTGTGTGCGTGCATGCGTGTGTGTGTGCGCGCATGCGCATGCGTGTGTGTGTGTGTGAGAGAGAGTAAGCAAACAAAGCAAACTTACATTTAACCCAGGGTTATAGTAAAAGCATGCATGACAAACAGCCCAGTGGAGAGAGATTACGATTGTATTTGATTGATTTCTAAATATGTGGGCTGTGATTAGATTTTCACTACTATGCTTATCTTTTGCAATTGTGTGTGAGATCCTTTGTGCGTTTGCTGTTGCTCATTTATTTGTGTTGTCTGTTCCTGAACACTTAATTGTCAAGAGCTTTGGGATCATATGAGGTAGAGCCCTATATAAACCTAGGACTCTCAAAGTTTGCTTGCGGATATATAGTTAGGATATCTAGGCCAAGTCCAAGGAGGATGGTCATGGGTCAAAGGTAATGGTCACTGCAGCTGAAAATGTTGCTGCTCGGTTGGTTGATCTAGCATTTTCATGCTCTAGTTTTGTTTGGTGTATCTGTTTTTCTTTTTCTTATTAGGAAAAACAGGCTTGCAGAGGTACAACCATGTTCATCTCAGGGGGGGCAGCCACATTCATCTGAGCGAAGTCGGGATTCGTCTGAAGGACAGTTGGATTGCATACAGGGCAACAGCGCATATGGGGGAAGGGCAACAGAGAACATGTGTTCGCGGGGAAGCCCCTTGGCTGAGAAAGCAAAACCCAGGGAAGAAAATGCCTCATTTGGGGGACTGCCCTCGACCTCCTACCAGCCTGAAACAGGACAACAAACACATGATCTCTGCTCTGGTGGTAGAACAGAAGAAAGCCATGACTTTTTGGGAGGTCTGCCCTCGACCTCCTACCAGCCTGAAACAGGACAACAAACACATGATCTCTGCTCTGGTGGTAGAACAGAAGAAAGCCATGACTTTTTGGGAGGACTGCCCTCGACCTCCTACCAGCCTGAAACAGGACAACAAACACATGATCTCTGCTCTGGTGGTAGAACAAAAGAAAGCCATGACTTTTTGGGAGGACTGCCCTCGACCTCCTACTGGCATGACACAAGTCAACAAACACATGATCGCCGCTACGGTGGTAGAACAGAAGAAAGCCATGACTTTTTCGGAGGACTGCCCTCGACCTCCTACTGGCATGACACAAGTCAACAAACACATGATCGCCGCTACGGTG
>CM065696.1:40054190-40069118 GCA_017654935.2 Phymorhynchus buccinoides | reverse complement strand
AAGACAGTCTTATTCAAGGATCGGAACACCTCTCTTTGCTCTGGTTTCCTAGAAACCAAACAAAATCAAAACGGCGATTCCTCCTAGGCGGAGATGCCGGATAGAGTAACCATTTTGGATGGGGTGGGTGGAGACCACTCATTGTGGTTGAAGTTTTTTTTTCTTTTTTGTAGTGCAGTAAAAAACAAAAGGAAGCTTTTTCCTTTGTTGTGAGCGAAACTTTAGGCAAACTGTATAAAAAAATAAAAACAAAAAAAGGCTTTTATTGTGAACATTTCGTGCAAATGATTTGGTCTAAACTCAGGCGGCCATTAGAAAAGAGAAGGCACTGAAAGAAAATTTGACTTCCAGCACCTCCGCCAAGGAGGAATCGCCGATTTTGACGGTTTGATTTCTAGGAAACCAGAGCAAAGTGAGTGTTTCGATCTCTGGTGAAGGGTGTTTTCCTGGTGATCTCGACAAGTTTCTTGCAAAAACTGATCCCTGTTAAGCTTGGCAGTGTCACACAACTCAGCAATGTCAAGAGCCCCAGGTCATAAGACAACTGAAAACTGAAAATGTCCTATTGTTTTTCCCCCTCATCAGGACATATGTGTCTTTTTGAAATTTGACACTAGCAAACTCTGTCCTATTGATTGCTAAAGGATTGTGGACATTTTGTTCCACTGATTTTGTGTCAGGGCAGTTTGTCCTATAATTGTTTGAGTTTTCTATCCTTGGTGCATCACTGATATGCATATTTTTCATACACCCTTTGACATTTAGAATATGCATGCTCAAGTATACACACATACACAGCTGCATTAATGTGCTGTCACACTCCTGCATACACACACAGGTGTACATGTGCGCACATGCATCAATTGGCGCAAGCGCTTGTACATGCACACACACACACATCTTTCTTGTCTAATATCACTTTTAGTGAAAAGAGGTTAAATTAAAGAACAACATCAACACACACACATATGGTGGCATACTAGAGTCAAAAGCCCAGAATTAAAATTATCCTCAGATAATGTTAATTCTGGACAAAATTTTAATTCTACGCGTTCCAACATTGAAATTATCACTTTTGGCGCCTGTATGGCACGGCACGTAGAATCACAAGATTGCCCAAAGCCAACAGTTTAATGTTGTTTTGCGGAATTTTAATTATCTTGACAAAATTTTAATTCTCGACCATACACCGCATGCACCGTTGTGTTTGCCTTCAGCGGCCAATGTTGCTAAGGTCAGTAGAAGCAGATAGTTTCAAAGGGAAACTACTCACTAAACTTCCTGCTGACTGCTTAGAAACGTCGCATTTTATTCGATTTCACGGCAAAAAAGAAGCTTTTTTCTCAACGGAAGAAGCCATCAATGACATATTCATGGATGAACTTAGCGAAACAGTCGACGAAGATTTGAGTTACGATTCTAACAGCGATTTTGGTGATGATTTAGAACCAATGTTGCCGAAAGTGAGGAAAGTATTGCTGTAGCAGACGACAGTGTCGAACGTAATGAGGAATGAATGTGTGTGCGAGCTACTCAGTGAGTGTGTGTGCGTGTGTGTGTGTGTGTGCATGTGTGCGTGTGTGCATGTGCATGTGTGTGCATGTGCATGTGTGTGTGCATGCGCATGTGTGTGAGCCACTCAGTGTGTGTCCAGCAATGATTTTTGCACTATTTTGCAAAGTTTCAATCCAATCCATGCAGAAACAAGAATGAGAGAGCACTTTCTGTGACATAGCCTGACTTTTCATGCACAAGCCTACTTGGTCCAGGGGAAGCAATCTGTACACAATTACTAGGTCAGAATAGTGTTTTAACGGGACCACAGGCACATGCAGCAGTATTAAAACCATATTAGTGCAGTCAGTATTAAAACGTTATGATTGGAATAGAACCGTCAATCGCTAGGGTATCTCCTGTCCCTGTCTCGCTTCTTTGACAACATAATGTTAATTTTCGTTTCGTCCAATCAGAGCGGTCATTTCATTTTGCCGAGAATTTTAATTTTCACTTTTGGTGCTCGTATAGCACGGGGTTGGTGGTCAAAAGACAATTCAAATTCTGGACACAAAATTGAAATTTTGAAGTGACAGAAGAATGACTTTTGACACAGTTGTGGCCAGAAGGTAATGGTCGAAAGTGAAAATTAAGCTTTTCTCTTTCTCACAATTAAAATTATGTTAAGAAAATTAGAATGTTGTCAGGATAATTCGAATTTTCTTTACATAATTTTAATTCTGGGCTTTTGACTCTAGTATGCCACCATACACACAGACACAAATGATCTCCCTTACCATGAGTATCTAACTCCAGGACATCATGCTGTATATTCAGACTTTTGAACAAGTCTTTTATCTGAAAAAATGTAAATGATATTATAATTCCCATATGAAAGAGCTTGCCCAAAACACAGGCCTTTCATTACAATCAGGTGACTACAGATATACCACACAATGAACAAAACTACGGTGTAATTTATCATCTCTGACACTTGTATAATTAGGGTGCACTGTCATAACCACCTGTTACTGTTGTATCAAACAAGACATTTCAACTGACATACCTATGCACAACAGGTGTAAACAGACCTGGTTACCCCCTACACAAGTCTTTAGTACCGTAGTCTGGATTGCTGAAATGAGTAGTTTTGGTGTGAAATGTGTAGTCCTATTCATTAAAACCATCAAACACTGTTCACTGAAAATGAGTAGCAATCCAGAATTAAAGAGCATTATTATCAATTTTGAAGAGTAGTAGAGGTCCAAATTGAGTAGAATACTATTAAAAAAAAGGGTAGAGTAAACAGGTCTGTGTAAAGCACATCATCAGATTGGTGACACTCAACTTTCTTTAAATAAAAACGTTAAGCCATACAAGTCAAACAGAAACTGAGCTCACAGGGCTTTAAAACCTGAATTGATATGCTTAGCTACAATCTAGTCTTGGGAGTTAAAATTTCAGGGTATAGAGTATAATATATAGTGAGAATTCGTGAGCTAGTCGTTTAGGAATGCTTGAGGTTTGTATAATGTGTATCTTGTTGTTGCTGCTGTTTATTAGTTTAATGTTAGTATGAATGGTGAGTGAAAGCGCAGTGAGTTGCTTAGCAAGATTATGCACTATATTATAAGCACTATTCATTATTAAAGGAGACAGTCTCTATCGCATTTAGTGATTTACTTCTTACCCAGGTCAATTGAATGAAAATGCAACTTAAAAGCTATGAAAACGCAGTTCTTGTACTTTTTACACAAACTGAGCCTGAATACACCTGACACACAATTATCAGAAATGAATTATATCTTATATATTAATATTTCATCCAGTTTCTTTGGGAATTCCTGAAGATATACATAAAAACCCACATTTTAAAGAGGAAACAGCTAAATTCTTGACACAAAAATGGGTAGGTAGTCTTACTTGAAGACCATGAGTTTGCTGTTTTTGATCTTTAATCATAATAATTATGAAATTGTTTACATTTTAAAGAAACACCTAAATAATGAAAGAAACAAAATTGACCTTGGTGCAGAACAGGCCGGTTACACTTCATAAATATACATTTGTTTAAAAATCCACATCTAATAGAACATGACAACTGTCCAGCTGACCTTGGCGCAGAAAGGGCATGTGGTCTTGCTGAAGACCATGACCTTGCTGATGTTGATCTTCTCCTGCAGGAAGGCCAGCAGGTCTCCAGACTGACTGGTGGGCGGCATCCTGGCCCCTCAGACAACTGACCGGTACTGATAGATGTCTACTTCCAGAAAAGCGGTATAGAGTTGTAAGGCAGTTAGCTGTGTGAACACAGAGATATGAACAGGCATAAGATTATGTAAATGCAAAGCTTCAGATTGTCTGCAGTGCAGGCCCGGGTCAAAGATCCAAACTGACCCCCCATTTTGTGTAGCCATGGGTCATATGATTCATGAAGTCTGACAACAATCTCAAGCTCTGACACAAAATACTGGCCCCTTTTTCTGTTTTCTGGCCTTGGTTTTCTGTGATCAGGGGTCATTCATATGACCAGTGAAGTTAGAAAACAATCTGACTCTTCTGAGGCTCTGATTCTGTTCTAAAAACCACTGTATGAAAACAAAGAAGAAAAAAAGAACAGTAAAACACTAACCAAACAGACACCGAGAGTGAGACAGATTAACAGGAATAAGGATGAATTTGTAAAGAGCAAGTACAGTAAAAAAAATTAAAAACACACACACAAACTAAAAAAATAAAATAAAATAAAACAGAAACCCTGAAAGTGAAGTATTGAAACTTATGAAAGGTTTCATTATGTTCTCAATTCTGCCCTATAAATGTATGAAGGTGAAAAAAACCCACACAAAAACTGTGATGGAGTTGTGAAAATTTCATGACTACAGCAGTGTCTTGATCTTCTACCCTGTAACTCTTTAAACTGTTTGAAGACAATGATTAAACATAATTTCTAACCACACACAAGACACGGTTAACTTACAAGTTAAAGCTTTTAAACACAACGCACAGATTGACATCCAACAAGTTTGACAAACCCTTGGCTTAAAAAACACCCTTCAAGTAACTTCCAGTTCAAGTCAAACTCAACACTGACTGAAAATGTGTGTGAAATACCGTCACTAAAGTAACAGGATGAACAAATGTACATCTCCCACGATGACACAGCAGATATGGGACACACCTCAACTGTAATAACTCTAAAACAGGATGAGGTGTTCTAGTACTTCTACTTGTAACTGATTTGACTTAAACAAGGGATTGTCTTCTCATTGATGCTAAAAAAAGATTGAGAAACTCCACTCATAAGGCTTCTTGGGTCTTACAATTACATTGAGTTACAAACATATCAACACAGTAAATTATTGCATCACTAATTAAGCAGGATCTTATTATTTAACACTACAGTGAAAATTGGGTTGGTTGGGTAAAAAATGTGTGTGTGTGTGTGTGTACTGTGTGTGTGTGTGTGTTGTGTGTGTTATGTGTTGCCTTCTCTCTCTCTCTCTCTCTCTCTCTCTCTCTCTCTCTCTCTCTCTCTCTCTCTCTCTCTCTCTCTCTCCCTGTATGTCTCTCTTTGTGTGACTGTGTCAAATATTTTCCTTCTTTCTAACAAGAATAATGTAGCTCAAATGAATAATAAAACCATATTTTCCTATTCTTTCAACATTATTTAAAACCCCCAAACAGAAGTCATATTCTAAAATTAAAATGAAGTCACCATGTAGTACTAGTATGTACTTTATTAAAAATAAGCACAAAAAACAGCGAAAATGTATGTTACCATTAATCCTACATGTAGGGGCCTAACGTAAACCTGCTGTGCCTGAACAGCTTATAAACCGGTCCTTATCCCTTTCACCGCCAACGTCGCATTTTTGCACCACAATGATTTAACACCCATGTGCTGTCAGGACCTGTTATCCAAAGACCCTATTCTCTTACTATAGGCCTTACTTTAACTATGTCACAGAGGAATCCCCAATATTACAGACAGATTTTTGTCTCTACCAAGGTAAGTTTAATGGACATGAAAAGTGGCTGGCGGCGAAAGGGTTAAGCAACACTGAATGAGTTTCTCTTGCAATACAAATTACAAACAATTTTGCATCTCATTTAACTCCTGTAGCATACATCTGCTAATCTTGCAGTCATTAACGCACGCTGGTGAAGGTCTTTTAAAAAAAAGAAAAGAAAGGAGTTTAATAATTCTTTTAATTGTTTGCCTTGGATGATATATATATATCCTCCCTGTTCTTTAGAAGCCAACATCGGCAACGATCCGATTTTGGAAGAACTCAACTCAAGCCAAAAGAGAACATATTTTAAAGACTTTTTGTAAAAAATTAAAAAAAGGCAAACAAGTAAACTTGTATCCAGGCTACACCTGGAGAGTGGGTTGCTGCCAGTGCAGCACCTTTTTTTTTGTTTTTGCGAACCAGTAAATAAGTAATTAATCAAGAGGAAGTTGTAATATAAGCACAAAAATTCCAAAAGCCAGAGAAAAACTGCACTGAAGCAGTGAAGGACTTCAAAGAGCTGTATGAATCCCTGCGGCTTGAAATATCTGCCAAAAGTCAGCCTTGGCCGAAGAGAGAACCTATGATGAAATTGAAAGAAAAAGAGAAGAGAATGATTAGAGTGAGGCATTACATTGATTTTTCTTTCTCCAAACCTACCAGTGGGCTTGCACCTTGTTAAGTACTGTTAGTCTACTCCAAAGGCATTTTAAGATTAGAACTGTGTGTGTGTCAACTGTCACTGTGTGTCTGTATGTTCGCTTCGTAACTCACAAACCAGTGCACAGAATCGCTTCAAAATTTGTGTGGGGTGTATCAGGGTACACAGATGGTCTCATAAAAAAATTGGGACTGTGCTGACCTTGACCTTGAAAACCGAAATTTTCTTCTTTGTGTATTTAGTGTCTGAGCTGTATTTCATAAACTTGTGGACAGAATGACTTGCAATTTTGTGTGATTACGTATCACATGGCACTTTGGCAGGAATGGTCCCGTAGAAAATACAGGGGAGATCATTCTAAATTTACAAGTGGTCTACAATTTATTTCCCTTTTGTGTGTGTGTGTGTGTGTGTGTGTGTGTGTGTGTGTGTGTGTGTGTGTGTGTGTGTGTGTGTGTGTGTGTGTGTGTATGTGTGCGTGTGTGTGTGTGTGTGTGTGTGTGTGTGTGTGTGTGTGTGTGTGTGTGTGTGTGTGTGTGTCTGTCTGATGGGGAGTTTATACGTGTGAGGGTGTAGCTGGTAACTGGGACTACGTTTATAGGGTGTTACCCTCTTGTTTTGACTTTGCTATTACTTTTTTTTTTATTGTCCATGCAAGTCCATTCATTCTGTCAATGTACGGGAGGCTTTTCAGATGGTTATTTTGGTCTCCTCAAGAGACCTCCAATCCTGTCACTGATCAATACTTTACTAGACTACCTCCAGTTATTGATTGGACTGAACTGAAACCGGCTTACTAGTAGACCTCTACTTAGTATGCTAGTACTCCAACTGCCAGTCAGTAGTCTAAGAAGATCAATAACATGATCATTTCTAAACTCAGTGACATTCGCTTTTCAACACAGTGGCAAAATAATCAAGTGTTGATTGTGGCCCACAATCAATTCGTTGACTGATTAGGCCTATTCTAGCTCATTTGGAGAAGAAGAAAAAAAAAACCACACACACATACACACACACACACACACACAGTGACATACACATACATGTATACACACAGTGACACACACACACACACACACACACAGTAAATACTGCACATTGTGTCTTCAAGTTCAACTCAATACAACTTATTACCAGCCACGAACAAAGAGAGCGAAGCTGGTAATGTTTTTAGAGGTTTCTGCTTGTTTTGAAGAAATTGAACTGATATCCATGTATATAAACACGATAACATTTGAACAGAGGGACCTAGGAGTCTCAAAGTTCTGCATGCGGATAGGTACTAAGGATATCTAGGCCAAGTTTGATAATGAAGGTCATAGGTCAAAGGTCAAGGTCACTGGAGCCGTCAAGGGAAAGAAATCTTGGAGGGACCTGCGAGGCTCAAATTTTGCATGCAAATAGGTAGCAGGGCTCCCAACCATCCCACAAAACAAGGGGTCCCAGGGACTCCTTCACCTATAGTATAGAGGGTCCTACTCCTAGAGGAGGGATAGAGCCATTAGAGGGTCCCAATGACAGTCACATAGTGAACGCTAAAAAATTAAAAATAATTTTTCTAGTGCATCCCTGCACATTCTCTTAGAGGGTCATTTAGAATTATAGTACTTCATAGACCCCCAAATGGGGGTCCCTGGGAGCCCTGAGGTAGTTAGGATAGGCCAGGTTAAAAAAATGAAGGTCATTGGTCAAAGTCACAAGACATTTTTTGCAAGACAGACCAAGGGAAACAACTCTTGCCTTGAAATAGGCCACCACTCTGCAACTTGTTACTTCCCTCCACTTGTCGAAGTCACCTGTTGGTGTGCGAGTCCGTGTGGTTGACATGGTTTTCTCATTCACTAATTTTGTCAGTTGATATGAGGCTTAATGTTAGGGTTGTCATCTCTCTTTCTCACATACAGTTGTGCGCAGTGACTATACATCATTTGATTGGATGACGGCAAGCGGACATTTCAGTCACTTAAAAGTTGTTTCATGAAAACTAACCCTAACCTTGTCATAACCCTATCCGAGAAAGGCAAAAAGTTGTTTCTACTGAGTATATTCAGTGATAATGTTTAGTGTGGGGCAAACAAAGTTTAACCTCTGCAAGTGACAAAAATAGCAGCCAGTCAAATTGATGTTAAAATGGTTACTGTGCACAGTTCTATGTCTCTTTCTCTGTCTCTCTCTCACCCCTGTGAAATAAAGGTTAGGGTTAGTGTGGGTAATTGTGACATGTCGGCATTTGCGACACCCGTTCCAAACTTTCACTTTCAACACACTGTATCTTCAATACTTCTGGGCGAACACAGTTGCTCTAAAGTGTTTTCTGTGGGCTAATGAATATGCATTTCTTTAAACCAATCAAAATGACCGAAAGCCTCGTACTGTTTCTGTGGGCTAATGAATATGCATTTCTTTAAACCAATCAAAATGACCGAAAGCCTTGTACTGTGTTGTGTGTCGAACGCGTCGTCTGCTGCCAACTTTTTCACGAGAAGGAAACACACTGCTTCATTGTATTGGATCAGTGTGAAGTATAATTTTACAGTGTGTGCTTTGCAATGCTATTTTTGGGTTACTATAACTATAATATAAGATCGTAGTTCATTGTTCAGCTTTTAAAATGATGTTTTGATGCACATTTTTTTCAAAATAAATAACTGAAGTTACTGTCGCAAATGGACACACCAAGTTTGCTGGTGTGTGCATTTGCGACAGCCCTATTTGATTGAAGTTTTCTTCGTAAAATCAAGTAAAGACCACTGCAATCAGTGTGTCTACGTGTTTCTGTATACATGTATCTGCGTGTATTTGTGTCCCTTTGTAGAGCGTGTGTGTGACACAAACTGTGTGTGAGCGTATGTGTGTTCATGCATGGGTTCGGTAGGATCAGAAGTTACAATTCTATCAGGGTTTGCAGTAGCCTACATAGCATTGTCGTATTTGCACACACACTGTCGCCTTTGAACACATACACCCTTAGCTCATTCAGGCAATTTTTGTGAATATTTAGCTTCTTGTTTGGTTCACAATCAGCTGTAACAGAAGTGGCTAATGTTGAACCTGATACACATTAGCCAATGATAAAGTCCGCCTATTTTGAGAAAACACGCTTGTCGCAGTCAAAATCGTCGCTCGTTCAAATCGGGCGCCCGCTACTATGAGAGTGTCTATTTGCGACATTGAGCATGAACCACTAGGGATAGGGTTAGGGTTAGATTGGAGTACAGAAAAAATGGTTCAAGTAAAGAAAGAGTGAAATTTGTGGTTCACGCTCAATGTTGCAAATATACACTCTCATAGTACTTTAGTAGCGGGCGACCGATTTGAACGAGCGACGATTTTGACTGCGACAACGCTTCTTCTAGAGACTTTCAGAAAATGTGTCGCAATAGCCCACACATACCCTAGTATGTATCCTAGTCAGCCGCAAGGTGAATCACTGCAGCCGAAAATGCTACCGCGCGGCTGGTGGTCTAGCGTCTTTGCGCTCTAGTTTTAGAATACATTTGTTTCAATTTTAGCGGGACATTCTTATGGGCAGTAGTCTAGCCTAGGCCTAGGAAGGCTGAGGAGGGCGCAGATGTTTTCTTGGGAAGTGCTTATCCCCACGACAGTCGTGCCCATAAGCTTTTCCTTCCGTTTTCCTTATTCCCACGACTGTCATGCCGATAATGGAAAGGGGCTGTGGACATTATGGGCACGATCGTTGCGCATGGGCAAAAGACTTTTCTATTTTTAGCTTCGTTTTTCACCGGAAATGGAAAGTAGCGGCTCTGCTACTGGCGGCTATTTAGCCACGGCCTTTGAAAAACTGGGCAAAAGACAAAAACGGCAAGAAAATAGGCCTACCAGAAATGAAATAATAACGGAAGCAAAAAAAATAAAAAAAAAATAAAAAAATGGCGTGCAGGTATTAAACGTCTTTCGTGGGATACGGTTTTTCACCCGTTTTTATTATCCCCACGACTGTCGTGGCCATAAGGTTTTTCACCCGTTTTCATTATCCCCATGACTGTCGTGGCCATAAGGTTTTCATTATCCCGACTGTAGTGGCCATAAGGCTTTTCACCCGTTTTCATTATCCCCACGACTGTAGTGGCCATAAGGCTTTTCACCCGTTTTCATTATCCCCACGACTGTCGTGGCCATTGTCACATGAAAATAGGTAGCTCGTAAAAATAAGTAGCTCGCTACTATGAGAGTGTTTTTGCGACAACCACAAATTTCACTTTTTCTGTACTTTAACCATTTAACTAACCCTAACCCTATCCCTATCCCTAACCCTAGAAAAAAGTGAAATTTGTGGTTCATGCTCAATGTCCCAAATACACACTGTCATAGGTAGCGAGCTACTTATTTTTACGAGCTACCTATTTTCATGCGACAGCCATAAGGTCGGCCGTTTTCTTGCCTCGTGCCGTGGTTTGTTACACACGCCATTTGATGATTTCCTATTTAACGACAAGCACGGCATGCTACTTTTACGACATGGCACACCCAAATCAAACATTTAATTAACACAAAAAAATGTTACGAATTCTTACTGACTGCGGGACTTTCTGTGTCGACTGTTACCGCGTAACCGACGGAAACTGTAACGGCTCACATGACGGACATCGGTCAAGGCCTGAAATAGTAGGATTCCAGGAAGATTCACTTCACCTTAGTGCTTCAGTTCAGGCTCAGCCTCCTCAAGTTTTCATAACGGAGTCGAATGAGGCTAATCAATAGCGGGTAAGCCAAAGTTTGGAGGAAATATTACGGAGACACAGATTGTGACAGAAATATAAAGTCTTACATTCACTTACCTTTCAACTGTTGGGACGTTCACTTCTCGTTACAGGCTCTATCCATAAAGCGCACTCACCTATGATCAGTGTCGCACCGCCAAGTAAGCGAGGTCACGTGCTCGGTTCCATGACGTAGAGTTGTAGGAGACCACTCTCAGGGCATAGGCGCTAGAAGTTATACATTATACTTTAATTCATTATTTCACCCTTTTTGTGATCTGAGCGCCTAAACTACCTTTCAAGCCAGATTTAGTTGTCACAGTTGTGGTTCGTTGCGTTTTTCCGTCTTGTAGGGTTAGCCTTAGGGCTAGGGTTAGGGATAGGGTTAGTATTCCAAAAAGGTTATTAGCTAAAAATGTTCCTAAAATACAGCTTTATGTATGGTAAGAAAGGCAATAACGGAAAAATAGAATTAACCGAGATAGGTAGGGGGGGGGGGGGGGTGGCACATCTTGACCTTTACCAGATTAACAAATAAAGACAAAACGAAGTAGTCTATGAGTAAAAACAAAAACAAACAGAAAACAACCCGAAAAAAAGAAGAAGAGAGAAACAAATTCAAATGCCTGTATCAACAAAATGCTGAATCACTGCAGGAATTCGATCGTGCCCCACGATTTGCACTTTGATGGCAACCCGAGAAACGCTCCGTTTAGACATAGATGTAGAAACAGTTTGCATGTGCTAACGAATCTAAAATGTCCTATTTCCGTCTGTTTGATGTGTCCCACAAGAGAGGACGTGAAGCTTTCATTCATTCTGTTTCATGACGACATGCCATCCAAGTCAATTAGTTGTTTGTTTTTCGTTTTCAGTGTCGTGGGGTTTTTTTTGTGGTCGAGAGAGAGAGAGAGAGAGAGAGAGAGAGAGAGAGAGAGAGAGAGAGAGAGAGAGAGAGAGAGAGAGAGAGAGAGAGAGAGAGAGAGAGAGAGAGAGTGGCGGATGATAATCAATTAAATGATCGTGGGCCCCAAAGAGAAGAAGAGAGAGAGAGACAGACATATAGGAGCGGGTTGGTGAAAGGGGTAGTCTCAGGTGGGTCCGGAGAGATTATGCAGGTATGGACCCCACCCCACCCCCCCACCCTCACCTCCACCATTAAAAAAAAGAAGAGGATATCATTCGATAGTTGCACGACAAAACTGACATCACAAACACCCGGGCCGGAACCCCCCGCACATAGGCTCTCTCTCTCTCTCTCTCTCTCTCTCTCTCTCTCTCTCTCTCTCTCTCTCTCTCTCTCTCTCTCTCTCTCTCTCTCTCTCTCTCTCTCTCTGTGTATGTTGTGTGCGTGTGTGGGGGTGTGCGTATGTGTGGGTGTTACTCTGTGTGTGTGTGCATCTCACTGTTGTGAGTGTTTCACTGTGTGTGTGTGCGTGCGTGCGTGCGTGTATCACTCTGTGTGTCTCTCATTGTGTGTCTGTGTGCGTGCGCGCGTGCGTGCGTGTTGAGTCAGTGTCCATAAATAGCCAAGTTACCGTGACTAGTGCTCGGTCATTGTGGACCAACATTGAGGGAAGGAAATGACCCCCGTCAAGTTAATGACCGGTATGCATTATGTGCAGCCTGGCCGGCCAGTCTGCAATATTTACAGGGCCTCACTTAGCATTCTTCATTTCTCTTCTTTTTTCTCCTCAGTTTCTCATTCTCCCTTCCCCCCCCCCCCCCCCCCCCTCCATCTCCTCATCTGCCCTGTTATTGCTACGTTGTTGTTATTGTTGTTGTTCTTCTTCTTTTGCTTCTTCTTCTTCTTTTTCGGCCTCTTCTTCTTCCTCTCCCTGCTCCTCAATTGAATTACAAGAGGCTTTGCTCACCTTTGAAAAAGACGCTTTTTATGATTTTGTTGACCAAAGATTTTTGTTTGTGGCTCAAGCCACAAACCTATAACTCACTTTGTCGGTCGGTCGGTCTGTCTGTCGGTCCAAAATTGTCGCACATTTTGACAAAATTGTCGCACTTCAAATCGAGGCTACACTTCAAAATTAATTGGTGCCGCTCTTTAAAATGATGTATTTTAAAAGCGTACAAAATAATAAACATACGTAATACAGACACTACAACAGACACGACGAGTATGCGGTGCTTCTTTCGATGAGTATAAGTAGGATACATAGTTTTAAATGTTTTCCGAAAGATATAAAAAGTTACGAAATGGTGCAGAGATAACATTCTGGTTTACAGATTAAAATTATTGAAAAGCCAGGGGAGGTGACTCATGATTGGAGTGGTAAAAATAGACCGCGTGCCACAAACTATTGCGATTTCGCGCTTGTTTTTTTACAAAAGACTTTCTTGAGATTTGCAAAGATTTGTTGTCATGGCTATTGAAATCCGATATAAAAGGATTAGTTCTACTCATATGATAAACTATGCTTTTAACATCAATTTGATGAAAGTCATTCGTGTGTTGTTTGACATATCAATAGGTTTTTGACATGTGAGGAACAAATTTTTTTGGTGTCGTTTGATGCAACTGGTTTTCGTCATCTATCAAAACTGTTTTCACCCTGAACAAAAGGAGATTGGCCGGTGTTACAGAAAGTTTGGACCCCCATATAAAAGGAAGACCATGGTCAATTATCTTGGGAGAAAGTGGACCCAGATCAGTTCTATAGTATTAGGGCGTGTGCACATTCATTACTATTGTACGAGGAAACCCATGCGCTTATCCAATCCGCAGTCTGCAACTAAAGCAAAAGAAAGCAAGAACTAGAGCGTTAAGACGCTAGACCACCAGCCACGCAGCAGCATTTTCGGGTCCAGTGACCTTGACCTTTGACCTTGATTTTCGAACTTGGTCTAGATATCCTTAAAACCTATCCGCATGCAAAATTTGAGCGTCCTAGGTCCCTGCGTTCAAACGTTATAGTGCCAGGAGCTCGGCAGCATTTTCGGCTCCAGTGACCTTGACCTTTGACCTATGACCTTCATTTTCGAACTTGGCCTAGATATTCTTAGTACCTATCCGCATGCAAAATTTGAGCGTCCTAGGTCCCTTCGTTCAAACATTATCGTGTTAACATACGGTCAGATAGTCAGTCAGAATGCACTGAAAACATTACCAGTTTCGCTCTCTTCCTTCGCGGCTGGTAAATATGCGGATGGGAAATATGGATGGGTTTCCAAATAGAGGTGTACATGCCTTCATATTTCTTACTCAGATTTTTCCCCGGAATGGTTTTCCCTACGGAATTTGTCTGTATATGTGCACACGGACTCATAGTAGGTCTACATGTTTCTACGGGGAACAAAATTAATGTTGACATCTATTATTCAGGTGTAATTTCCCCAGGAGATTATTGACTTCAATCTCACTATTCTGCTCTGGTCATCACTAATGTTTTTCGTATAACCGGCTTCTACTAATAATGATGTGAATTTCATTATTCACATTATGGTAAGCTTAACAGAGCTGGGCTAGTGGCGGCAGTTGTCGCCGTGTCATGTGCACACTATTCCACCTGGCCCTGGTTTCACAACGTCTCGTAAAGGCACACGTCTAAGAATCGACGCCATGTCCAGATTTAGTTTCAGGAAGCTTGTTGGGGTGGGGGGTGGGGGTGGGGGTTATGAAGCGTTGGGTGCATATATACTACATGGAAAAAGGCTGTGTGAGGAAATAAAGGGGAATGGTGGTAAGGAACGGGTGGTGGTCATGATAATGAGAACACTAATAGCCTACTATAGTAACAGTGCTGCTGCTGTTGCTTTTGCTGGTGGTGGTGGTGGAGGTGATGATGATGATGATAATTATAGGAGTGCTGGTACACTGTATATCTGCCGGTTGGCTAAGAAACGGCAGAGTTATAAGGCCCCGTTTCCCGTTGGCGCTGCTCTGAGAGTGACGCTCTCTCCCGATTCTCTTCAAATTTGCTGCCAGGCTTTGCCCCGGCCACAGCAAGCCTGACAGCAAATTTGAAGCGATTCGGTTAAGAAACGGCGGAGTTATGAGGCTCCGTTTCCCGTTGGCGCT
>CM065696.1:40041690-40046690 GCA_017654935.2 Phymorhynchus buccinoides | reverse complement strand
ACATGCATGCATGCATGCATGCATACATACATACATACATACATACATACATACATACATACATACATACATACATACATACATACATATACATACATACATACATACATACATGCATGCATACATACATACAATGTCGGTGAAATAGTGTCGCAGTAGCGACCATAGCGACCATATGTTTGGTGAAATAGTGTCGTAGTAGCGACCGTTTTTGCAGTGAAATAGTGTCGCAGAAGCGACCGCATTTGCCGTGAAATAGTGTCGCGGAAGCGACCGCATTTGCCGTGAAATAGTGTCGCGGAAGCGACCGCATTTACGGTGAAATATTGTCGCAGTAGCGACCGTATTTTTGGTGAAAAAGTGTCGCTCAGTGTAGCGACCGTTTTTATTGTGAAATAGTGTCGCGGAAGCGACCGTATTTGCCGTGAAATATTGTCGATAGAGCGACTGTTTTTATGGTGAAATAGTGTCGCGTAGCGATCGTATTTGCTGTGAAATAGTGTATTTGCTATGAAATAGAACGACTGTTTTTATGGTGAAATACTGTCGCGACCGTATTTCACCATAAATCGTGTCGCTAGCGGTAGGATCATCGGTGAAATTCTGTCGCGGCGACCGTATTTCACGGCAGCGACAGAATTTCACCATAGATCGTGTCGCTAGCGATAGGATCTACTGTGAAATGCTGTCGCAGCGACCGTATTTCACGGCGACAATATTCTATACGACACCGGCGCGAGCTCTATTATCTATTATTTTGTTTTTAATTTAGTAATACATTACATTATTTGTAATATTATGGTATGGGTTATCTTTGAAATGATTTTGGACATCACTCTTGGGTTGATTCTTGGAAATTTATTTATGTGTGTGTATGTTTTTATATTTCTGTGCCCAAATGGGGTATGAAATAAATTTCTTGCCTTGCCTCTTGCCTTGCCCAACAAATCACTGATTTGGAAGAGAGAGAGAGAGAGAGAGAGAGAGAGAGAGGAGAGAGAGAGAGAGAGAGAGAGAGAGAGAGAGAGAGAGAGAGAGAGAGAGAGAGAGAGAGAGAATAGCGCGATAGTAGGCTTCGCTACAGTTAATCCTCGCTGAAGTAATGTCCGCTGTGCAGCCGTGTTCTTGCTGGCGGGCATTTTGTGTGTGTGTATAATGTTGAAATTAGCGTGCGTTTGTGGTCCACGCAAATGTAAATCGGGTCATAGCGCGCGCGTTTATAAACGGATGCTGTTGACATTGTGCACCAAGATAGTCACTATCTCCTGGTCATGCACGTTCCAAATTTTGAGTCAATGTCGGGTCTGGTTACGCCGCGGTTTGTGAAAAGGTTAAGCGGCGTATATCGCGCGCGTTTATAAATCGATTCGCTTCCAGTTTGTCATATCCATAGTCATCGTCCCCGGTCATCTATCTTCCAAATTCGAAGGCAATCCGTCAAGAAATACCGGAGATACGGACGCCGAGAGGCCGGCGGATACGCGTTTCGCGCATTTGCCAAACCGCGCAAATGACACGGCCGCCTCAGTTGCCGTTGCCATCGCCCCGTTAGGGCTCATAGCAAATTTGAAGCGATTCGGTCGAAAAACGGCGGAGTTATAAGGCCCGTTTTGTGTTTCACACACACACGCGCGCGCGCGCGCGCGCGCGCGCGCGCGCGCACACGCGCACACGCACACATACACACACACACACACACACACACACACACACACACACACACACACACACACACACACTTGCCTTTTTATTATATGATGATTGACGAAGGGAGCAGGGGATAGTTGGCGTACAGTGTGTCACCCTTGGTTGGTTGGTTTCTTTCTTCTTCTTTTTTTTAATGTATGATTATGTTGTTGTTGTTGTTGTTGTTGTTGTTGGAAGGAAGATGAGAGGGTAACTGAAAAAAAGAGAAGTGATGAACAGAACAGAAATAATAATGAGAAAACAATTGAAACCTGAAAATCGATCGCCAAGTTTTAAATCTGAAATTAGCATTCGAAAGGAGGTACTTGAACACTTGAAATATGTCTTTTGTGCATTCTGTAGTATTGCCTAAACACAGTTTTTCATGTAAATGAAGTGGACTGAACCGGGTGAACATGAGACATGGCCTCTTTGTTATTTTTAAAATCACTTATCTGGTGTTAAAAGTGATGGAAAGATGGCTTTTTAAAAAGCTTCTAGAGTTGATTTTCATTTGTGTTACATAGCTATACTTTGAAGCGGGGTTGCATCAGAACGTAAGTTGACTACAAATAGTGAGAAGAATCGCTGCAGTCATTCATTGATATAGTAGACTGATTTGGCAGTGCTCCTTGCAGTCATTCATTGATATAGTAGACTGATTTGGCAGTGCTCCTTGCAGTCATTCATTGATATAGTAGACTGATTTGGCAGTGCTCCTTGCAGTCATTCATTGATATAGTAGACTGATTTGGCAGTGCTCCTTGCAGTCATTCATTGATATAGTAGACTGATTTGGCAGTGCTCCTTGCAGTCATTCATTGATATAGTAGACTGATTTGGCAGTGCTCCTTGCAGTCATTCATTGATATAGTAGACTGATTTGGCAGTGCTCCTTGCAGTCATTCATTGATATAGTAGACTGATTTGGCAGTGCTCCTTGCAGTCATTCATTGATATAGTAGACTGATTTGGCAGTGCTCCTTGCAGTCATTCATTGATATAGTAGACTGATTTGGCAGTGCTCCTTGCAGTCATTCATTGATATAGTAGACTGATTTGGCAGTGCTCCTTGCAGTCATTCATTGATATAGTAGACTGATTTGGCAGTGCTCCTTGCAGCATTTTGCTTTACTCTAACATTTTCATTTATCAGAACTTATTACAGGTTTTCCCCCCGTGTGCTTATTCCATGTGAGGCGACGGGTTATTCACATTCTATGTTGTATGCAGAATATAGTCGGAGAAGCAGCTCTATATAACGGTACTATAACCTTGAAGTTTCTCATAAATAATTTGTTATTGCTGTTTCTAAATCTTTAATGTCTGTAGATAGCAAATCCGTTGGGGGCCAGCAGGGGCCAGGTGGGCTAACTCGGTAATTGATGATTAAAAGATGGCACTGACAGGTTGGGTCAGTGCCGCTTTTCATGCTACGGGTAAGGCGACCTGTACCATATTGTTCTGACTATAAGGCCATACTTTCCCCCCAGACTGAGCCCACTGAGCCTTATAATGTGACTGATAATATAATAAGAAAATATAATAACAAAATCTGAATTTTGTCAAATTTGGGGGGCACGGTGTATGGTAAGGTACACCTTATAGTCCGAAGAATATGGTAGTTGCGTGGGGGTGTTAACATGCAGTCAGCAGCTGCAGCTAGCTGTTTGGCTGCTTCATGTGGCTGCTTGCACCGCTTTCCCTAAACAAACCTAGCCTTCGTGGGTCAGGGCTTTGTTCTAGGGAAAGGAAAGTAACGAGTTTAACATAATGGATATTTCTATCACGCCTGTATTTGTATGTGTTCATTTCTACTTTGTCTCTATTTTTTACTCTCTGTTTCGTTTGTCTATCTGTCTGCCTCTCTCTCTCTCTCTCTGATCATTGTTTTTTGTCTTAGTCTTGTTTTTGTCCCAGGCCAAGGACAGATGGGAAGATTGGAAGAATAGGCTTGGCCGAAAATCTCAATTCTTGAGAAATACAATTTTTCAGTCTTCAGTCTCTCTCTCTCTCTCTCTCTCTCTCTCTCTCTCTCTCTCTCTCTCTCTCTCTCTCTCTCATCCCCGCCTCTCTCTCTCAACACCCCCCTCTCCCTCTCTCTCATCTGACTTTGATTTGATAGCAGAGGAGGCAAAAGCTATTCTGGATACCTTGGCAAAAATGTGTTTATGATAGTGGAGATGATCTAACCAAGATACATCACCACTCTGTCTCTTCCTCTCTCTCTCCCTCCTCTCTCCCCCCCCCCCCCCCCCCCTCCAGTCTTTCGTTGAAACACTCATAATACTGCATGTTTAATCATTAAGGGCAACAACTTCTTGCTTGCGTCAACCACTAGTAAAAGATTTTGAGCTGAATAAAAAGATGTTCCTTAACGTTTATCTTGATGATTTTCATATCAGGTCAACATCTCTCTCTCTCTCTCTCTCTCTCTCTCTCTCTCTCTCTCTCTCTCTCTCTCTCTCTCTGTCTCTCTCTCTCTCTAGCTCTATGTTGTTTTTCCTCCTCAGTCATTCCCTCTCTCTCTTTCCGTGTCAGTCTGACTTTCACTCTGCTTGTCTGTCTGTCTGTCTGTCTGTCTGTCTGTCTGTCTGTCTGTCTGTCTGTCTCTCTCTCTCTCTCTCTCTCTCTCTCTCTCTCTCTCTCTCTCTCTCTCTCTCTCTCTCTCTGTTTTGTGTTTGAGAGGGGAAGGGGAGCGTGCTGGTGAACTAGAGAGTGGAGGTGTTAAGAAATTGAATATTTGGTGAATAATCTTATTTCTTATCTTGGTTCTATTGTTATTTCTTTAAGACTAGACTGTTTTTTCTTTACATGCCAACTAAAATGGTATCTGTTATTTGACAGTACCCACTTTGCCATAAGGGCTTACACATATGCTAATGGCAATAAAAAAAATAAAAAAACTATTTGATTTTATTTGGTTCTCTCTCTCTCTCTCTCTGTCTCTGTCTCTGTCTCTGTTTTATCCCCCCCCCCCCCCCCCTAGTCGTTGTTTTTAATGATTTGTGTAGCTGTGACGAGGTAATGGGTTAAAAGGCTAAGTCTCTAGGGAAGACTTTAGAAAATTTGCCTTTAGCCCACTTCTCTAGGGTATGGGAGATGAGCAACTTTCCCGGCCCCTTTTCATCTAATAAATTTATATTTGTGCCCGGGTTCTGGCTCGTATGGTTGTAAGAAATACAAGTGGTTGAATTGCTCTAAAGGGCAGACAGAGAGAAGTAGGGTTTTACATGAAATTACAAGACTCCCACTCTCATCAGTCTGACCAAAGGGTTCAGGATTATTTGACACTTGTATTTTATTTACTCCCA
>CM065696.1:39848843-40041190 GCA_017654935.2 Phymorhynchus buccinoides | reverse complement strand
GATGCCGTGATGGTAATGCCACCAAGGCCGGCCATGAAAGCGTCTGGACAGGTATTTTCTGCCAAGGCTGCAGGAAGCACATCCCCTCACGGCCTCAGTGTACGAGGGAAAAGAGAATGGTAAGGACCGGGTGAGCTGTCCTTTCTTGGTAGAACCTCGGCATTTCCTCTCGTTCCTGATTGCTGGGGCGCAGGTACTGGTTTTGGTCTAAGGCAACCAGCCCGTTGTTGATCTTGTGCAGTAGGCACAGGCAGTTGATCTTCCTTTGCTCATCTAGAGTGTCCCACTGAAGCTCCCCTAGCATTTTCTCAACGCAGCCTGGTGTCTTATCTCTGTAGTTGTTGCATGAGAACCTGGTTGCGCCTGCGCTGTACCATTTCTAGCTGGCGTAGGTCCTTCTGAAGATGAGGATCCCAGGCAGTTGAGGCGTACTCCATAATGGGCCGTACCATGCCGATGGTGGTGTAGAAGTGGCCTTGACTTTGGTGGTACAGTCATGTTCCTGCGCAGAAAACCGAGGGCTCTGTTTGCTTTTCCTGCTGTCACCTCAGTGTGTTTTGACCAAGTCAAGTTGTTGTTTTAAAAGAGTGATGTTTGAAGGACTTCATCATGCAGGGTGTAGGATGTTTCATGCACCCGTTTGGTCTTACTTGGCATCATTCTAATGACTGTGCACTTGCCTGGGTTGAACTCCATTTGCTACTCTTTCTCCCACTGCTCAAGCGATGACAGGTCTGACTACAGGGCTTGTTGGTCTTTGTCTGACAAGATGGTACAAAACAGGAGGCAGTCGTCAGCAAAGAGATTGGAAAGGAAGAAAAGGGGAAGAGAAGGGGAAGAGAAGGGGATGGACATAATTTGGGGGAGAGATCTGGACAGGGGGAGTTGAGGTAATAGAAAGGCGAGGACAGCGATGGGGGGGGGGGGGGGGGGGGGGGGGGGGAAGAAGTGGGGGGAAGAAGTGGGGGGGTGTTGTGTTCAGATCTGGGATTTGAATTCCTCCACCGAGGCCGATGATATTGTTTCAAGTTCCACTCACTCACAATCGTTTCTATCACAAATGTTCAAAATTCAGTACATACTTTGCAATGGATACGCTCCTCATCCTACTCCCTCCCCCTTTCTCATGTGTGTGGGTACGCACGCACTTGAATTAAAGTTTTAGAAATAGATAATGTTCCTATGATAATTTTCATTTCATTTCCTTGCAGAACATGTCAGGAACCATGGCAGCCATGCTGATCATCAAGCTTGTCTGGTCACTGGTGATGCGAAGACAATAATATGCAAATGTCCTAGAAACATCAACCCTGACGCTTTCTTCTGAAACCACCTATCAGCATGGGGAGGGAAAGACAACTGCGGCCACCATCGTCAATTTTCATTACGGCTTCCATATTCTTTATTTGCCTTCATCACGCAAGAGCACAGTATGCAAAGTCTGCATGTAAGGATTTATTGTTTGTTGTTTTTATTATTAATGTAAGGATTTACCTATGATTTGTTGTTTTGCAAGCCTGTGTCTGATAATTCAGAGACAAGAGAAAACATCGTCACAGTATAATAGTAAATATATTAATTACTGAAATAATATATTTTCTTTTTGTTCTGTATTTATAACTTCTGACATTAATACAGTTTGTAAGTAAAATTGTTATAAGTATAATCAAATGAAATCAAATCAAATCAAATGTGTTTATTGTCTTCAATGAAGAAAAACTGGCGGGACATTATATAATAAACTAAGACATAAAATACATGCATAAAAGCACATGTTATTCACATAAACCAATTAAGTTTGTCACCCCCACACACCCCGCCACCACCCCCACCCCCACACCCCCAATAAGTAAACATTAATAATAAAGAACACCATAATGATAACATCACAGCAAACAGTAAAATATAATAAAGTAATACTATTCAGTACACACACAAGCACTCACACATGCGCGCGCACGCACACACACACACACACACACACACACACATGCGTGCGCATGCACACACACACACAAGATACAGAAATAAATGTGTTCATAAAATGTGAAAAAGGCATATAAATAAAGAAAATAATCCAATGTATTGAAAACCAAATGAAACGGATGGCACAAACAGAAATCTCTGAACAGACAGACACGCAGGCAGGCAGAAAGACAGACAGACAGACAGACAGACACGTACACACACACACACACACACACACACACACACACACACACACACACACACCAACTTGCATAATGGTAAACAAAGCAAACAAATGACATTGTTTGTAAAGGGAAAACAATATCACAATTTGCATAAAAATTATAGGACTGAAATTAAACAAGCATAAAAATATTTTTGGGAGAACAACCCAAGGTGAAAATGGATGTACAAAACAAGTACTGTGTGTAGAATAAAATAATTTCACAGACTAAACCGTCCCCCTACACCTCCGCCTCTCCACCCCCACCCCACACCTCCACCCCCACCCCACACCTCCACCCCACCCACACACACATGATAAAGCATCAGTTTAGTTAAAAGTAAGCAAGCATAGGAATAATTAATTGTACAAATCAAATACTGTGTGTAAAATAAATCAAATGTAAACTATTTCACGGACCGACTCCCCCCCCCCCCACACACACACACATGTAAGCCATCAAGCTAAAAGTAAATGAAGAACAATCCAAAGGTAAAAAAAAAAAAAGGTGTGCAAAACAAATACTTGTATGTAAAATCAAATATAAATTATAGCACAGACTGAACCGTCCCCCTCTCCCCCTCCCACCCCCCTCCTCCCCTGCTCTCCCATCCTCTCCATGCACACACTAACACACTCCTCTAAACATCAGGACCATGATAACGGAACTAATATGCTGCTAATAGGAGAGATACTTATAATATTTATTTCTGTATGTGATTTTGTTTGCCTGTGCACAAGACATGTTCAAGTATGTGCTCCTTGCATAAAAAAATACATTTATGCTAGCATCCATGGTCAAGATAATCTAAACTACTTGTACAATAAGCTTACTCAGAATCATACTGACAATTCTGATAATGTTGATTCAAATGTCTGCAGTCAGTGTCTGAAGCATCAAGACTCAAAATTTGTAAATTATATAGGTAATCACATGCATACATGCACACACACACAGTGACACATACGCAGACAGGCACACACACTCACACACGCAGTGTCTGAAGCATCAAGACTTAAAATGTGCAAATTATATGTAATCACACACACACACATGCACGCACACACGTTAGGTGGATATACGTGGATCACTGTTAGGTGGATAGACGTTAAATTAAAGAACAAACACACACATGTACACACACAGAGACAACCTCAACATTAACGTACTGCCCTCCATGATGTTTTGCAGATTTCATGGACACTGCCAGTGATTGCCGATACTCAGGGTCGGGGTACTTGTTGATTCGCTCGGACGAGGTGGTCAACATCAACAGTCGCAAACCCACCAGCTCCAACTCTGACGTGCAGTCCTGCACTCTGCGTTTTAACCCTGAGGACGACAGAGACATCATCGATGTGTCCTTCACTCATCTGATGATTTCCGATGATGATGTCACCTTGCGTGTGGATCTCACTGGAGCTGGGGTGAGAGAGAGAGAGAGAGAGAATGAGAGAGAGAGGGAGAGAGAGAATGTGTGTGTCACTGTGCATGTGTGTGCGTGTGCGTTTGTGCACATGTGTTTGTTTTTTCTCAATAGTTGTTTTAACTTACATCAGGCTGCTGTAATGTTGGGATTGTAGGCATCAACAAGTGTAAATTTATTACCAAAATAATAACAGTAAATTTAAAAAATGCATCTGTTTTTCATGATGTTTTTTTTTCTTCTCCAAAGTATGCAGTACAGCTCAAAGTTTCACATCACAAGAAAGCATTTTTTCATCACCAAAATATAAGGTGACCCCTTAGCATTTTAGAGGTATGTTTTTCACATTAGCTCTGACCCTCCTGGTTTTAAAGACAGGATTAATGCTGATTACAGTCGTACACACTGAGCGCCGGAAGCAGCACGCCAGCCAAGATGCAGTCGACCAATGGCATCGCCACCATCAGCCTGTCACGCCTCAGCCTGGACGATCGCGACTACTCCTTCGGAATTGTCATTCGAGTTTATAAAGGTGAGGGTTGTGTGTGCTGTTATGCTTGGCAGATCTGCAGAGAGAGAGAGAGAGCTTTTATTTTTAACTGTATTTTCTGTCTGTTAAATCTTGGGAGGGGAAGGGTCCTGTCATATGTAAGGTACGGTAAAACCTTGTACTGTTGTAGTACTGCTATCCTTTGTTTTGTGATGGCAGAAATCGATTACATGTCTATGTCTATGTCTATAATTACTTCTAAAAGAAAACACCCTCATTTTAAATGTGTGAACATTTTAGCATCATCACTTGTCAGTGCAATGCAATTTTTGACTGGAGTCAATATGATGATACTGTCGTTGTTATAAGTTGAGATGGTTACACACCTGGGATTGGTGACTAGATTATCACACCACCACATTCAAGTGATTCCCATCCTGTTCTCTCTCTCATCGATTGCAGAGGACGACAACCAAACGGCCGATGACGAGAAGCCTCTGGGTGTTGGCCTGGTGGTGGGCATCGTCGCCGGCATCATCGTCTTCCTCATCTTCCTGGCCATCCTGGCCGTCTGCTGCTACCGCAAGAAGAAGGAGCAGTACAGGTCCAGGGGCATGGGCGAGCACAAGGTGGACCTGACCTCCTCCTCCTCCTCCTCTCCTCCCAGAAAGTTTGGCTTGGACAACGCCACCCACAACGGAAACTACCTTCCGCGCCAAGAGGAGTCCCCGCCCACTGTCAGAAAGCAGCCGCTGAACTCGCAGACCAGACCGTCACGGTATGATGATCCTTCCGATTCCGAGTCTGATTCCAGGGAGGATGAAGCGAGGATGTCCAACGGCCGTCCTTCCAGAGGCGGCGCTGTGAGGTATGAAGACGAGAGAGAAGATGAGATAAACAGGAGGAAACCTGACCAACAGGGACTGAGGAGGAATTATGAGCCACAGGGACTGAGAAGGAATCCAGAAGTGAGGAATGAAGGCAGACCAGAAGTGAGGAATGAAGGCAGACCAGAAGGGAGGAATGAAGGCAGACCAGAAGGGAGGAATGAAGGCAGACCAGAAGTGAGGAATGAAGGCAGACCAGAAGGGAGGAATGAAGGCAGACCAGAAGGGAGGAATGAAGGCAGACCAGAAGGGAGGAATGAAGGCAGACCAGAAGGGAGGAATGAAGGCAGACCAGAAGGGAGGAATGAAGGCAGAGCAAACCAGTCAGATAGAGAAGCCAGCCAGGCACAGAGTCGGATAGCTTTTCCCCCAAAGTCGCCCATCATCACTGCGTTGCAAAGCAACCTGCGATTCCGCGCGTCATTACACGCCGCCGAGCAAGAGGCGGAAGAACGAGCGCGCAGGATCAACGGAGAAGTGCATGACACAGCCAACGACTCTGACGCATCCTACACAGAGACGTGGAACACCACCTTTGACACCAACTTTGACGATGACCCTCGCCCTCCGGCAGGGAGTTTCATCAAACCCCCCACCCTCCCCACTGTCCCCATGTCTCCCAGAACTCCGGAGAAACAGGAACACACGGCCAGTATCCTCCGTGTGCCGCGGCCGTCTTCATCCTCCTCAGAGATAGAAAACCTGCAGAGTGGGGATGCTGCCAAGGCCAGGGTTTTCACCAATCCAGAAGGGAAGGGTCCCTCCTCATCCAGTGAGGTTGTCCCCATTCGGGTGCAGGATCCTCACTCGCCCAGCACCAAGCGCAAAGCACAGCCCCAGCACACACTACGCCCCGACCGCAACAAAAATGTGGGCTCTTTTCACGAAACCCCCCTAAAAAACTCTGATAACTCCCAGACATCTGAATCGCCTCGTCCCAAATCCAGGTCTCAAAAATCCACACCCAGCAAACCCAAACCCAAACCCAAACCCGAAAAATCAAACGAAAACAGAAAACCTAAGGCGAAGAAACCAACAGAATCAAGAAAACATGAAGAGGATGAAGATGAAAACCCCTCACGCAGGGAAGCGAAGAACAAAGTGAAAGAGGAGAGGGGAGAGTATGAAGGCCGGTTCAAGAAGTCGGACAGTGTCAGAAAGAGCAAGTCCAAGTCGCCTCGCATCGGTCGGTCTCGCAGCACCGGCACTGGCCTTGAGGACACGGACTCCATCGGTCAGCCATCCACACCTAGGGGTTACCGCGCTGTGCCCCGGGTCACTGCCGACGACTACGAGGACAGTGATGTGGAGAGCAACTACAACCGTGAGTATCAGTTGATAATTCAAACTATAAGTAGATAGGTAGATAATGGTCGACTTAGCTCGCTCCTCTCATCGCGCGGTGGCACTGTGGTCGGTTGGGTCCAAACCTAGTGGTAGCCTTTGTTGGGGAGAGGGAGAGGAGAGACTCAACTCTCCTCCATACTTTGGACCCACTCAACCGCAGCACCGCCACGCGGTGAAAGGAGCGAGCTAAGTGGCTCATTAATAATAAATATATAAGCTATAAAGTAGATAAGGTATATAATAGGCACTATAAGGCTGGTGATATGGACAGTAAACTATAAGTATAGCCGTGTGCATGATATCAATTGATAATCCAAACTACAGTGAAACCTCCCTTATACGACCTTCAAAAATCATCCAAAATTAGGTCTTATAAGGGAGGTAATTTTAATACTTGCAAAGAAGGGCAATGTCTCAGAAAAGTAGGTCTTATGTGGGAGGGAGTCTTATAATGGGAGGTCTTATAAGGGAGGTTCCACTGTATAACTTTATAAGGCTATAAAGTAGATAATTAGAACTATAAGGTAGAAAAGTAATAGGAACTATAAGTAGTATAAAGTAAATAATAGGCACTCTAAGGCTGGTGATAATACTGATATGGACAGCAAACTATAACTGTGTATCAGTCAGTTAATTGATCCCTGCTCGGCTGAAAGATAATGGACAGCGTTTCTTTTCTTTTAATTTTAATGCTGGGGTTTTAATTAGGTTCAACTGTCATTTCTCAAAGCAAGATTAGATGCCAATTCATTTTCATAACTTTGAGTTTGAAGAAAAGTTTTAATTTATGTGTGTGTGTTGTGTGGCGTGTGTGCATGCTTGTGTGTGTGGTGTGCTTACATATATGCACGTGTTTGTGTTTAAAACAAGTTTGTATTCTGATTATCTGTAATTCAATTTGTTTCTTTTAATCCAACAGCTCTTCGTAGAACCGGCTCCAAGAACTCCCTGTATGCTTCCCGATCCTCGCTGTACTCACGCAGACGACGCAAAAACTCTGCTGGAGAATCTGTGTACTCCTTCGTCCAGGACGACATGGACCACCGAGACAGAGACAGAGACAGCCTGAGGAGCCATCGGCTCTCCCGGAGAGACAGACCTTTTCGATCTTTAGGTGATCTAGAGATGGAACTGCGAGACCAGACTCAGACCGGATCAGGGTTCGCCAATGTTACCCCTGGTAACAAAAGGGTGGCCAAGAAAAGTAAACCTAGCAGTGTCAGTTCTTCCCACACACAATCATCCAGAACCAAATCGCGCAATTTAGACTCCTCCTCTTCTTCGTCGGGTGTGGCTCGGCCGCGTGAGAGAAGGAACTCTGCTTCGTCAGCCACCGGACGTTCTAAATCAAGAGACAGGGCCAGCTCAGCTTCCTCACGGAGCGCAGGGAAAACCAAACAGAAAAAGAGTGACAGGCAGACCGGGGAGGAAGAGAGGAGGAGACAGGAGAAACCTAAACCAAAGGCAAAGCCTAGGAAGGTCGAAACATCAAGTTCTGGTCATCGAAGCTATGATGATGATTTGGAGTCTATCAGGACAGGGATGACGGGGCCTGTGGACCATTCTTCCGCTGTGGGGGGCATGCAGCCACAGCCGGGGGGGTACTTTCCTCCTCAAGGCTACCCCCCTGTGGTGGCAGGCTACCCCCCTCACATGGCCTACATGCAGGCCACAGGTCAGCCCATGATGATGGCCTACCCTCCGGTAGTTGGCGGAGGAGTCCCTCAACAACACCCTGCTTCAGTGATGGCCAACCCAGGGCCTCAGCATTCTGCGGCTGTGGTGTCCAACCCAGCGCCTCACGCGCCCCCTCCTAACGTGGTCCTGGGTGCTTCAGCAACTGCCGCCAAGCCTTCCAAGTGGGACATGCTGTGCAAGATGACCGGAGGGGAGTCTGTCAATGAAGGCGATTTGAACGATTCCGCCTCACTGGCTGGGTCCGTGTTCAGCAATCCCTACGCAGGTCACCAGGCTCTTCCTGGCTCTTCCTCGGCCATGTCGGACTATGCTGCCTCCGAGCAGAGTGTTCCCACAATGCCCCACGCTTCTCGGAGTCAGGCTTTTTCGCGTGCCGGGAGTAAGAAAACTGCCTGGGAGGCTCTGAAGGAAATGACGGACCAGGAAAGCCAGTACGCACCGTCGGAGAGTAATGTGTGATGATACGCTTTGTATGGGTGTGTCCCACTGAGAGAGTTTGAATGTGAGGAAAGTGGTGTGTGTGTATGTGTGTGCGCACGTGTGTGTGTGTTTGTGTGTGATAGAGAGAAAGGCATTTAGAGAGAGAGAAAGAGAGAGAGCTAGAGTTGGACACAATTTGTTGGTAGTGTTTTATGTTGAGAGTATATATCAAATTATTGTAAAAAGTATCATCAAATGACAAATATCTAAAGTGTTTTTAGATTCATTTGATTATAGAAGACCATTGCTGTTGACGGGACTATAAACAATGTAAAAATAAAATGATTAATAAAATATCAGACCTCGATTTTATTTATATTTTAAACTTAAAGAGCAAAAACTAAAATGTGTCAAAATACTAATTTGTTCCAATGTATTTTATCAGAAGTAATAAAAAAAGAAGCCACAATTGAATATTCCGGGATAGGGTGGGGGGAGTTTAGAGTAAAATATACATCAAGCACATCATAGTAAAACTAAAAGCTTAAGATGAATATGAGAGTGTGTATACTGTGCAAGAGAGTACAATGAATGATAAAGATAAGAAGCTAAAGAGTTAGTGTGTGTTATGTTGCTGTATAAAAACATGATTTTTTGAATATTTCTGATAAAATATGAAAAAGTTTTTATGACATGGTGTGAGTGTTTCATCTTTGTCAGAAATTAACCCATCATACTATTACTAGTGCAGTGGGCATGCTTTGTTCATAGTTCATATCCTCAAAAAGTGAGCGTGTACAGTGTTTGGAACTTTTTATCTAACCATATCAAAATGTTCTTTGTGATAAACTTATTGCTTATTGTGTATTGCTTTTGTCAGCTGTGGAGTTAAGTGGAATTCAACATTATGGTTTCGGTGTTTTAGTGTTCTAGTAGTAGCATTTATGAGAAGTTATTATCCCTCTTTCCACATCTTAGTGTTCTGTATGAATTTGTTGTTACACTTCATATTTGTTTGTGTATGCCAAGGTGCTATATAAATGGGACATGTGCGTCTTTACTGTCTTTAAGAGTCTACGACTAATAAGACGTTAAACCAACAATCTCATCATCTTGTTCCATCAGTCATTCAATGGGAAGATTTCCTTAAAAGAACTGAACAGCAGGTCTTTAGAATTAGCAATGTAACATCCTGATCCTGGGGTTCCAACAAAAGTTTGACTTAGTCACTGCTGGAATTTGCACATTAAGATGAGAAATACACTGTTTAGGGTGGAACGACAAGATATCTATTATAATCCTTTTGATTGTTGATTCATATTTCAAGAAGTGTCTTTGTTTTGAAAAGTAAATCATTTCCCATGTACCTACCCCCTACAAGGGGCTTTTGGAATTCCATAAATCCAAAAACTTTAAAATCATAGATTGTCTTGTTTTTCCATCTGATTATCCAAAATGTCCTACATAGTTCTCTTTGATACTGCTTGTTTTTCCATCTGATTATCCAAAATGTCCTACATAGTTCTCTTTGATACTGCAGCCTTGTGGATCAGTTGGCCTTTGTATTTAGGGCAAGATATTTGTCTGGTTTTTTAATAGCATTCACCTGGTTATTGTTATCCTGAGATCAGTTGACAAGATTGACAAACACAGACTTCATTTCTAGAGTGTCCTGAGATCAGTTGACAAGATTGACAAACACAGACTTCATTTCTAGAGTGTCCTGAGATCAGTTGACAAGATTGACAAACACAGACTTCATTTTTAGAGTGTCCTAGACCGGCAATTCCTGTTTACTGGTGCTGGACCACATCCATGTCATGACGATGTCACTCGTGATGTGTAAAAGTTGTTGCCATCTCCACATATGTGCAGATTTATTAACACATGAAGGCTTGTTCTTTGCAATCCTAATAGTGATGCTACATGTAGTAATATTACTTTAAAAAAATTACTTACGGTTGATATTTGGACACTGGCTGCCCTTTCTGCTGTTTTCATTTGTCTGTCAAAAGTCCCTGAACTCCCCTCCACCCCCACCCCCCCCCCCCCCTTTTAAAAACTCAAAACCATTGTGATTTTTATAACAAAGAAAAAATGGGTTTACTTTTTAATCAATATGATTAACAATAAATTCAGGTTATTACTGAATATCCAACATGTAGAAAATGTGTATGCTTTTTTATGTAGTAAAAAGGCATCGTCTGAAAAAAAGAAAATGAAGGTTTTATTTTTCGATGTTCTAATTTTCGGTCTTTATAGAAAGAAAAAAATGAATGTAGCCTGCAGATGCCCAACGTTAGCCGAATGAGTTTGAAGCAATACTCGTAATCGCTTGGTGCTTTGGTTAGTGCTGTAACATGTCAGAAGGCTGTGGCATGTTTCGGTCCCACCACAGGCATAAATTTATGTGTGCATTTTCAGCCCTTGATGGTTCATTTTGTCAAGTCAAAGTCAAAGTCAAAAATACTTTATTATCTCGTTAGGAGAAATTACAGTGTGGTCTCGTACAAGCGCAGTACAAACAAGAAAACATTTGCATGCATTAAAAATGGAAAAAAAGCTAAGGAAAAATGGACAACAAATCATGCTTCGCAAGACATTGGACATATTTAGAGTCGATACAAGCGACTATCAAAACATTAAGAACTGCCATCTTTCCCACCATTTCAATTCTCGCATTCATTTATTCCCCCACACCCACCTGCCCTCCCCAATTCACTCCAAAACAAGGGCCGGTATGACAGAAATCTCATTTACATGGAATGCAAATCATGCGACAGAAAAATCAAGTATACAATGGAAACTTGTAACAAGGAGTAACTAATACTATCAGATACTTCACATACCCTTCAGTCAGTTGCAGTCTACACTTCCCTAGCTATCCACACCCAAGAGTTAAGCCTTAACTTAAGGTGACAAGCTCTTGGTTTACTTGATTGCATATACTTCTCCCCTCTCCCAACATCCCATAAATCTCCTTAACCCTAGGCCTAGCTTTCACATATTTTCCATTCCTGTTCCCAACATTTCATGCGCCTCCCTCCACTCTTTCTCTCACGCACACATACACACGCACACTACTGTGCAGGTTTTTGACATGACCAGATAGGCCAACTAGGCCTAAGCACACACAGAATAACATGTGGAACATTATAATCTTAAGCTAACGGGTCTCTGTATGTTTGGATACTCTCTGTACTTAAGGATTTTTAGTGGTATTGCTATTGAACAAGAAGAAAAATTGCATGTGAGATAATGCTACACCAAAGTCCCATTTCTATCAATTAAAAGAATATGTCACGGGAAAATTTAGATTCCGAATCTTCACGAGTTTGGGAAAATTCGGAATCTTCCCGGGAAAATTTGGAATTCTGATTTTTCCCGAATTGGTCTTGGTAAAATTCAGAATTCTGATTTTCCCAGGGAAAATTCAGAATTTTCCCAAGCTTACAACAAAGTTAAATGAATTGTGTGTGAGAGAGAGAAACTTGAAACCTGAAATGTTAAATAGGATGAACTGAATAAGCATAACAGTCAAGAATGACGACAAACAAAAGTAATAAAAGTTATAATAATGATGATGATGATGATAAATAAACAGCAATATCCAAATGATTCATAATGCTGTATACAGTGTATGTAACAGTCAAATATAACAAAATCCAAACAATATAAAACATAAATCAGAACACATGTTAATAAAGATAAGCTTGCATCCAACCATACGCACTTACACTCATACACACACAAGTACTCGCACACACAACATATAACTATGAGAGAGAGAGAGAAATATAGACAGACAGACAAGACAGACAGGCAGGCAGAGAGAGGGAGGGAGAGAGAGAGATATATGGTTTTATTGTCTCGTGTGAAGCGAAGCAACACGACATTGTGATTCATATTCATATATATGAACCGGTGAGACAGACAGACAAACTGACAGGCAGCGAGGTAGATGAAGAGATGTGCCCTCGCACAATTTTAAGGGGATACGCGGCATACAGGTGGCGCTAATTTTCCCCTTGTGGCTAGCTGTGTTGTAAGAAACACTACTAAAGGGTTTCAGTGAATGAATGACGTATGAATGAGATGATGTAAGAATGAAATGACGAAATTGTGAATGAAATGGCCTACTCTCTCTGTGGTTTCATGAATGAATGACGTATGGATAAGATGACGTAAGAATGAAATGATGAAATTGTGAATGAACTGACCTACTCTCTCTGATTGATCGTGCTAGCATAATATGGGGGACTCACAGTGGTGCAAGACATTTTTTGAAAATATACAAGTTTATTTATGTTTGTGAAAAGTATGTCGTTAAAACGTTTGCATTGTTAGAATATAATGATTATTTTAAACATATTCATTTCTTAGTAACTACTAAAACCGCGTTACTTAAAGAACAAATCTCATAAAACTGTCAACAAAAAAAGTATTAAGGGATATAACTCTTGGCATGAGTCCCGTGCGAAAATAGGGGTGGGGTTAAAAAAGTGTATGGGGTTCAGTAACAAGCACGGAGACATACTGCTTTTTTTATCTTTATTATGCAGAGTATAGATTATTTCATCTATTAGTAAAAAAACCCTAGAATTATTTCATCGTTGAGTTTTTTTCTACAGGCATTTGAACAATAACATTTTAGGGAAATGTTTGTCAGTACAACAATTTTTCAAAATTTCCTATTGACTAAATTGAATTTTTTAAAACTTTGACATAGATTCTAGTACGAAATAGGTTGTAGTATTAGGCAAATTTTATTGAAAGTTGTAAGTCACTTTAGTGTATGAAATAAATCCAGTTTTCAGTAGACCTGATTTTACTCAAAAATAGCCCAACAGAAAAGTAGCACGGTGACCCCAATTTTGTTTCCAGTTTTGACCTTAGGAGTATGTGTAGATTCTATAACAAAAATCTAAATCATTTGTCATCGTGGGAAGTAAATGGCGTGTTAATGTCCTCTCCTTTTTGCTGTCAGATTAAACACTTCATCAAACATTTAGAACACCTGCAAAGAACTTTTTGTCATGGAAAGGTATCATTAAAATCTGATATAGGCTTAATTGATACATTATTTACATTTCATGTAGTAATTTACCAATCAAACCTTTCATTCTTAGCTATATTTGATGTGGAATATTCAACATATAAGATACAAATCCATAATTGAAAATTAGGTATGCTTGTGCACGAGTACCTAATGTATTTCTGTAAAGTGCATTGTGATCACTTCAAAAAATTAATAATTTGGACTCTACATTTTTGTTTTCATTAAAAACTCGAAACCTGTTTTGGAAACGTAGTGCATAATATATGGGCCAACACTGGATGTGTGAAATCTAAACAAATCTATGCTTCTCCGCCTATCAGCATGCCTCACTCTTCCCCTCTCCCTTCCCTGTCTCTCTCCATCTTTCTCTGTCTGCCTGTCTCTCTCTCTCTCTCTCTCTCTCTCTCTCACGCTTTATGATCTGCGCAGATAGGCGAGGCTTAGTGCAATTATGAATGAGGATGTTTAATACTTGCTTAATTTCTTGTGTAATGGATTTTCCCCTTTTTTGTTTGATTTAGCAATTCCTCCTACCCACTGTTAACTTTGACATGGGCAGATGGCCCTGTTCATTATGACATTGTTCATGATCTCTCTCTCTCTTTTTTTTTTTCTTCTCTCTTTCTCCACTGATTTATTTCGTTTTCTATGGCATGCAGCTACTTGCTTGGGAAAATTCTGAATCTTCCCAGGAAAATTCCGAATTTCCCCAAGGCTGGGAAGATTCAGAATTTTCCCAGGAAAATTTAGAATCTTTCCAGGGAAGATTCAGAATCTTCCCAGCCTTGTGAAAATTCGGAATCTTCCCGTGAAAATTCGGAATTCTGATTTTTCACGTTAAGATTCTGATTTTTCCCGGATTCCAAATTTTCCTGTGACATATATATCAATAAATTTTTAATTATTTTGAATTTGTATTGATGAGTTTTTTGTTGATGAAAAAACCCATCATAAATATAAATTGCCATTTTAAAGCGTTTTATATCTTGACCTGTTTTATATGTTAACATGAGTATGCGTATATTACTTTTACTCTGTGAATGAAGAGACTATATTTTTTACCATTTATATTGCATGATTTGAAGAATCACAGCAATGAGAAAAAATGCATAAAATTTAAGCATGCTTAACAGAAAGAAATTAATGTTGTGTGTGTCAAAAAACCACTTTTGTTTCTTTTTAGGGAGTACAGTACATGACTCTAAAATATGTATTGATCCGAGGAAATCTAGAAGCATGTACATTGATGTGTGAAATGGACATAAGTTAAAAGTTAAAAAAGCTAGTGGATACTACTGCTCTGAGAATGAAAAAAAATACAAAAGATATATGAGCTTTGTAGACTTAGGATTATGTATTGTGATTACATTTGACAATACATATATCTGCTTTTATACATTATATTCATATGCGCTGGTAATGCATTTGGTCTACCTAGGCTTTAAAGAATTTGTATAGCATCTGGGAATATGCCATTTATTTTGTCTCTGCTTCTGTTTGCCTAATATACACCCTCCCTGCAACATGCCATTCTAATGTTGCATAATAATAGGCAGCCTCAACATTTTAAGATCGATCTTTCTTTGTACAATATTGAAAATTTCTGCAGTGTAGACTATGGATTTGTTTGATTATCCGTCCGTTAGTTGTTGTCGTTCCCTGGCTTAAAGACTCCAGGGATCATCCCAATAGCTGAAGCAATTGAAGACTATGGTACAAATGCACCAGCTAGGGATGAGAACATTATGTGTGTGACCGTTTTTGATTACCCGACCACGTGAGCAGCCACACTACGACTTCGGAGGATACACATCCGTTAGTGAATCAGTTTACTAATTGACATTAAAGAAGGGTGGGCTGCAGTGGAAGCAACCCCTCATCCAGCCACATCTGCACCCGCTGTGGTAGGGACTGCCACAGAATAGGGTTGATAAGCCACAGAAGACGCTGTTCCCAACTATGACACAACACTGCCCTGGCCTTCATCTAGGGCACACTATCCATGGTGGGCAACGACCGAAGGAGGCCTGCTGACATTAAAACAAACAACACGGCCCTTGCCTTCATCTAGGGCACACTATCCATGGTGGGCAACGACCGAAGGAGGCCTGCTGACATTTAAACAAACAACACGGCCCTTGCCTTCATCTAGGGCACACTATCCATGGTGGGCAACGACCGAAGGAGGCCTGCTGACATTAAAACAAACAACACGGCCCTTGCCTTCATCTAGGGCACACTATCCATGGTGGGCAACGACCGAAGGAGGCCTGCTGACATTAAAACAAACAACACGGCCCTGGCCTTCATCTAGGGCACACTATCCATGGTGGGCAACGACCGAAGGAGGCCTGCTGACATTAAAACAAACAACACGGCCCTTGCCTTCATCTAGGGCACACTATCCATGGTGGGCAACGACCGAAGGAGGCCTGCTGACATTAAAACAAACAAACAACACGGCCCTTGCCTTCATCTAGGGCACACTATCCATGGTGGGCAACGACCGAAGGAGGCCTGCTGACATTAAAACAAACAAACAACACGGCCCTGGCCTTCATCTAGGGCACACTATCCATGGTGGGCAACGACCGAAGGAGGCCTGCTGACATTAAAACAAACAACACGGCCCTTGCCTTCATCTAGGGCACACTATCCATGGTGGGCAACGACCGAAGGAGGCCTGCTGACATTAAAACAAACAACAACACGGCCCTTGCCTTCATCTAGGGCACACTATCCATGGTGGGCAACGACCGAAGGAGGCCTGCTGACATTAAAACAAACAACACGGCCCTTGCCTTCATCTAGGGCACACTATCCATGGTGGGCAACGACCGAAGGAGGCCTGCTGACATTAAAACAAACAACACGGCCCTTGCCTTCATCTAGGGCACACTATCCATGGTGGGCAACGACCGAAGGAGGCCTGCTGACATTTCAAACAAACAACACGGCCCTTGCCTTCATCTAGGGCACACTATCCATGGTGGGCAACGACCGAAGGAGGCCTGCTGACATTAAAACAAACAACACGGCCCTGGCCTTCATCTAGGGCACACTATCCATGGTGGGCAACCACTGAAGGAGGCCTGCTGACATTAAAACAAACAACACGGCCCTGGCCTTCATCTAGGGCACACTATCCATGGTGGGCAACGACCGATGGAGGCCTGCTGACATTAAAACAAACAACACGGCCCTGGCCTTCATCTAGGGCACACTATCCATGGTGGGCAACGACCGAAGGAGGCCTGCTGACATTAAAACAAACAAACAACACGGCCCTGGCCTTCATCTAGGGCACACTATCCATGGTGGGCAACGACCGAAGGAGGCCTGCTGACATTAAAACAAACAACACGGCCCTGGCCTTCATCTAGGGCACACTATCCATGGTGGGCAACGACCGAAGGAGGCCTGCTGACATTAAAACAAACAACACGGCCCTTGCCTTCATCTAGGGCACACTATCCATGGTGGGCAACGACCGAAGGAGGTCTGCTGACATTAAAACAAACAACACGGCCCTGGCCTTCATCTAGGGCACACTATCCATGGTGGGCAACGGCCGAAGGAGGCCTGCTGACATTAAAACAAGCAAACAACACGGCCCTGGCCTTCATCTAGGGCACACTATCCATGGTGGGCAACGACCGAAGGAGGCCTGCTGACATTAATACAACAGACCTGTTTACCCCCTGCACAAGTCTTGAGTAGTCTGGATAGCTGAAATGAGTAGTTTTGGTGTGAAATGAGTAGTCCTCTTCATTAAACCATCAAACAATGTTCACTGAAAATGAGTAATCAGAGCATTATTTTCAATTTTGAAGAGTAGTAGAGGTCCAAATTGAGTAGAATACTACTTGAAAAGAGTAGAGTAAACAGGTCTGATACAACACGGCCCTGGCCTTCATCTAGGGCACACTATCCATGGTGGGCAACGACCGAAGGAGGCCTGCTGACATTTAAACAAACAACACGGCCCTTGCCTTCATCTAGGGCACACTATCCATGGTGGGCAACGACCGAAGGAGGTCTGCTGACATTAAAACAAACAACACGGCCCTGGCCTTCATCTAGGGCACACTATCCATGGTGGGCAACGGCCGAAGGAGGCCTGCTGACATTAAAACAAGCAAACAACACGGCCCTGGCCTTCATCTAGGGCACACTATCCATGGTGGGCAACGACCGAAGGAGGCCTGCTGACATTAATACAACAGACCTGTTTACCCCCTGCACAAGTCTTGAGTAGTCTGGATAGCTGAAATGAGTAGTTTTGGTGTGAAATGAGTAGTCCTCTTCATTAAACCATCAAACAATGTTCACTGAAAATGAGTAATTAGAGCATTATTTTCAATTTTGAAGAGTAGTAGAGGTCCAAATTGAGTAGAATACTACTTGAAAAGAGTAGAGTAAACAGGTCTGATACAACACGGCCCTGGCCTTCATCTAGGGCACACTATCCATGGTGGGCAACGACCGAAGGAGGCCTGCTGACATTTAAACAAACAACACGGCCCTTGCCTTCATCTAGGGCACACTATCCATGGTGGGCAACGACCGAAGGAGGCCTGCTGACATTAAAACAAACAACACGGCCCTGCCTTCATCTAGGGCACACTATCCATGGTGGGCAACGACCGAAGGAGGCCTGCTGACATTTAAACAAACAACACGGCCCTTGCCTTCATCTAGGGCACACTATCCATGGTGGGCAACGACCGAAGGAGGCCTGCTGACATTAAAACAAACAAACAACACGGCCCTTGCCTTCATCTAGGGCACACTATCCATGGTGGGCAACGACCGAAGGAGGCCTGCTGACATTAAAACAACACGGCCCTGGCCTTCATCTAGGGCACACTATCCATGGTGGGCAACGACCGAAGGAGGCCTGCTGACATTAAAACAAACAACACGGCCCTGGCCTTCATCTAGGGCACACTATCCATGGTGGGCAACGACCGAAGGAGGCCTGCTGACATTAAAACAAACAACACGGCCCTGGCCTTCATCTAGGGCACACTATCCATGGTGGGCAACGACCGAAGGAGTTCTGCTGACATTAAAACAAAAAACCACCAAATGTGACAGGAGCAAAATATTGTCCTCCTTTGTCAATCCATGGACAGATTTGTTTAATATTGACATAAAATTAGTATGACATTTTGTGGATGATTGGGATATCAGCCAAAGAGCATGCCATTGCAATACTGTAACTAGCGTGGATAGTCATTTACATACAGAATTGTCACTGCTTTGGGATATCAGCCAAAGAGCATGCCATTGCAATACTGGAACTAGCGTGGATAGTCATTTACATACAGAATTGTCACTGCTTTTGGATTTTGAAGATTTCGTGAACAGGGCATCATGTAAGAAATCATCTTTAAAATTTCAACTGAAGTCCTTATATGAAGACAAGGGTTTTCTTTCTGGAACCATTTGTAGACTACCATTAAAATCAGTTTCATAAAGGAACCAACTTTGGCTGACCTAACTTGTTCATGGGTAGCCAAAAGCCAACCTAAGTTGTCTTCCTTGGTGGAGGTTTGCACCATGGCAGGACTTTAAAATAATATTGTTTCTGTACTTGCCTGCTGACATGTTTGCTATGCTATGTACTTCAAGCAGCAAAACTGTATGTATAGTATCTTATCCTCTGTCAAGGCAGCAAACTGTAGTAAGTTAGCAGCATATAGTCGGTGAAATTCAAAAACCTTGTATCTCAATTTTGGTAGTTTTGAGAAAAGTAAAAAACTTTTAAAAATTAACCGCGTTGACCACACTTGATTAACTATGTGAATATGTTGTTCAAGACATTGCGAGTTTACTCCTGCATTTAGTTAAAATGTCTCAATTTTGTTTGTTTGCTAGACTTGAAAAGAATGAAGATTTAAGCTTTTGTCTTTAACTAGATTTGAATTTGGGACTTATGAGGGTTTTTTTAATTTTCACCACCTCATTTACCCCAGAGAGAAAGTCGTTAGAGATACGAGCTTTTGGTGGAAGGTGGCGGGAAAAATTAGAGAGCTGACTAAACCCCCAAAATCGAGATACAAGGTTATTGAATTTCACCGACGATATATGCTAATCTTTTTTTTTCAATTAAGAAACCCAGGGCCAAATTTATTTGTGATCATAATATTCATGACATTTTAAAAAATCTCTTCTTTTGCCTTGTTTAGAAACTGATGTCACAGTTTGGTGAACATTTTGTATAGTTTGTAGTCTGTTGTGTGTGTGGGTAGCGCGTGCGTGCGTGTGTGCGTGTGAATTCAGTGTATTGTATTGTGTTGGACATATACTAACGATATATTTTTGTCAAAATGCAAATCAAGTTTGTTTTTATTGTGAATGTTGTATTTATAGTGTAGTTTTGTAGGCATCTTTTGTAATTAGTATTTCATTCCAATATTTCATATAAGCATATTTTCAGTTTACCTCTGTACCATGAATTTGCTATGACTTAAAATATTGTTGCAGATCATTCAAGGGTTTTATCTACTTTTTCAGCAAATGATTTTATTTAAAATCGATAAATAAAATGCAAAACAAAAGTCTTAATGGAAATAAAAGAAAATCTTTGAACAGAACTTGTCAGTATTTCATGTTACGAGGGGCGCTCGATATATTTTGCAATGTGGAGATTCTGGTGACATCAGAAAAATATAAATGGTGTCTAGACCATTATAATACAGTGGAGAACTGATAACTCAAAAACGGATAACTCGCAATAATTTTTGGGTCCCAGTATAATAATCTCTATGTTGAAAGTCTTTTTAACTCAAAATAAAATTTCAGTCCCTTCAATTTTGACTTAAGCGATTTTTACTGTACTTACATAGCCAGTTTTCATTATTTTTCATATAAGCGTTAACCCTTTCAATACTAGCCATTCCTCAGCAAAAATTTACCATTAACCTTACCCGGGTAGAGAAAAGATTTTGTCTGCAATATTGGGGATTAATCTGTGACGTGCATAACATAGGGCCTGTCCTTACCTCCTAAAATGAAGAACATAAGGTCACTGGATACCAGACCCTCATTTGATGCCTTTCAGTGACATGGGTGTTAAATCATTGTGGTGCCAAGAGGCGACAGTGGCGATGAAAGGGTTAAGAACATAAGGTCACTGGATACCAGATCCTCATATGATGCCTTTCAGTGACATGGGTGTTAAATCATTGTGGTGCCAAGAGGCGACAATGGCGATGAAAGGGTTAAGCAAAGCAAAATGTCCACCAAAGTGAACGTTGATCCCAAGCTGTGAAAATCTCTTTAATGCCGAGATTTTCTATCCATAAACTTCTATGCTTACTCTCAAGGAAAGACATTCAAATAAATGTATTATAATTATGTTGATAAATTGCCTTTTAGATCTTGCTCAGTCAGAAACAGAAGTTCACAAATGGCTCAAGGACTTTCCGTTTGGCAGAAGAATGTTAGAAGAAAGTGACCGTTACAACTGTCGAGTAGCCGTTGTGGCTGTTAAGACTTGTCGGAAATGATACTTGGATACGTGCTGATGAGATGAAAAACATAAGTCTGAATAAAACCTTGCATGAACACCTGGGTATACAGAAGCGTTGTGACCGTTATTTGCCCTTGAGTTTACTGAAGATCAGAAAAGGGGTAGGGTTGAATGGTGCACCCAAATTATACAAAACATTCAATGGCGACAAGTCTGCCAGCATTTGGGACATCGTGAAAGATGATGCAACATTTATCTGTCAGTATCATCCAAAACCTAAGCAATAATGATCTATTTGGATGTTCCAGGTGAGACGCGGCCAGTAAAATGCTACAGAAAACAGAATAGCAGCAAAATTTACCAAACAAGTAGTTGTCATGATTTTTTCTGAAAAGCTGGTTTGGTGGCTCCAGTTCACCTCCCAGAGAGAACAGCTGTCACAGTAGTTGAAACATTAATACCTTTTTAATTAAAGGCACTTTCGATTTGCCATCCAAACATTGGTACCCGGTCTCCCCTATTTTAGTGTGACAACGCAAGTAACCACACTGCTGCAACTACTTTGGACATTTTGAAAGAAAGCAGACTTTTGCAGAGTTTGGCTGGACTTAGTCCCTTGTGATTTTTTCTTATGTGAAGCATTGGTGAAGGGGGAGGCAAATCTAGAAAGTTGAAAATGCTTGAGTGTTTGTTGAGGGCACTATTTTTGTTTGTGGCACAAGCCACAAACCTATAACTCACTTTGTCGGTCTGTCTGTCGGTCGGTCCAAAATTGTTGCACTTCAAATCGAGGCTGACAAAATCGTCGCACTTCAAATCAAGGCTGACAAAATTGTTGCACTTCAAATCGAGGCTGCTCTTTAAAATGATGTTTCGTTTTCAATACACTGTCGCACGCCACAAACGATTGCGAATCCGCGCTTGTTTATATACATCAGTTGACCTGGTCTGGTGTCATAACTTGGTTTGGTTTGAAAGGATACCCAAGTGTGTGTGTTATAGTGAGGGATACTTCTAAAAGTGTTGCTAGCTAGAAGGAGGGTCCAGTTTTCTACATTGCACAATATATGGATTGCCCTATGTATTTGGTGGTTGTTTTTCATATGAATCTATTACACTGCACTTAAATTTCACAGATACTTACACAAAACAGTCATCATGCTTTTGTTACACTCTTGAACCGAAGTCTGTAAGCTGCCACAATAATTCATATTGGTACACATAAGAGAACTCCAGAGACGCCCATCGTCAAAATGTCAACACTAGTTTAGGATCGTTTTTCGCATCATTTATTCCTCACAACAAAAACCCATTTTTCATTTTCCACCCAATACATTTACCTTCAACAATTATGCATGCATACTTATGTACAACTCAGTCTTTCATTCATTTCAGTTTGATCTACTACAAGCACTCACTCTCTCTATTTTGCAGAACTAACAATGCTCTCAAAAATATTTGTGATAGCTATTGCTATTCACAAACACAAACTCGTGGGCACACACACACACACACAGTCACACACACACACTTTTGACAAAATCACACGCACACACCCGCACCACTTACCATAATCCCTGCATTTCTAATAGAAATAAGGTACATTCATAAATAACACCAAATTTAATCCGCACCAGCAAAAGTCACTTTCTTGCCATCATTTTTCTGTGTTGTCTTTTTCTTCTTTTTTCCAGGAATGTTCTTCTTCTTTCCTCTGCAGCGGGCGGCCTGATCTTTTTCCCATCTCTGTCTGTGCATCATGTAGAGGCGCATGGCAGCTTGTGCATCTTGAACCTGCAACAGCATTTTGTATTTCCTTCAACGGTCACACAGAATCATCTCTGAAATGCGGAATGCCCTCACTTGGAGAGCTTGTCCCTGTTACTGCAGTGCCACCCATTTTTTGGCAAGCTGTATTTTATATTTATAACTGAACGAGGAGGTGGCAGGAGAAGTTCTGACCAACTGAAAACTCCTCTGTTGCCACATGGTTCTATAACATGTGTGAAAAAAATGAAATGTTACGCATTTGAATCAACTGTGTGTTGAGTTGAGTTTTAATCAACTGCAATTATCAAGCTTTAAACTGAAAATTATCTGCCCCTGTTTCGTGCACTGAGATGTGTGCATCACCTACATAAGATTATTGCCCTTGCCTGTCACGAAGTAGTAGTATATAACCACAGAAAATTATCTGCCCCTGACTTGTCATTAGGTGGCACAGTCAACTCAGTCCTACAATTATTACCCTTTTGTGTCGCCAAGAAGTAGTATAAAACCTCAATCAGAAAACATTTATCTGTTTTAGTCCTGTAAATCACATTCCCATGAAAAGGTTTGCTCAAATGTTTTTTATTCACTCAAGAGGCAAGCATGAACACACACACATACACCATTGTTGATTTTCCAAGTGAATCCTTTTGCTACAATTCATTTTTCATCAATTTAACACAACTCACAAAGACAATAAAGATTACTAAAACAAAAGTGAAAAAACCCCACCACCACCAAACGATAGGAAGAGAAACAACACAATGACAGAAACTGTCACTTGGCCAAACCAACCCACCACCACCACACGATAGTAAGAGAAACAACACAATGACAGAAACTGTCACTTGGCCAAACCAACCCACCACCACCACACGATAGGAAGAGAAACAACACAATGACAGAAACTGTCACTTGGCCAAACCAACCCACCACCACCACACGATAGGAAGAGAAACAACACAATGACAGAAACTGTCACTTGGCCAAACCAACCCACCACCACCACACGATAGGAAGAGAAACAACACAATGACAGAAACTGTCACTTGGCCAAACCAACCCACCAACCACACAAACAAACCGACTTGGCTTAAGGCTGTGTCAGATCAATTGACATAGGCTAGAACACCAAGGCTACATCAAAATGTTGTTATGCTCTACATAGTTATGCGGGCATTATCTTTAGCCATGACAAACTCCTAGCATAACATCATCAGTCTCTGAAGTCGGAGTGTGGCTGCCCACATGGTTGGGTAATCAAAAACGGCCACCCCTATCTGGTGCATTTGCACCATAGTGTTCAAGTGCTTCAGGGTACGACAACAACAACACACAAACCAAGCAATTTGTAAAACAAAAAGGGGAAAACGGCAAAACATTTTTAAACTACGGCAAAAAACCTTTTTATTTGACTGAATTCACACTAACCGAGTTGTGTTCTCCTTGCTGCACAGACACCCCAACCACTTTGGCGGTCAGCTTTTTCAACGAAGGGGTCCTCCCCCCAAACAGCTGACGGAAAGGTTTGTACACGCTTGTGTCACGGACATCTCGTTGTGGGTGATCTAAAAACAGCACCTGCACACAATACAAAACATACTGTATTTTTCAGACTCAAATTTGACACAAAATGCTATTCTGAGAAAAAAAAGTATCGCCTTATCAGGCATGAAAACTACTGTTCCAAAAAAAAGAGATTTGCAAGTACTCATTTCACAGCATTTCACATCCTACTTCGCCTTCCGACTCTCAAACACGCCATTCGCGGGTCGTTTCAGCGGCCATTTTTGGCCTGCGAGCGCAAGCGTCACTCATCCAAATACAGACCACACTGTTTGAGAATAACATTGCACTCACGAAAACAACGGAGATAATTTTTTGTGGGTGGAGATCCCTTAAATTACAAAACATATTCGGCGGAGACGGCGGAGCTGTTTTCATGCATGCTTATAGTCCGAAAAATATGGTAGGTACAATCTAGCATTTCGCACATGAAAATCATATTGCTGTCTCACTTATACTTCTTCTGAGCACAAACATGGGAAAAGAAAGCAATAGCTTTTGCACAGGGGAAGAGGGGGGGACAAATCTATTCAATGAACTACATCAAGACTAACTGTGAAATAGCAAATGATCAGTGCACCTATACTTGGGTAAAACAAATCCTGGGTAAGAAAACATTAATTTTGTTAAAAAACAACTCCCATGTACTTTTTTTAACCTTTACCGGACTTCGCCCACAACCCCTTGACACACAAAACATGTTATATCTCTAAAACTATTTAAGCAATCTTCATGAAATTTCATGACTTTGTGAAAAACGTAAATGGCTTTAAGTGTGTTACATTTTATTAATGTGTATAAAATATAAATGACGTAATATGACGCGTCTCCCACGACCCCTACTTTAAAGAGCACTGCAGTGCATGGTGCCTCTTTGACAACTAGGGGTCGTGGGAGACCCCCGCCATCCGGACAGGGATAAACACCTCGGAATTTGCTCTTTGCTGAGTAGGGGGTCGTGGAAGACCCCCGCCATCGTGTCCGTGTAGTCAAAAGCATGATCCGGTAAAGGTTAAAGTAAACAGTGGAACCTCCCTATTAAGACTCCCTCCAAAACAATTTTCACCCATTTTTTCCCCCTTCATATCCGGACCACCTCCCTTTTTGTGCTGATTTTCAAGGTCTTAATAGCGAGGTTCCACTGTATAAGCAAACTTTTCTAGTATACTACATTAACCCTTTCGCCGCCAATGTCGCATTTATGCACCACAATGGTTTAACACCAATGTTATTAAAAGGCAACAAATTAGGGCCCAGAGATGCATCTAGAAATTTCTGAATAGGGGGGCATTGACCCTCTTTGTGTGGGAATTTGGGGGATCTGGAAATTATTAGGTTTTTAAAAAAAATCAATGCTAATTTAAGTTACATACATGAAAAATATACATGGAAGAAAATAATTTGACAACCTGTTGTGAAAGAAATTTTCTTTTTGCTTTGTAAGCACCAGCCACAAAACATTGCTTTTGATTCGCTGTCAAACTGTATCCAAGGTCTGCTTTTTTTCCAACTTTCCCTGAACTCATGCTTTCGCTTTTTGGAAGGTGGTGGAGCGACACTATTAGTACTGGGGTCGTCAGTGACATCACATTCCTGATCCGATGCTTTTGTCATTCGATGAACTTTCCTCATTGTCACAATTTACATCACTAACTGCTGATGAGGAACAAGGTTGTTGATCATCATTACACTCCACACTGTTTCCTTTCTTTTTAGAAGTCACAGTAAAATAGTTCAGAAGCGACGCCATTTTCAGGCGGGCCGGTACTGCGCCTGGTACTGGTAAATGAAAGAGAAAGCCGTTGATTGGCTAGATTATTTATAAGACCCAATCAAAATGCTCATTGTTTGCTGAAGACAATTTATTCAAGAACAAACTTGATTGGTTTATAAGGAATCGAAATGCAGACGCGGAACGACCAAGCAATCTGTTATTTTAAACGATTTTTCGTTTGCGGGATTTCACAAAATTGGGGGGGATTTTCCCGCAGCATATTCATGTTTTTGCGGGAACATAAACAATTTTGAGGCAATGCCGCGCTCTAGATGCATCATTGAGGGCCTGTTATCTGTAGACCCTATTTTCTTGATTTTGGGAGGTAAGGATAGGCCGAATGTCATCATACACGTCAGAGGAATTCACAATATTGCAGATCATTATTTTTCTCTACCCAGTTAAGTTCAATGATATTTTTTGGCTAAAAAACGGCTGGTGTGAAACGGTTAAGCCATCAACAAAAATGGAGAATCTACAAGGCACGTAGTGAGCTCTGGTCAGGGTCAATATAGCAGGGCTGTACCCTACGCTGTCTCCCACCCACACCTGAGAGCTACAGACACCTGCAGTGTTGGGCAGGTAGTGAGCTCTGGTCAGGGTCAATATAGCAGGGCTGTACCCTATGCTGTCTCCCACCCACACCTGAGAGCTACAGACACCTGCAGTGTTGGGCACATAGTGAGCTCTGGTCAGTGTCAATATAGCAGGGCTGTACCCTGTCTCCCAACCACACCTGAGAGCTACAGACACCTGCAGTGTTGGGCAGGTAGTGAGCTCTGGTCAGTGTCAATATAGCAGGGCTGTACCCTATGCTGTCTCCCACCCACACCTGAGAGCTACAGACACCTGCAGTGTTGGGCACGTAGTGAGCTCTGGTCAGTGTCAATATAGCAGGGCTGTACCCTGTCTCCCAACCACACCTGAGAGCTACAGACACCTGCAGTGTTGGGCACGTAGTGAGCTCTGGTCAGTGTCAATATAGCAGGGCTGTACCCTATGCTGTCTCCCACCCACACCTGAGAGCTACAGACACCTGCAGTGTTGGGCACGTAGTAAGCTCTGGTCAGTGTCAATATAGCAGGGCTGTACCCTATGCTGTCTCCCACCCACACCTGAGAGCTACAGACACCTGCAGTGTTGGGCAGGTAGTGAGCTCTGGTCAGGGTCAATATAGCAGGGCTGTACCCTATGCTGTCTCCCACCCACACCTGAGAGCTACAGACACCTGCAGTGTTGGGCACGTAGTGAGCTCTGGTCAGTGTCAATATAGCAGGGCTGTACCCTATGCTGTCTCCCACCCACACCTGAGAGCTACAGACACCTGCAGTGTTGGGCAGGTAGTGAGCTCTGGTCAGTGTCAATATAGCAGGGCTGTACCCTACGCTGTCTCCCACCCACACCTGAGAGCTACAGACACCTGCAGTGTTGGGCAGGTAGTGAGCTCTGGTCAGTGTCAATATAGCAGGGCTGTACCCTACGCTGTCTCCCACCCACACCTGAGAGCTAGACACCTGCAGTGTTGGGCAGGTAGTGAGCTCTGGTCAGTGTCAATATAGCAGGGCTGTACCCTACGCTGTCTCCCACCCACACCTGAGAGCTACAGACACCTGCAGTGTTGGGCACGTAGTGAGCTCTGGTCAGTGTCAATATAGCAGGGCTGTACCCTATGCTGTCTCCCACCCACACCTGAGAGCTACAGACACCTGCAGTGTTGGGCAGGTAATGTCGTTCTCACCTTGAGGTCATTCCGAAGGGCGTGGCCCACCAGAATTTTGTCCTTCAGCAGCTCACTCACTTCTTTCTGCACCACCAGAAAGTCCTCAGCTGCAACACAATGCTTCCGTTAGCACAAATCAATGCAGTTCTCAAAATACAAAGATAACAACACAAGTTCTCTCTGTGTGTGTGTGTAAAAGTGTGTGTGTGTAAATGTGTGTGTGTGTGTGTGTGTGAGGCTGAGTGTGAAATTTTTAATATTTTAAATAAAGACGTTAAAATGAAAATGAAAAATCACACAAACAAAGGCAAAAAGACTATGCATGGCATTTGTGATAAATAATTCTCATTTTGTAATTATCCTACAGCAAAATGATAGTTCCATTGTACCCTATTTTTCTGACTTACTATAAGGCGATACTTCCCCCAGACTCAGACCCCTGCACCTTATAATATGACTCATAAAATAGTAAAAAAATAAAATAACAAAATCTGAAATTTGGGTGAAATTATACAAAGATGCACCTTACAGTCCGAAAATATGGTAAGTATTTAAAACATTTTTTTTAATGAAGATACCACAGCAGCCTAAACTTATCTGATTAAGGATAATACAATTACAGTTGAAGATTAAAAAATTCTTTTCTTCTGACATAAACGACCCAAAAAAATAAAACCCACAAAAAAACAACCCCAAACCATAACAACCTAGCACCTCAGCAAGAGGTAAACCCACAAGACAACACCAATGTCGGCTCACCCTCACGCAGGTTGTAAGGGCGAACACCGCTGACGTGCGTGCGGTAGTCGGTGACCTTTTCCCGCGGTCGGACAAACTTGTCGTAGACGCAGTGACCGTGCTGGTTGACCAGGGACGCCCGGGCCAGCACGCTCTCCGTGCCCTCCCTGCCCACCCCCACCATCTCACAGTCCATGGCTAGGGCCCTGGTGGCGCTGAACAGAAAGGGGGATAATCAGTGACAAACTCACATAGCCCTGCCCACCCCCACCATCTCACAGTCCATGTCTAGGGCTCTGAACAGAAAGGGGATAATCAGTGACAAACTCACACAGCCCTGCCCACCCCCACCATCTCACAGTCCATGTCTAGGGCTCTGAACAGAAAGGGGATAATCAGTGACAAACTCACACAGCCCTGCCCACCCCCACCATCTCACAGTCCATGTCTAGGGCTCTGAACAGAAAGGGGATAATTAGTGACAAACTCACACAGCCCTGCCCACCCCCACCATCTCACAGTCCATGTCTAGGGCTCTGAACAGAAAGGGGATAATCAGTGACAAACTCACACAGCCCTGCCCACCCCCACCATCTCACAGTCCATGGCTAGGGCTCTGAACAGAAAGGGGATAATCAGTGACAAACTCACACAGCCCTGCCCACCCCCACCATCTCACAGTCCATGTCTAGGGCTCTGAACAGAAAGGGGATAATCAGTGACAAACTCACACAGCCCTGCCCACCCCCACCATCTCACAGTCCATGTCTAGGGCTCTGAACAGAAAGGGGATAATCAGTGACAAACTCACACAGCCCTGCCCACCCCCACCATCTCACAGTCCATGTCTAGGGCTCTGAACAGAAAGGGGATAATCAGTGACAAACTCACACAGCCCTGCCCACCCCCACCATCTCACAGTCCATGTCTAGGGCTCTGAACAGAAAGGGGATAATCAGTGACAAACTCACACAGCCCTGCCCACCCCCACCATCTCACAGTCCATGTCTAGGGCTCTGAACAGAAAGGGGATAATTAGTGACAAACTCACACAGCCCTGCCCACCCCCACCATCTCACAGTCCATGTCTAGGGCTCTGAACAGAAAGGGGATAATTAGTGACAAACTCACACAGCCCTGCCCACCCCCACCATCTCACAGTCCATGTCTAGGGCTCTGAACAGAAAGGGGATAATCAGTGACAAACTCACACAGCCCTGCCCACCCCCACCATCTCACAGTCCATGTCTAGGGCTCTGAACAGAAAGGGGATAATCAGTGACAAACTCACACAGCCCTGCCCACCCCCACCATCTCACAGTCCATGTCTAGGGCTCTGAACAGAAAGGGGGATAATCAGTGACAAACTCACACAGCCCTGCCCACCCCCACCATCTCACAGTCCATGTCTAGGGCTCTGAACAGAAAGGGGGATAATTAGTGACAAACTCACACAGCCCTGCCCACCCCCACCATCTCACAGTCCATGTCTAGGGCTCTGAACAGAAAGGGGATAATTAGTGACAAACTCACACAGCCCTGCCCACCCCCACCATCTCACAGTCCATGTCTAGGGCTCTGAACAGAAAGGGGATAATTAGTGACAAACTCACATAGCCCTGCCCACCCCCACCATCTCACAGTCCATGTCTAGGGCTCTGAACAGAAAGGGGATAATCAGTGACAAACTCACACAGCCCTGCCCACCCCCACCATCTCACAGTCCATGGCTAGGGCTCTGAACAGAAAGGGGATAATTAGTGACAAACTCACACAGCCCTGCCCACCCCCACCATCTCACAGTCCATGTCTAGGGCTCTGAACAGAAAGGGGATAATTAGTGACAAACTCACATAGCCCTGCCCACCCCCACCATCTCACAGTCCATGGCTAGGGCTCTGAACAGAAATGGGGATAATCAGTGACAAACTCACACAGCCCTGCCCACCCCCACCATCTCACAGTCCATGTCTAGGGCTCTGAACAGAAAGGGGATAATTAGTGACAAACTCACACAGCCCTGCCCACCCCCACCATCTCACAGTCCATGTCTAGGGCTCTGAACAGAAAGGGGGATAATCAGTGACAAACTCACACAGCCCTGCCCACCCCCACCATCTCACAGTCCATGGCTAGGGCTCTGAACAGAAAGGGGATAATTAGTGACAAACATGCATAAGGATTCGTTAGAAAAACTAACATAGTACAGACCTTTGTCAACACAAACCACACGAAAATCACTGGCACATACACACACACATACTCATGGGGTGGATACACACACACACACACATTGTGTGCATGCGTGTGCCGCAAACACACACACATACACACTAAAATACACATACAGACACAACACAACATGCACATAATATTACACACACTTTCTCTCATAAAATTAAAAATCTTCACAAATTTTTTTAATGTACACAAAAACAAAAAGCTCAAAAAAATGAAAAAGCACTTGATTCTAAAAGTTATGAGGTATTTGAACTTTAAACCAAAAAACTTTATATAATGGAAAAAATAATTTCATTACGCTGACTCTATCTCACCTAAAAAATATATAATTTTAAAAAACCAACCTACTTTTGTCCACAACTCACACTAAGACTTGATCAGTATTATAAAACTTATTATTATTATTTATTGGCTTACCCTGGCTAAAAGTCTCCAGGGATCACCCCGACAGCGGAAGCACTTGACCACTGTAGTACACATGCATCAGCTACAGGTGAGAACATTAAGCGTGTGACCGTTTCTGATTACCCCGCCATGTGAGCAGCCACACTCCGTCTTCGGGGTATTATAAAACTATGCTTAAGTCCAAACTTTTTACAGTAGGTAAAGACCTTTTCTACAGTCCATTTATAACCGTTGTCGCAAACCTACTGGAGTGACTTACTGTGTGACAGGATTCTTCAGCAAGAGAGGGTCTTGGTTTCCCTGCTGACTAGCGGGCCTCTCCAACAGCAGTTCATCCACACCGTCAAACCAGATCTCATTTCTACACAGATTTATAAATAAACAAGCATGACAACGATACAGAAACAGCAACACACAGCCCTGGCATGGCCTCAGTAGGCAGCAGAGAGCATGCAACATGATCTTCAGGACAAGATGTAAAAAAGCTGTTCAAGCTTATTCTTTCATCCTCATTAAAGGGACACCCTGACAGATGAGTTTTTGCAAGAAACATGTCGAGATTACCAGAAAGACAGCCTTTTCAAGGATCGGAACACTCACTTTGCTTTGGTTTCCTATAAACCAAAACGGCGATTTCTCCTTGGCAGAGTTGCCAGTGAGAGAAGCCATTTTGGACGAGGTGGGTGGAGAACACACAGACTGGTTGAAGTTTTTTCTTCTTTGTAGTGCAGTAACAAAAAAAAAGGAGCTATTTCCTTTGTTGTGAGCAAAATTCCTTTTGGTAAACTGTAAATAAAAGGGCTTGTATTGTGGACATTTGATGATTTTTGTCTAAGCGACTCAGGCGGCCATTAGAAAAGAGAAGGCATATCTCTCACTGAAAGAATATGACTTCCAGCACCTCCGCCAAGGAGGAATCGCCAATTTGATTTCAAGGAAACCAGAGTAAAGTGAGTGTTGCGATCTCTGTAAAGGGTGTTTTCCTGTTGATATTGATGTGTTTCTTGCAAAAACTCATCCTTCAGGGTGCCCCTTTAAGATTGTTTTGACTTGACTTGACCCATCAACCATAATACTGTACACCAATGTCTGCATACACAGTTCAGTCAATGATCCAGTGTAATCATGGCAACAACAGCAACAAAAAGTTATAATTAAACCCCCCCCCAAAATTCTTTGTCCAAATGATGATCCACAAGAAGTCCAAAGTTGAAAGAAAAGTTTTCATTTAAGATGATATATGATATATATATATATATGATACCTCTCTCCCCTTCCTAAAATTATTATTTTTAAATCTATCCATTCCATCAGTTCTGAGATTAGTTGTCAGAAGTCAATCTAATGGACAAAAACAAACACAAAAAACTTTGGCATAGAACAAAGACACAACCTTCTTGGCGGAGACTGAATAACAATTTATAAGGAAATAGATTCCAAAAGGTATCAAAACTGATACTGTGCACACACATTGTACACACAAAGACAGATAAACAGACATATAAACAACCTGTTTAGTTCAGCGGTTTGTTCTTTTGTGTACCTTGTCCTTCAGTGGTCATTTCTTTATTTTTTCGAGACAAATAAATACATTGACAAATACCTAATAAGAATGATTAACACACTACAGACACTGACACAGACAGACACACACTCACACTAAATCCATCCATATCCTGGGGGAGGTTTTTGAAATAAAATGACTGACATTGACATACTTTTCTGCTGTCTGGATGGTTTGGGCTGCCTCTGTTCCATTCACTTTTCCCCCACCATACTTTCCACTGGTCGCCTTCACATCATTCTTTCTTGATTCCTCCTGAACTCTTCTTCGTTTGTGATCATGCCTTGCTGTGGACTCTGCCTTCCTCTTCTTTGTCTGTGGCTGTATAGTCTGAAAATCAGTCAAATTCATGTATCTTTAACCTACAGTTTACATTTAACTTTAACTCTTCTAGCGCTATGTGTTTTTTGATGTTCTTGGTTGTCCGTTGCAACTGACAAGAGGGGAGTAACTACAGCCGAAACCGTTGATAAGAAACTCGCTTATAATCAAGCAATTAATTTTCCCCGGTCGAACTCCTTTCTTATGTATTATCAAAACTCGGATATAAGAAAACCGCTTATAAGAAAACTCGGTTATAATCAAGCAAATTCGTTCTCCCATCCGCGATGTAAACTCGGATATAAGAAAATGATTTCATACGAGGGAGTTGGTTTGCAGTTCATTTTCTTATAAGCGATTTTTTTAAATTAAGGCATGAACTGAAAGGATGTTCCAAAAAATGCAATTGTTCCAACAAAACAAACAAAAATGAGAAAAATTTACGTCAGAGCAGCTACGTCACAGACACTCTAACTGGCACAGGCACTTGATTGCAAGACTGAGTTATTTTTGTTCCTTAAATTTCATACTTTCCTTCAGTATTCCGTACAAAATAAATGCTGAGCAGAAGAAATAATATGAATGCCTGTACTTTTGTGTTAGTCGTAGTGAGACTAGAGTAGCCTACCTTAATATAGAAAGATACAGCCGAATCCGCTAATAAGAAAGTCGCTTATAATGAAGCAAAACAAATTTCCCTGCCGAACTTCTTTTTTCTTATCTATGATCAAACCTCGGATATAAGAAACTCGCTTATGAGAAAACTCGGTTATAAGCAAGCAAATTCCTTCTCCCATCCGCAATGGAAACTTGGATATAAGAAAATTATGTTATACAAGAGAGTTGGTAAGCGAATTACCATTGACAACATTTTCTTAAAGACCCACCAGATCAGGTGTCAAAATCACGGGTTCCACGTGTTATCCATCTTATAGCTAGTACGAAATCTTGTTTTGACCAGGTTTGACTCCCAAAGAAATGCCCCCAAATTGAAAACGAAACATTTTAAACAGCAGCCTCAATTTGAAGTTGGGGGAATTTGTATCTGGGTCACAGCTACCCAGAAAACCCCCCAAGGGACTTAGTCGTGTTGGGTCAGTGTGTCTTTAAAAGTGAGTTGGACCTGAACTGAAAGGATGTTCCGAGAAAATTGAAGTAATTCCAAAAAGGGAAAATTTACCTCATACCAGTCTAAACAGTACATGCACTTGATTGCAAGACTAATTGAGTTGTTTTTATTCCTTTATTCCATACTTTCCTTCAGTATTCTGTGCAAAATAAATGTTGAGCAGAAGAAAAAAAATATGGGTGCCTGTACTTTTGTGTTGGTGGTAGAGAGACTGTCCATCCTTTTATTTTCAGCAGCAATGGCAGAAAGGAAAAGGCAATCCATTTATTTAAGAAGATAAATACAAATGACTGAATATGTGGACGAACATCCACATAAACAAAAGCAAACGATTGATGAAAAGCTGCATAGGTGGACAGTAAATGGTAATAGTTTAGTACAAGAAAGGTGAAGGCGTATGCATTTGATAACAGTAAAAAGAAGAAAAAAGAGGTTGTTAGTTGAGTGGTTGTAGGCACCTTGAAATCTTCTTCTTACTAATCTTAGTAGACGATTTTGATTTTATGATGTAAGACATAATCAAATTAGGAAAAAGGATTTTCTCTTCGTTTTGTTTTTCTGTCTTTCTTTTCTTTTCTCTTTTCCCTTTTCCCCCATTCAATTTGGTTATACGGAAAAAAACTTCAAAATGTTTTCTTATGTCCGAGTTTCGGATATATAAGAAAACTCGGATATGGTAATAAGCAAAAAAAATCATCTCCCTTCGATTTTCTTATAACCGAGTTTTGCTGTATTTTGATTTTTTTTATGTAAAACATGAGTCATAGATCGCAAGTTTCTTTATTGTCCATGGCATTGCACAAACGCAAATACAAAATTGTCTTCCATTGTGTAAAATGAGTTATACATCCAAATTAGAATATTGATTTAAATGATAAAAAACAAGAAACAGAAATTTACATTTAAACAAATATGTTACTCTCACACCACACCCAATCATTCATCTGCTCTCCGCTATCTTGCTCGCTCATCATGCAACTCACACCACGTCTGCCTTCATGTTTGTTTTTAATTTTCTGTTCTATTCTTTCTTTTTTTCCTCCTTTGTTTTGCATTTTTTCCTTTTTTCATGCACCAAATTAGGTAAAAGCATTTTCTCTTCGTTTTCTGTTTCTGTTTGTCATTTATTTTTTTCTCTTTTTCCCCCCTTTTTTCCCATTCAACTCGGTTATAAGAAGAAAAAATCAAAATGTTTTCTTATATCCGAGTTTCGGATATAAAAAAACCCGGATACAAGAAAACAAAAAATGATCTCCCTTCGATTTTCTTATAACCCACAGCATTTTTCTCCAGTACTGAAATCGCCTCTTTAATTGAGCATGAAGTCCCGCCTACAAACCTGACGTCATCCTAACTAACCAACCCATTTAGCTTGACTGACAACTAGCATGTGACTCAGACAGGGTCATAAATGGGTTGTGATTAGCATATGGCCACCAGGCTGACCACCAACTCAGGTGATCTTGTGACATAGTGGAGTTTTTTTGCAGGAAGTTTTGTTGGAAAGATTGCTTATACTATAATAATAATAATAATGGAATTTATATAGCGCTCTTTCTCACATGAGCTCAGTGTGCTTTACATTGATAACAAGAACATTAAAGGCAAACAAATAATGAATCATTAGAAAGTAAAATAAACACGATGATTGCACGTAACGTTCTCTTACTTCCTCACACACACACACATACACACGCACGTACGCACGCCTGCATGCATGCAGGCACACACACACACATATACTATTCCATTAACAAATGTTCAACTGGTCAACTGTTGTGACACAAATGTAAATGACTTTAAATTATTTCAGCCTTAATGTAACGGAGCATTTGATAAGCTGTAGCTCAAATATAATTATCCTGGAAAAGTTGGGGTAGGTGTAGAGGCTGAAAGCACAGTAGAACGACTTTTGCACTTATTTAATCAGCTTTATGAATCGTGTGAATATTAATAGAAATGTTTACAGTACATCGTCAGCGCGCGACTATTGCATGGAAATAAATGGTAAACAGCTTTACCCATTTCAGGAATTCGCCAAGTTCGTGGACTGTGAACAGCGTAATATGTGCGAAGGTTGATCTTTTGAGGCAACCTTTAGGCCTACAGATGTAATACAATTTAACTACACCCATGGGCACGAACACGGAGAACAAACAAGCTTAGATTGAATACAGACAAACACGCTATTACATGCAAGTCATGGCGGTCTGTAATGAACTGCTGATGTTGTAACAGGGCAGCTGCGCTATAGGGTGACATCCCCGGTTTCAGCTACTTCAAAGACTTGCCAAGCACACCGTGGCTGTCAACACCACCATCCACTCCCAGACCTGATTTTTTTTTCATCTTTTATTAAAGGTGCCGAGAAGAGGGAAGGGAGGGGGTGAATGTTGAAAGTAAAATACTAAAACATGTTGTGCTCCCTCTCTCTCTCTCTCTCCTCCCCCCCCTCTCTCTCTCTCTCTCTCTCTCAGATGTGCCCTCCCTCCTCCATCTTCTCGGTTGTTTCCATTTTCCGTTCTTTCCTTTCTTACTGCAGATTGGGTCTATCATTTGCTATATTTAACACTAATTTTCATCCATTTACATAATGAAACACATGCATTCAATAATAGTAGAAGATAAAGGCAAGACGGAAAACGCAATGAACCAGGACTGTGACAAATGATGCGGTGTACTGCACTACATAGGGGAGGGGGGGGGGGGGGGGGTCCTATTACATAATGATCTTTATCATGACTGCAATTAATTATTCAAGAAAGATAATTAGCTGAAAAGGTTAATAAAATACAGCTTAATGTTTGGTAAGAAAGGCAAGTTTCAAAAGGCGGGGATTATCTGAGAAATGTAGGGGGGGTGGCACATCTTGACCTTTACCGTAAGTGGTGACAGGATTTCACAAAGGTCACAATTTTCAATCATCATACCAAGGAAGGCTGTAGTGCCTAAAGCCTTCATGCAAAGAATCTGCTAAATACCATCAAAAAGAGTTTAAAAACCCCCAAAACATTTCCCCCCTAGAAGTCACAGAAGGGGGGGGGAGGTTAGTGGGTGAGAGGGAGGTGGATGACACGAAAGGAGACTCAGAGAGAGAGTGGGGGAGAGAGAGGGGGTGGGGGGAGGTGGAAGCTATGGCAGCAGAAATCAATTCGAAGAAGGCAAGCAAGTTGTCATGATAGTGTTCAATTTCTTCAAAGGACCGTTACATAAACAGGGCCCTGGGGGAAAGGGTGATAAGGGAGGGTCATAAAAACGTGAGGGAATGTGTACCATGACTACTAATGAAGGCAGTGGACAAGCGGGGATGGGGTGGGTGGTGGTTGGACTGGTCGGCGATGAGTAAAGAAATAAACACGTCATAGATAGATAAGAAAACCAGGGCTGATTGACTTGGAAAGAGAACCGACAACCTCACTCTCTCTCTCTCTCTCTCTCTGTGTCTCTCTCTGTCTCTCTCTCTCTCTTTCTCTCTCTCTGTGTCTCTCTCTCTCTCTCTCCGTGTCTCACTCTCTCTGTCTCTCTGTCCGAGTCTCTCTCTCTCTCTCTCTCTCTCTCTGGGTCTTAATTGATAATAATTTATCTTGGTCTAACCATGTACAAACTCTTTGTAAAACAATTTCCAAGAAAATATATCTTCTATGCAAAATAAAACACTTTCTAAACACAGATTCACGCAAAATTTTCTTCCATGCATACATTGATTCTCACATAAACTATTCATCTACACTCTGGGATTCAGCAAGTGAGCAAACCCTAAAGCCACTGCATAGTCTCTATAGACGAGCACTGAAATTAGTCTTACTAAAATCATCGAGTCTTACTCAATCCGATTATGTATCATTAGACATTCTCCCTCTTCATTTTAAATTAAGATATAATAAAGCAATATTTATGTTCAAAATTATGTCAGGCTATGCTCCTCCTTCTCTACAAGAAAAATTTCAATTCAACATGAAACATCTTCCTCATAGACTGATGTTACCTCTTCCCAAATTAGATTTATTCAAATCTAGCTTACAATATGCAGGAGGTCTCCTTTGGAACGGCATTTCTTCCCAATTTAACGTTCATGTTTGTTTAAACACATTCAAAAAAAGATATCATCAAATACTCATGAACGAACACTCTAGCTCATAATATCCAAGAATGTCTACTTAATATCCTTTTCTAAATATCTCATTTGTTATAATACATGCTTATGTGTTAAGTTTTCTTTTATGTACATTGTATTTACTATGCATTATTTTTCCTGCATATATTGCTTCATTTCTTCCATTTTATTCTGTTCTTTTATTTTGACCTCCCTCTCTCTGTCGGTATCTGTCTGTCTGTCTGTCTGTCTGTTTGTCTGTCTGTCCTTGTCTCAGTCTCGTTAATTGATGTAATTTATTTTATTTATATGCCTTGCACGGTGCGTCCGTTTGTGACCTTGATTGAAGGTTGAGTTTTTTTCTTGTATTTTGCGATGTTTTTTTAAAAAATTTGTATTTTTAAAATTAATTTTCTTTTGGTTCTGAGGGCCGGATGAAAAAAAGCCGGTTTAATGTCCTTATTCCGCTTTTCCTCAATAAAAAACATTCGTTCGTTCATTCGTTCTCTCTCTCTCTCTCTCTTTCTTCTTATGTGTGTACAAGGCTTATGTTTGTGTGTGTGTCTGACTTCATTGACACCGTAACATGATTGATTGATTTCCGCACAAAGATGCACAGAGCATACACACATACATCCCTTGTCAGAGACAGTGAGGGGTGGGCAGCTTTACCTTTAGAAAAAAATAAAGGTGATAAAATTAAAAGAATCTAGGAGTATTCAGAAAATGAGATGGGGATAAAATTTACTATGAAGAAATAGGCCTATGTATGTTGGGGATATGCTTACTAACCCCTTGACTGCCACCAACGTATTACGTACTGACCTGATGACATCACTGATGGTGTCATAAGATGAAGATATGCTGGCTTTTGCTCTAACATAATCAAGAGAGTAATATCTCCAGACCATTTTCTCAGATTGTCTTTTTCATGTCATGATTTGCCCAATAATTTTTTCCTTAATTTTCTTTGGCAGTCAAGGGGTTAAATAGCGCTTGTGTAAACACATGCATGTATGTGCGTGCACGCGCGCGCGCGCCCGCACGCACACACACGTAAACACCCACACGCACACACACATCACATAGCGATGCAAACGATTTTTTTATATGCGTGCATGCACACACAGAGTCATACTGCTTGTATGCAAACACACACACACAGTCAAAGAGAAAATCATAGGCGGCGGGGATGGGTTCTTCCAGTTTTAGTGAGCGTTCCACTGGACGGATTTCAACCAAAACGATATTGACGTAATTAGAACACAGCTGTCTGTTGCGCAGATGAAAAAATTAGGTGTTAAAAAGTTTCTTTGATGACGTAAAGCGGACAAAAGATGACTTCATGTTTTGAAATTGGATATAATGAAATATCATAGGCGGCGGGGAGGGGGGGGGGAGGGTCTTCCAGTTTTAGTGAACGTTCCACTGGGCGGATTTCAACCAAAACGATATTGACGTAATCAGCACACAGCTGTCTGTTGCGCTGATGAAAAAATTAGGTGTTAAAAAGTTTCTTTGATGACGTAAAGCGGACAAAAGATGACTTCATGTTTTGAAATTGGATATAATGAAAGAACGTGATCTTTACGGAACTCTAGAGAACAAACTAATAAAGAAAAGGTAGTCATGTTATACTTTTTGGAAACCTATTAAAATGCACAAAATTTTGTTAAAAAGAAATTTAAAATTATGTTCAGAATTATTTGATTAAAATTTTATTTTCAAGATCAGTCTTACATGCTTAGTATCCAGTCAAAGGACAACGTGGTATGACACAATCATCCCGTGATCTCTAACCCGTCCGGTAGCCTGTCAGTCTACTCTTGTTTCCCATGGGCTTTACAAACAGGGGAGTTAAGCGCAGTGTATAGTACAATAAGCAGCAGGCAAGCTGTTGTTATCTTATCAGCTGCTGGTGATTGACGGGTGACTCTACAGTAGGGCGGGGTTTGTCACAAAAAGGGGAAGGACAACGAGTGAAAACTAAAGGGCCAGTCTCAGGCATGCTGTGAACCGGGTTTTGCTGTATTTTTTAGAGTGCGCATGCGTTGCTTTAACAGAAAAATAACAGCCATAAGCTCTGAAAGCAGACAAACACATGGCAGTGAATGTCTTTGCATTTGGTGAGAGTGAAGTGTTATGTACTGGGCGAATGTATTTGCCCATGGTACCAGAAGAGTTAAGTCAGTACAACCTTGAAGTAAAAACAAAACCAAACCAAATCAAACAAATTACAGTATTGTATGTGAACAAAAAACAGACACACTAAAAATGCATACTGTCTGTAAAATACAACTGGTTTTAAATTAGTTTCTTCTTAAAACAATCCAGCATGTGCACACAAACACATACACATGGATATACATTCATACACACATGCACTCTCTCTCTCTCTCTCTCTCTCTCTTGCTCACACACGCACGCATGCACGCACACACTTAAAGTAAACCCAAAGGAAACTATTCTACACAAAATAAAACGTGGAGAAATGTTAACTTACTGCCTGCAGCTTTTTCCAATTAGAGGAATAGTCCATCTGATTCTTGGGCGGCCCCGCCTTATTCTTTGGCATGTTGTTACACCCCTTTGAAAAAAAAGGCAAACAAAATAAACAATGGCTCTACAAACGTAACACAACTATATCGCTGTCCGCATGCAAAAGAGACGTAACTCAAAATTGGTCATCTTCGATGTGTTGGACTTACCAGTTGATCTAGACAACTGCATCATCTAACAAAGCTGCAAAACAACAATCTGCAAAGATAAAACACCGATGGTGATGTTAAAGGAACAAAAAATGAAAAAAATGGGACCTGAAATTACCAAAATATTGAGTTTTCCTTTCCTCCCGTGAAGTGATGTCATTCGACTTACATCTCTTTTGCATGCGGGTGACGATATATGATGGGAAATATTGTTAAAGGCATTGCATACATGTGGCAACGTAAAACAAAAGAGTGTAACCTACGACCCACAGGGGTATGCTTGTAAACACCATTGTTGCAACACTCAGGTCATGATCAAGGGAAGCAACTCTTATAAGTCAAATATTTTGTTATCAATCCCATTTCTTATTTCATGCGTAAATAACACACGTTTGGTTACAAGTAAAGGATACGATTTGGGATAGGGTTAGGATCAGGTTGAATCAGTTTCAGTTTTCGTGTACTACTTCTTCGTCTTCCTCTTCTCTTTGGGGCCCACGGTCAGTCACCCAATTGATCATTCTGGCACCGTGTAAGAAAAAAAAGACTGAAAAAAGGGTGTCAGTTCCATTTACCTAAGGACGTTAGGCCACGGCATGAATGTGGGGGCATAATTTATTTATATGCACTATTTATGCATCCTGTGATTTAGTGAAATATTGTAGCTTGAGGGCTGTGATTACAGGCCTGTAACAGTGTAAGTGTAACCACAGTCTCTGTCAGAAGCACCATAGGGTAGATTTGCTAGTTAAGGCCTAGTACACAGTACATTCAGATTTTCTGCGTGGAAATAATCAATAAGTAAAAGAAAGAAGGGAAAAAATATATACGTATTAGGGGAAATACGGACACATCCGCTTATTTTTCTTCTTTCTTTTACTTATTTACTGATTGCGCATGGGTTTCCGCGTGGAACATCTGCAATGTCACATGTGTACACAGCCTAAATCCCAGCAGCATATCGGAAATTGTCTGACTCTGAGCCTTTTTCGTCCAACTTTGGCACTTCGTCTGATTCGTAACTAAGACCTTGTTTTACTTTGTATCAATTGGCTATCACAATCAAAGATTATAATTATAATTTAAGGAAATAAATAGAGCTGCTTAGTGATTTAGTGATTTACCAGTCGCCATTTTTACGGGTACACTGAATGGCGTCATGGTTTACGTTCGTTTTCCTTGTTGATTAGTTTAATTTTTCAAACCTTCCGTGGCATCAAAATAACCCTAAACTGATTCTAACCCTATCCCTTGTCTAATAAAACAAGCTCTTAGTTAGTTATGAGTCAGACGAAGTGCGAAAGTTGGGCGAAAAAGGCTCAGGCAATACACACAAATATATATTCACATATTTCTGATACGCACCTGGGATTTAACCGATTTTCTAACCCATCACAAATTTTCTCATTATAAATATTTCCCCTTGAAGTAACTTTTTGCCTTGACTGGACAAGGGATATAGGGGTTAGGATTAGGCTAGGACTATTCTCATACAACAGGAAGAACAATGCATTGAGACTGAAACTGTGAAAGCCAAGAACATGAGGGGGGAGCAAAACTGTAAGCATAATGGTGTGTATGTGTGTGTGTTTGGGGGGGTAGTGGTGTTTTACCCAAAATGATACCTTTCACCATCACAGTTGTTTGCCTTCACTTTGATTCATCACTTTTTTGTGTATAGTCTATTTCTTCTTTCAATTTAATTGAGTATCCACAATCAACAGTTTGATTTTGATAATATGATAGCCGTTTGGTTTGAGGGACAAATGGCTAATGGCAGACTGTCAACATGAACGTGATTCACTGTGTAGGCAAAATTGAAAATAGGCCTACACTCATGGGGCTTAGATTAAGGATTAATCCTTTTCTTTTTTGGGCGTACGTTTTGACAGTGACTTTTTTTTCTTTCTTTTTTTATAATTCTGTCAAACTGACATATCTGAGCATCAATTTCTCGATTGTGGTTTACATCATTACTTGATTTATTTCCCTTGATTTTGACTGTGACTGTCAGCTGTTTTATGAGTTTTTAGCTATCCCGTATCTAGGAAGGTTATAAATTATTTTTATTTAATATTTTTTTTATCAAATCCTAATGAAATTCATGGCATTGGAAAGAGATCGAAAAGACCTTTACAATGATACCCAAATTATCAAAATCGGTCGAAGATTGAGAAAGTTACGACGTTTTAAAATGATGGCCTTTTTTACATGAGCTACATAAGAAAAAGTTGATCAACTCAATCGTCAGTGTGACGCGGCAAGAAGAAAAACAAAATGTCGGACATGGTCGGACTAGGCGTTAACCTCCGATTAGATTAACCTCGCAAAGTACAATATTATAAACTTACAAGCACCAAATTTGGCAAACTTGTAGCAAATTGGTTGAATCTATTGTGCTATTATTCTCATTAAAGTCTTATCTCTTCTGCATGACAGAAGAATCAGACCTAAAAATTGGAGCGCTTGACACTCGCGAACTTGTGTCCACTTGTAAACAAAAACCGGTCAAGACTAACGGGACAAGTGTCTACTACACGAAGAAAATGCTCGAATGGGTCAGCAACAAGAATAACACCAATGAAAACAAAGCAAAGACAGTGACCACTTGGCACGAAGCCAAAACACGGGTTCGACATTTTGAGGGGAAACTATCGAGTCGGTTTGACCCGATTCCGTCAATCCTACCGTATCCGCCTCATGTTCTCGCCTTCCAATATCAAACATAACCTTAGAATCCTAAGGTTAGGTAGGTAGGTAGGGACCAAACAAGCCGTAAAGCTTTTTCAAACAGTCCCATCTTTTATGTTTTTCTGGTAAATGTTTCCTTTGGGTCAAGGTTGATGCAGCATAAATTTTCCTCATAAATCATTATTAGTCATAGCTTCTAAAAATTCTAAAATTTTTGATAATGCAACCAGACGATTTTTAAACATATTAGTATATGGTGCACATTTTATGTCAGTAGGCAATTCGTTCCACATGTTAGTAGGTCTGGTCGTTTCGAGTGCAAACCATTTCGTGCACTGATCGTTTCGAGCACAAATTTCACTTTTTTCTAGGGTTAGGGATAGGGTTAGGTAAATGAGCACAAATTTCACTTTTTTTTCTAGGGTTAGGGATAGGGTTAGGGTTAGGGTTAGGTAAATGGTTCAAGTAAAGTAAGAGTGAAATTAGCGCTCAAAATGGTTTGCGCTCGAATCGACCCGTGACCATAACAATTTTGTCTTATGTTAGTATTACTATTATATCTTTTAACAAAAACTTTACCATAGGCGTTTCTAGTCATATTGTATTGCGGAGATGAAAAGAAATTACTCCAGGACAAATCCACATGATTGTTGAATATTTTATAAGTTTCTATAAAATCTCCCCTTGTTCTCCTTCCTTTAAGTAAAGTAAGAGTGAAATTAGCGCCGATCTTGGGCCGATCTTGCATCACGCAACTTCTGATGACAATAAACGACTGGGTGGGCTCGCTGGAAGATGGTAAATCTCTTGATGCCGTCTATCTGGACCTGCAGAAGGCGTTCGACACGGTGTCGCATCGCCATCTCCTACATAAGCTGAAATCTTATGGGGTGGGAGGTAGCCTCTTGACATGGTTGGATGATTTCTTAAGAGAGAGAAGTCAAAAAGTCAATATTAATGGTTTTAATTCGGATTCAATAAAGGTAACCAGCGGAGTCCCTCAGGGTAGTGTCCTGGGGCCCGTCCTGTTTTTGTATTTTATAAATGATTTACCGGAGCAAGTGGAGTGCAAGGTTAAAATTTTTGCAGATGATACAAAGGCATATGCAAACGTAGATAGCAGTGAAGAATCAAAACTAGAAGTACAAAGATGCATTGACAAATTGGTGGCATGGGCGGATACATGGCTAATGAAATTTAATAGTGAGAAATGTAAAGTTATGCACTTAGGTAAACAAAATCCCATGCATAAATACTCCATAAAGGAAGGTAAAGAAAGAAGAACGCTGGAAGTTACATCAGTTGAAAAGGATCTTGGGGTATTTGTAGACCAAGGTCTGTCTTTTGAGCCTCACATAAATAATACTGTACTAAAAGCAAACCGGATTTCAGGATTACTAGTCAAAACAATTACTAATAAGTCTAAAGATATTATGGTTCCTCTATTCAAAACTCTAGTAAGACCTGTTCTAGAGTATGGAAACCCAGTGTGGTGCCCACACCTAAGAAAGAATATTGATCTAGTTGAAGGGGTGCAGCGAAGGTTCTCAAAGAAAATTCAGGGCACAAGCAATATGAGTTATCAGGAAAGACTGACGTACTTAAAACTACCAAGCCTAGAATACAGAAGACTTAGAGGTGATCTAATAGAAGTATACAAAATTCTCCGTGGTTTTTATGACTATACTACCACAAAACAATTACTAACTCTGTGTGAGGATGAAAGAACCCGCGGACATACTTTTAAACTAATAAAAAAAACTACTAATACTAAATTTGCACAAACCTTTTTCACTAACCGTATTACTAACGCATGGAATAATCTTCCAAATGAAGCAGTAAATGCATCGTCACTAAATGCATTCAAGAACTCATTAGATCGATATTTTCAAAATATTGTGTATTCAGTAAATTTAAATAAATTAGATAAATAAAACACGACTGCCTAAGTAGTCGATCGGCAATGCCGATACAACATAAATAACAAATAGAACCAATCTAGAGGGCAAAAGGCTGAAAAGCCTATAGTGCCATGATATGATATGATATGAATTATGATATGAAGTGAAAATAAAAAGTACTGTAATCTTTGGTAATAACCTATGTTTTTGCATGCTTTAACAAGTTTTGTTAGCCCTATCCCTTATCCGAGTAAGGCAGAATGTTGCTTCTTAGTTAATGATCGCGTTCATGTTGACGGTCTGCCAAGTCAAGTGTGCTACGACAGCTACGTTAGCCATTTTCAAGATTTTGTCTTTTGAAGTTGATTTGTTTAGAAGGTCGAGGAAATTTTAAAATAAAACCCTACTGACCCAGCCAGGCTGGGCTTCATCTTCAAACTGTTAAGTTTCTTAGCCGCATAAGCAAGCTTAAAATATAGATATCACATATGAAACACATCATAAGCCATAAATAAAAGGTATACCTGTGTTGAAATCAAAACACGGGAAACGCATGCGTTTGGAAACGTACAAAGCATGGGCGTGATCTCCCTTGTTCAAATGCCTTTTTACAGGAAAGTTAATGTATCTGAAACAATACGTTTTCTTTCAAATAATAACGAAACAGATAATATAGTGAACGTCAGAGTATTTTCTGAACTGACTCATGAGTCAAATATAATCATTGATCAAAGAGTTTATTTGATGTTCCCTAAATCTTCTTTCAAAAAAAATAAAAATAAAATAAAAACCAAAGCCGAAGTAATTCACGGGCAAAAAAGAAAAATGAAAATATAAATTGATCTACATATGAGAAAAATATCTAGAGGGCAAAAGGCTTCAAAAGCCCACAGAGCCTAAACTGATATGATCATAATTTTATGATATGATATGATATGAAATTTGGGTAGATTTGACTGTAGTGTTATGCAAAAGTAGGATCTAACCTACCTCCGAGACAGGAGTCTGAGGAGAGTTGTTTCCATCGGCATCAACCTTGGATTGTATGAATCATTCATACAATCCATTGAATGTAGCCAGAAAACTTGGCTATTATTGTAGCAAATGATGTGCCTTGGTGAACTAATATTTGTTTAGGTTTTTATTTATTGTAGTAACTCTCTGGAACCATCACTCTGTGTAAAACTTTTTTAAAGTGTTGAATGGATCTCAAGGATTAGGAATGAAGGATCATTGAATTTCTACTTTCACAATCACTGTGGTCAACGTTCATACAACCCAGTGCAATCAATCCTGCAAGATGATCTTGATGTCACGGCTTGGCCTTTTTCTGTCAAGAAATTCTCGGTCCTGTCTTACCAGGTATGTAGCAGAGTTGATTTATAAAATCCATGAAGATGAATTCATGATGATGATGGTTAGGGTAGGGTGGTTATAAAATTAAAAAAACTGACTCATGACTTTTTGTCAAATCCTAATGAAAGAGTATATCATTGGAAAGAGCCCGAAATCTTCTTTAAAATGATACCCAAAAATATCAAAGCCGAAGGTCGAAAATTGAGAAAGTTACGACGTTTTAAAATGTAAGCTTTTTTTACATGAGCTATATATGAGAAAAAGTTGATCAAGAGGGCCCTTACCGTATCACAGTTTGGATAAACTAAAACAGCCATAACTTTTATGATTTGATACCAATAAACAAAACATTGGTACCAAAACTAAAGTGTTATGCAAAAGTAGGATCTAACCTACCTCCGAGACAGGATTCTGAGGAGAGTTGTTTCCATCGGCATCACCTTGGATTGTATGATCATCATTCATACAATCCATTGAATGTAGCCAGAAAACTTGGCTATTATTGTAGCAAATGATGTGCCTTGGTGAACTAATATTTGTTTAGGTTTTTATTTATTGTAGTAACTCTCTGGAACCATCACTCTGTGTAAAACTTTTTTAAAGTGTTGAATGGATCTCAAGGATTAGGAATGAAGGATCATTGAATTTCTACTTTCACAATCATTGTGGTCAACGTTCATACAACCCAGTGCAATCAATCCTGCAAGATGATCTTGATGTCACGGCTTGGCCTTTTTCTGTCAAGAAATTCTCGGTCCTGTCTTACCAGGTATGTAGCAGAGTTGATTTATAAAATCCATGAAGATGAATTCATGATGATGATGGTTACTAGGTTAGGGTTGTATGATAGGAAAATTCAACCGATTACACCTTGATCAAAGATACAAAATAAAAATTGATGATTCGATGGGACTGCCAAAAAGCTTGACGGCTTATTTAGTCCCTACCCCTACTACTACTACTATGATGACGCGGGGGCAGAAAGGTTGCATGCCAGTAGATCCCTGCTCCACTGTCCACTAGAGTAGATCAACCTCCCACTAGATCATTGCTAGATGACCCCTGCTCTAACAGATTCACACACACACACACACACACACACTGTCGCTGTAGCTCAGTTGGTTAGAATCACTGGCTCGTAATCCATCAGGTTTGCAAGTGTGTGGGCTCAAACCAAGCTCTGGTCACAGTGGTGTGTACTTGGGTGTAGGGCAGGATATGCATCCCCAATTGTAGTAGTTAGGGACAGAACAAGCCGTGAGGCTTTTTAGGAGTCCCATCGTTTTAAACTTTAGTAGGTCAAGGTTTATACGGCTAAAAAAATTTCCTATGAAATAAATTAATCAAAGCTTCTAATTATATACTAATAAATTTTGGAAATTCATCAAGACGATTTTTGAAGATGTTAGTATTTGGTGCACATTTTAATTCAAAAGGAAATTCATTCCACATGTTAGCAACTCTGTTACTGAAAACATTTTTTCTAATATTATTATTAGTATTACACCTTTTGATAAATATCTTCCCATTAGAATTTCTTGTTAGATTATAATGTGGTGATTCAAAAAATTTATCCCATGACAAATCAATATGGCCATTAAATAATTTGTAAGTTTCAATAAGATCCCCCTAATTCTTCTTCCCTTTAAAGTTTAATGAAAACAAATTAAGATACAAAAGTCTATTTTCATAAGACATATTTTTACACTGCTTTACAAGTTTAGTAGCTCTACGTTGAACTTTTTCTATTGATTTTGACTGGTATTTAAATCTTGGGAACCAAATTATAATGTTCCCATACTCTAAATGTGGCCTTACACTAATGCTTTATATAATTTATTGAAAATATCACAGTTCATACTTATAAATGTTCTTTTGATTAAACCAATCATTTTATTAGCCTTATTAATACAATTTTGAATGTGTGTGTCAAAAGAGAAATCTTTGTCAAAAGTCACTCCAAGGTCCTTTTCATCTTCACATGTTGTCACAGAGTATGATACATTGTTCTTGGTCATGGTATATTCAATATGGGGATTATTTTTTCCAGCATGCATAACCTTACATTTATCAGTATTAAAATACAGATTCCATTTATCACTCCATTCTTGTAAATTAGTTAAATCCCTTTGAAGTAAGTTACTATTAACTGATTTATTGAAAATCTTTGTATCATCAGCAAATATTTTGCATGATAATTCAACACACTCTGGCAAGTCATTAAGTGATTAATAAAAATAGTAAGTAAAAGAGGTCCTAGTAATAGTATGCTCCCCTGAGGGATTCCACTTAGTACTTTAGCGTCTGATTTCTCACCAACTCGAACCTTTTGAGACCTGTCCGTTAAGAAATCTTTTTTCCAGCCATGTATATTCCCAACAATCCCATAAGATCTGATTTTCATTAGGAGTCTATTATGTGGAACACTGTCAAAAGCTTTTCTGAAATCTAAATAAATAATGTCTATTGGATAACCATCATCTAATAAGTCAGTAATTTCCTCCATAACCTCCATAAGCTGAGTCATGCAAGATCTTTTGAGTCTAAATCCATGTTGACATGTGGCATATAGTTTATTATCATTCATATGGGCTATCATTCATAATTGCATTTCTAATAAAAGATTCTAAAACTTTACATAAAATACATGTTAAGCTTACCGGTCTATAATTACCTGGCTCAGACCTGGAGCCCTTCTTAAAAATGGCTATAACATAAGCTAGTCAGTAGGAATTACTCCAGATTCTAGGGATTTATTAAATAATGATGTTAGAGGAACAGATAATTCGCTTGACAGTTCCTTTAGTACTCTAGGAGGAATACCATCAGGGCCTTGTGCTTTTGAGGCATCCAGTTCCTCTAATTTTTTCTCAACTGCTTGGGGAGTAACTCTTATATCTGAAATTGAAACGCCGCCTGAATTTACACAATCTGACAATAATGGTGGATTTATAACATCCTCATCCGTAAACACGCTAGCAAAGAAATTATTTAATGTTTCAGCTTTATCCTCATCAGTCACAGCGTAATCACCGTTATCTTTTTTAAGAGCACTAACTCCGACATTGGTTTTTGACCTTTCATTAACGTATCTCCAAAACGCCTTTGGATTTGTTTTACAATTATTTGCGACGTTCTTTTCATAGGTTATCCTTGATTTTTTTATTGATTTATTCAATTTATTTATTGATTTTCTATAATTTTTATAGGCCGGCCCCTTTTTAATTTTTTAATTTTGTTTGGATGCTTATGTAAGCTAAAGTGACCTTCTTTAGTTTGCAGAAATTTTGAATATTGCTTATGGTTTTTTTAAACCTTTTTTAACTTTGTTATTTACCCAAGATGACTTTGAATTCCCAGTGTTGGTTGGCACTGTAGGTATATGATTCTCCATATTAACTTTAATAAGATCGCGGATGACAACCCAACTATCATCAACATTCAGTTCATCCAAAGTTGAATGATCAAACTTAGTTATATATATCTTCTCTCATTGCTGAATAATTACCCTTATTTAATTCATACTTATACTTTCTTTCTGTTGCTATTTTAACTCTAGGCACATACAGGTCAAATAATAGAACATCATGGTCACTTTTACCTAAAGGGTCCCTATGTGTTATATCTGATATAAGACTATCTTCATTAACAAATTTTATACTAAATCGTCCATTGTCGGCCTTTGATTTACCCTATGTCTTGTTGCGTGTGTTACCTTCTGGATTAGCAATGCATCTCTAGTGCATTCTACAAACTCAAATTGGAAGAAGAACACACACACACGCACGCACACGCACACACACACACACACACACACGCACACAAGCTGTGTGTGAGAGAGAGAATTGGGGGTGGGAATGGGCTGAGAAGATGAATTTGAGAGAAAAATGTTAATTGAGAGGAAAAAACATTCAGACAAAAAAGGAGAGAGATCCAGATATAGTTGATTTCCACTTGGAATTAGTATAGTATGATGCATCCTTTGTGCCCCAAAATGGTCTTAATGAATTATGCTGGGCATGGTGCAGGATGAAGTCATAAACACACGGAATTCGAAGATGAAGAAAAATGGAATTATGCCTCATTGCATGAGAATGGACCTCTAACAAGTTACATTATATTATTTTATTTTTCACTTAAAACAGGAACAGTTTTCTTCTCAATTTCCTTAAAGAGCCACCCGATCACGTGTCAAAATCACGGGATTCACGTTTTTTCCCTCTTATAACCTGAAATAAATCTTGTTTTTACCATGTCTGACTTCCATATAAATTACCCCAAATTGAAAGCGACACATCAGTTTAAACTAAACTAAAGAGCAGCCTCAATTTGAATATGGGGAAATTCGAATGTGGGTCACAGCAACCCAGAAAAACCCAAGTGACGTAACTGTGGCACGTCACGGGGTCTTTAACACTTTCTGTTGTCTTGACACAGGGCCAGTGTTCGACACTACGACCCAGAGGCTGGGGGAGAGGAGATCAAGAGCACCACGGTGACGATGCTGAGCAAGCAAGACGACGACTATCTCTACGTGGATGCTTACAGCTCCATGGGCTTCCGCCTCAGCAACGGCTTCAGAATCATCGGCCCCTGTGTTCTGTTTCCTCGATCCGTTCTGCACTGGGCGGTAGGTGACAAGACAATGCTGTGTAATAGCTAGCTAGATAGATGTACACTGGCAATTGAGGAATGTAGAGTTACTATTAGTATTACTCACGTTTTACCTCAGTTTCAAAGTGAAATGAAGGTCTATTTGTGTTTTATTTGACTGTCACAAAGTGAGTGTTCAGTCAATGCGAGAATCATTCAACCCACATAGAGCCCAAACCACTACTTGCTTACTATTTTTGTTGGTTCTGGATAAAAACAGCCAGTGTAGCTCATTTAACTCTTCAAGTGCCATGGTGAATATATTCGCCCAAGACGTCACTCTACACTCCCACCAAATTCAAAGACATTAACTGCCAAGCACCCTTCCATGTGTTTGTCTGTTTTTAGAGCTTTTGTAACTGTTTCTGCCGTTAAGGCAATTGAAAAAAAATACATGGCACTAGAAGAGTTAATGCAGTTGTATTAGATTTTAAATTGAATAACTTACATATTAAAAAAAAAGACAAAGCTAACACTGGATATTTGATCGTGATTTTTTTAATTGGTCAATGCTGTAGTTCAATCTTTGAGAGAACGGTAAAGTAAGGAGTGTGTAATGGTGATGCTGATTTCAGATTGAAGGACTGCACGAACTGAGTGAGGAGTCTCTGGCGCTGTTTCCCATGTTGGAGCCCAAGTTAGGTGAGATGGGTGTGCGCACTGCTAATCACAGTGATATGAAATAAAATTCCGCTTTCAAAACTTTAAGAAAAAGTTGTTTTGAACACACAAATTCATCGTCTTATATACAGAGCAGCACAGCTGCTGTGCGTATAACTGACTTTCCAGTTTATGTTTGCGCACTTCCGTCAAGATGGCGTTTGACACATCAATGTATGTGAAACTCTGGGGAGAAAAGAAAGAGAATAGACCAATATTTCTGCCAAGATTACACGGAAAAGTATCTGTGCATTCAGAGATCAAGAAAGTGTGCATCATGCTTGATGCATGATGTGCTCACTACACTTAAAAGTCTCCTATGGAGAGTGTCAAGACATCAAATGCCACATTACTTCTCATCATCTTATTGAAACTGCAAACTCCCAGACTTCGTCTTCCACCATTACCGACTTTTTCAAGCCAACGGAAGGAAAGGAGAACAAAGATGAACTTAAATTGATTCATTATCTTCCTTCCAAGTCTTATTATTTATGTCATCTATGGCACCGACCGTCTTGATCTGCCCAAATAAAAAGGACAGAGGAACAAACCAAAAGCTTCTATAGATAGTTGTGACACTTCCAGACAAGACTAGTTTTAAATAAGACAAGTTCACAAGGATGAAAATTGCTTGCTTCAAATTATGTTTACACGCGAAAGGTAAAATTCCTCTTAGTTCCCAAAAATTCCTATTTCCTGCTACAAATATTCCTTTTTGGTCTGTTACGGGGTTGGCAGGTCTGTCTTAAACAAGTTAAAAGCCAACTAATCCCCTTGGCTGCTGCACAAAGAGCCAGGGTAAATGCCTCCTACTTAGAGTTCATAGTGAGTTGTTGAAAATGCACATGGTAGTACTGTATGGTGATTTTGTTATTAAATGATTGTTGTGAGCGTTAGAGACATGCTGTGTGTACAGATATTTTGATATGACATGCCATGCATGCACATGCATTCAGTAGCACACACCAGCACACAAAGAATTCTATAACAATGACGCAGATACGCACATGCACATAGACATGCAAATGCTTGCATGAATGCATGTACACATGCACGGGCAAATACACACAGCATACACACATACACAGACAGATGCGCACATAGACAGACAGACACACACACACTGTAGATTTGTTCTCTGTATGTCTGTTTCTCTCTCTCTTGATTTGCACGATTCGTCTTAATTTAAATTAGCATAAGTTTAATTTTTTCAAGGCTATGACCTGCTTAAATTTCCTAATGCAATGATTTGCTATCATGTGCTCATGTTTTATTCATTTTTTCCCTTCCTTTTCTTGTTTGAATTGTCTGTATAGTCTCACCCATTGTAATGTAGGATGGTTATAAAATTAAAAAAATGTTTTACTTGTTGTCAAATCCTAATGAAATTTATGTCACTGGAAAGAGCCCGACAAGACCTTTAAAATGATACCCAAATTATCAAAATCGGTCGAAAATTGAGAAAGTTACGACGTTTTAAAATGATAGCCTTTTTTTACATGAGCTATATATTATATAAGAAAAAGTTGATCAAGGTTACCGTATCAAGGTTTGGATGAATCAAACAGCCATAACTTATTTATTTTTTTACCAATAAACAAAACATTGGTACCAAAATAAAGCTTATTCAAAGGGGCAACATCAACCCCAAACATTAGACAGATTAGGCCTAAGCTTTTTGTGCGACTCACAAGATCGCAACATCAACATCAGCATGGCAGAAAACATGTCGGACAGGCTTCGACGTAACACCTCCCGACTTGTGGAGACCTTGAGCAGCATTTAGATTCATTCTAGATGCACCAAATTTGGTGTACTTGTAGAAAAATAATTAAATGTAACTAAGTATTTGTTTAAAAAAAGCAAGTAGTTACCGTTCAGAAATGGTAAACGAATGAACTGGACCCAAATATTGGATCGCTTGTCTCTCGCGATCGGCCGTCTTCGCGTAAAAAAAGATCGTTCCCGAATGACCGGGTAGGTGTCTGCTTCTAGAAGGAAAAAAACTTGGATGGTCAGCGCCAAGAATAACCATCAATAAAAACAAGCAAAGGAAGTGACCGTTTGGCACATGGCTAAAATCGGGGTTCAGGATTTTGACAGGAAAAATCTCTGCGGTTTGACTTAATTCCGTCGTTCCTATTGTAATGGGCCAAAAGCCTCCACAATTATTAAAACCATTCCGACTTCCAACTTCTGTCTCGCTCAGTGTTATTCAGACTGATGACTTAGAATGGTCTGTTCCAGACATATTGGTCCTGGGTATTGGTGACCATAGTGCAAAATATGACAGGAACATCATCAAGTATCTGCGCTCCAGCAAAATCAACGTGGAAATCCTGCCCACTGTGAGTACAAACACTTTGTGTCTGTTTAAATTACCGTCTGTTTCAATCCCCATGTTCTGTCTTGTTTCTTCATGACATCAAGTGTTGGTTTGTCAAGCCTCTGTTATAAGAAAGTACCATATTTTATAGACTTTAAGGTGCTTCATGTTATTAGGATCTCCCCCCCCCCCCCCCCACTTCAGAATATTTTACAAAATGTGATATTTAATCGTTACTTGTAATGTTATTTTTGACCAGCCACGAAGCGAAAGCTGGTGAATGTTTTCAGAGCGGTCTGTTTGTTCCTGACTGTGTCAATGTGTCTATCTATGTTAACACAGTAACGTTTGAACAGAGGGACCAAGGAGGTTCACATTTTGTATGTCAATAGGTATTTAGGATATCTTGGCTAAGTTCGAAAATGAAGGCCATTGGTCAAAGGTCAAGGTTACTGGAGCTGAAAATTCTGCCACACAAGATCCTCGATGGCACAGGGGTACTGTAAAGTGCAGGTGTGGACTGTTTGATTGGACTTTAGTCTCAGGGCTGTTTGTTTGTTCCTGCAAGGTCACTGGATTGACAATGCTGCCGTGCGGCTGGTTGATCTAGCGTTTTCCGTTCTAGCTCATATTTTAACTTAAGTTTAACTTATGGGGTCTCAATCAGGAAAATAGTACAGTATCACCTTAAAGTCCTCAGATATGGTAATGCAGAAATAAGTAAGGGACTTAATCGTGGTGCGTCAGTGTGTCTTTAAAGTCCTCATATATGGTAATGCAGAAAGACTTAAAATTTATCAACCAAAAAAAGGAATGGTTCCAGCAAAAAAATAGTATAAGTGCATGTCTTTGTACATCGATTTCTCGGCAAATATGTAGATTTACACCCTCCTGCTCTATTTCTTGGTTCTTTCCGTGGTTAGGGTTAGGGTTATGGTCTGTTCTTTTGCCACAAGCATCTGTTTTTGGTCAAAATCATCTATTGTTTTTTAGCATTAAATCGCTGCCATGCATAAATAACTAAGGGACTTAATTGTGGTGTGTCTTTAAAAGTCCTCATATATGGTAATGCATAAATAACTAAGGGACTTAATCGTGCTGCATCAGTGTGTCTTTAAAGTCCTCATATATGGTAATGCAGAAATAACTAAGGGACTTATTCGTGCTGCGTCAGTGTGTCTTTAAAGTCCTCAGATATGGTAATGCAGAAATAACTAAGGGACTAATGCATAAGTTGCTTATTTTGAATTTATTTTTTTCTTTCACTCTAGTCTCTTCCTTTCATTCAAGTTTTTTTGGTTTTTGTTTGTTCATACCGACCTGTTTCTGGAGCCAGTATTGCAGCTTCGTTTTGTCAGAGTGCTGAAACATTCAAAGTTTGTCTGTGTTGATATTTCGTTATTTGGTATATATATTCTAGTCACAGAGACTTTTATCTTTGTGAAATTCGGAGAGTGCATCGCTGCAAGCGCAGTGCCTACCTATGTTTTGGGGGGGAAGGGGAGCAGGGTGAGGAGGGGGGGGGGGGGGGGGCAGACTTGGGAAAACTAGCTATTAATTTGGCCATACCAGGCAGCAGGATTTCTCCCTGCTCTTACCGACTTTTAACTGTTGTGGGATTTTAGCGTGCGTAAAGCGCACAGGTCAGAGGACTTGACGTTCAGTTTAATTTTCCTGTCTAATTAGAAGGAAAGGGCGAGGCCTGGATTGGAACCCGTGCCGCTCACGTTAGCAGTCAGGCATTGAATTTGGCAGGCGAACAAACGTGTTAACCACTGTGCCACCTTTCTCTCCACTATTCCACCCCACAGGACCAGGCGTGCTCCACCTTCAACTTCCTGAACGTGTTAACCACTGTGCCACCTTTCTCTCCACTATTCCCCCCCACAGGACCAGGCGTGCTCCACCTTCAACTTCCTGAACGCAGAGCGGCGCATGGTGGCGGCGGGCCTGATCCCCCCGACCTACGTGCACATGGACGGCGACGAGGACCTGGCCGTGCGGGCCAGGCTGGAGAAGGGGGAGGGCCAGCTCTTCCAGCTGAGGCACGGCTTCACCGAGGACCCCCTGGAGAACGTGCCCGGGGAGTACGCCCAGGCTCTGGACGGCCTCCGCAAAAATGTCTACCCCAAGCTGGGCATCGGCCGGAAAGAGGACAGCAAAGGGAAGGGCGGCCAAGGGAAGGAGAAAGAGTCTAGTTCTGATCATAAGGAGGATAGATAGTAGAAAGGAATGGTAGTGTTTTTGTGTGAATTATAGGTTTGTTCATGGTTGGCTCCATTGTGTGTGTGTTGGGTAGACTGTGATTTTCATATTGCTTGAGGAAAAGTGTGTGTGAGATTTCAAATAATGTTTCCAGAAGAAGACAATGGTGAATTTTGAGTATGTCACTCATATAACACTTTGACATGTTTTTGTTATTTGAAATTGAAAAGACTTTTGAATTAGTATAAACTATATAGTGTATGAAGAAATAAAAAAACTTTCATGCAACAGGTTTTCAATGTTATCTCTTGAACACACACAAGTGAGCGCTTTACAGTCCAACATGGAAATGTTTGTAAACATTTTTTAAAAGAAAACAAAACAAGAAAAGATGGTGATGCATAAAAGAATAAATATGCAATTTGAAAAAAAGGGTAGGTGGGTGGGAAGACTTCTTTGTAATAAAGACTTGCTTGTTCACTGGCTCTGTTGTCAGAATACAAGAAAATATTCACTCAGTACAAAGATTAACTCTCAGTATACCAATAGTTGAGGTTTATCACACAAAGACGGTGAAGAAAATAAATAAAGTGGTGGATCTGTCTTGTACAGATTTGAATGTCGTTTCTGTAAACTTTTTTTTCTTTTCACTACCACAGCAATCTATATTATAATGCGCTAAGGATCCGAGGAGGGACCCTAAAAACTTGAGTACCACGTAAATGTTGGATTCCGCTAGGTCGGATACAAAATTTTGCTTTTGAAAGTTGATTTTGAAGGCAAAATCAATTGGCATTATTTTGAAGCTGCGTCATCTGGCCTGACTTATAATGGTCCTCTTATAATGAAATCTTTACATCGACTTTCGACGAAGCCTTAATAGCTCCATAGGTAAGACGCCGGGTCGCAAATCTGTAGGTCGCGGGTTCGAGTCTGCCCCTCGCCACATTTTTTTCTCTTTCTTCTTCTTCGATCGCTCAGACAGGTTCCTATCAATTATGAATGCAGATGCTTCATGCTGCCGTGCAGAGCACAGGTTTATCTATTTGAAGGCAAAATGTGTGAAATTTCATCCAAAATTTGGGTCGTCTGCTTCGTCCGAAAATTGCCGAACTTACCTTTGGAAAACACAAAGTTTGCCGAATTATGAATGCAGATGCTTCATGCTGCCGTGCGGAGCACGGGTTTATCTAGTGGCATTATGTTAGGAATGTTCAGTGCATATCTGAGATAAAATCGGACTATAAGCTGAGTCTGGCATTGCCAGTGGGATTTAATTTCCTTTATATAGAATGTGTGGTCTGGGGTGTTGCAAATGCATACAGCAAGAGGTTTTCTTTTAAGCGTTAGGAATGCACCTACATAACTGTGTGTGTGTGCGTGTGTGTAGATTTCACCATCAATGATGAGAAATAAGTATTGAAAAGGAAAAAGAATATCGTTCATAGTCTCCTATCTGCTCTTTTGTCTTATGCTGATTCACTTTTTTTGATCAGATTCTTGTTTGAAGTGAACAATTGTTGATCATATATTCTAACTTTGCCTTTGTTTTCTTTGTGTTTTTTTATAACTAACTCCTATCCTCTTTCTCTCAATTAAACACTTTTTTTTCAAATCGTACATTTATTTTCACCAACTCATTTAAAAAACCACCACACACAACATGCATAAAGGAAAACAAAAACATTCATTTCAATCAGAATATCAATCACACCACCAAAAAAAAGAAGTTTAAAATGTAGACATATCTTTCATGAAAAGAAGGTAACCAAAAACAACATAACAAGATCTTCTTTGTTCGCTCAGACAGTTTCCAGTCATATGAGTGTAGGTGTGTCATGCTGCCGTTATATGCCTAACTAAGAAATAGTTCGGCCCAGCATGTCCGACTTTGGCTGAAGAAATCTTTGAGAATTTGTAGAAAAAAGGCAGGAGAATGGACCAGTAAGATAGAAATATAGCAGATGACAGTAAGCAAAGGGAAAAGGCAGAGTCAAAGAGTGATGGATCGGAGGAAGTTACAAGCACAGAACTTCCAGAAGGTGGGGGAACTATTTGTATGAAAGACCCCCTAGTATCCCCACAGGGGGGAACATAAGATGAAATAGAAATGCAAAATGATGACAGTGTGGTTAATGCTTCACAATGGAAGTCGGCAAACGCATGGTTGGACACAAAGTGGGATTTCTAGTCTGCAGGATATGGCGCTTTGACACTCGCACCATGAGCATCTGGATATGAAGTAAGTTTTTCTGATGTTGCACACAGCAAATTCTTTAAATATGTTGACAACAGCCCCAATGAAGAAATGGTGATATCATGAAGAAGTTATTGATAATCAGGCTGGATCTTTCTGTTGTGTTTAAGGGTAAGTACAAAACCATGGCAACTCTGCAGTTATTATGCTTCTCGTGTGAATTGTACAAAGATTACATACCAGTAATATATACAAGGGGGTTATGAAACACTGGACCTTCAATTGTCATCTACCTGTCAAACACTTTAGTTATATTGATTTGCTGTTTTTGAATTTGACCCACTGGCCTCACACATTTCTAATGCTGATATTCAAGTCTACAAAACTTGTGATGGTCTAAGTTTCTCTTCACCACCTATTCACGGATTTCCTGGGACGCCGTATGGTGGCTGCCATTAGTGTTACTAAAATTAAGAATATGTTTCCCACTTCCGGAATGTCAATGTGGCATTTATGCACCACAATGGTTTAACCCCCATGTCACTGACAGGCATGAAATTGGGGCGAAAGGGTTAAAATAATCACTCGAACAACAAAAAAAAGAAAGGTCGACAGCTCGAGGACACACGTGGTTAGCATGACTCAATACAAAAAAGGTGACCGGTCAAATCGTCCCTTCCCCAACTCGTCCCTGACAGACAGTCAAACAAACAGACAAGAGAGATGGGGGAGAGGGACGAGTTGGTAGAAGAACGAATTGACCTGCAACCAATGTCACAGTTCACAAGATGCCTTCGTAAAACCGGAAGTTTCAAGCATACAGGTGAAAGGTCAGGAAAGTTGTCAATTGCATGGAGTGGAAAAGAACAGTTGCCATAAAGCCAAATAAAAGTAAGTTGGTTTTTTTAAAAGTACTTAAACAATTCTACCTACTTTAAATTAACAAACTAACAAGCGCGGATTCGCAATCGTTTGTGGCGTGCGACAATTTTGGACAGACCGACAAAGTGAGTTATAGGTTTGTGGCTTGTGCCACAAAAAACCCCAACCCCACTCAATATCGGATAAGGGCTGTTTAATTAATAAGAAAAAAAACCCAACCCATTAAACATCATTTGGGTTCAATCTATTCTAAGTAACAACAACATGTTCAAGAACAGAAATAGCTTAATTAAAATGTCTGTAAAAGGCAACACTTAAAAATGAATTATATAGCCATTTTATGCAAAAAATATTAAAAATGCAATTTCTCTGTTATGAGATAATAAAGATGATTTGAATTTGGATTGGTTTCTGTCTGACAGTGAACTGACGAAAGAATGAGGGCCTGTGCACATCAGAAATCCACAAGTTCCAAGCGAAAAAACCCATTCGTTTAGAAATAAGTGGATGGGATTGCGGATGAGTTTCCGCGTTGGCTTATTTCTTGAATAAGCGAATGGGGTTTCCGTACGGATCTTGCGGATTACGGATATAATGTGCACAGGTTCTTAGTTATGAAAATATTGGTACATCAACGAAAGGCATTGTAACATAAATATGATTTACATTGAATAAAATAGACTAATTTGAGGGTGTAGGTTAAAAACATCCTGGTATTGTTATCAAGGTGGAGAACAGTCAGTTTCAAAGAAATGTGGCCAGTCACTATTTTAATCCAACATTATCTATACTACTTAATAAATAACTTAACACTTTCTTTGTGTGTCTGTCCAGTGGCTGCGGGTCGACTGTAAATCTGGATATAGCATAAGCGTGTGTCATGCAAAGCGAAGCAACCTGGCATCGCCTTTTCTTCTTTACATGTGACCACAAGATTATTGTGGTCAATCCTATTTCAAAATTCAGCAGCATTTCATTTTGTGAATTTCTCCTGAAGGCAATGCATCTTGAGCATTCCCCGAAGACAGGCGTATAAAAAGCAAAGAAAAATAACAACATAAAATGCATTTCAAACTCAATTACCCCTTCCTTTTACTGTCAAGCCATACCCTGCTTCACTCAACAACAAGAAAGCTTCCAATATTCATATCAAACATTAGCCAGCACTTGAAATATTATGCTACAAATACTTAATAGTAAGTGCTGAACAGTTGTAAAGACATGCATTTTGTGAAACACTATGAACCAGCTAATACACAACAAACCATTGGTCAGAAAGAATGGTACTAACACCAATACTGGACGGTTTGTTATTTCACATTTCCTTATTTATGGAAGCAATGTTATCCTTAGTAATAAAATGTTCAAATTATAGGATAAAACCGTTTCCTTAAATGGCAACCCAGACAAAGGGTTTTAACAGACAACAATATCGCTCTTGTATTAAAGATGTATCAGTTGTGCATGGTAGTTCTAAATGGGAGCTTCACAAACACGGTTTTCCTACAGTACCTTTTTACATAAAACAAAAGAATAAAATCTACAGTGTGAAAACGCTAAATCAACCAGCGGCGTTGCAGCATTTTGGGCTCCAGTGACCTTGACCTTTGACCAGTGACCTTCACATTTGAACTTGGCCCAGATATTCTAACGACCTATCCGTATGCAAAATTTGAGGGTCCTTGGTTGTTCCGTTCAAATGCTATCGAGGTGGCAGAAACAGATAGAGAGCCACACAGCCAGCCAGGAACACACTAACACATTCCCCTAAAAACATTATTCCTGCTTTCGCTTCGCCGCTGGCTAACAAAGTATTTAAAAGAATATAAAACAGACAACACTCGAATATGATTTTTTTTTAAATCGGCACAACCCAGAAGAAAGTAAAAACAGACTATTCTAAAAGAAAGTAAGAAAAAGGATATAGGACATTGAAATACCAAAAAATGAAAAATTAGCACAACATTGAAGAGTAAAAAACATTGGAAAAAAACCCCGGAAAACCCCCACAACACTGAAATGTGAAAAAATAAGAAATTTAGCACAACATTGAACCCCCACACCTACACACAAAATAGCACAACATTCAAATGTCAAAACAAAAACATCTATGTAGTTGGTGCAACATCCAAATATCAACCATAATACTAATACTGTGATGACTCCCTCAGAGATGTGTGGATTCCCGCATGGTGACTATCGCAGTGGCTGTTGGCAGCACTACCACTACCACTACTATCGTCTGTCGTCGTGGTGCACGTTCAGAACCCAGTGTTCCACAAACGTCTTGGAATCCACGGAGGGGTCCAGCCGCTGCCTGACCACGTCGAACAGCACCATCCTGGCGAGGCGCGACACGGCAAAGTCCGAGTCCATGGTGTCGTGGCTGCTGGAGGTGCTGAGGCTGAGGCTGGCCGCGCTGTCGCAGTCTGACGACGCATGGTCTGAGCAGTGCTCCGTCAGGCTGACATCGCTGCCCTGGTGAGGGCCGGGACAATTACCCGGGATGTGGACGGGGGCATGGTGGTGACAGCACATCTCCTGTACAGAGACACAAGCAAATGATTTTGAACATTCATCATTCTGAGTATTACGAAATGATTGTGTGGTACACCATTTAAAGCATACATTCAGTATACAGTGGAACCTCCCTTATAAGACCTCCCATTATAAGATTCCCTCCCACATAAGACCTACTTCTCTGAGACATTGCCCTTCTTTGTAAGTATTAAAATTACCTCCCTTATAAGACCCCTCCCTCATTTTGGATGGTTTTTGAAGGTCTTATAAGGGAGGTTTCACTGTACTAAAACTACTATTCAAATCTGCGTAAAGTTTTTGTGTTGGTGAAAAGACTGTCAGCTCTTGGCCTGCTAGAATTTACGCACATCCTTATTTAACAGAATAAAAGGGAACACACATTTGTTTAACAATTTTGTAGTCAAAAGCCTCGCCATTATTCAAATTAAGAAGGAAAAAAAGGCATAGTAACTTGAGCATACGTTGAAAAACGACAATGTCAAAGAAAAATGTCAAGAACAGTAAAACCGTTTATTTTTAATTTTCAATGAATGCACTTGTAAATGAAGGGCAACGACCCTGAAACACCGCAAACCATTGTACCAATTTTCATTTCGATCACTGTGCGGGGTGGGGTGACTGGGACACATTTTTGTTCTTTTGTACAAGGAAACTTTGAGACTCAGGACAGCAAGAAATTATTATTTCAGACATCAATTTGTATCATACTGAACAACAATGGGAAACAAGTGGTACGGGGTGTTGGAAGTTTTGGGTAAAACTTGACATTCTTTTCCTAACACCGATTTGTCTATTGTAGTAATAATAATAATAATAATAATACTGGTTATTTATAGAGCGCTTCACTCCCTTTGCGGGGTGCTCAAAGCGCTGAACAAAGGCCTAAACACTAACATACAGATAAACATACACATTAAAGACAAGCCAAGAATAATCAACATGAAGATAAGTATCAATGCATATAAACATTAAAAAAATAAGTGAGACTGTTCACACAAAATACATGTATTAATCTCTCTCGCCCTCCCTCCGACACTGATTGGTCTACATAGAACAACCATGGGGGCAATAAAGGAAATCATGTTAAAACTGGACATTCTCCGACACTGATTGGTCTACATAGAACAACCATGGGGGCAATAAAGGAAATCATGTTAAAACTGGACATTCTCCGACACTGACTGGTCTACATAGAACAACCATGGGGGCAATAAAGGAAATCATGTTAAAACTGGACATTCTCCGACACTGATTGGTCTACATAGAACAACCATGGGGGCAATAAAGGAAATCATGTTAAAACTGGACATTCTCCGACACTGATTGGTCTACATAGAACAACCATGGGGGCAATAAAGGAAATCATGTTAAAACTGGACATTCTCCCACACTGATTGGTCTACATAGAACAACCATGGGGGCAATAAAGGAAATCATGTTAAAACTGGACATTCCTTCTCCCACACTGACTGGTCTACATAGAACAACCAGGGGGGGGGGGGGGGGGGGGGGGCAATAAAGGAAATCATGTTAAAACTGGACATTCTCCGACACTGATTGGTCTACATAGAACAACCATGGGGGCAATAAAGGAAATCATGTTAAAACTGGACATTCTCCCACACTGATTGGTCTACATAGAACCATGGGGGCAATAAAGGAAATCATGTTAAAACTGGACATTCTCCGACACTGACTGGTCTACATAGAACAACCAGGGGGAGGGGGGGGGGGGGGGGAATAAAGGAAATCATGTTAAAACTGGACATTCTCCGACACTGATTGGTCTACATAGAACAACCATGGGGGCAATAAAGGAAATCATGTTAAAACTGGACATTCTCCCACACTGATTGGTCTACATAGAACAACCATGGGGGGGGGGGGGGGGGGGGCAATAAAGGAAATCATGTTAAACTGGACATTCTCTGACACTGACTGGTCTACATAGAACAACCATGGGGGCAATAAAGGAAATCATGTTAAAACTGGACATTCTCTGACACTGACTGGTCTACATAGAACAACCATGGGGGGGGGGGGGGGGGGGGGGGGGGGGGTCATAAAGAAATCATGTTAAACTGGACATTCTCCCAAACTGATTTGTCTACAGAACAACCATGGGGGGGGGGGGGGGGGGGGGGGGGGGGGGGGGGTGTATAAAGGAAATCATGTTAAACTGGACATTCTCCCACACTGATTTGTCTACAGAACCACCAGGGGGGGGGGGGGGGGGTATAAAGGAAATCATGTTAAACTGGACATTCTCCCACACTGATTTGTCTACAGAACAACCAGGGGGGGGGGGGGGGGGGGGGTGCATAAAGGAAATCATGTTAAACTGGACATTCTCCCACACTGATTTGTCTACAGAACAAAACGGGGGGGGGGGGGGGGGGGGGGGGGGGGAGGGGGTATAAAGGAAATCATGTTAAACTGGACATTCTCCCACTGATTTATCTACAGAACAACGGGGGGGGGGGGGGGGGGGGGGGGGGGGGGGGGGGGGGGGGGGGGATACAGGAAATCATGTTAAACTGGACATTCTCCCACACTGATTTGTCTACAGAACAACCAGGGGGGGGGGGGGGGGGGGGTATAAAGGAAATCATGTTAAACTGGACATTCTCCCACACTGATTTGTCTACAGAACAACCAGGGGGGGGGGGGGGGGGGGGGGGGGGGTTTTAAGGAAATCATGTTAAACTGGACATTCTCCCCCACACTGATTTGTCTACAGAACAACCAGGGGGGGGGGGGGGGGGGGGGGATAAAGGAAATCATGTTAAACTGGACATTCTCTGATACTGATTTATCTACAGAACAACCGGGGGGGGGGGGGGGGGGGGGGGGTAATAAAGAAAATGATGTTAAAACTGGCCCTTGTTTCTCCCTGCTCTGACCTGCATGTCGTGCTGCAGCTGGTGCCAGACCCGGATCTGTTTCTTGCAGCAGGCGGCGCGGGCCAGCTTGGCGGAGCACATGCACGACATGAACCGCTTCTCCGCCACCGTCTCGTGGTCAAAGTTGTAGCGCAGCTTCTTCACGCAGGCGTCTGTTGGAAGAAAACGTTGAAAATATAGCCATCAAGTTAGGCCCTATTGCGCGCGCGCACACATACACGCAGACACATTCCTACGCACACACACACACACGCAAAACCATCACAACGCTATAAAAAAACACTCCTAAAAAACAAAGAAAAGGATGAAGATGAAAAAAAAAGACTTTTAAAATTATAGGCTACTTTGCGTTCTTAAAGACCTCCCACGTCACGGGTCACATTCCCTCTTATGCTTGGAATAGTTCTTAAGATTTCTTACCAGTTATAAGAGGGAAAACACGTGCCGTGGGGGGTCTTTAACAGAACATAGTCTAAGGTGGGCTGAATGAAATGACGGCGTACAAAATGAATTCAGTGAATGAAAATAAGTTTTTAAAAATTCAAAGCAACTGTTTGTCTCTCTGGATCTGTTTGTTTCTGTCTATCTCTCCCACCACGTCAGTTGCACCTTTTATCTTTGACTTTAGAAATAAACAACGTCAAAACGTAAACCTACAATTATTAACTCTGTCTCTGTCCCTCTCTCTTTCATATACTTTTTTGTATGCACAAAGATAATTATTTGCCTATTTGTTATCGTTATTATCGTAAACAGCTTATTTCAAATTAGACGTCATTGTTCTAAAGATAAACCACCCCTGCTCATCCAAAGTGAAGTGGTGGAACATATGCATAATTTATCCCTGATCAAATCATGAGTGCATTTTTAAGACCTTATATAAGAGTAGTTGGTTTTTTCTTTTTTCTTCTTCTTCTTCTCCCCCCCCCCCCTCCCCCCCCCCCCCCCCCCCCCCCCCCCCCCCACACCCCCCACCCCCCCCCCACACAGACACACACGCACACACGCACACACGCACACGCACGCACGCACACACACACACACACGTTTTGACCCTGCAGCAAAGTAGTCGAGCATAGCCTACATTGGTCATGCACACTCGTCGATCACTTAGAGAAGTGGCCCCTGGCTCTGGGTTCCTACATAAGCAAATCCCATATTGGAACTCGGCTGTAGATTTGCTTCACTTCAATCACGATGTAAACAAGTTTCTTGTGGGTGATCACTGATGTTATGTAATATTACGTGGGTTTACGCTCTATTGGTGTTTAATGCTCGATGTAATCGTATGCGGAGAGACAAGCTCGTATTTCTTTAATGTATGGGGGGGAGTTCAGGTGTACGATTTACATAACGCGTGACAGTGTGCCCGTGTGCCCGGGAGATCAATCTGTTCACCATGTCCCTAGAGGCTTTGCAGGGGCCCTGCAAAAAGATCACCTGGGATATCAGCCCCTTGAACTGTTCTCAGTTTGAAATGGCATTGGTGGGGCAGGTGACCCAAAGAAACTTAAGAAGCCGCTTAGAGGAAAAGGCCAATGATGAGACCAAGAAGGCCAGTGAGGCCAAAACTGTCAAGCAGGACATGGTGACTGAAGTGAAGGAGTGGAAACCTGCCCCTGTGCCCATGTTGAATTTGACATAGTGGATTGTCATGGATGCAAAAAAGCTGCAAGACAAATCCCTAGTGAAGGTACTAATGTGAGTATTGTCATATATGTCAATGCTGTCTCTCTCTCTCTCTCTCTCTCTCTCTCTCTCTCTCTCTCTCTCTCTCTCTCTCTCTCTCTCTCTCTCTCTCCCTTCCTCTCTCTCTCTCTCTCTGTCTCTCTGTCTCTCTGTCTCTCTGTCTCTCTCTCTCTCTCTCTCTCTCTCTCTCTCTCTCTCTCTCTCTCTCTCTCTCTCTCTCTCTCTCTCTCTCTTAAATGTGCACATTTCTAAGTTGATGTAATGAATTTTAATGATAATTATTTGGTTGGTATAATTTTGTTTCGCACGTTTGATTAATGTTCTTTCAGTCATGTTGTATCTATATCATGTTGTTGCACCTAACCTGAATTTATCTTTTGGAGATATTAAGTATACTTGAACTTGAAGACCTGAGGTGTGGAAGGGGGCAGTTAAGTGGGGTAAACGGCAGGCAAACTTAGATCACCTTGCGGGACAGGCTCACTGAAGTGACACGTGAAAGACGACTACTCTCCACGTCTATCCCTGCGGGCCGAAGTGGTCAGTGAAAGAATGGGGTACAGGGGTAGGGGTGTGTGCCTGACACGTTCAACCAAACACATAACAGCGTTTTCGTAGGTAAACGCCAATGATTTTGGGCCACCTTTCTGGTTGGGACATTTGAGCTGATTTGAGATTGATTTTAAAACTGCCTGCGGTAGCGGTGACTGTGTGTCCGCGCGAATTCACGGACATGAGCTCCCACACGTGCATGGGGGTGGGGGTGGGGGTGGGGCAGTGGGTGGAGGTAGCAAGATCTTAGTAAGTTTTTCAGCGGAGTGGATATCAGCGGACGGAAAGGGGTTGAAAGAAAAAGATGACAGTGAGCAAAAACAGAATCGGATGGGTTTTTGTGGGTTTTTTATGTTATCAGTAGTGAGCATAAAACACCACTTTCATAAACGTAAGGGGGTGGGGTGGGGGATTTGAAGGGTTTTTTAACAGCCTGAGGCGCGTTAATAAAAAGGTAGTGGGTGAGTGAGAGTGGGTGTGTGTGTGTGGGGGGCTTGAATAGTTTTTGGCAGGCGCGTTAATAAAAGGGTAGTGGGTGGGAGGTGGGGGTGGGGTTCTTGAATAGTTTTTAACAGGCGCGTTAATAAAAAGGTAGTGGTTAAGTAAACACAAAACAGAGAAACCGTAGGGTGGTGGAGGTTTGCACGTCACGCTTGATTGATTTACAAGAAAAGGGGCTGTCGAGAGAAGAGAAGCAGCTCTCTTCTCGGGGTAAAAAGGTGTACTGAAGGGACGTGTGGATAAAGCAGATGTCTGTACACAAAGCAGCGTGTTAATTTGTTATATTAAAGACGAACACACAGCAGTTTAACACTGAACAGTTTGGTCGCTTCAATGTTTTTCGTTCACACACAGCCTTAAGGCATGCCCGCCAGTTGTACACTATCAGTGTACAGTGTGCCTGGTATTAGGTCTTTAGTTTAGGTGTGGTTGTAAATTAAACAGCGAGCAACGAATATTTAGTGTGGAAATATTAAATGTATATCAATATTTATAAGAGTTCCTGTTTTCACCCAAACGGGTTCACATATTTAGGGTGGAAATATTAAATGTATATCAATATCTATGAGTTCCTGTTTTCACCCAAACGGGTTTACATATTTAGGGTGGAAATATTAAATGTATATCAATATTTATGAGTTCCTGTTTTCACCCAAACGGGTTTACATATATTTAGGGTGGAAATATTAAATGTAGATACAATGCGAGGTGAAAATGGTGTTTTACGTCCTCTCGGTCATAGACACATATGGGACATTTGTAAATACAAAGATGGTGGGAACAATACTGGCTGCAATGCCCGGAGGCAGTGCAACACCAGTAAAGTTCCGAGTTTTTAACAATATAGATAAGTGTAGCGGTAACCACGCCTCGGTTAAACCTCATCGGCTATGGTACCGCCACAGATGTGATGCATTGTATATACAATGTCTTTGAAAGTTCCTGTTTTCACCCAAACGGGTTTACGTATATTTACTATTTAGGGTGGAAATATTAAATGTATATACAATGTCTTTGAAAGTTCCTGTTTTTACCCAAACGGGTTAACATATATTTAGGGTGGAAATATTAAATGTATATCAATATCTATAAGAGTTCCTGTTTTCACCCAAACGAGTTTAAGGTCTCGGTACACGTTAACATTATTCACGGGATATTTTTATTTCCCATGGCAACACAGTGTTAGGCCACTCATAATATGACTTACAACTCAATGTGTTGCCATGGGGAAATAGAAATATCCCGTGAATAATGTTAAGGTGTACCGAGACCTTTAGTAGCTAGCAACCTATGCAACTACAAGAAAATTTGAAGACGAAAACTATAACTTAGTTATGTAGGTCGTTTAAGGTTTTATCTAACCAGGAAGCAACTGGTCGTAGGATATCTTCTTCGTCTGTGGTCAATTATTTACCTAATTCAATAAGTAAACACACACTTTTCCTGACAGAATGGCGTAGATAATAACAAGAGACGACATTCATTACAAATCTATGGGGCAGTGGATGGATGCCTCGTGCCTCCATACGGGGAGCTGGACGACCCGCCCCATCCACGAGTCTCTCCCCGTGGGGATACCGAGGAGTCTTTCGTAAAATTAGTTCCCCCGCCTTCTGGAAGTTCGGTGCTTGAAAGTTCCCCGAATTTGCCACTCTCTGTGACTGCCTTTTCCCTTTGCTTTCTATCATCTACCGGTACTGTCTTTCTGACTTATTGGCCCATTCTCCTGCCTTTTAGTTTTTCAAAAAATATTCCAAATAATTTTTCTCCTTTGAGCTCCTCCGAAATCGGAATGTGTCGACTGTACGCAACGGGGAGACCAGCGAAAACTGAAAAACGGACATATACGTACCTTACCCATTATGGCCATATGGAATGTGAACGCAGAAGAAAATTACAAATCTAAACTCTCGCCTGTGGTGTCCGTCTTCTTTAAAACGTAGCTGCAACATCACGTTTAGTTTTTGCACCCGCTAGCACCCTCTAGCACAGTTAAGGAGCTGTTTGGCGCCACTGACTTTCACACCCATGTCACTAAAAGGCATTTGATCAGGGTGTCTTATCCAAAGACATTTTCTTCTTAATGTTGGGAAATAAGAATAATTATGCCTTTGTATAAAAGAATCCCCAATATTGCAAACACCATCTTTTTATTTCTAGTCCCAGGTAAGTTGGACGGAAATGTTTAAGCTGACAAATGTCTGGCGTTGAAAGGGAAAAGAACACACATTCAGACCCCTGCACTCACCTATGGTGTCCACCTCCTTGAAGGTGTTCTCCAGGCTCATGCCCAGGTGGTCCAGGTGCCTCAGGCACTGCTTCTCTTCCTCGTCCTCCACGTCGTCGTGGCTCAGGTCCAGGTGCCGCAGATTGGGGCACAACCCCAGGAGACAGTCCTGCCGCAGCTGCTGGTCTCCTGAGGCGTCGCTCTCCAAGGAGCTGAGCCTGTCTCTGGTCATCACCTCTTCTTCTCCCTTCTCCTGGTGCTTCTCTTGCTGCCCGTCCACGAAGTGGACCTTGCGGGCAGAGCGCTTCTCCTTTTTGGAGCTCTTCAAGATACCCCAGGACGGCATGATGGTTGATTTTCACCCACTCAGATCTTCCTTCGCACCAGCGAGGGTTTCTTTTCAATATTCTGCTTTCTTGTCCCTTATTCTTCACCGGTGTTTCTGTCTTTCTTTTATTTTTCGTTCAATTGAAAGTCTTTGGAAGCAAGGATTTCGATTCAGCAGAGTTTCGGGCAGAAATCGATACCCCCCAAAAGTCTCAAGAATAGCTCAAGTGCTGCAGTGACGGAGGATGTAATGCAGCAGGCTCTGGTCCTCTGAGGGCTGGAGCTTGATCAGCAGGTTCTGGTGCCACGTGGCCTTCACGTGAAGCAGGTGAGACTGAGCTTTTCTCGCTCGACAATGGCCGCTGCTGGAGAGGGATGGACTCCTCGGTTCAGACTGACGAATCTGAGCTAGGTCGTCGTCTGGGGGCAGAGTGGACACGTCCAGAAGATGGTGCTGAGATAGCATCCAACTAGGGGTGCTGCACGATGGAATAGGGCAGGATGCAGGCAGGGTCAGAGGCAGGGCGTGCCTAGCCAGGGTGACTGGACCTCAACACACTACCACAAAATGGATCTGAAAAGGAACAGTCTAAGATGTCCACGATATGAAGTTTGCGGCGTATCTCATAAAAAAAAGCGAGGATCGTTGTAACGTGTCTTTTTTACCCTTTCAAAATTCTGTCCTATTCACATGTTATGCTCTCAGCATGCTGTGAGGTTAGCCACCCGACATCATTGATGAAGGGTGGGACGATGGTGATGCTACCTTGGGGGCGATGAGACACGGGGTGCTGCTGGCAGGCCACCAGGTTATCGGTGGAGATCTGGAACATGGCATGGGCATAAACCAAAGTTAAGTGTTGGTTGGAAAGTGGGAACAAAGACACAAAGGCGTGTAGAAATGTACATTACTTCAGTTAGGCATTTCATAATATACATTATACAACCATCCACCCGTTCACACACAAACAGCATCTAGAATATCAGGCGCAACAGGGAGCTGTTCAAGCACACACATTCACATTAACACACACAAAGAGAGAGAGGGGGAAAGAGAGACTTCAGATATTTAATATACTTTGGCCATTGACCCATGTACAACAACAGTTACACAAACACACACACGAAAATAACAGACAAAACAAAAATAAACACACATATACTAACCGCTAAGCAAACACAAATATTAGAGAAACAATACACAATGACAGAGAGAGAGAGAGAGAGAGAGAGAGAGAGAGAGAGAGAGAGAGAGAGAGAGAGAGAGAGAGAGAGAGAGAGAGAGAGAGAGAGAGAGAGAGAGAGAGAGAGAGAGAGGTTGAAGAAGAAATAGAGAGAGAGAGAGAGAGAGAGAGAGAGAGAGAGAGAGAGAGAGAGAGAGAGAGAGATGAGAGAGAGAGAGGAGGGGGGGGGGGGAGTGTAGCCCAACAAACTGACTTGGAGTGGAATAGCCTTTTCACAAAGCTCTCAAAACAAAACTAACTTCAAATAAAATATATTTTAAAAAAAGCAAACGATGAATGATTTCTTATTTTGAAAGGCCACATGATTAAGACCTAAACATTGCTTTATTTGCCCACTCCACTCCTCTTTGGGTTTTCGGAGGGTAAACCCCCACATTGTGTTGTGTAGGCCCTTGTACCAAGTTACCAGCTGAGACTGTCAATAGGGTCTACAGCCACTCTTGGCACGTTTTTTGTTGACAAAAAAACACAACCAAAAAACATATCCTGCAATGAATCTTTTTTTGTTTTGTTTTAAGGGGTTCCCCTAGCAAAAGCGGATTGGACATTTACAAAGAACCGTTTGATTTTTTGCTGTATTAGAAAAAAGTGTTTAATTAACAGTATTATTTTTTCACGATCCTTATTCAATGCATCCGGTTTCATTTCACAGGCCTAAAGGTCTCTGTACACGTGAACATTATTTTGTTCACTCTCCCCATGGCAGCACAGTGATAGACCAGTCATAACATGACTTGCGCATATCACTATGTTGTCATGGTGAAATAGTGAAAAATGTGCTTTGTAAGCACGACTTGCGCTTAGCAATACATTGGATATAAACTGTTTGAAACAAAACTTGCAACTTAACTGTTTCGATTAGTGTGTTCTTCATGCGACGAATAAACACTTTATATTCGTAACATTTTTAGTTTCAAGCCTGAGCAAAATCGGCTATATTCACATTTATGCCCGTCAACCCGGTCAAGAACGATAATCTGTTGACTGAAAAAGTAATCGCTAGGTTCTTTTCTGTTGCAAATTATCGTTCTTGATGCCAGCAGACAGGCATAAATGTGAATATAGCCGCAAAATCATCAGGTAGCCTGTGGGGTTCGGGGTGGAAGGGGGTTGGGGGTTGGAGGGGTAAAAAGCAAAATCTTGTCATTTAACCTTTTTGCCGCAATGCCATGACAGATACAAGTTTTGCATTATAAGCTGTTGCCTAGTGAGGTCGTTTCTTTAAACAGGGGTCCTTCTTTCTCAATCCAACCACCATCATCAAGTTGATGGTTTTGTTGGCATAGAACGTGGGGACTTCGGTCAGGCAGAAACTGTCGGTAAAAACATTTCCGCCCTAAAAACATTGCCGCCCTAAAAAACATTGCCGCCCGGGGGTAACTGCAATATGAGTTATGTTATTGTCCAGATATATATATCCACAATGGCAAAGTCCACATTTTCGACAACAGAAAAGAGAAAAACAGATGGCTCTTTCAGTCATCAGATTATCTTCCCTTGCGGTCGTAAATGTGATTTTGCCATTGTTTGTATAGGACCAACAGCTACAAAATATATCCGTCGATGTCAATGGACTTAATGAGCAAAACGTTGAAACCAATATATAAATTTAAAAAATCTGTGTATGAATAAACATTGGAAATCTGGTTGTGAATAAACATAGGAAATCGGCTATATTCACATTTATGCCAGTCTGCTGGCGTAAGAACGATAATTTGTAACAGAAGAACATAGCGATTGCTTTTTCAGTCAACAGATTTATATCGTTCTTGACCGGGTTGACGGGCATACATGTGAATATAGCCCAAATGTCTTCAAAATCTACTACCATTAACTCTAACATGTTCCTAACCCTATTCTTTACCTTAGATGCGTTAAATATACGAAATTTAAAAAATGCATTTTGTGGACGAAAAATTCGACTAGGAAGAGTTACTGAACATGGTCTACAAGAATGCCGTACCTCTAGCCACTGTGTATTTAAAAACTAATATTTCAGAATCCATATAGTTTTTACTGTACACTTAGCAGTAACAGTGGTAGTAGCTTTTTTAGCAGTCCCATCAAATGCTAAATTGAGATTTATTCTTAGCGATCAAGGTTTTACGGTTAAATTGTTCCTAAAATTAATAAGCAACGCTTCGAAATACATTTACAAATTTTGGAGAATTATTGGGACGATTTTTTAACATATTAATATTGAGTGCACACTGTTTCCCCTCGTAGTTTGCCGTATTTTGAAAGGAAACACTTTATACAGTGACATAATATGGAATGATTATTGTGACTACCAGTACCAGTTGAACAATTAATAATTATTAATAAAAAGATGATCAAAACTTTTTTCTTACCTGCAAATTTAGCTCTTTATTTGGTCGTCTTCCATTCCTTGTATACAACTTGTATTCAATGTGTCTTACACAGTGGATTAAATTTGTCAGAACACCACTTTGTGATTTCACCCCCAGTACTGAACACTGGTCCTCACTTTTCTGGGAAACTTCGACTTCGACACACGAAAGGTTTTCAACAACTGTCTCCAATCTCCAATGTCACAAAACCGGCTTGATTTAAATATAGCCTCACAGCATTACAACACTTCTCTTTCAACGATTTGCGTGTCACACTAGTTGAATAAGGCAATGACTACATGTCAGCGATTGGCTGTTGGAAAGAGGAAGGGGAGGAGTCTATGAAATACGTGGAAAAAGTGAGGAGAGGATGAAGGGAGGGGGGGGGGGGGTGTATAAGTGGTCCTCTGGTGAATTTTTAAGAGGGCGTGGGTTTGGGTACATTAATTGTGTGTGTGTCGAACACAGGGGATTAAATGTGTGTGTGTGTGTGCGTGTGCGTGTGCGTGTGCGTGTGCGTGCGTGCGCGTGTGTGTGTGTGTGTGTGTGTGTGCGTGCGTGTGTGTGTGTGTGTGTGTTACCCTTCCATATGCATTTTTATAGACTTAAAATTTATCAACCAAAAAAAGGAATGGTTCCAGCAAAAAAATAGTATAAGTGCATGGCTTTGTACATCGATTTCTCGGCAAATATGTAGATTTACACCCTCCTGCTCTATTTCTTGGTTCTTTCCGTGGTTAGGGATAGGGTTAGGGTTAGGGATAGGGTTAGGGTTAGATGGTCTTTTCTTTTGCCACAAGCATCAGTTTTTGGTCAAAATCATCTATTTTTTGGATCATTAAATCGCTGCCATTTTTATACAGCCTAAAAGAAAAGAAACAAAAAAGAGAAAAAGAACAAGAAAGAAAGACAATGCACTCGAGTGAGCAACTACAGGGGCGTTTCACAAGGGCAAACGTTCGCAGCGCTTCGAGTAAATCGGCAAAAACGGTCTAAGAAACACTCTTCATTTGCCGATAGTTGGCGAGCGCTCTGAGCCTCTGCCCAAGCAATCTCTCGGAGAACTGTCACGTGACTTGCATGGGGTGAGTACATTTCTTGTTGATTGGTCCATTGAAGTTTGGTTAAAATAATTCTTTTTTTGACCAGACAAGAGCTTGGAATATTTTCCCGCAAACGTTTTCTAAAGTGTTTCTTAGACCACTTTTGGCGTAACAGTTATTCGCGTGAAGAACGTCCCCTAGTTAAACTTGACCCAGTATTACCTCTTATTTAACACAGGCTGAACATAAACATTTACCTTACGACACTCTCTTATCTTATAAATGTATTGTTAAAAAATCGGGACTTTCCTGGTGTTGCACTGCCTCCGGGCATTGCCTCCAGAATCGTTCCCACCATCTTTATATATACTAATGTCCCAGACCGGAGGACGCTAAGCAGATTTTCCAAAAACAACCATTTATCATATTTTTATTTTATGGTTTAAAAAAACAACAACACCGATTTTGAAATAAAAAGAAAAGTGTTTGCCTTTTTGGGATAGGCCCAATGATGTGAGAAAACCGCTGTTCACCAGAGAATATAACACATGTACATTTGAGTCTTTTGCGATGAATGGTCCAAATATTGAACATGTCCCCTGTTTTAGCATTTAGTACATTTTATTATGCGCCGTGTTGTATTGTTTTGATTCGTGTGCCGGTATTGCATTGTATTGTATTGTTTTGTATGAGTTTTAATAAGCATTCGTTCTTGCGTACATGGACACGTGCATGTGTGTGCACGCGAGCTGAACGTGAATTATAAACCCACGATCCCATAAACCATCGTTGTCTCCACGTGATGCGCATGCGTGTAACATGTGGAAAATATGGCCCTGCTATCAAATATATGGCTTTGCTCATTAGATGATAATAGAAACCAACAGACAGACAGATCAAAAATACATTGACTTATTATGGGGGAAAACCCCCATTACTCAAGCACAGTCAATCACACAGGTAGGCCTACACCTGCATGCATATGCCAGAGAGAGAGAGAGAGAGAGAGAGAGAGAGAGAGAGAGAGAGAGAGAGAGAGAGAGAGAGAGAGAAGCACACAGACAGGGACACACACACACACATAAAGACAGACATACACACACACACACACACGCACGCACGCACGCACGCACGCACGCACGCGCACGCACGCACACGCACACGCACACGCACACGCACACACACACACACACACACACACACACACTTAAGGCTTACACTGTATAATAATGAATGCCCATAACTGTTGAAAATCCACATGATGCAAACTCGTAAAAACAATTTGGCTCAACAGCCCAACCTCAGTCACGATCAAGGCAAACTCAGAAGACAATGTGTGTAACGTCCCCCGACCAGGTACAGACATATATGGGACTTTTTATGTATGTAAAGACATGGGTCGATCCTGGCGGTACTGTAATACCAGCAAAGACCCTAGTTGATAACTAAAATAAGTGTATAACCAACCAGTCAAACTCGAGAACAAAACACGTGTCTAGCGTCACCCGACCTGAAGCAGGTCAAACGTCACAACAGGTGGTACATTATTATGGGACAGTTTTAAATGTAAAGATAGTGGGGTCGATCCTGGAGATACTGCATGCAATACCAGGAGAGACCCGTTGATTAGGCAAACTCATATAATATAAAATTCTGCTTAACGTCCTCTGGTCTGGAACAGACACATATAGTGACATTAGTAGATATAAAGATGGTGGGAACGATCCTGGAGGCAATGCCCGGAGGCAGTGCAATACCAGGAAAGTCCCGAATTTTAAAACAATACAGATGTGTATCTTGAACGATATGTGTGTAGGCAAACTCATGATGAAATTCTGCTTAACGTCCTCTGGTCTGGAACAGACACATAATGGGACATCAGTAGATACAAAGATGTGGGAACGATCCTGGAGGCAATGCCCGGAGGCAGTGCAACACCAGTAAAGTCCCGAACTTTTAACAATACAGATTGAATAATAACTGACATAGGTAGGCAAACTCAAAGCTGACCGAAAGGAAAATCAGTCCAGAGCTGTAAACATAAAATATTCGTGTTATAGCCCCAGGAGTTAAACCAAACAGTCTAGCTCTATCTGACAGTGATGTTCAGAGGCCTGGTGTCATGGGACATATTCCCATTTATAGTTGTTTGTTGTTGTTGTCGTTCTCTGGCTTAACGACTCCATTCATTATTGTTGTTCCTTTTCTACATTTAGTGTAATTTGTGTTGTAGCCAATTCTGTGTAACTTGAATATTTTGTGAGTACTATGTATAAGCATTTTTGCTTGTGTGTACTCTTATTTAAATGTTGTTGCCGGTTTATTGTGTAATTTGGAATACAATTGTTTAAACCAAATCAGACTCCAGGGATCATTCCAACAGCTGAAGCACTTGAACACTATGGTACAAATGCACCAGCTAGGGATGAGAACATTACGTGTTGGTTTCCCTCGACAATATCGTGCAGGCTGACATAGCCTTTATGGCCTAGTCAGCCCACAGAGAGCATTTCAGGACTGGACATCACCATGTGCTGAAACTGCGCTGCCACCCAGATGTCCCCCAGCCAGACAACACGCGTGGGGCAATTATATAAGTGCTCTCGGAGAAGATACGTGTTATCTAGTTTACAAGTGCACTTATCTGTATTGTTAAAAATGTGGGGCTTTACTGGTGTTGCACTGCCTCCGGGCATTGCCTCCAGGATCGTTCCCACCATCTTTATATCTACTAATGTCCCATATGTGTCTGTTCCAGACCGGAGGACGTTAAACAGATTTTCATTCAGATACGTGTGCACGCCAGTCAGTCGTGTCCGATTATGACTCCCAGAAAAGCAGAGGGGGCAACTGCTCCTTTAAAGGGTTGGGATGGAATTTGTTTATAGTGGAAAACCTTGCCCAGGGGACATCCTCGCTATCTCGGTCAAGAGAACTGACGTTGGGAAGGTCCCCAAATACCGGCTACTTCTCTTGGGATGCAGCTCCAACAACCAGAGTAAATCCACGGGAGTTTGAGAGCAGTGGTCATTAACGAAAGACTAAACTGTACTTTGATGTTCCATTATTGAAGAAAATCGTTCACTGCAGGCACCCACTTTGTGTTGTGATTGGCGCCAGCTTCAGGATAATATCCACCAGTGATGGAATCCAGATTTTGCGTAAAGGGCTTAAAGACACACTGACCCACCACGATTAAGTCCCTTGTTTTTTTCTGGGTAGCTGTGACCCACATACAAATGTCCCCAATTTCAAATTGAGGCTGCTCTTTAAAATGATGTTTCGTTTTCAATTTGGGGGACATTTGTATGGGAGTCAAACCTGGTCAAAACAAGAGTTATTACCAGCTATATAAGAGGGAAAACACGTGAAACCCGTGATTTTGACACGTGACCTGGTGGGTCTTTAAGAAAACAGCAAGACACAAACTTAACTTTCTTGGCGGAGATATTGTACTAAGAAAATGACAGGCAGATATGCGCCAGCTGGGCCAACATGCTTGTGTTTGGTGAGCTTGCATTAACGTAACACACAGATGGCAAGTTGTTATTACAACTTACGACAGTCTTCGGGTTATCATGACTATCGTAAAGACAGGGGTTCTTGGGAATACTTTAAGATATCGTTACTTGTTGGTTATGGTATGTTGAGATAAGGCTATGTTTAGTGTTTCGTTGAGCTTCTCTCTCTCTCTCTCTCTCTCTCTCTCTCTCTCTCTCTCTCTCTCTCTCTCTCTCTCTCTCTCTCTCTCTCTCTCTCTCTCTCTCTCTCTCTCTCTCAAATATGTGGCTAAAGCTAATGATAGTAGAAATAAAGCGTTAGTGCATGAAGATGGTACAGTAGTGGGATAAAAGAGAAAGTGTGCTAACTGATGTCTATCTAAACGAAGATTGTTACTGTTGGATGATCATTCAATTTGTTAGTTGGTTAACAATGTGTGTGTGTGTGTGTGTGTGTGTGTGTGTGTGTGTGTGTGTGTGTGTGTGTGTGTGCGTGCGTGCGTGCGTGTGTGTGTGCGCGCGTGTGCGCGTGTGCGCGCGCGCGTGTGCGCGCGCGCGTGTGTGTGCGCGCGCGCGTGTGTATGTGTGTGTGTGATAACAATTATGTTTAGTTCTAGTTCTTTGTTCTTTATCATTATTTTTGTGTATGCTTAACTTGTTTTGCAAAAAAAGACGTTGCACGAAATGATGGTGTTGTTGTACTAACCCCCATGACACGAAAGCTGTATCTGGCTAATGTCATTAAACCATCAAAGAGTCAAAGTGTCAAGTGTGTGTGTGTGTGTGTGTCTCTCTCTCTCTCTCTCTCTCTCTCTCCCCCCCCCCCCCACCACCATGTTGTTTGCACACCGTCGTGCAGAAAGGCGTCAAACAGGCTTTTCAGGGGGACTGTCTAACTGGAGTGCACCACTTCACGTCAATCAAGCACACAGCGCTGATTCCCGTGCCCCAATCCCCCAAACCCTCGTGGATTCACAATCACTGAGCCCTCTTGCTCAAATGGCTTTTATCATTGGCTGACATTGATTAGCCTGAACTGGGGCCGACAATCAACTGAGAGCGGTTATTGGTTTGGTTTGGTTTGGTTGGTACTTTAGTCACAGAGGCGTCTCTGTGAAATTCGGGTTGCCCATCTGGAGAGCTCGCGTCGCAGCCAGAGGCACGCCACCCAGTTTGTTATTTTTATTTGCATGCGATTTTTGTGTGATTGACGAGGAAGGAAAGGGGTGGTGGTGGTAACATTTGACCAAATGACAATTTTTTCCGTTGCCACTAGGTTTAACGTGTGCTCCACGTAAGGCCTAGTGCAGAGTGAGGGGGGGGGGGGAAATACCTGTACCCAGGTTCGAACTCGGGTTTATTGCATACGAGGCGAACTCGTTACCTCTGTGCCACTCTACACCTGTAAACACATTTTCTACAGCAATGGAACATCTTAGTACAGCTTAATCTCTGTGAAAGATTATAACTGTAAAAACTAAGAGGCATTTTGCACTGGCTCTCTTAGTGCTGCAGCCAACACCAACGGTCCTAAAGTGCCTTTGACGGAAAGAGCGGGAATGTGCCCTGGGCAAGGATTCTTCTCTCTCCGACAAATTCCTGCCCAGCCTTCGGCAGAATGGCCATCCTTTCCTCTGCTATCTCAGCCCATTTGAGGGGATACCGGGGGGGGGGGGGGGGGGGGTCTTTCGTAAAATAAATAGTTCCCCACATTCTGGAAGTTCTGTGCTTGTAACTTCCTCTAATCTGCCTTTCTCTTTGACTCTGCCTTTTCCCTTTGCTTTCTATCATCTACTATCTTTCTGACTTACTGGCCCATTCTCCTGCCTTTAGAAAAATCTTCCAAATGTTTCTCCTTTGAGCTCCTCCAAAACCAGAAAGTGTCGGATGTACGCAGCGGGGAGACCAGTGGAAACCAAAAAAAATGGACACATGCGTACCTTACCCATTATGGTCAAATGGCCTGGGGACGCCGAAGAAGAAGTAAGTCGCAGTGGGCTACGGTTGACTTGGTACACAACATTTAATGACAACCAAACACAGTGTAGCTGACGTCCAGCCCCCCATATCCCCTTAGGATTCACAGCGTGTCACACGTCACTGCTCACATCCCCAGTCATTGTTGTCCTTTACCCAACTAAAGTCGGCAAAGGAGTATATAAGCTTTCTATTACTGTTATTGTTCGCTTTGGCCCCACATGGCCGAAAGGCCAAAGAGGGCGTAAAGCATTATTTCTTCCTATTGTTCGCTTTAATGTAGACTGATCGCTTCTCAGCCTTTTGGCTAAGACAGTGATTCAGGAACATAAATTTTTGTTTATACCGTGGTTTGTTTGTTCAGCCCGTCGTACATGGCGAAAGCCGATACGCGACGTTAAACTGAACTTCCATCCGTATTGTTCGCCCTCCCGCCACTCTGTGGTAGGAGGGATAATGCGATCGTTCCTGTCTTTTCAACAGTTTTATCTAGTGAACCACTGCACGTAATCACTTCAAATTCTGTATATACTGCTAGGTTACCCGAATAAACACAATGTAAATGCATTGGAGTGGATTTGGTGCGTAAGGGTTTGCCTGTTGAAACAAGAGTGAGCAGGTTTGACATTTATTTATTCAGCTATCACTTTAACATTTGTCACTTTTACTATTTGTATTAACGTCACACCAGCGCCACAACAACTGTCCTTCTCCTCGTTATCCTCCTCCTCCTTAATTCGCGTCAATATCGTTATCATCATCGTCATCATCATCATCGTTATCATCATCTTTTTCGTCGTCGTCCTCCTTGACATTGTTTTTGACTTCTAAGGCAATAAACAGCTGTTCTGTTCTGTGCCTTAATGCCTTTGTTCTCTCTTTCAGAAAAAAAATGTCCCCTTTGTTTTGTAGAATCTTAGTACACCGGACCCTGCCCTCTGATAACACTATAAGCGACTCCTTCCTTAATCACCAAGACTTCGTAGATTCTCGAAATAAACCCGGAGACCAGAATATTCACAAACTGAGTCTTTTTGAGTATTAGTGTATTAGTGTCAGTATGCTTGAATCTTTGTGTTTAAGCCTAGGCCTATGGCTTTGTGTACAGGTCTATCTATAACCTAACATTTGAATTATTTCTTCAAATAATGATATAAAAAACACGTTCTGTCCGCATTTTCTGTGGGTCTATGGCATACAAAAGTCAGTTGTAAATAAGACAAAGTGACAGCATATTATTGCAACAACAAAGGATGGTTTATTTTCGAACTAATTCATGTAAACGAATCCCTCCTGATCCTCTTTCTCTGTTTGTCTGTCTGTCTGTCTGTCTGTCTGTGTCTCTACTTTAGGTTTGAGGGGTTCATTGAACTCAATAGAGCCTAGGTATCATTACTGTATCAACAGTCTTGATCTCGTCTTGACCTTGTTGCATGCAACCTGGGCTTTGCACTTCGGACACCTTTTTATCAGTGTAAAACAGTAGGCTTCATTATCTGTTCTGTTTCATACTATACTAGCGCAACGCCGAGTACCGGTAACGCCTAGTAACAGTAACACCTAGTAACGGTAACGCCAAGTACTGGTAACGCCGAGTACAGCAAATTTGAAGCGATTCGGTTAAGAAACGGCGGAGTTATAAGGCCCCGTTTCCCGTTGGCCCTGCTCTGAGAGTGACGCGCTCTCCCTAGTAACGGTAACGCCTAGTAATGGTAACGCCAAGTACTGGTAATGCTGAGTACAACAAATTTGAAGCGATTCGGTTAAGAAAAGGCGGAGTTATAAGGCCCCGTTTCCCGTTGGCGCTGCTCTGAGTGATGCGCTCTCCCTAGTAGCGGTAACGCCTAGTAACGGTAACGCCAAGTACTGGTAACGCTGAGTACAGCAAATTTGAAGCGATTCGGTTAAGAAACAGCGGAGTTATAAGGCCCCGTTTCCCGTTGGCGCTGCTCTGAGAGTGACGCGCTCTCCCGATTCTCTTCACATTTGCTGCCAGGCTTTGCCCGGACCACAGCAAGCCTGACAGCAAATTTGAAGCGATTCGGTTGAGAAACGGCGCTGTTATTTGTGAAAAGGTGAAGCGGCGTATATCGCGCGCGTTTATGAATCGATTCGCTTCCGGTTTGGCACACAGATAGTCACCGTCCCCAGTCATCTATCTTCCAAATGCGAAGGCAATCCGTCCAGAAATACCGGAGATACGGGCGCCGAGAGGCCGGCGGATACGCGTTTCGCGCATTTGCCAAACCGCGCAAATGACACGGCCTCCTCGGTTGCCGTTGCCATCATAGCAAATTTGAAGCGATTCGGTCGAAAAACGGCGGTGTTATAACGCCCGGTTTGTTTCACACACACACACACACACACACACACACACACACACACACACACACACACACACACACACACACACACACACACACACGGTCACATGCATACATAACCACAATATTGACGCACAGGAGTTTTAGCTTGGGCAATACTGGCTAAAATTACAATTCTCTCTCTCTCTCTCTCTTCTCTCTCTCTCACACACACACACACACACACACACACACACACACACACACACACACACACACACACACACACACACACACACACTCTCTCTCTCTCTCTCTCTCTCTCTCTCTCTCTCTCTCTCACTCACACACACACACACACACACGTAGAGAGAGAGAGAGAGAGAGAGAGGGGTGAGTAAGAGAGAGAGAGAGTAAGAGAGAGATAAAGAGAGTTGAATACAATGCATCTTTTGTCCATATCATTTTAGAGATTGGCCAATCCTTTAACCCTTTCACCGCCAAAGTCGCATTTTAGCACCACAGTGATTTAACACCTATGTCACTAAAAGGCATCAAATTGGGGTCTATTATCCAAAGACCCTATTGTCTTAGTTTTGGGAAGTAAGGATAGACTTTATATGTCACAGAGAATCCCCAATACTGCAGATGGATTTTGTTCTCTACCCAGGTAAATTAAATGGGAATTTTTGGTTGAAACATGGTTGGCGGCGAAAGGGTTAAAGAAGACATCAGCGTCGTAATATATATATATATATTTTTAACTAAACATTATTAGTCAGAGACAAGGGCATCGCCGAGCGGCAGATATGTCCTTTGCCGGCTACGCCCTGTACCTCCCTTCCCCCTCACATGTTAGGCCCCCGTCCCCCTTGTGTCCTTTGGGTGATACACCTACACACCCTTCACTGGGTGCAAATCGTTTTCTGGGATGCACACCCTTAATTGGTGGGGTGTACACCCTTAATTGGTGGGGTGTACACCCTTAACACTGGGACCTGTCTTCCGCTCGGCGACTTTTAAGCCCCACGTGGCACATTTTGTGCTACAATGTATTTTACTTTTAGTATTAGACCCCCTCATTTACTGGGATGCACACCATTAATTAGTGGGGTGTAACCCTTAACGCGTTAATCAATGGGGTGTACACCCTTAATCAATGGGGTGTACACCCTTAACTCAGAGACATGTCTGCCGCTCGGCGACATTGAAATCCCACGTGGCATAATTGTTTGTACTGCAATGTCTTCTACTCTTCTTTTTACACACCCACACACAATTTGGAGTGATTCTATACAGTATTTCACGAGATGTATAGGAGGGTGAAGAAAAACGGAAACATGTTTGCCGCTCGGCGACATTGTATTTCCGAGGGATACTTTATGTACGAATGTGTTATACTGTTAGTCTCACATCCGCACACAAAATGTGAAGGGATTCTGACTTCTAGTGCACGAGATACAGCTTAGACAAGAAATATATAGCGCAAAGAAGGAAATTTCGGTTTTCAAGGTCACACTTCAAGGTCAAGGTCAGCATGGCGATAATTTATGCTCGGGTGTTTTCTACTCTAGGTTGTACAGTACCACACACAATCTGAAGCGCTTCTGTCAAGTACAAATGTAGAAACTATGGCTTAAAACCCAATTTGTAGACCCCTACCACTTTCAAGGCTACCGATCTCCCGGACCTTGACCTTGATCGGTATGCCATCATCAGAACGGGCATAAGCCAAAGTACCTACATGCCAAATTTGAAGACTCTAAGATCAACGGTGTGGAAGTTATGGCCCCTTAAACATTTTCGGTTTTTAAGGTGAAACATACTCCTTTGCGATCGTAGATCGGCAAAGGACAAAAAAACAAAAGACATACACGAACGAAAACATACTCCTTTGCGATCGTAGATCGGTCAATAAGCTACCTCAGGCACACAGTCTCTCTCCCTATCTCTCTTACAGACACACACATGCGCGCGCGCGCGCGCGCGCACGCACGCACGTACGCATGCACACACACACACACATCGTCACTCGTCAGTCTGTCTGCCCCTCCGCACCCCACCCCCACCCTCCCTTCTCTCTCTGACTGGATTAATTGTTCGGGTTAATTTAAAGACCCACGCAACTCTACTGACTGGGGATTTATGAGTTCCAAATGTAGTTCGTGTTTTAATGTAGGCGTACATGTTCTAATGAAATATTAAGAGGTACAAAAGTACATAAGATTATTTTATAGGGGATTTGTGTGTGTTCGAAATGTAGTTGTGTGTTATAATGTAGGCGTGTGTGTGTGTAATGTGTGTATTAAGTGTGTACAAAAGTGTCATAAGATTATTTTGTAGTGTGTGTGTGTGTGTGTGTGTGTGTGTGTGTGTGTGTGTGTGTGTGTGTGTGTGTGTGTGTGTGTGTGTGTGTGTGTGTGTGTGTGTGTGTGTGAATAGCACACTTGTGTTATAATGTAGGTATAGGCATACATAGCACTTTACACTGTTGTTTTAGAATCTGAAGTGTGTTTACGGCACAGCGGGTGTTGAAACTGAAACATGTATGTATTACGCCCTATCCGCGAAATTGCCCATTTCATGAAATGGGCAAAATGACTTGCCCAGTTCGTGAAATAGCTAATTTAAAACTTGCTATATATAAAAGCAATACGAATTAAAAAAAAAAAATTGTTCATAAACACAGAGAGATAAAAAAATGGTTCAAGCAAATGAGAAATCACACCTGTAGGTCAGTTTACAATTCTTTTATTCAGACTGAATTTTCAGACTGATTTTGCCCATTTCATGAAATAGGCAATTTCACGGATAGGGACTACAGACTTGAGACAAGTATTTTTGGTTACACGCGAGAGGAATGTGATTTTGGTTAATAGATTGTTGAGAAGAGTGCAGACACATGATCTGCATACCAGCCAACATGGCACAACTAACATTGTAAATAAAACAGGAATTTCTCATCCATGATTGTGAAGAGTTTGAACGGGTACGTTTGTGGCACACAAGATGTTAGATTATAGTACTACTGTATGCATCTGTGTGCATGCATACCAAATGATAGTTTGAGGTACATCTGCTTCCATGCAACACCAGATACTGACTGATATGATGTGAAACTGCACACGCGGTTATTGAGAGTTAAACTAACCCCCTTTCCCTCTGTACATGTATATACCATACTACGTGTTGTCACGGAATTGTGGAATTGTGTACGATATATTGGGATTTTAAAAGACATTGAAATACAGGCCTTCGTCAGCTTTTATACTGACAGTATATGTATGAAACGTGCATAACACATGGGGTTTGCTTACCACCAATGGCCATCTTTGAAACGGGTTAAAGCAGGGGTTAATAGAACTCGGTTAAATGGTTAAGCACAAAAAACACCTGTTTTCACACAACTTTGTATCTTTATACACAAATGCGTTCACACACACACACACACACACACACACACACACACACACACACACACACACAACACAACAACAACAACAACATCCTCATAAGTACAGAGGCAACAACCATGTGCATGTCCACATAAGCGCGCGAGAGCATTAGTTTATGGCTACGAGAACAGATCATGAACAATGATTTTCGTTAACATTTTGTTTGAATTTTGATTGAAAAGTAGGTAAGAAGGTAACACGTATAGATTTATAACTTACATCTGGAGGGAGAGAGAGAGAGAAAGAGAGAGAGAGAGAGGGCTCGTTGTTTTTACCAAGAGAATCTGAAGTATCTCGAAAGCATGCTTACCCCCCCCCCCCCTCCAACACACACACACCCTTTCTGAAAAAAAGGGACATCCAAAACTTTGGTCTGATCTGTGACAAAGAACGCCTTTCAACTGCCAAGGAACCGCTTGCATAAGACTTGAATATTCTTGTGCATTCATTCTTTCTCCCGTCCTCCCTCTTTCTATTGGGTAAATTATAAACCATGCGTATTTTAATGTAGCCACCCACACAAAGCCTTTGTAGGCAGGCCATGTTCTGCATGTATGAGAACTACGTGTATGAAAACAGACACCAAGTGTATGAAACCAAACGAACAATACAATTTTTTTTTTAAACAAACAAACCTAACAGCAACAATAGGCCTCGGCGGTTAAATAGGCCTTCCCCTACGAACGAAAGTTTAGCTTAACGTCCTCCCGGCCGAAGCCATATGGGACATTTCTGTTTTATTTAGTTGGGGGGAAAAATGGGGGCAAGGGGATAAAAAAAACTTTAGGTTTTTCTTTTAGTAAAGTTATTTTAAATTTCTATAAATAAAGCTAACATTTACTTTATTATTTATTATTCTTTAATTTGTATTTATATTTTGTTTCGATTAGAAGGTCAAAACCTTCAATTGTTGCCATGGCCCGCACAAGGACAACCTTCCCTATTTTCAGGATGTGCTATATATCGACAACCAGTCCATAGGCTTATTTATTTATTTCAGATTAAAAACATGTGATGTTGAGATGTTTTTTATTTGTTTTGTTTTTTAACCGTACTTTTACATTTACCTAGTTTTCACATAAAATTAAAAGACCAGACAAACAATATAATATAGGCCTATTATGATGTAAACCTATTAAAAGTGGCCTATTAACAGACCAGACAAACGATATAATATAGGCCTATTATGATGTAAACCTATTAAAAGTGGCCTATTAACAGACCAGACAAACAATATAATATAGGCCTATTATGATGTAAGCCTATTAAAAGTGGCCTATTAACAGACCAGACAAACAATATAATATAGGCCTATTATGATGTAAACCTATTAAAAGTGGCCTATTTGGGGAACCTCAAAGTAGCACCTTCATGGCGGAATATGGTCGTCATTCCATGGATATTTATCTATGCGTTTCACTCTCAGACCTACATGATCAGAGAAAGCATTTTAGTAATAGCTGAATGCCTACCGTTAGTGCGGCAGCCAGAGGTCTTTGGTGCTTTTGACAACAATCCCCAATGCCTGCTGTCCTCAAGTCATTTAGGCCAAGAAGCGGGAATGTACCCTGGGCAAGGCATCTCCACTACAAACAAATTTTAGCCCAGCCCTCCATAAACGGAAGTAACGGCCTCTCCTGCTATTTGGAAGTGAAGACATTTCCTGCAGTTTATTATAACACACAAACAATTCTTAGATGACAAATTTTCACAAATTAATTTTCGTTCAAATCCCTCTGTTATCTTTGAAATAATTAGTGTCTTTGCAATGTTCAAATCTGATTCACATGGATTACGTATGGCTTGTCGTTTGGTCAATCTGACACAACGGGCAGCCTCTAGAGTGCCCAAGGAACCATTCTGCTCAATTTCGTTAAGATTGGTTCAGTAGTTTAGACGCTGTGAATCGGGAGAAAAAAAATCTCACATACACGCGCACAAATGTAAACAGAGAGAGAGAGAGAGAGAGAGAGAGAGAGAGAGAGAGAGAGAGAGAGAGAGAGAGAGAGAGAGAGAGAGAGAGAGAGAGAGAGAGAGAGAGAGAGAGAGAGAGAGAGAGAGAGAGAGAGAGAGAGAGAGAGAGAGAGATGCACAGGCCTTCGTTCCCATTCCAATCTAACCCTGTTCTTACATAATTGGTAGTATCTATAGACTTACAAAAAGAAGGAAATCATATTATAAAAATACGGATGAATTGGTGACAAATGATTGAAACTGAAAAATAGAAAATCATTGAAACTGAAAAAAAGCATGTGCACAGAAAAGATAATGGTCACATGTTTCACCATGGCAACACAGTGATATATATGCTAATCATATTATTACTAGTGATTCACTGTGTTGCCATGGAGAAAGGGCGAAAGAATATCAACGTGTATTGTGACCATTAGAAGTGGAAATAAATTACCAAAGGAGCTTAAAATCTTCTTTTTTTTTAATACTATGCATATTATTAAATATTTTCTTTTACCTGAACGTATTATATAAACAATTATTCATCCATCTGGTTTTTCACACAGGTAACTATTTTTCGAATGAGGTGTGGATAATGTTTACACTGAAAACTGTTAGCGAAATTGTTTCACACTTGCTTTTATTATGCGGTGTCAGTCGTCTGCAACCCGGACACTGAGTCCTCAATCAATGAAATGGCAGCAGACGATCAAACAAACACACCTCGCGCGCGGCGTGGTTATGCGGGAAGTTCGGAATTTGGATTATTCAAGAGAAACCGGATTCAGTTAAGATGGGGTTAATAATAGCTTCCGTTTTAACTATGAATGGGAGTAGGGAGTTGACATCAGTGTGTTTATCAGATACTGAATTATGTATTTGGGTCATTTGATCCGCTTAGCGATTAAAGTCGTTAAATATGATTGGTTTCTTTTTTTAAGTTGTTAAATCATGGTTAAGTCCATCCTTGACTCACACACACACACACGCGTGTGCACACACACACACGCGCGCACACGCACGCACACACACACACACACACACACACACACACACACACACTCGCGCGCGCACGCGCGCACACACACACGAGAGAGAGAGAGAGAGAGAGAGAGAGAGAGAGAGAGAGAGAGAGAGAGAGAGAGAGAGAGAGAGGCTTGTGTAAGAGCAATAAATAGGCTTATTAAAATCAATCCGCTAGGTATAATACTGAACTGTAAAACAGACCCCCAAAAGCATGTTCATACGTGTTCATGCCTTATCTACGTATGTGTTTTAAAACAGTTATGTAAAAGCCTGTGTAGAATGCGTGAAGATATATGTATTGTGTGTCTGTGTTTTCTTCTCCAAAATATTTGGTAATTTGACAAGAAAACAACGCGAATAAAGAAACAACGAAGAAAAAAACCCTATTAGTGTAGAGTGAATACGCAGTCATACTTCCCTTTTGGTACGATGTTCTGAAAATGTGAAGGCGAATACCGAAATAGGATTTTACGCCCTCTGCGGTCTTTCGACCATGTGGGGCATTTTTAAATACAAAGATGGTGGGAACAATACTGGAGGCAATGCCCGGAGGCAGTGCAACACCAGTAAAGTCCCGATTTTTTAACAATACAGATATGTGTAGCAGTAACCACGCCTCGGTTAAACCTCATCGGCTATGGTACCACCACAAGTGTATTATGTTGTATAGAATGCTGACCCGCGTAGAATGTGTGTGTGTGTGTGTGTGTGTGTGTGTGTGTGTATGTGTGTGTGTGCGTGTGCGCGCGCGCGTGCGTGCGTGCGTGTGTGAGCACTTGTGTTTGTACGAGCGTAAGTGCGTATGGTTGGATGTAAGGTTATCTTTATCAACATGTGTTCTGATTTATGTTTTATATTGCTTGGATTTAGTTATATTTGACTGTTACATACAGCATTATGAATCCTTTGGATATTGCTGTTTATTATCATTATCATCATTATTATTATAAATTTTATTACTTTTGTTATGAATCATTTGGATATTGCTGTTTATTATCATTATCATCATTATTATTATAAATTTTATTACTTTTGTTTATTAATATTCCTATCGTCATTCTTGATGATAGTATGCTTATTCAGTTCATCCTCATTAAACATTTCAGGTTTCAAGTTTCTCTCTCTCACACACAATTCATTTAACTTTGTTGTAAGCTTGGGAAAAATCGGAATTTTCCCGGGAAAATTCCAAATTCCGAATTTTACCGAGACCAATCAGGGAAATATCAGAATTCCAAATTTTCCCGGGAAGATTCCGAATTGTCCCAAACTCGGGACAATTCGGGACAAGGTTCTTTACAAGTGGTTTGACACCTTGTCATCATGCTCTTACTGGTCGAGAACCACTCAGAACAAGGTTCTTTACAAGTGGCTTGATACCTTGTCATCATGCTCTTACTGGTCGAGAACCACTCAGGAACAAGACGCGCATATGGCTGAAAAGCATGAAGCGCCATCGATATAATATTTTTGTTACTGTTCACAAAATTTACACGACATATTTAAAGGGGCACCCGAATGGATGAGTTTTTTTTTAAAGAAACACGTCGAGATCACCAGAAAGACAGCCTTTTCAAGGATCGGAACACTCACTTTGCTCTGGTTTCCCAGAAATTAAGCTGCCAAAAAGGCGATTCCTCCTTGGCGGAGATGCCGGAGAGAGTAGCCATTTTGGATGGAGTGGGTGGAGGACACTCATTGTGGTTGAAGCGTTTTCTTTTTTTGTAGTGCAGTAAAAAAAAAATCGGAGCTATTTCCTTTGTTGTGAGCGAAACTCCTTTAGATCAACTGTATACAATTAAAAAAGAAAGAAAAAAGGCTTGTATTGCAAAAATGTCGTGCAAACGATTTGGCGGCCATTCGAAAAGAAGCGGCACACGCCTCCTCCTTGGATGAAAGAATTTGACTTCCAGCACCTCCGCCAAGGAAGAATCGCCTATTAGACAGTTTGATTTCTAGGAAACCAGAGCAAAGTGAGTAAAGGGTGTTTTTCTGGTGATCTCGACGTGTTTCTTACGAAAAAACCCTCATCGGTCAGGGTGCCCCTTTAAATTGGTGTTACTTGAGCAGTACACCTCTTTGGTTTGATTATCGTTGATCGTAGGTTGAGAATCACTCAGGAACAATACACTAACACGGTTGAGGCATGGTGGGCGAAGACGTGACCTCGAGAGATGATTTTAAAGATGAGTTTTATAGACGGTGGTGATTGCTGACAGAAATAAGAATGTTTCTGCTTTATCCCAAGAGAGGTAGGCTGAATTCTTGGACGTTGTCAGCTGTTTTCTTTGTTTTTAATCAGCTTTAATAAAGTCTCGAGTTTTGTTCTGTATGTGTTTGTTTATGTGTCGTCTATATTTACAAATGTGGCTATGTAATGTTGAGAGACGCCCCTCTTTCGAATCTAGTCTACTTTCTACACCTTTGTCCGTGTAATGTTGACGGGCTCCATTTCAGCCCGTGTAATGTATACATTCTACAACAAAACCCATAGAAAGTATACCGACGTCAACTTTCTACAAAAATCCCATAGAAAGTACACATTGTACATTTTAGGCCGTGGAATGTATACATTCTACGCGGGTCAACATTCTATACGACATATACATAACAACGTTGAAGGCGAATATTTTGTGAAATGTCCTTTTAATTTAGAGGTTGACACACGCTGTTCGCGCTGTTTCCCTTGTTAAAATAACACAAAAATAACGGACTCTATAAGATCGTGAAGGGAGACGGCGGATCGCTCATTCTCGTAATCCAATAAAATTCCAGGATCTAGTGGGTCACGTGCGTGGAGAGAGAGAGAGAGAGAGAGAGAGAGAGAGAGAGAGAGAGGGAGGGAGGGAGGGAGGGTGTGTGTGTCTGTGTGTATGTTTTCCATTGACTTTCTATTTATAATTTTGTTTGATAAAGACATTTTATTGGACTGAATCTATAGGGGTCAAAAGGTGATTGAGCAATCTGTTTGAGATTCTTTCGACTTCTCATAGAGTTCTCTACATTTGAGTTAGTTTAACAACGGACACATCGTCGAACAGCGAAAATAAATAGAAGATTATCTTGCAAAAAAGTTACCTTCAAATTTTCGTAACATCGTACCAAAAATAACATTTGTTTTTTTTAGTTTTGCATGTTTGTTTGAGGGCAAAATGTAAAAAATCCCACTGTGTGCTTACTTGTTTTCCCTCAATAAAAAAAACCCCTTTCATTCGCTCTCTCTCTCTCTCTCTCTCTCTCTCTCTCTCTCTCTCTCTCTCTCTCTCTCTCTCTCTCTCTCTCTCTCTCTCTTCATTTTTTAAAATTGAGATGAATAAGTTGCTGCTACTCCCCTCTCCCCTCAATCTCTCTCATGTTAGCACATGCACACACACAAACACACACAAACATAACATTATCTCTGCCTCCCCCCTCCCCTCTTCCACCCCTACCCCCGTCTCCACCCCACCCTCACTCCCCTCAGTTCTCTCTCTCTCTCTCTCTCTCTCTCTCTCTCTCTCTCTCTCTCTCTCTCTCTCTCTCTCTCTCTCTCTCTCTCTCTGGGTCGAGTTGTCCTAAAGATAAGTCCATTGGGTAGCTCACGATTCTTGGGAGCACGTTTTTGGGGAGCTTTTGTTCTCAACGATTACCTCACTCATGTTCACCCAACCGGAAAACCCGTACAAGGTGTAACGTTTTTGGGGAGCTTTTGTTCTCAACGATTACCTCACTCATGTTCACCCAACCGGAAAACCCGTACAAGGTGTAACGTGTTCTGGGAGCATGACTAGCACGATTCCTGGGAAGTTCAATTTTAATTCGATAATATATACATTTGGACTGTTAGTAGGCCTACTTGGTGTAATGTTGTTGAGAATCTGGGAAGTGGGTTCACTATATGGCTTTTATAGTGTTCAGACAGTGTTTTGGGCATTCGTCCCTATCCAAAGCTTGGATGATGCCTGGGTTGACATCCAGGCAAGCGCACCACAGACCCCTCTGACGACCCAGCTCAGTGACTATTGTGTAGAGACATGGTTAGACGACATCAGCAGCAGGTTTCCCCGCCAGATGTGGAATCACCATGAGAACATGGACCAAGGTTCTATCCGAACAAACAATAATCTGGAATCTTGGCATCGCAGTCTCAAAAGCTTGGTGTCAAGCGCACACCCCAACACTTTCCGAATTGTACAGACTCTTCAGGAGGAAGTTGCAAGGACGGACCATGAACTGCGTGCTCTGAGAGTCGGCCCCTTTCAACCCCTTCCTTTCTGAGCACGAGAAAGATTTGAATGTCGGCACGTGATAAGGATGTAATAGGCGCGTGATTGCTCGGTACATTTAGAACAGCAATCTTGTGACGTATGGACTGTAATACACCAATAGCAGGCTTTCATTGTTTGAAAGTGAAGGCTATAATTGGAGTGGTGAGAAAAAGTTGTCACACAAGATGCTGAAACGTAGCTAGAGCAACACTCACAACCAGTCATCATAAGCCCAATAGTAAGTATTATTGATGGCAGGTGATTGAGATCTTGTGTGTTTGACTCTAGTTTTGATCTAGATCCTATGTTCAATGATGAATAAGGAGTAGATAGATATGTTATAGAAAAGAAGTGGTAAACATTCTATTCTATTTATGTGCACTGATTATTTGTGTGTGTGTGTTTTTGACTTGAACACTTTTGGTACCAGAACCGGAGTTTATGCCTACTAACCCTTTTGTCTATTTTTAGTAGGAAACCTATGGGCCGCAATCTTGCACTATTTTTAGTAGGAAACCTATGGGCCGCAATCTTGCACTATTTTTAGTAGGAAACCTATGGGCCGCAATCTTGCACTTTATGATACCCTTCCTTTCCAGGTGTTGGATGGAGAATGATGTTGTCTTGATCACCTTTTATGTTTTACTGATCTCAGTTTGTTAACTGAAATTCAGTTTATTTATTAACTACATGTAGTGCTATTGTACAAGGGAAGCCTTCAAGCCGGTTGGGATTCACTAATTCCCTGCCGACTGAAGCCCCTTGTCTCTAAGCCATAGAGATCTACATCCACCTTCTCCTGTGATTATCAGCAGGGCATCGTGGGCCGGAGGATCATCCCGGACTCCACCAAGCACCAAGACGGGTCCGTCGCCAAGACAACCTGCACCCAGAATCCGCGAGGAGACCACGCTTGAACCGTGCCATCCCGCGAAGCCGTAATAGGAACGACTGGGAGCTACTCTCACCTGACGAGCAAGCCCAGAACTTCAAACAGCTAAGTCTACCTGACTGCGCCAATCATTTGAACTTTCCTACGGACACCGAAGATAATTAGTAACCCTTCCGGCATGGGGCGAACCTTATAGAAAGACAAAAGTCTTGTGAATCCTTTCGGATTTCATTGTGTTTTATCCATATTTTGTTTTGGCGCCATTGAGCTGCTTTATTATTATTGTTGCATAATCTTATGCAGATTTTGGGAGTAAATAAAATACAAGTGTCAAATAATCCTGAACCCTTTGGTCAGACTGATGAGAGTGGGAGTCTTGTAATTTCATGTAAAACCTTACTTCTCTCTGTCTGCCATTTAGAGCAATTCAACCACTTGTATTTCTTACAACCATCTGACGAGCCAGAACCCGGGCACAAATATAAATTTATTAGATGAAAAGGGGCCGGGAAAGTTGCTCATCTCCCATACCCTAGAGAAGTGGGCTAAAGGCAAATTATCTAAAGTCTTCCCTAGAGACTTAGCCTTGTAACCCATTACCTCGTCACATCTAAGGCCTCTGTGACGTAAGTGTCCCGCGCGACCCACTTTCTTTATTTCTTATCTACACCCCCCCCCCCCTTCTCCCCTCCCCCCCCCCCCCCTCGCCTTTACATTTCTCTGTCCAGCCGCCACGTTAATTGCCCCGCTGCTTCAAACGAACGCCGCGGAAGGGCGTTATCTCTTTCTCCCTGGTCAGCACGTACCATCTACCGAGGTTATCTCCCTTCATCCCCCCCCCCCCCTTTCTACCGTCACATCACAAGAAAGTGACCACCACAGTCGGCCCCTTTCAACCCCTTCCTTTCTGAGCACGAGAAAGATTTGAATGTCGGCACGTGATAAGGATGTAATAGGCGCGTGATTGCTCGGTACATTTAGAACAGCAATCTTGTGACGTATGGACTGTAATACACCAATAGCAGGCTTTCATTGTTTGAAAGTGAAGGCTATAATTGGAGTGGTGAGAAAAAGTTGTCACACAAGATGCTGAAACGTAGCTAGAGCAACACTCACAACCAGTCATCATAAGCCCACTAGTAAGTATTATTGATGGCAGGTGATTGAGATCTTGTGTGTTTACCCCTTCGTTTCTATAACATATCTATCTACTCCTTATTCATCATTGAACATAGGATCTAGATCAAAACTAGAGTCAAACACACAAGATCTCAATCACCTGCCATCAATAATACTTACTAGTGGGCTTATGATGACTGGTTGTGAGTGTTGCTCTAGCTACGTTTCAGCATCTTGTGTGACAACTTTTTCTCACCACTCCAATTATAGCCTTCACTTTCAAACAATGAAAGCCTGCTATTGGTGTATTACAGTCCATACGTCACAAGATTGCTGTTCTAAATGTACCGAGCAATCACGCGCCTATTACATCCTTATCACGTGCCGACATTCAAATCTTTCTCGTGCTCAGAAAGGAAGGGGTTGAAAGGGGCCGACTGTGGTGGTCACTTTCTTGTGATGTGACGGTAGAAAGGGGGGGGGGGGGATGAAGGGAGATAACCTCGGTAGATGGTACGTGCTGACCAGGGAGAAAGAGATAACGCCCTTCCGCGGCGTTCGTTTGAAGCAGCGGGGCAATTAACGTGGCGGCTGGACAGAGAAATGTAAAGGCGAGGGGGGGGAGGGGAGAAGGGGGGGGGGGGGGGGGTGTAGATAAGAAATAAAGAAAGTGGGTCGCGCGGGACACTTACGTCACAGAGGCCCCCCGAAGAAAAGATTCTGGTACCGGAATCTTCCTGTGGAACGCCGACTCCACTTTCGACTTGGGCGACAGGGACAAATTAGTGGGGAGACTGGGTCGGCTGGAATGGTGGAACATCTGGTCGCAACACAGAGTTCAAAGGAGCAGGTGGGTTAGAGATCAGTGGAATGGATTCCGACTGAGGTTGGTGCGGCAATCCTGTGTTGAGTTGTCCCAAGGTTGATTGCAGAATAGCAAACACCTCTTGCCTGAGTTTCCCCTTTAGCCTGGATTCATCATTGCTGATGATGTGGTTTGGTAGGCCGATTCGGGCGAAAATGGCTTTGAGTGCCGCAGCTATCTGACTAGCATCAAGTGAGGAGATTGGGGCGGCATCGCACTGCATGGTACATATGTCGACCACGGTGACTATGTACCGGAATTTCTTCTTCCGTTGAGGTAGAGGCCCGACCAAGTCGACTGCCACTCGCTGAAAGGGAGGGGTAGGTGACGGCTGTACGTGCGGCGGCCTGTCCCGATAGTACCTTCGGTGGGTGTTTGCGGGTACAGTGCTGCCTTTCACCTGAGGTACCTGTGGCGAGTGGTCTTGGGTCGTTAGGCGGACATTCCTTGGGAAGGATTTTCCAAGTTGTGGCGGACTTGGGGACTTGGGACAATCTGGATTGGCTCGCGCGGCAATTTGGTTTGCCGCGTTGAGAGGTTTCTTCCCTGCTGAGGGAGATTTGCTCTTTGGGAAGGAGGGAGGGAGTTGGTTTGTGGTTTGGGGAGAAGGGAATCCTGCTGAAACAATAGCAGGTTGAGAGGGGTGCCCTAAAAACACATACTGTGATCCCAGTATGAGGTCATAGACAGGACTGTCCATGAGCACTGCCTTGATGGGTCCCTTTACATATCTGGTGTCGACATTGATTATGGCGACTGGCAAAGTGGATGGGGGGATTGCAGCATCAGGGCCCTGCAGAGAGATGAAGTCTCCCGTGTATGCTGATGCGGGGACTAAGGATCCGCAGACAATGGCGTCGCATGACAGTCCAGTGTCATAGAGACACTGAACAGGGATGTTGTTGACAGTCGCCTGTCCAACGACTGACGGTGTGCCTGGACACTGGATTGGGGAGGGGTTTGTGCAATTCTGCGAAGTCGAGACGACTTGCATAGTTGCAACATTTTGCCGCTTGTAAGCAAGTTTCCTGCAGTCATCCCGATTGTGGGTGTTCGACTTGCAGTATGAGCAGAATAAGGGTTGCCCCAGTGGTTGTCGTTCATGGGTAGAACCGTGGGACCCACTGTTGGAGTTGGGGTTAAACCTGCTCTGCTGTGAAGCAGTGGACCCAACTACTTGCTGTAGTTTTGGCTTTTTAGGGGCGCTAGGTTCATCATGGGCTAGTGTGTACCTATCACTTAGCTGGATGAGGTCAGCCAGAGTTGTGGCACCTTGTTCGGCAGTAAAGGTGCGTAACTCTGGGGACATGGTTTCGCGCAGTTGCTCGCCAACCATTAGTTCCCTGAGATCCTCATAGGACTCTGATTTTGCGGAAAGGGACACCCATTTAGTCAGATAGTTCCCCAGTCTATCTGAAAATTGGGCATAGGACTCTCCCCTACCTTTTCTGGTTGACCGGAACTTTTTCCGGTAGGCGTCCGCTGTCAACTCGTATCTGTTGAGCAGGGCTTCTTTCAAAGCTGGGTAGTCGGTAATTTGGCTTGACGGAAGTTTGCTGTACACCTCATAAGCCACACCCCTGAGACTTTGGGCAAGCTTGAGGTTGAACTTTTCCGGAGCAAGCTCAAATTCCTGGGCCAGTCTTTCAAATCTATCGAGGAATGCATCGATAGACTCTGTTGCCTCATTGAATGCCTCCAATGTGAAGGTCATGGCTGAGGTATGAATGGGAGGGGGAAAATTTTGAGGCGCAGCAGTCTCAGAGTCTGCTGAGTTTTCAAGCTGCTTCATAGCTAGCTCATGGTCTCGCGCTTTTTCTCGCTCAGTGGCCTCAAGTTCGAGTTCTTTATTTTTGGCATCCTGCACTAGTTGTCTCTGCCTTAACTCATGAGTACGGATTTGCTCTTGCTCGGCAGCATCATGAGCTCTCTGCTTATCTTTCTCAGCGTCCTCGCGAGCTTTATCAGCCTCTTGAGCCTCATGAGCTCTCTGTTTGTCTTTCTCGGCCTCCTGAGCCTCCCGAGCTTTGTCTTTCTCAGCCACCTCGCGAGCTTTCTCTTTGTCATATTCAGATATGACAAAATTGGCTAACTCTTGGCCTGACAATCCTAGAGATTCTCCCCATTCTTTAAGTTCCCTCCTAAGTTTAACAATCTCAGCCATGGTTGTAAATACAACTATTCAAAATAAAAACAAAGCTGCTGAGTTGAATGTATCAAACAACACTTAACTATTTCAGCATAAACAGAAATAGCATGCACATCAAAATAAAGTCATAAATAGCATTCAAACAAATCAAATCAAAACACAGTGAACCAAATCACAATAACTTTCCCAGTGGACACAAGATAAGTTTTGAAAAGGAACTACCGTTTGAATTGAAATTTGTTAGACTTTATGAAAAAAAATATCCCGGACGCGAGCCCCCAATTAGATGTGACGAGGTAATGGGTTAAAAGGCTAAGTCTCTAGGGAAGACTTTAGATAATTTGCCTTTAGCCCACTTCTCTAGGGTATGGGAGATGAGCAACTTTCCCGGCCCCTTTTCATCTAATAAATTTATATTTGTGCCCGGGTTCTGGCTCGTCAGATGGTTGTAAGAAATACAAGTGGTTGAATTGCTCTAAATGGCAGACAGAGAGAAGTAAGGTTTTACATGAAATTACAAGACTCCCACTCTCATCAGTCTGACCAAAGGGTTCAGGATTATTTGACACTTGTATTTTATTTACTCCCAAAATCTGCATAAGATTATGCAACAATAATAATAAAGCAGCTCAATGGCGCCAAAACAAAATATGGATAAAACACAATGAAATCCGAAAGGATTCACAAGACTTTTGTCTTTCTATAAGGTTCGCCCCATGCCGGAAGGGTTACTAATTATCATCGGTGTCCGTAGGAAAGTTCAAATGATTGGCGCAGTCAGGTAGACTTAGCTGTTTGAAGTTCTGGGCTTGCTCGTCAGGTGAGAGTAGCTCCCAGTCGTTCCTATTACGGCTTCGCGGGATGGCACGGTTCAAGCGTGGTCTCCTCGCGGATTCTGGGTGCAGGTTGTCTTGGCGACGGACCCGTCTTGGTGCTTGGTGGAGTCCGGGATGATCCTCCGGCCCACGATGCCCTGCTGATAATCACAGGAGAAGGTGGATGTAGATCTCTATGGCTTAGAGACAAGGGGCTTCAGTCGGCAGGGAATTAGTGAATCCCAACCGGCTTGAAGGCTTCCCTTGTACAATAGCACTACATGTAGTTAATAAATAAACTGAATTTCAGTTAACAAACTGAGATCAGTAAAACATAAAAGGTGATCAAGACAACATCATTCTCCATCCAACACCTGGAAAGGAATGGTATCATAAAGTGCAAGATTGCGGCCCATAGGTTTCCTACTAAAAATAGTGCAAGATTGCGGCCCATAGGTTTCCTACTAAAAATAGTGCAAGATTGCGGCCCATAGGTTTCCTACTAAAAATAGACAAAAGGGTTAGTAGGCATAAACTCCGGTTCTGGTACCAAAAGTGTTCAAGTCAAAAACACACACACACAAATAATCAGTGCACATAAATAGAATAGAATGTTTACCACTTCTTTTCTATAACATATCTATCTACTCCTTATTCATCATTGAACATAGGATCTAGATCAAAACTAGAGTCAAACACACAAGATCTCAATCACCTGCCATCAATAATACTTACTAGTGGGCTTATGATGACTGGTTGTGAGTGTTGCTCTAGCTACGTTTCAGCATCTTGTGTGACAACTTTTTCTCACCACTCCAATTATAGCCTTCACTTTCAAACAATGAAAGCCTGCTATTGGTGTATTACAGTCCATACGTCACAAGATTGCTGTTCTAAATGTACCGAACAATCACGCGCCTATTACATCCTTATCACGTGCCGACATTCAAATCTTTCTCGTGCTCAGAAAGGAAGGGGTTGAAAGGGGCCGACTGTGGTGGTCACTTTCTTGTGATGTGACGGTAGAAAGGGGGGGGGGGGGGATGAAGGGAGATAACCTCGGTAGATGGTACGTGCTGACCAGGGAGAAAGAGATAACGCCCTTCCGCGGCGTTCGTTTGAAGCAGCGGGGCAATTAACGTGGCGGCTGGACAGAGAAATGTAAAGGCGAGGGGGGGGAGGGGAGAAGGGGGGGGGGGGGGGGGGGTAGATAAGAAATAAAGAAAGTGGGTCGCGCGGGACACTTACGTCACAACAAGGGCAGAACACAAGAAGACCAACAAAACTGGCACAACGCCGAAAGACTGAGAGACTTGCAAACAGTAAAGTGTCTTTTGAAAGAGGAGAGAAAACTCAATTAGTTTGTGGATGCATGCTCATATGCTATCCACTTCTGAGCACGCAGTTCCTGATCCCTCCTTACAGCTGTTGATGCCTTGATTAAATCTATTGTTATTTGATTTTTTTATTATTCTTTTTATGCGCTATGTGTTGTGATTATTAAATAAAGGAGGTTATAATATGCATGCATTTGTGTGCACGCTTGTGTTTGAGTGTATGTGTGTGTGTGTGTGTGTGTGTGTGTGTGTGTGTGTGTGTGTGTGTGTGTGTGTGTGTGTGTGTGTGTGTGTGTGTGTGTGTCTGTCTGTCTGTGTGTGTGTGTGTGTGTGTGTGTGTGTGTGTGTGTGTGTGTGTGTGTGTGTGTGTGTGTGTGTGTCCCAAGAAACGTTCTGATTGTGTGTGACGGTTTCCCTCTACCAACAAACGTGCTCCCAAGAATCATGAGACTCCTGTACTGGTCAGCAAGTCAAGTGTTCCACCCGGATCTTGGACTAACTGGGTTATCTGTGATAAGTGCGTGGTACTGTATTGTAGCATGTGTTTGTTGACTTTTGGTAACCAGGCGAATGATAAGGATGGTGAAAACAACCACAATATAATAACAACAAAACAACACGCATAGGCATACACATACACATCATCCGAAGTCGGAGTGTAGCTGTTCACGTGGCTGGGTGATAACAACGGCCATACGCGTAATGTTCTCATCCCTAGCTGGTGCATTTGTAACATACGTGTTCAAGTGCTTCGGCTGTTGGGATGATCCCTGGAGTCTTTTAGCCAGGGTACGACAGCAATAACAACATACATATGCACACACGTGAGCTCGCACGCACGCATGCACGCACACACGCACATACACACACACACACACACACACACACACACACACACACACACACACACACACACACACACACACACACACACACACACACACACACACACACACACACATATACACACACACATACACACATACACATACACACACTGACACACACACACATACACACACACACACACATACACACACACATACACACACACACACACACACACACACACACACACACACACACACACACACGCGCGCGCGCGCGCGCGCGCGCGCTGGCACACAGTAATTATAGTATTGACTTCAATAATTCATTTTTTTGGGGTGAAACTCTTCTGCTTTCATGCATTATCTTGCATGCTCATGTTTCTGATACGTGCATAAAGTTGTTGTTTTTTGTCTTGGATTCTTTTAGATTGTTCCAAAATGGTAGGCATATAATGTTATGTTTTTACATGGGTGCATCAGTAAATAACGTCATGAAAGGGTGCCATACTCTTGGTTTTGTCCACATGGGCCTCAAATTTATATCATCATAAATGTCACCCATTCTGCTTTTTGACATGCACAGTTTGAAGATGACTTTTAATCAGTGACGTTATTTTCTGAACGTCATTAATAGAGCCATATTTGCAGCTGAGTCTGTAAAAAGTGCATCTGATAAAATAGCGAATTAATTTCTACATCTTCACCACACGGAAACATGAAGACGAGTTGGCGAAAATCCATGCGAATTTGGATTCTGTTTATGGGCGATCTTACGTGTCCTTCTAATCGATTTAAAAAAAAACTGGGAACACTGGCTTTGAAGATACTAGACACAGAAGGCCATTATTGACACTGAAAAACGAACAAACTTTTCTGTAGGTGAAAGGACCTGGAAGCTGAAATTCCATTTATTTTTGTTTAAGAAATAAGCCACAGATGTATTGTACTACATGGTAATTTAACAGGATCAGGGCTCGCAATCGTCCCGCAAATTAAGGGTCCCAGGGACTCCTTCACTTACAGCATAGAGGGTCCTAGAGGAGGGATAGAGGGTCCCAATGACATTGTGAATGCTAAAAAGAATTTTTATAGTGCATCCCTGGGACTCCCTACATATTAATTTAGAGGGTCCCTTAGAATTCTAGCACTTCATAGACCCCCAAATGGGGGTCCCTGGGAGCCCTGAGGATTCTGTGACAAACCTTTGCCCTACAAATGAGACATACGATGGATACTCACTTATCCTCAGACCTGATGAATCGGCCAACACAACAAGGCAGTGGTTAGTCTCCCTCTAGTGGGAAAATAGAACTCGGGCTATTTTCCCCCTTCTCTCTCTCTCTCTCTCTCTCTCTCTCTCTCTCTCTCTCTCTCTCTCTCTCTCTCTCTCTCTCTCTCTCTCTCTCTCTCTCGTGTTTCTCTGTCTCTGTCAGTCTGTCTCTCTCTCTCTCTCTCTCTCTCTCTCTCTCTCTCTCTCTCTCTCTCTCTCTCTCTCTCTCTCTCTCTCTCTCTCTCTCTCTCTCTCTCTCTCTCTCTGTCTCTGTCTCTCTGTGTCTTACTCTGTCTCTCTCATTATCTCTATTTGTCTCTTTCTCTTTGTTTTCTTTTTCTTTGTCTTTCTCTCACTGTGTGACTCTCCCTCTCTCTCTCTCTCTCTCTCTCTCTCTCTCTCTCTCTCTCTCTCTCTCTCTCTCTCTCTCTCTCTCTCTCTCTCTCTCTCTCTCTCTCACACACACTGTCCCTGTCTCTCACTGTTTTTCTCTCTGTGTGTCTGTTTCCATTTTGGACTGTCTCTCTGTCTCTCTTTGGTTGTTTCACTCTCACTGTCTCTCTTTGCTTTCCCTCCTTCAGCTGTACAACTGTCCTGACAGAGACAGACACAGAGAGAGACAGAAACAGAGCCACACAGAAATAAAGACAGAGACAGAGAGACAGACAGAGACACAAAGAGAGAGGCAGAGGGAGACAGAGACTGAAAATACACATAGCTTCATGTTGTCACTTTTCATTTACTTAGGTTTGAGGTAGTCATCAGTATGAACACCAGTCAGCCCAACGTCCATCCCAAGTCTCTCCAACAGCTGTGTCTAAACGCTGTGGCGAACAACAGACAATAACTGTTCAAACAGCTGCCCAGTGGACAGTGTGTCTTCAGACAACCCTCCGTTCTGTTACCTTCTGTTCTGGCTGAGAATCTCCTGGAGACACTGGGCTCCAGAGCGATTCTTACCAGAGAGATGATGACGCTGTTTAGACCCCAACACTGCTCTTTACGACACGTCACCATCCCTCTTACAGATTTGGGTACGACAGATTTAGAAATCATTAGGCAGCACAATTTGGAATCGCTAGAGTTAAGACTGCAATTTTATGGAGATCAGCATTACAGAAGTGCTGTCCTTTTAACTGGTAGACCACGACCCGCCTTGTCTCAAGCGCCTCAACATTAGTGCCAGGCAAGACGGCTGCCATTGTGATTGTAATCCTAACTTTTGTGATGGCAAGAACTACCTTTTGTAAGCGAGCTATCCATCCCAGCCTTGCAAGGAGACTGGTGTCTCTCAAATAGCTGTCTTTAAAAGGAACTGAAATAATGTTAAAAACCTTAGAAGTGCTATCTGATAACCTGCCCGAGCTGCGGATACTGGATCTGTCCGACAGCAACCATCTGCACGACATTACACCGCTGGCAAACTTGCAGCAAAACTTGACCTTCCCCGTTCTGCGTAATGTCAAACTTAGTCAGGATTCCACAGAAACCCTGCATCAGCTGGACTGTCTGACGCATCTGGATGTGTCCTGGATGGAAGGGCATGAGGTCAAGCCACTTATGAGGTCTGACTTCGTTGAGTCCCTTCTACGGCTGCCCATCGTCCACCCCCACATGACTCCCCTGGATATATCTGGAAGGCCAGCTCATCACAAAGAAATTTTGAGGTGAAAAATGAAATTGTCATAATTTTTGCTTTACCTTGAAGTTGGTTTTTGTTGAAGTAGTACGACTACCCACGCATAGGTTTTATCTGGAAGAACTGTCAAATCTGTCATTACCTTTGCTATGCTCCATATTTGCTAAAACTTGGTTTGTCTCAGTGGTTTTGTAAACCACAACCTCATACTCTTTCTTGCGAGACAACTGCTTCTCTCTCTCTCTCTCTCTCTCTCTCTCTCTCTCTCTCTCTCTCTCTCTCTCTCTCTCTCTCTCTCTCTCTCTCTCTCTCTCTCTTTCTCTCTCTCTCTCTCTCTTAAAACTCTCACTTCCCTACATAATAGCACCTCTTACTTTCATATATAACGCGTGTCTAGACCAGAACATTGTTCCACCTGATCTTAAATCAGCAAAAGTTATACCATTGCCTAAAAGTAAAGATATTTCTGACTTGAATAATTTTAGGCCAATCTCTCTTCTTTCAGTTCTGTCTAAACCACTAGAAAAACATTCATAAACATCTAATGCAATATTTAGAAGATAATAGTCTGCTTCACCCCTTACAATCTGGCTTTCGACGTCACCATTCCTGTCAAACTGCCCTAGTCCACGTATGTGACACATGGCTTTCAGCAATCAACCAAGGCAAAATGACAGGTTCTGTATTCCTAGACTTTAAGAAAGCGTTTGATTTTGTGAATCACGAAATACTACTTAAAAAACTGGCGATATATTTACGAGACGAAAACACGATCTCTTTCTTTGCATCTTATCTTACTAATAGAACACAGTTTGTCTTTAGTAATGGCACAAACTCATGCACTGAGATCATAAAGGCTGGTGTACCCCAAGGATCTGTCTTAGGGCCTCTTCTATTCTGCCTATTCATTAATGATCTACCTTTATCAATATCGGCTGACTCTGTCTCGTGTGATATCTTTGCAGATGACACCTATCTCCATTCTAGTGCATCAAACCTGTCTTCGATTCAAACCTCTCTTCAGTCAGCTTTGCATGATGTTTCTGATTGGTGTAACCAAAACCTTATGGTCTTCCATCCTAAAAAAACCCAAAGCATGTTAATTACCTCAAAACAAAAACATCAAATAGAACCTCTAATTTTAAATGTTTATATTAATGACAATGCCATAGACCAAGTACGCGAGCACCGAGTCCTGGGAGTAATAATAGATGACGAACTAAAATGGCAACTCCATATTGAAAAGATGACACATAAACATGCTCGCAGCTTATTCCTACTAAAAAAACTTACACCCTTCATAGATATAGACGCACGCACGATGTTGTTTCATGCCCACTGTCTCTCCCACATTAATTATGCATCAGTAGTCTGGGACTCTGCTGATAATTGTCACCTATTAAAACTCAATTCTATGCACAAAAGGGGAGCTAAAATAATCCTTCCTGATCCTGAACTCAGTACAGCAGAAAAACAAGCCCAGTTAAACATACTTCCACTGCAATCACAGTTTAGCTATAATAAAGCCATTCTCATGTACAAAGTACACTATGACTTAGCTCCACAATACCTGAAAAATCTACTTACACAAGCCTCACATCGCTATGGTTCAAGTAACTATATTCTACCACACACGAGAATAGATAAATTCAAGTCAAGTTTTACTTTCTCGGGTTCCTCCATATGGAATTCCCTTCAGTCCGACATTAGATTATGCTCATCTATCTCAACCTTCAAAACGAGTCTCCGAGAGACACTTACATTCGACCCTCCATGATTTTGTTTTATTATTTTTTTTCTTTTTGTTTTTCTTCATATATCCCGATACGCTATATTGCTAATACGATGTCATGTATTTCACATCACTCTGTTTGTTTACTATTCTCCAACAATGTGCTAAAATTAATGTTTAAATTGTCTGCACTCTATTGCTAATTGCTACCGGTTTCATACCATAGGCTGCATTAGTTTGCCCTGTTCTAAAATGTATAGTTCTTTTATACGTGCTTCAACATATATCTGTGTGTAGGGCCTATGTGCATGTATTCTTGCGTGTGCCGCGCGCACGTGCAGGTATGTGCGTGTATGGTTACACGCATGTATGCCCGCACAAGTATTAACAACTATACATGCGCGTATGTAATTCTATAAATTCGTATTTCAACCTGTCTTTATCACAATACCTGCTTTGCTACCTTTATGTTTAATTATGTATGTGTAATTCTATGCCTTGCCATGTTTGTATTCTATGTTCGTATATGTACAAAGGTGCTACCTTTATGTTCAAATTTGTATGTGTAATATCATGCCTTGCCATGTTTGTATCATATGTTCGTATATGTACCAAGGACAGATTGGAAGACTAGGCGTTGCCTAAAATCTTTATCCTTGAAAAATAAAGTTAAAGTTTTCAAGTTTTCAAGTTCTCTCTCTCTCTCTCTCTCTCTCTCTCTCTCTCTTATATACAGATCAGTGTGGCATAGGCCTAAATATTATCCATGTGCCATTTAAATCAATGATTGTACCTTTTCCCGCCTCCAAGCCCTCTCCCCATCACCTTCTTCCTATATTAGTCTTGTACATTGATGATGTATATAGTATTGTGTTATGTTATTTTTGAATATTTACTTTTCTTGAATGCTTTGTAGTAGTAGTATTTGTTACGCAAGCGCTTCATTTTTTTGTATATTTTTTTGTTAACCTTTGTTTTGCCTCAGGGCTGAGTGTAAAAAAGCAATGTTTGCTTATCTTATAACCCTGAATAAACAAAATTTCGTTCGTTCGTTCGTTCTCTCTCTAACATCAAAGTAATGTGTTCATTACTGGTCTGTCTGTACAGGGACTACGTCACAGATCACCCCATCACATTCCTGGGCCTTTGGAACAGCGTTGCCTGTACCTACACAGAGGTCTGCAGCCACCAGGCCAATCTCACTGTGAGTGGTTTTTGTACAATAGTACTAAAACTGCTAATTTCTTGTAGTATAGTAGTAGTAGTAGTAGTAGTAGTAGTAGTAGTAGTAGTAGTAGTAGTAGTAGTAGTACCGATCAACCTCCTGGAACAAACTTCATATTTCCCTCCGTCAGCGACCGACCCTCTCTGCTTTCAAATCTAATATCAAAACCCACCTGTTCCCCCCGTCATTGAAGCTGCACTCCCCTTTTCTTCTCTTTCTTGCCTTTAGGTCTGTTTTTGCTGTATTCCATTTACGTCATCCGAGTGTGTTCACTTTGTATTGTGTTTTTGTTTGAATGTGTTATGAATGCTAGCGTGTGTGTGCGCTTCAATTTGATTTCTATCAAGATTCAGCGCCGTATATATACTGTATGTTGTTGTTGTTGTTGTTGTTGTTGTTGTTGTTGTAGTAGTAGTAGCAGCAGCAGTAGTTGTTAGCCCTGTTCTGGAGTGGCAGTCCCTACCACAACTGGTGCAGATGTGGCTGGGTGAGGGGTTGTCAGCCCTGTTCTGGAGCGGCAGTCCCTACCACAACTGGTGCAGATGTGGCTGGGTGAGGGGTTGTCAGCCCTGTTCTGGAGCGGCAGTCCCTACCACAACTGGTGCAGATGTGGCTGGATGAGGGGTTGTCAGCCCTGTTCTGGAGTGGCAGTCCCTACCACAACTGGTGCAGATGTGGCTGGGTGAGGGGTTGTCAGCCCTGTTCTGGAGCGGCAGTCCCTACCACAACTGGTGCAGATGTGGCTGGGTGAGGGGTCATGTCCACTGTAGCTTGCCTTTCTTTTGGCTAATCTCTCCCCAGCCAGGTTGTGGGTCTGTTTTTTCTTGCTGATTGCTTGCTTAGCAAAACACAAACACAAACACAAACACACTAAACACAAACGACTCACCCAATTAGGACTTCACCCCAGAGAAAGTATATTAAGCAATGTTTTACCCACTGAAAGTCACCCCCCCAAAAAAACCCATTGCAATATAAGTTGTTTTGCTTGGTATGCTTCTTTTATTATTTTGTTCACAATGTCATGTCTGTCTGGTGTTGCAGATCACAGGAGATGCTAAAACTCAGCAGACCCTAACACTAAAGCTTAGGTGGGAAACTAAACGTTGTTACTTTCTAAATTCAGTAAACCGAGGTGGGAAACTAAACGTTGTTATTTTCTAAATTCAGTAAACCGAGGTGGGAAACTAAACGTTGTTACTTTCTAAATTCAGTAAATCGGTTTACTGAATTTAGAAAGTAACAACGTTTGGTTTACTGAATTTAGAAAGTAACAACGTTTAGTTTCCCACTTAAGCTTTAGTAGAACTACATAAAATTAAGCACTGGTAGTTATAGGATAGTGGTGGGTGGGAGAGAGGGAAAAAGAAAGGGGGGAGAGGAGGGAATGGAGAGAGGGGGAGGGGGAAAAAGGGGGGGTAGGGAGAAAGAGAGAGAGAGAGAGAGAGAGAGAGAGAGAGAGAGAGAGAGAGAGAGAGAGAGAGAGAGAGAGAGAGAGAGAGAGATGCACGGACAGATAGACTGAAAGTGACTAACATAAAAATAAAAGAGATGTGTTTACCTGTACTCACCTTTTTCAGTTGGCAGGTCCTTTGATTTTTTTATAATTTTTTTTGCTCAGCTGTGTTCATGTTTGTCAGTGTGATAGGCCCCTCTATTTGTAAATAAACAGGAGGGAGTTGTGGTCGGAGTGAATGTCTTACAAAATAATGGAATGATTGTGAGCCTTTTTTCTGCCTATAAATTGCTGGTATTTGATGTGCAAGTGCAGTCGATTGATCATGAAGCCTGATGAAGTATTCTAATAAATACGAAAGCTTGCAATGAACAGTGTTGTGTTTTGGCCGATCATCTTAAAGACCCAGTGACGCGCCACAATTAAGTCCCTTGTTTTTTTTGGGGTAGCTGTGACCCACATCCAAATTTCCCCAACTTTAAATTGAGACTGCTCTTTAAACTGATGTGTCGCTTTGAATTTGGGGTCATTTATATGGATACTAGATAAACCCGTGCTCCGCACGGCAGCACTCCTCCCTTCCGCCCACTCACCCGTGCTCCGGACGGCAGCATGAAGCATCTGCGCTTCCTAGCTTCGCTTGGGGTTTCCCCTATCCTGCTTTCCCCCTCCCCGTGTCCACCCCCTCCGCCCACCCCCAGCTTTCCAAACTTCCAGAAGGTACTCGCCTCCCTCTTCTCCTTCCTAGCTTCGCTTGGGGTTTCCCCTATCCTGCTTTCCCCCTCCCCGTGTCCCCCCCCCCCCCCCGCCCACCCCCAGCTTTCCCCTCCCTGGGCTGCGCCACCCTTGTGCCCTTCCGCCCACTCCCTCTCCTTTAAAAAAAAATGATGACGTGGAAAAAAAAATTGTGGCGAGGGGCAGACTCGAACTCGACCTACACGACCTACGGATTTGCGACTCAGCGTCCTAACCTATCGGGCTAGGCTTCGTCGAAAGTCGCTGTAAAAAATTCATTATAAGAGGAAGAAGGGAAAGCAGCTTCAAAATAATGCCAATGACACGCGAGCAACATTTTGCCTTCAAAATCAACTTTCCCAAGCAAATTTTTAGGGGAAGTTCAGTTTAACGTCGCGTATCGGCTTTCGCCATGTACGACGGGCTGATGCAAATTTTTTAATACGACCTAGCGGAATAAATAGACGAAGCGCGTATCTTGACCCGCATCACGAGCGAAAGTCCGACATTTACGCGGTACTCGAGTTTTTAGAGACCCCTCCTCGGATCCTAGATGGGAGTCAGACTTGGTCAAAACAAGATTTATTTCCAGTTATAAGAGGGAAGACACGTGAAACCCGTGATTTTGACACGTGATCTGGTGAATCTTTAAATAGTTCTCTTCTGTTTCAGATCACGGGGGGTGGCAGTACTCAGCAGGTCCTAACGGCTTTCCGTTGTTACCAACATGATAACGTGCTTCAACACGCTCTGAAGAGACTGTCCCGCTGCACTGGTGAAACCTGTCTGACGAAGAACAGCATCATCACAGTAAGTCATGGAAGTCCGGGTTTGTTCTGTGTTTCTTTGTTTTTGTTTGCTTTGTTTCTTCCCTCTCTGCTATTCGATTGTCCTTCTTTTTGGCCTACACTTCAAGTTATATGAAGGGGAGTAGGCTTGCATTGCGATTGGAACAAAATGCATGCTTCTGTTTGGGTGTTTCTCTGTCGATATCCGACTGTCTGTCTGTCTGTCTGTCTGTCTGTCTGTCTGTCTCTCTCTCTCTCTCTCTCTCTCTCTCTCTCTCTCTCTCTCTCTCTCTCTCTCTCTCTCTCTCTCTCTCTCTCTCTCTCTCTGTCCAAAAAGCAATAGACAAAAGGGATTCTCTTTTTGCAGAAGGGGACCAAGATAATGCTTGCAAGCAAAGAAATTTTGTTACCAACTTAAAAAGAAAGTAAAAAAAGAACTACTTTAAAGACTTAGTTTCATCCAAATCAGATAGTAGATCTATATGGACAGCTATCAACCAGTTAAATAATAATTATACCAGTTCAAAAAACATGATTGATAAATTGTCTCCAGAAGAGCTTAATACTCACTTCTCTAATATAGTGAGCTCCATTATTCATAACGATAGATCTAATGAAAATGACCTTTCAAATCTTAGCGACTTTTGTTTATCGAAAAATATATCGTCCGAACTTAATATTCCTTACTTAGCTGTATATGAGGTCTTTAATTATCTTGTTCACTTAAAACAAACGAATGCAAGGGGGTTAGATGATATTGATGGTAAAATCCTAAAGATTGCAGCACCTATATTTACCGAGCCAATCACTTACATAATTTGTGCATTTCTAAAAGCCATTTTCTTAAAGCATTTAAAGTTGCCAAAGTTACTCCCATATTCAAATCAGGTGATCGCTCTGACCCTAGCAACTACCGACCCATTTCTATCATGTCTATCTTATCTAAACCTTTAGAAAGTCATATTAAAGCTCATCTTGTTAATCACTTTGATCGCTTCAATCTCTTTCATCCGTGTCAATCTGGCTTCAGAGCAAAACACTCATGCCACACTGCTCTTACAACTCTTGTTGACAAATGACTAACTAATATTAACAACAACGAAATTACTGGCGCTTTAATAGTTGATTTTGCAAAAGCCTTCGACGTTATTGACCATTCCTTATTACTCAAAAAACTCAAAATGTATGGTTTGTCTTCCGATACACTGAATCTGATGTCATCATTTTTAATTGACAGGAAACAGGTGGTGGCTGTAAATAGCTCTGTATCGTCGTCTCTAACAACAAAGTATGGCATTCCTCAGGGGTCTATCCTAGGACCAATACTTTTTTCTATTTATATTAATGACTTGCCTCTAGTTATAAGTTCCCTATGTAAGCTTTTTGCCGATGATACAACACTACACACAAGCCATTCCAATCATACAACAGTATTTCAAACGTTACAAAACAGCATCGATGAACTTTTAAATTGGGCAGAGTTGAATCATATGAGCTTGCACCCATTAAAAACCAAACTTATGATAATTACAACAAGACAAAAACGCCAGAACCTTCCTAACAACTTTTTGACTCTCTTTATTAATGGCAATGCAGTTGAGGAAGTTGGTAGTCACAAAGTTCTTGGCGTTGTCGTTGACAATAATCTTTCTTGGTCCGATCATGTCACTAAAACCTGCAAATCCGTGTCTTCAAAGATTTATCAGTTGTCTAAAATAAAGCATTTCCTAGACCTCCATTCACGTAAGATATTTTTCCACTCATTTATTGAATCGCATATCAACTACGCGTCAACTCTGTGGGATGGCGCTAGTGAAAATATTTTGAAACCTCTTTCAAGTCTTCATAGACGAGCATTAAAATTAGTTCTGCTTAAGTCCTCAAAACTAACCACTTATGACCACAAAGCTTTAGACATTCTACCCTTCCATTTAAAGCTAAATTATAACAAGGCTATTTTTATGTTGCAGATTTTATCAGGCAATGCCCCACAATCTCTTACCAGTAGGTTTGTTGTCAATGACCGGCGCCACGAACATAAAATCATGCTCCCTCTTCCAAGAATTGACCTCTTCAAGACAAGCTTGGCTTATTCTGGTGGGGCCCTGTGGAATGCCATGCTGGCTAATACCCAAATTGGAAACACTTTCAAGTCATTCAAAAAAAGATATAAAGATTTTCTGATGACAACTCTTTAATACGTTACCTGATAACCCATTCACCACTTGTTTCCTTCCTAATATGAGTGTCACCACTGTTAACCATGCATGTTTAGTGTTCATAATATGTTATAGTGGTGATTGTGTGTATGCATGTGTGAGTTTGAATGTGAGTGTGTGTATGTGCGCGTTCATACATGTGAATGTGTATGTGTCTGCCTGCGAATTTTGTGGGTATGTGTGTGTGTATTGTGTATGCTTGTGTGTGGGATGTGCGTGTGTGCGTACTTGTGTGTGTGGGTGAGTTTATGCGTATGCACGTAATTATTTGCTTACTTTTGTTTTGTGTATGTTGTAATGTGTATAACGCAATTGGTATGTATGATTAATGTATATGATTTAATGCTAGTGTGCGGGATGGCCATGGCGAATGTTGTGGTGAATGTGTTTTTGTTTGCATTTATCCTTACAATTTGATTTATCTTTTTATGATGGTAGTGTATCTTATGTGCATGATGATTATTAGTTGTTTATGACATTTTCTTCCTCTTTTTTTTTTCTTTTCTCATTTAATGAGGGTTAGATGTAAACAAGCCTGTATTGTGCTTATCTTTTCCCTCAATAAAAAAGGTTCGTTCGTTCGTTCGTTCGTTTTCTCTCTCTCTCTCTCTCTCTCTCTCTCTCTCTCTCTCTCTCTCTCTCTCTCTCTCTCTCTCTCTCTCTCTCTCTCTCTCTCTCTCTCTCTCTCTCTCTCTCTCTCTCTCTCTGTAACATAAAGGTTCATTATCATCATCTCTCTCTCCCCCCCACCCTCTCTCTCTCCTTAGTGTCTGTCTGTGCGTAAACATTTTTTTTTACATCACATCAGTTGCTCCCCGTGGGTTACAAATAGTTCCTCACATTCTGGAAGTTCTGTGCTAGTAACTTCCTCTAATCTATCACTCTTTGACTCTACCTCTTCCCCGTGCTTACTGTCATCTAGCCTACTATCTTTCTGCGTTGACTGGCCCATTCTCCTGCCTTTGTTCTAGAAACTCTTACAAAGATTTTCCCCAGCCGCAAACGGACATGCTGGGCCTAAATATTTCTTAGGCGCATAACGGCAGCATGACGCACCAGCGCTCATGTGACAGGAAACTGCCTGAGCACGACCCACCCAATAAATAAATCAACCATCAGTTACATGTATACGTATATCATACTTCACAGGAGGTGGTCAACTACATCTGTGGCTTGAAGGACGGCTGTGGGGAGTTCGTGGAGGACCTCAACCACCGTTTTCCACGATCCCCGGGCAGAGAGAGAGAGCCATGGGAGCAGCCCTGCTGTGTGTCCTCTCTCTGCTGATCAGCTGTCAGCCTCACCAGATCCACCCTGCCGTCGGGAAACGCCTGGTCTACTTGTGTGAAAACATCCGCCTCATCGCTCCCCAGAAGGTGAGAAACATTGATCATGCACACCGGTGTAACAGGCCAGAATAAACCTCGTCCGAAAAATACCAGGGTATTAAAATTTAATGGCCTAGGCAAAAGTATACTAGGCCAGTTTATACCCGGGTATGCACCGGCTTATTTTAAGGTTTTGCTAGTTCAGAACAACAACTTTAAAGGGGCACCATGACGGATGAGTTTGTGCAAGAAACACGTCGAGATCGCCAGGAAAACACCCTTTATAGATATCGCAATACTCACTTTTCTCTGGTTTCCCATAAATCAAACAGTCAAATCGGCGAGTCCTCCTTGGCGGAGGTGCTGGAAGTCAAATTCTTTCATTTCTAATGACCGCCTGAGCTTAGACCAAAACGTTTGCACAAAATTTTCACAATACAAGCCTTTTTATTATTTTAATTTTATACAGTTTACGTAAAGGAGTTCACAACAAAGAAAATAGTTCCTTTTTTTTTTTTACCGTACTACAAAAAAGAAAAAGCTTCAACCACAACGAGTGGCGCTCCACCCAGCCCGTCCAAAATGGCTTCTCTGTCCGGCATCTCCGCCAAGGAGGAATTGCCGTTTTGACGGTTTGATTTCTATGAAACCAGAGCAAAATGAGTGTTCCGATACTTGAAAAGGCTGTCTTTCTTGTGATCTCGACGTGTTTCTTGCAAAAACTCATCCGGCAGGGTTGTTTGTGGCAGCGCAAAATGTTACAACGTGTCATGCGACAAAATGTTATATTTGGACGGAAAGCCTGCGGCAAAATGTTACAATTTTGTTAGAATTGTAACATTTTGCGCGAGGCGCCCGGGGCGCCAAGCACAGTTTGTTATAATTGCAACATTTTGCGCGAGGCGCCCACCTTTGATTGAAAGTTTTCAATTGTAACATTTTGACGCATTGTAACATTTTGCCTGGGGCGCCTCGCGCAAAATGTTACAATTCTAACAAAATTGTAACATTTTGCAGCAGACTTTCCGTGCAAAATGTTACAACGCGTCAAAATGCTACAATTGTAACATTTTGCGCGAGGAGCCCCGGGCACCTCACACACACACATATTAAGAGACATTAGACATGCACCAACACACACACACACACACACACACACACACACACACACACACACACACACACACACATGCGCATGCACACTTGCACACACACACACACACACATGCGCATGCACACTTGCACACACACACACATACACATGCACACTGCATTTCTCGGTTAATTCCATTTTCCCGTTTTTGTCTTTCTTACCAAACATAAAGCTGTATTTTATTAACCTTTTTAGCTAATAACCTTTTTGGAATACTAACCCTAGGCCATTATCTAATAGAACACCCCCCCCCCCCTATGTATTGCAGTAGGCCTACACGGCGCCATTTGTCACAGCCATTTGTCAGACTCGTGGAACATTGCGTTTTCCTGTCTTATAGGGGGTGGGGGGTAGGGTTAGGGTTAGGGCTAGGGTTAAGGATAGGGTTAGTATTCCAAAAAGGTTATTAGCTAAAAAGGTTAATAAAATACAGCTTTATGTTTGGTAAGAAAGTCAAAAACGGAAAATTGCAATTAACCGAGAAATGCAGGGGGGGTGGCACATCTTAACCTTTACATGCTATAAGGCTACTCACACACAAACGCGCGTACGCACTCACACGCGCGTGTGTGCGCGTGTGCGTGTGCGTGCGTGCGTGTGTGTGTGTGTGTTTATGTTGTGTCACAGTGACTGTGCGCACGAAATATCAGCCTTTCGAAGCTCCGTTTGGCCTATAGCTACCTATTCGCTGTAGTGGGGGTGAATCTTCATCGTAAATTATATAATCTACAAATCTTCAGAAAGCTAGGTGAATTCTGTGAAATACTATCGGTGGTTAATAGGTGTGAAGAATGTGACTGCCTTATCTGTTAAGTGTTAACATCGTCTAATGCATTCAACGGCAGGAAGTAGCGTGTAAAAGGGCTTTACTTGGTTTGGGTATGGAAAACATTGGTTTATAAGCTGGATCATATTACGGCCCTTGAGTCATACATTACGGCTTCTATCGTTGTTTGACAATGGAGAGTGAAAAAAAAGTATTTTTCCTTCTCTATTTTTGTTTGTGGCACAAGCCACAAACCTATAACTCACGTTGTCGGTCTGTCGGTCGGTCGGTCGGTCCAAAATTGTCGCACGTTTGTGGCAAAATTGTCGCACGCCACAAACGATTGCGAATCCGCGCTTGTTTTTTTACTACAAGGTAGTTATTTTACAACTTAGTCTTTTGTCAATGGCTATGCCTGTCAAAGTGGGAGGCATCGTGTTAGGTCACAGTGCTGCTGTCTAGGGGAAGGAGGGAGGTTGGGAACCACCCCAGCCCCGCCAACTGTCGGAAAGTAGGCCTAAGCATGGCCTGGAAAGTGGGTATGTTCCCTGGGCATGGCATCTCCTGCATAAACAAAATGACAGGCCGAAAGTTTCAAGAGAACTGCATGCAGTACTTGCCTAGTTTGCAATTTGAGAGTCAACGTAAAACACTGTTGTCTAACACAATCATGCAAATGTGCAGATCAACTCACAGACTCTGATCGGCGCACTTACATGCATGCAGGATAGGCAGGCAGGCACGCGTGCGCGCGCACACACACATGCACATGCACGCCACACGCAGAGAGAGAGAGAGAGAGAGAGAGAGACGGAGAGAGAAGAAGAAACCGGCTGTCGCATTTTATGTAAGGTCTCACCAATTCTGCACTCATGAATTGTCGTGGAATAAATTATGCAAATTGCCCATCGTCGCTGCTTGGATCAAGGTGTGCTCGTGGTTTTAATTATTAGACATTTAAAAAAAAAATGATCTGTTTATGATAATGGTATCATAATGCATTGCGACGGTCAACGCCCGTGTTCTTTCCGTGCTAGTTTATATTGTTGGGCACTCACGCACGCACGCGTGCGCGCGCGCGTATAGGCCTACACACACACACATGCACGCAAACACGCACGTAGCAAACAAACACTGATCGACACGCCTAAACCTCGAAACCTGGGGGGTCGTTTCACACTGAAGGGCTAACGTTCCGTTGCGCTCGCTCAAATCGGCAAAAACGGTCTAAGAAACACGCTTCGTTTGCCGATAGTTCACGTGGCGTTTTGTTCTTGCCAAACACCGAGCAAGCGGCAAACTATCCAGAACTAGTAAGGGCTGAATAGGGTGGTTTTTTTTTTTTTTTTTTTTGCTGTCCCATTTTCTGGGCTGTACAGTGGCGTTGCTCCCACTCCGCTCGTTCCGAATCCCAATTCGCAGCCACACCCGGGTTTGTTCAAGTCGCAGAAACCGAGACCAGCAGTCCAAGGGGAGCGAATCTATGTTAGGCCGTCAGGTGGCAACCAACCGAGGAGACACTGCACTTCTGCTGAGTCACTTCGGTGGAGTTCAGTGGAGCCTGTTCAGGATACCACCTACTAAGCCCCCTACTGACGACACTATTATCTTAGTCGTGGAGCCAGCGTGAGTGAGGTCCTCCTCCGAGGGCACCACCACGACCGTCCACCGACAGCTCCCCAGAACACACTGATCCCCATGACTTTGACCCGAACGCACCAAGGCATAGACTGGATTGGAAACCGAAACTGAGGTCACCATGAGAGCAGGGCATGCAAAGCCACAGAATTTTATGATTGATGGAAAATGAGGCTGATGATAACGATGATGATGATGCTATGGAGTTCCGTATCGGTCTGAGACTGCATGGCAGGGCTGTATTCTACGCTTCCTTTCATAATGATATCCCGGCGTTAACCAGGCCCGAGAACTACAGACACCTGCAGTGTTGGTCTTGCAATTAGAGCAACACACTCAGAATCGCATCCGTTAAGCGGATGAAACTCGACTGTGTGGTTTCAGTCTTCCCATTGAGCCCATAGCCACTCACTCTGGGTCCAGGACCGGAAAAAAACCTCACCTCTGATGGGATTCGAACCCAAGACCTCCCAGCCAGTAGTCCGCGACGCTAACCACTACACCACGGCGGCTGGTACGTTTCTTGTTGTTGATTGGTCCAGTAAAGTTTGTTTCAAAAATAAATAAATTGACTTATCAGACAAGAGCTTGTAATATTCCTCCGCAAACGTGTTATAAAGTGTTACTTAGGCCCCTTTTGGCGTAAGCGTTATTCGCGCGGCCACCGTTATCTAGAGAAATTCGACCCTGCCTGTCTGGCTCTTTCCCCCCTCCCCTACTTCCCCTTTCCCTTGAGCTTACACTACTCCACCCTTCCTTGTCTCACTGTCCAGTCTGGTCACTGAATGGCCAACACAGTGACTCAGCAAAGCTTAACAAATGATGAAAAAACCCAAACTGGATCATAACAATTGAGATGAGCCCTTGTCAATAAAGCGTCTATGCCTCTACTAAATTTGATTAAAATCCACATGGTGTTTTTTGAGAAAATTCGACCAATCTGGATATTAATTTTTTTTAAAAGAGTCAATTATAACAATCAACAGGATCATGAACAATGAAAGGAAGCATCCTTAGTAAGATGACGACACCTGTGCCAAATTTGATCAAAATCCGTTAAGTAGTTTTTGAGAAACTGATACACAGACAGACGCACACATAGACATACACACATGCCCAAAACAATACCCGTTCCAGACTATAGCTGGCCATTAATGAATGCCTCAGACATGATTTCACTCTTCAAATGAGAGAGAGTCCAGGAATGGGAACAAAAGAAAAACAAATAAACAAATGCTTTATGTCCTCAAAGCATGCGCAGTCGCTCCTACTCTTAGGGACAAGTTTTAAACCAACAAAACTGTTAAACATGCAATGGACCTAAATACACTCGTGCAGAAAGCTTTTACTGTGTAGTGTAATATCAGACCCTGCCACGGTGAAAAGAAATTATTAGCACTAGCGCAACTCCGAGTACCAGTAACGCCTAGTAACGGTAACGCCTAGTAACGGTAACGCCAAGTACTGGTAACGCTGAGTACAGCAAATTTGAAGCGATTCGGTTAAGAAACGGTGGAGTTATAAGGCCCCGTTTCCCATTGATGCTGCTCTGAGAGTGACGCGCTCTCCCTAGTAACGGTAACGCCAAGTACTGGTAACGCTGAGTACAGCAAATTTGAAATTATTCGGATAACAAAAGGCGGAGTTATAAGGCCCCGTTAAGCGTTGGCGCTGCTCTGAGAGTGATGCGCTCTCCCTAGTAACGGTAACGCCAAGTACTGGTAATGCTGAGTACAGCAAATTTGAAGCAATTCCGTTAAGAAACAGCAGAGTTATAAGGCCCCGTTTCCCGTTGGCGCTGCTCTGAGAGTGACGCGCTCTCCCGATTTTCTTCAAATTTGCTTCCAGGGTTTGCCCCGGCGACAGCAAGCCTGACAGCAAATTTGACGCGATTCGGTTGAAAACCGGCGGAGTTATAAGGCCCGTTTTGCATCATGCTGCTGTTATGCGCCTAAGTAATCGATTCGCTTCCGGTTTGGCACATCGATAGTCACCGGCCCCGGTCATCTTCCTGCCAAATTCGAAGGCAATCGGCGTAGAAACGCCGGAGATACGGGCGCCGAAAGGCCGGCGGATGCGCATTTCGCGCATTTGCGAAACCGCGCAAATGATACAGCCGCCTCGGTTGCCGTTGCCATCGCCCCGTTAGGGCTCACAGCAAATTTGAAGCGATTCGGTCGAAAAACGGCGGAGTTATAAGGCCCGTTTCGTGTTTCACACACACACACGGACACTTGTCTTTTTACTATATGATTATGATTAATGTTGAAGTGAAGATTGACATTACCACTACTTCCTTGTTGAAAAATAACTTTTGATATATGCACCTGCACGCATGTAAGCCTAGATCCTGAATTAAACATGTAAAACTGCAGCACATTCAGACTCAGACAAAAAGAAAAAAAATAGAGCGCTAAAACACTAGACCACCAGCCGCGCGGGCGCATTTTCGTGTCCAGTGACCTTGACCTTTGACAGATGACCTTGATTTTCAACTTGGTCTAGATATCCTTAGTACCTATCCGCAAGCAAAATTTGAGTGTCCTAGGTCCCTCCATTATCGTGCCAGGTGTTCGGCAGCATTTTCGACTCCAGTGATCTTGACCTTTGACCTTCATTTTTGAACTTGGCCTAGATATCTTTAGTACCTATCTGCATGCAAAATGTGAGCGACCTAGGTCCCTCCGTTATCGTGCCAGGTGTTCGGCAGCATTTTCGGCTCCAGTGACCTTGACCTTTGACCTATGACCTTCATTTTTTAACTTGGCCTAGATATTCTTAGTACCCATCCGCATTGGAGCGTCCTAGGACCCTTCGCTCAAACATTATCGTGTTAACATAGATAGTCAGTCCGACGGCTTCAGAATGCACTGAAAACATTACCAGCCTCGCTCTCTTCGTTCGCGGCTGGTAAAAACACAGACACACACACACACACACACACACACACACCACCACCAAACCAAACCAAACCAAACCAACCCATTAAAGAAACAGGAAACATTGAAGTACCTGCGTAGGTGGGTTTTTTTCTTTTCTTTCTTTTGTCTACAGTTGGGCCGATTAATTAATCGAAACCATTTACTGTGACTAATGGAAACACGATTCTCAAGACGAAGAAGATCACACACACACACACACACACACACACACAGGCCTTAAACACATGCAAACATAACACACACACACAACACACACACACTCACAGAGGCCCTAACACATGCACACATGAGAGAGAGAGAGAGAGAGAGAGAGAGAGAGAGAGAGAGAGAGAGAGAGAGAGAGAGGGGGGGTTATTGCTACAGTTACAGAAACAACATAAGTGTCAAAATGAATAAGCGTTATTAGGCCTTTATTAATGACTAGCAATCGCCCCGTGGCAGTTAGTCCCGTGGCAGTTTTAACCCCGTGGCAGCTATCTCCTCCCTACACCTACCCCCTCCCCACATTTACTTGCTCGGGGACTTATCTGCCACACGGCGACACACTTGTTTGCTATTGTGGCTTTCAACAGACAGCCAGTCTCAACGACACGAAAGTGAAACTTTCGGTTTTACATTTCCAAGAAGGCAGCATTTCACCTTTCAAGAAAATGGATCACAAATGTGTAAGGTCTTTCGAAAATATATAAGATGAACTAACACACACACTCTCTCTCTCTCTCTCTCTCTCTCTCTCTCTGTGTGTTATGAGGGCGGTGAAGAGAGAGAGAGCGAGAGAGAGAGAGAGAGAGAGAGAGAGAGAGAGAGTAGTACTAACTTCTTCTTCTTCTTCTTCTTCTAAGTTGTTCTTCTTTTTCGGTCTTTCAGGTATGTTCCTGTCAATTATGAACGTAGATGCATCATGCTGCTGTTATGCGCCTAACTAAGAATAATTAGGCCCAGCATGTCTGACTTCGGCTAGAGGAATCTTTTTGAAAGTATTTCTTGAAAAAAGGCAGGAGAATGGACCAGACAGGCAGAACGATAGTAGATAACAACATGCAAAGGGAAAAGGCAGAGTCAAAGAGACTGACAGATTAGAGGTACTTATGAGCACAGAACTTCCAGAAGGTGGGGGAACTATTTGTATGGAAGACCCCCCCTCCCAGTATTCCACGAGGGGGGTGGAGAGTACTACCACCCCCACCCCACCCCCCTACATTCGTAACCAAACCATACACACAGGCACATGAACGTCAATGAGCTCTCTCCCTCTCTCTCTCTCTCTCTCTCTCTCTCTCTCTCATTACACTGTCTGTGACAGCTCACCGCCCGCTGTCCCTGGGCCTAGCCGTGAACATAGCGCGATGCTAGTACCACGGTAAAGTGATCTCCGCTCTTCATTTGTGTTGTTGACTGGTCGGCTGCAGCAGCGAGGGGTGTGTGGAGAAAGTGTTGATTGAAATTAGCTTTTGTTTTTGGGACCGCGCAAATGTAAATCGGGTTATAGCGCGCGTTTATGAACGAATGCTGTTGAAATTTTGCACGACGATAGTCACTATCCCTGGTCACGCATGTTCCAAATCTCGAGTCAATGTCGGGTCTGGTTACGCCGCGGTTTGTGAAAACGTGAAGCGGCCTCTCGGCGCCCTTATCTCCGGCGTTTGGTACACCGATAGTCACAGTCGCCTGTCATCTTCCTGCCAAATACGGAGGCAATCGGCCCAGAAACACCGGAGATACGGGCGCCGAGAGGCCGGCGGATGCGCGTTTCGCGCATTTGCCGAACTGCGCAAATGACACGGCCGCCTCGGTTGCCGTTGCCATCGCCCCGCCCCGTCAGGGCTCACAGCAAATTTGAAGCGATTCGGTCGAAAAATGGCGGAGTTATAAGGCCCGTTTCGTGTTTCAGACAGACAGACACACACACACACACACACACACACACACACACACACACGGACAGTTGGCTTATTGGATGATGATGATGATGATGATTTGTTAAGGGAACGAACATACCATATAGGCCTATATCCTGCTTTGCAAATGTATCCGTTCTAAGTCGGATGTTTGCATAGTAGGTGGCCTTCAAGTCGTGTCAAAAAGTAGTAGGCTACATGTTGCGTGAGGACGTATTAGCTTACGCAGAACACTCCCAAATTCTTTGTTATGAGCACGCGCACGCACATACACACCACACACACGACGCACGCACGCACGCACACACGCACACACACTTTCTACAACTGTTGGTCTTCTTCCGTTAGTTTAAAAGGGAGGAACTGTTGGTCTTCTTCCGTTAGTTTAAAAGGGAGGAACAAAAATCAGAGATGCAGACAAACGAACGGGAGTATTTAACAAGAGAGAGAGAGAGAGAGAGAGAGAGAGAGAGAGAGAGAGAGAGAGAGAGAGAGAGAGAGAGAGAGAGAGAGAGAGAGAGAGAGAGAGAGAGAGAGAGAGAGAGAGAGTTGACAGGTCAAGATGCTTTATTTTTCATTACAGGCCTACTTTTGAACATACATTTTTAAGGCCGAGAATTTTAAAAAAAAGAAGAGAGAAATGAGATAAAGGAATACTTCTTATATCTTGATTCTGGTTGTGGTTTTGTACGTGGCAGACACACATAAATCGTGATGGAACTAGGGGGGGGGGGGGGGGGGAGGTGCATGTAGTCGTCCTACCTAATAGAAAGAACAGGAGGAGAAAACCTACTTCATAGTTACCTACCCTGGGTTAAGTAGTAAATTCTTTCTTTTTAAAGAAAGCAAGCTGAAGTATATAAACGGGTGCAACAGAGAAGGATTTAGTTTTGTTGTGAAGAAATGCAATATGAAAGTGGGCTTAGTATTTGTGGGACATAGTGGAATAGGTAATCATTCCAGACAGCCCGCAAGCACGAAATCACATTATAGCTACAAGAAATGACATTTCAGGGCATTGTGTCAGACACGTGGCTCATCAGTGTCGATTTATTTGTGATCAAAAGCGACCAGGGCCTGTATTCACGTTGAGATAGCATGAGACTTAGCATGATGCTAACTTAGAAGCTCTTCCAATGTCCTATAGGATTTAATAGGACTTTTGGAAGAGCTTCTAAGTTGCTATCTCAACGTGAATACAGGCCCAGGCCTATTTAATTAAATCCCTTGCAAAGGTATTGCTCGGCAGTGGGTCTGTACAAAAAGAAAGAAAGAAAAAAACCCCACCCCGGCATCATTATCCTTATTCTTCACCTTTTCTAACACACGAGGGCTTCTCTTAGGCTATGTGCCTGAATTTAGTTTCTTAACACTAGACTCTACATGCTGGCAGTTTTTGGCTTACGCGTGTTAACTACGATAGTTTCATTTGTACTTTAAACACCTCCCTCATGTTTACGACTCTCCTTCTCAAAGTCATTGTCCGTCACCGAAGGTAACGGACTTTGCGATGGGCTGGTTTGGATTTTTTTTATTTTTTTTTTATTATTTTAATTTTCTGTCTGTCCCAAGGATATCTCCCGAACCGCTTGACCGAATCGCGTCAAATTTTGTGTGAAGATGTGCCTCCTTAATAGGAAGAGATCGGCGCAAACCATTTCGCCATCGTGACCTTGACCTTGACGTACGACCTTGAAAACCGAAAATCTATTTTTAGCCATATCTCGGGCACCGATCAACATAAGATGTTGAAACTTGGTATGAAGGTGGTTTGGCTTATGCCCGTTCTGATGATGGCATACCGATCAAGGTCAAGGTCAAGGTAAAAAAGATCGCTGCGGCCTGAAAATCGGAGGGTCATTTTTTTCTCCTTCTGTCTGTCCCAAGGATATCTTTCGAACGGGTTGACAGAATCACGTCAAATTTTGTGTGCTGGTGTGTCACCATGAGAGGAAGGCATCCGCGCAAACCATTTTGCCGTCGTGACCTTGACCTTGGCGTACGACCTTGAAAACCGAAAATCTTTCAGGGGCCATAACTCCCACACCGTTAGTGTTAGAGTCTTCACATTTGGCATGAAGGTACTTTGGCTTATGCCCGTTCTGATGGTGGCATACCGATCAAGGTCAAGGTCACGGACCGGGCGATCAGTAGGCCTTGAAAGTGGTAGGGGTCTACACATTGGGTTTTAAGCCATATTGTCCACATTGGTACTTGACAAAAGCGCTTCATATTGTGTGTGGTACTGTATACCCTAGAGAAGAAAACATCCGAGCATAAATTATCACCATGCTGACCTTGACCTTGAAGTGTGACCTTGAAAACCGAAATTTCCTTCTTTGCGCTATATGTTTCTTCTTCAAGCTGTATCTCGTGAACTAGTTATATTTGGGGCAATCTTGTACTTAAACCCCCCCCCCCCCCCTCACGTTCACTACCCTCAATCTCAAAGTCATTATTTGTTGGCAATCTTGTACTTTAAACACCCCCATCATGCTTACGACCCTCAATCTCAAAGTCATTATATTTTGGGCAATCTTGTACTTAAACACCCCCCTCACGTTCACTACCCTCAATCTCAGTCATTATTTGTTGGCAATCTTGTACTTTACCCCCCCCTCACGTTCACTACCCTCAATCTCAAAGTTATTATTTGTTGGCAATCTTGTACTTTACCCCCCCCCCCCCCCCTCATGTTTACGACCCTCAATTTCAAAGTCATTTTTGGTTGGCAATATTGTACTTAAACATCCACCCTCATGTTTACGACCCTCAATCTCAAAGTCCTTATTTGTTGGCAACCTTGTACTTAAAAAACCCCACCCCCTGAGTGAGCCTTGAAGAATGAAAAGTTATGTTTTACGTCTTCCCGGTCCAACATCTGATACATTACTTATTTGCAAAGTTAAGAAAGAATGAATTTAGGTTTTACGTCCTCTCGACCTGGGAAGGCACATATGGGACATAAAGTTAAGAAAGAGCCTTGAAGGGTGGCTTTTATAGAAATAATGGGAGGAGCGGTGCGCGGACGAAACCAAACCTCGTTATTTGGGAAAGCGGACAAATGCCCACTCTGTCTCTCTCCAGACATTGTCTCTATGTGAGTATCTGTCTCTGTCTCTGTCTCCGGTACCTCTCTCTCCAGTGTTTGTCTCTTTCACGGATCGGGTGGAGCAATCTACATTTCTCACCTTCCCATCATTAAATTGTGTCCATAAAAAATGAACACGGACACTGCTCCTGTCCTGCCTTAGCTTTGTAGCTTACGTTGCTGCAAGGAGAACCTGTCAAATAGCATTGTTCCTTTAGCTTCAGAGGGACAGCCCCCTCAACCCACTCCTCAGTAACAGGGACAGCCAGGGACGAGGAACTATGGCATTCTACGTGTAAAGAAAGTCATTTATTTTTCAATATCCTAAATAATGCATTATTTAGCTAAATAAAGCATTATTTAGATAAATAAAGCATTATTTAGCTAAATATTAGCTAAATAAATAATGCATTATTTAGCTAAATAAAGCATCATTTAGCTAAATAATGCATTATTTAAGCATATAATGTATTATTTGCAAATATTTTTTTAAAATATGCTCCTTAAAAGAGTTTGCTACTTTTGACAATTAAAAATGAAGTATCGTATGCTGCAAATAAGACTTATTTACTAAATAATGATTTTTGTCTGCAAATAATTGATTGTTTATAAATAATTTATTTTCTTCAAAAACATCCTCTAAACAATTCATTATATGCTAAATAATGCAACATATCTACCAAAGGAATGATTGTTTACTAAATAATGATTATTTACAACATCGTCTAAATAACTCATTATTTAAAACAATCGGGGTTCTGTCGCCTAAATAATTCATTATTTAGCTCCGTAAAAATTCATTATTTAGAGATACGTCAACTAAAATGCCAGCTCTCGCTTAGCTTTTCGTCTGCTCCGCCAGATACTTTCTTCTTTACTTCACTGTCCGCCTTGAATCATCGATAACCGATATGAAAAGAAATTTAAGAAAACGTTATCACATATTGAAAAATTCAACACATTGTCATATTGTAGGGTACCCCCAAGCCTGATCACCTCCCGGGCATCCCACAGCCAGAGCACAACGTCCTCAAGGCTTCGTCTGTCAGGATGAACCAAACCTTGTACTTTGCCTGTGGGAATTCCCAATCTGGGAAAATTCTTAGATAAATGGAACCAGAACATAAACAACAGACAAGCAGTTTATTTTAAAAAAAGAAATAAAGATTTATTTAACTGGTTAGACTGACAATAAACACATTGCCATATCAATACTATTCAACTTCAATTATAAATAACTGTTGCTAATTATAGCGTCAGTCAACGACCTGGGATAAACTTTAGGCAATGGCTATTCACCCTCTCGTGGCAAAAACAACCCAGGCTATTTTTCCTCACTACCGTGTGTGTGTGTGTGTGTGTGTGTGTGTGTGTGTGTGTGTGTGTGTGTGTGTGTGTGTGTGTGTGTGTGTGTGTGTGTGTGTGTGTGCGTGTGCGCGCGTGCGCGCGCGCGTGTGTGTATGTCTGTCTGTCTGTTTGTATATCTCAATCTGTCGTGTGCTGTCTCTGTCTTTGTCTCTATCTCTCTGTCTGTATTTCTGTCTGTGTATACCTCCGTGGGGATACCGGCGAGAGGGGTCTTTCATACAAATAGTTCCCCACCTTCTGGAAGTTTTGTGCTTGTAACTTCCTCTAATCCATCACTCTCTTTGACTGCCTTTTCCCTTTGCTTACTGTCATCTGCTATCTTTCTGTCGTACTGGTCCATTCTCCTGCCTTTTATCTATACATTCTTACAAAGATTTCTTCAGCCAAAGTTGGACATGCTGGGCCTAGCTATATCTTAATATGGCGCATAACGGCAGCGTGACGTATCTTCGCTCATATGACAGGAAACTGAAAAAGAAGTCTGTGTAAAAATCTATGTAGCAAAGTGTGTGTTTGTGTACTGTATACAACTAATAATATTACTGTCATGTGTGTCAGATTTAGTATTACACACATTTTGTGATGTTGTTAGTCTTGGGACTAACAGGCGTACTTTATGGTTATATGGTTTCATTTGCAATTGTATGGTATGATGAATGAACCTAAAAGGGTAACATATAGTGTTCATCATGTTTTTGGATTGCGCGGGGATGCGTAACTTTTGGTGTATAGTATATATAGTAGTGTATTATGATCACTGTGTGAGAGGTTGTTATCTTCTTGTGAAGTGTATAGAGGATTTTTGGGCTTGCATTGACAGCTTGAGCTGTAGTGAGTTTTTCTAATCTCTTAGCTGAAGTGAGCGTTTTTAACCTCTAACTTGTGTGATATTTGGATTTGGTAGTGATTCTGAACAGAGTTCAGTAGTTGACTTTGTAAAGCTTTGTCAATAAATAAAGGGCAGTATCTTAGGAACCATTGAGAGGAATGGTCCAAAGCATTGGTGGACTCCAATGTATAGTGGGGTGCTGGGAGGTGTTGGAGACACCCAGGACAGATGTCCCTGAGCCAGTACCAGCAGCGTATACTGAAGAAATGTGGAGAGAGTGGAGGTTTCCACTGATAGGCGGTTTGGCCACTATGCTCTCTGTCGGGAGGACAGATGAGGTCTACGGAGATGTGTTTGTTTGACTGTCTAGTCATACAAGGCCTGTCATGGTGATGGGTATTGTACCGTCTATTACTCGGGAAGAGGATGCATATTGTATGTAGGAGTTAGCCTACAAAGGATCAGTTAGATTCTTCAGGAGAAGAATTAACTTTAGAGGGAACACAAGAAGGTGTACGAGTCAAGGACGGGATCGTGAACGAGATCAACTAGTGGAATTTGGAACGGTATTTATTATTGAGCTCATAGTGATATAATTGTAGTTAACGGAATTACAGTCGACGACGACGAAAATGGTGTTTTACGTCCTCTTGGTCTGAATCAGACACATATGGGACATTTGTAAATACAAATATGTTGGGAACAACACTGGAGGCAATGCCCGGGAGCAGTACGAAACCAGTAAAGTCCCGATTTTTTTATTAATGCAGATAGGTGATTAGTACGGAATTACAGTATTGGCCATTGACATTTATAGTATTTAAATATTGCGTAATTAAGTGGGAGGCTTAATTGTGAATAGTATTATATTCTCTTTTGTTTGAGAGAAAGATTTCGTACATATTTGATATTGATTGTGAAAGTTACTTTATACAGAATTGATATCAGTTCCTATTATTTGTTGTCATAAATAATCTTCTTTAGTAAGAAGAGGGGAACTAAGCGAAATCTTATTGTCCCGTGTTTAATTTCTGCACCGATTGAAGGGAAAGATTGCGAGTGTGCACGGAGAGATTGTTGAGTGAAATGCGTGTGCGGGAGCGTGTTTCTACAGCATGACAATTACGAATAATAAATAAAGCTTCTATGGCACTCTTCGATGAAAAACAACATCATCAGTGTGCTTTACAAATGTAAGAGAAAACAACCAAGAAAAAACACATTATTACAAAACTTTATGAAGCATAAAAAATAAAAAATATTTTTTTAAATGATCACGCTGTTCATACCCACCTCCACCCCCACCCATCCCCCCTTTTCACATACACATTATAGACACGAACGAAAATTGAGTTTTACGTCCTCTTGGTCTGAATCAGACACATATGGGACATTTGTAAATACAAATATGGTGGGAACAATACTGGAGGCAATGCCCGGAGGCAGTACGAAACCAGTAAAGTCCCGATTTTTTAAAATTAATACAGATAGCTGTAGCGGTGACCACGCCTCGGTTAAACCTAATCGGCTATGGCACCGCCACAAGTTACAATTATGGAGACATTATATGATTATAGACACAATTTCAAAAAACATTTTAAAAGAAGCATATAAATAATTATTCAACGTTATTTAAGGTAGAAATCAAAAGAATCCAGCCAGTATTTCGATTCCTGGTTCAGGTGAGCTGGAGAGGAACAAGAACTGAATAGCCAAAATAGGTGAGAAAACAGTATTATTCAAACTACAAAGGCGTCTTTTTCGCTGAGAGCCGATTTGAAACGATTTTTCAGCAAAAATACTCTGAACCCACCCTTCTTAGACCCCCTTTTGGCGCAATCGTTCTGCGCGCGCAGAACTACCACTCGTGAAACTCACCCCTGTGTTATGGATTGAAACCACAGACGTAAAGTAGAGAAAACTGACCTTATTCTCAAATGGCAAATTCTTATTTGGAAACAAGTGGGTTGGTTGGCAAGATGGCGTATCAACGGATGTTTGGTGTCAGGCAGCTATAACATCAACTGCAGTGCACCGAACAGAAACTGAGAAAGACCCGCTGATGGAAAAAGTATGGTTGAAGCGAGAAGGGGGAGACGCGAAAAGTTATTGAACTAGACTGCTCCTGTCAGCTTTGCAGTCATGGCCGGAACAATTCAAAACTGCTGCAGATCGCGTTTTCTGTTTGAAACCATCTTGCCAATCTTCTTGTCGCAAAGAAACGCCGTAACAAGATGGCCACAAAAAGTTGTGAACGTGGGAAGAACAACATTACTACACCACGAAAGTCGCAGTTTACGCACATCTACAAGCTTATGCAAGATATTTGAAATTCCATCTAGGAAGGAAGGTAGCAACTTCCACGGGAAGTTCCTGTCTTGCATACTCAATCCTACTTTCACTTTCAGAATAATGATTTTTTTTGTTGCAAGCTAAATATTTGCCCCATTTCAATCCCTTTTGCCATGAATATGTTCCTTGTTTATACAATGCACACACACACACGAGTGGATTACTCTGATTAGGTTGTCAAATGTTCCAAAGGCTGGGGGGGGGGGGGGGGGGGGGATGTAAGTGGGTGGATAGGGGCGAAACTTTCCAGAACCTGACGATAAACAGATAATAATGGAGATTTTGGAATCTCTGTAACTTCCCCTAGACCTGCCTTTGCACATGCACACACAAACCCCTAACTTCCAAATTCATAACAAAAGGCAAATAATAAATTAAATTTGGATGGCTTGGAGTTGGAGTCAAAACGGACTATCTTTGGATAGTACATTGACATATTATTGAACTTTATACGAAAACTAATAACTTACATATAAAAAAGACTGCAGAAATATAATAATATATATTTCTGCAGAGTGCAGTCATTGTTTGATACAAGTTACTAGTTTTTGTAATAGGTTCAATAATACGTCAATGAGAAAGGACACATTGAGGGGCCAAGCTATCCTGAATGCTGATCTCATGTTATTTAATTACAGTAAAAATCGCTTAAGTCAAAATTGAAGGGACTGAATTTTTTTTTTGAGATAGCCAATATTTTGAGTTAAAAAGACTTCAATTTAGAGATTATTATACTGCGACCCAAAAAATTATTGTGAGTTATCAGTTCTCCACTGCACTTTCCTTATAAATAGTATCAAAGCTGTATGCATATAACTTATTGTATTCTAAAAAATAAAACTGCTAAAAATATTTACGTTTTAATTCAAATCAAATAGTTTTAACACTTTTGCTAAGGAAGTTCTGTTTGACTCTTGAACTCAGGTATTTTCAAATTCTAATTCACCAGCTTTTATGCCTGTACTTCCTTTTTTTTTGCATGAGAAAAGTTAGTACAACAGTAGGGGAAGATGGGGTAAAAAGACCATGGGCGGGTAAGAAGCCCATGCCAATTATCTCATGAAATAAAGCAAATTTCAGTCACATTTTGCCCATGAGACGAGTGTTAATGTTTAGCATTCGTCTTATGGGCAAATTTGACTGAAATTTGCTTTATTTCATGATAATTGGCATGGGCTTCTTACCCGCCCATGGGCTTTTTACCCTGTCTTCCCCTACTATGCAATGTAAAGTATTAATATTAGGCCAATTATTTTTGAGTCTATTGTTCCCACCAAAGTCAATCTGGTCAGTTGCAGCTAGCGCACATCAAAATCCATAAAGTTGCTAACCGACACGAAGTAAACATAATAAGTCATATGACCTCTTGCCTGCAAAAACAACAGGTCATCAATCATGTAGGTGGCGCATGCATTTCAGTGCACAAGTAAGTAAGTAAGTAAGTAATAGTACATTTATATAGCGCTTTACCTCAAATGAGCTCTACAAGAGGGGTAGAGAATTTTCAGTATAAAGCCTCATTAACACCGCTGAATGGTTATTTTCAAATGTGACCCAGAACCATGAAACTTTGAAAGGGACATTAATTAAGTGTTAAACTGAACATTCTGAGAAAAGTATACAATTTGAAAACTTCAGACAATATTCGTTCTAATGTAGCCATAAGTTGTGTAATGCGTGCACAGCTGGTTATGGGTAGACCACGCCCCTCACGAGGCCAATGCTGTGACTCCGTCTTCGGTGATCTGGTGTCCTGATAACGGCTGACATCTAGCCGGGTTTTAATTTTTGGTTTTCCTTCTCAGGGACCGCAAGCCGAGATTCACAGGTTATGATGTGAGTCGCCTCCGGTTACGTATGCTTTGCCATTGAGCCCAGTACCTAGGGGCTTCTTCCGCCCTGGCCATTGGCTGCCTGTGCAGCTCATCCGCCCAGTGGTGCAGCGTAAACACTACACCCTCACGTCGTTTAACCTGCCAGTAAAGGCAGTTTTCTAGGGTGTGGCACGTGGAGCCAGCACGTGAGAGATTTGGGAGATGAGATGAAGTGCTACCTCTACTCAGAGCCCCATTCTTTCTAATGATACAAGAACCATTCTTATAGCTTTTTCGTTTCCAGAGTTATGAGCATTTAAAGTTAGTAGGGTGAGTGTTGGGTCATTTTGAGAAAAGTCTAAAGTCTAGCCTAGCTGAAGAAAACGCATTGACCTACTCATTTTAAACCACTTATAAGACCATTTAGAGACCGTATTAAAGATTGTCCTTTATATGAAAGATAAGATGTTAGAGAACAAGAAATTACCCATAACTCAGAATTGACAAAAAATGAGATTTTTGACTTTCGAAGCCTGTTATAGCTACTTAATGTCCCATTCGTGGTGCTAGGTCACAAATTTTAATTCATGTTTTTACGCATGCCTGCTTCAAACTTATCGCACCTAACCTCAATGTCAGTGGAGGCCTTAAAACAGCTGTACCCAAACCCCAAGCACCTGATGGAGGACCTGCTTCAGCCATTGGTCCACAGTGGACTGATGGTGAGGCCGCGGGTGGCAGTGATGCCCCGGCTGGGCGGGCGGTTCTTCCGCGCCAAACTGCAGCTGACCTGGCCCGGAAAGGTGACCGTGTCTGCCGTGCACCACTCTGTGGCTGGGGCTGAGGAGAGCGTCTACCTCCTGGCTTGCGATTTGTTGAAGGTATGGTATTCTGTTTTACATTTTATAAAATGTATTGTCGCAATGAATCGTAAAGCTGCTGCTGCACTGGCCCTGCAAGGTCACCATGTCTACCTCCTTACCTGCAACTTGTTGAAGGGATTAGTCGTTTTGCTGGTTATACCTTTTATTGTGTGAGAAAAATCATTCTTGCCATTTGCCCGTAATTCAATTTCAGTTAAAGTTAACTCGATTTGCTTAGTATCCATTTCTGTATCCTGAATTACCTGGCAATTAAGAGTTTTTGTAGTTCTTGTATGCCAATTAGTATCCATTTCATGTAGATTTGGCATTGCTTGGCTTTTCAAGCATTTACCAATCAAACAAAATTGACTTTATATTCCTTTGATTGATCGTTAGTGTGTGTGCTTTTCCTGTGCATAGAACATGGGCCTTCTCTACCAGCCCCACTCAGAAGAAAGAAGCAGCATGGCTCCGGTCAACTGGGAGCATGTTCTGAGCATCCTGCACATACTTCACTCCACATCTGTCCACCCCTTCAGCCCCGCCCACCCCCAGCTCCATTGCACCACCTCTCCCTCCCGCACTTCTCTTGCCAGTCAGTCAGGATCCAGGCAGCTGTGGCGTACGCAGGTGGCTGCCTCGTGGCCGTACTGCTTTGACGTCAGCGCTGTGGGGCCTTCCTTAGAAGCTGCGGAGTATGCTGCCGGCCTCTATGCCAGTATTAAACTAAAGGTGAGTGAGTTTGGAACACTGGTTGAAACTAGTTTTTCTTCTCCTCCTCCTCTCTGCCTCATCCCCACTACCCCTTCTTCCAAGAACCCAGCAGATCAACAGTTGGCTAGGCTTATGGTTCTCTTTTATCTATCCCCTCTTCTGTCACACTATTTCTTCTCAGGCAGCAGAATGGTTTATTACTGTATTTCTGGCAAATGGTCAGCTAGTAAAAGCAAGACTTTGAATGGCTGAATCTTTTCCATGTAGAAGTATCTTTTTCTAACCATCTTAGTTTTGATTCAAAACCTTCCAAACCCCTTGACACATTGATGCTTTCCAACATAACTATAGAGTAAATAAGGGTTAAGCAGACAGGCATCATTAGCAAAATTAACGTATTTTACGGACTATAAGGCGATACTTTTTTTCCTAGACTGCGATCTCTGCATCTTATAATGTGACTAATAATATCTGAATAATCTGAATTTTGAGTCAAATTTGGGGGGTGCGCCTTATAATCAGGTGCACCATATAGTCCGTAAAATACTATAATCTCTTAAGTTGGTTGGCATGTGCAGAAAACAATGAGACTTGTATGGACATTTTTTTTTTTAATTAAAAAAAAGAACTATTCTAGCTACAACTTTTGTTATAAACTGACATATATATATATGATCTGGACATTTCCTTCAAATTTTGGTTATTGTTTTATTTAGCCCCAAAATTCACAAATTGATCATCATTTCACATTTAATGTCAACTTAAGACTTATTTAATGAGGCTTTATACTGCTTCTTCGTGTTGCCCTAGGGCGATAATTTTATGTAGGTGGTGCTTTCACTGAGGCCCTCTGTTCACTTGAGAGAATACGAATATGAATACGAATACAAACTTTTTTAATGAGGGAAATTGGATAAGCTGAGACAGCTTTTTTACACCATGCCCTCAGGCAAAACATGACAAGGAAAAAAACAACACCCAAAAAATAATTCATAAACATGAAAAAAAGTGGCAACAAATACATTTCATTATTTACATTCAAAATTTAAAGAACAATTTTATAATCTCTCTCTCTCGAGCGCGCGCATGCACGCACGCACATGCACACACACACACACCACATTCATCACACACACTCATATGCGCACACATACACGCTTACACCCATATACACGAGCACACCCGTACACACATATCATGCATAGCATGTAGATTTGCTGCTCCATGGACATTACTTCAGAATTACAATAATCATGGATGCAAAATTAATAAGGAAATGCAGAATTGTATATAAGCTATCCACAAAAAGTTAAGGATCACTTGCAAACTAATTCATAACTTTCCAAATAAGAAAGCCAATGCGTTGAATTTTGGCCAACATTTAATTCAATGCTTTAGTGATAACGATACACAATTGCCTTCAATTTCGAGCAATCGTTTGGTCTGTACATTTGATCAAAGTGGGTACGTATCGAAATTTGATTTCCCAAAGTCATTGAAATCACAAGACAGGGCATTCTGATGCTCCCAAAAGTTCAGTAATGCGTGTATCCGCCATGGCTGTTCTGGCACTCGACGCAGCGAGTCCTCATGGAGTTGACCAGGGTGGTGAAGATCCTCTGTGGAAGCGCCTGCCACTCAGCCTGCAGCATCTGGTAGAGGTGCTGGGCATCCCTGGGAGGGGGGTGGTTGCTCCTCACTTTGCGATCCAGCTCATCCCAGAGGTTCTCAATCGGGTTGAGATCGGGACTGCATGCTGGCCACTCCATTCTGTTGACTCCAGACTGCTGCAGGAAGTCGTTGACCACCCTTGCCCTGTGGGGGAGAGCGTTGTCATCCTGGTCGACAGCCGGCGGTCCCATCTGCTGCAGTGTAGGCACAGCCAGCGGTCGAAGGATCTCATCCCGGTATCGGAGGCCAGTCAGGTTACCCTGTACATGATACAAGGGTGTTCTGTGGTGAAGGCTGAAGGCCCCCCAGACCATTACAGAACCTCCACCAAAGGCCACCTTTTCTTGGACAGTGGCGTCAATAAAGCGTTCCCCTGGGCGCCTCCAGACCCTCAGTCGGCCGTCGTTGTGGTTCAGGGTGAAGCGTGATTCATCACTGAACAGGACCTGGGACCATTGCTGACGTGTCCACCTCACGTGACGTCTGCAGAAGGCGCGGCGTGCTGCCCTATGGGCTGGAGTTAAGCGTGGCCGTACAGCTGGGCGACGAGAACGGAACGAGGTTAAACCCATGAAGGCGGTTCCGTATGGTCTGCTGGCTGATGTTGATGTTAGTAGCCACCCTCAGCTGCCTTCGAATGATGCTGGAAGAGGCTGTTCTTGTCTGCAGGGCTTGTCGTTCAATGAGACGATCTTCACGTGGAGTTGTCTTCTTCGGTCGACCAGATCTGCGTCTTTCATGGACCCTCCCAGTGGCTGTGAAGCGTTGAATCAGTCTGACAATGACCGAGATGGACACCTGAAGTCGCCTGGCCACTTCTCGCTTGGGAACACCATCTTGGAACCATGCAACAGCTCGTCCCCTATCCAACTCGCTCAATTTTCGTCGTGGAGGCATTGTCAAATCAGGCCTAATACTGGTGGTATGTCTTCTTATAAAGCCAAGCAAGAGACAGCATCTCACACATAAACAGCAGTGCTTGCACGTGCATAATGGTTTTTCCATCTGGCTTGTGCAATGTGTTCATGCAGAACGATCCAAAACAAGGTCCTTTTTCGCAAGTTTCCGCTTTTTCTTTTGCTGCCAAGCTCAGTAATAGAGAATCACGTGCAATGTTTCCACTAACACAACATCGCCCACTTACAGCTGAACAAGAATTCATAACAATTTGGCTTGACTGAGAAAAACATAACAGGAGCGAACAGAGTTTATTGCGCACCTGTTTTCTCAGTGATCCTTAACTTTTTGTGAGTAGTGTATATGAATATCTAGCATTAGTAAAAATAAACACAAATACGCCTACAGGAATTCTAGTTGATCAATCAAATATTTATGATCCGCCCTTCTAAAGGATAATAAGCTGGGATTAGTTTTTAGATGGACAGGCATATTATTCCATAGCTTGGCACCTGTGGGAGTATATCTAATTTCTTATAATCACTAGGAAGAAGGGACGATGGTTTAAGAAGAATGAGCTTCAGAGAGCGTCGATAAATGCTTTTAAAAGGTATTTTGACTGGCTAGATCCCAGCATGATGATACATAGTCGGTGTCGGTTTGAATGTAAGCATGGAAAAACAGTTTTCGTGTATGTTGATCTAGAAAATGCTTTATTCGGTTTAGTTGAAAAGTTTTCATAGATACTCTTTTGCACAGAAGGGAAATATGTTTGGACCATGAAAGATTATTATCAATGGTAAGGCCAAGTAGCTTGTAGAAATTTACCTCTTCCAGTTGTTTATCAAAGACACGTAGGTTACATGAATGGGGCTTAATGTTTTGACGTTTTTGTTTAGTTGTCACTAACATAAATTTTGATTTTTGAGGATGGATAGCCATGTGGTTCATATCTGTCCAAGTGACAAGTTTGTTTATATCCTCTTGTAAGGATGCATATACATTTTCAATTTGTTTGTTTGCATGGTGGATAGTAGAGTCATCAGTGAAAAGGTCACATGAAGATGAGATATGAAGCGGAAGATCATTTATGTATATTGAAAATAGTAATGGCCCTAAAACTGATCCCTGGGGAACACCGTATTTGATAGGAGAGAGAGTTGATAATGATGAATCTTGCAATACTGCCTGCCTTCTGTTATTTAAGAAAGACGAAATGAGTTTAACACAAGCGTTTCCTAGTGAGAAGTGTGTGGTCGATTGTATCAAAAGTCTTTGTGAAGTCGAGAAAAACAGCTCCAGTAAATAAATCGTTATTTATATTTGAATGCCATTTATCTATAAGATTACTTAGCATAGTGTGACATGAATGGTTTTTCCTAAAGCCATTTTGATTTGGATGTAATAAGTCAAATGCTATAAAATGTGACTGCATGTTATTTTTTATGTGTTTTTCAATAGGTTTTGATTAGATGGACAGTAGAGAAATAGGTCGATAGTTGGAAGGATCAGAAGCATCTCCAGATTTAAAAACGGACAAAACTTTAGATTCTTTTAAAGCCTGTGGAAAGTGAGATTTTTCAATACATAAGTTATAAATATATGTTAGCGATTCGGAAACTATAGGAGCAGATACTTTCAGGATTTTACTATCTAGCCCATCAAGGCCCCGACAACTAGACTGTTTTAATGTACATAGTTCTTTATAAACTTCATGGACACTCATGTACGGAATATCAAGATTTATATTTATTTGTTTTGATTCACAAAAGTCTTTAAGTATCACTAAGTCGTTGGAATTGGTATTGTTTGACTCTACTGTCCTTTGGGCAACAGTAGTAAAATGGTTGTTAAGTTCTGCAGGCAATCCAGTACCAGTATTGGAAAGTGAAACATGTTTTTTCCAGATAGATGGTCAATGGCCTTCCAGATAGATTTTGTATCCTTTTTTGATGAAATTGATTCGCTATAATATTTTCTTTGAGCATTTCTTTTCATCGTAGTTATTATATTATGCTGTCGCTTAAATTCTTTATCATTACCTGTTGTTAATAGCACATTTTCACGAGTTGTAATCTGCTTTTATATTTTCTGTTAGCCAAGGGGGTTTCTCAGTTAGCTTTGCACGCTTAGTTTTAAGCGGAGCATGTTTATTAAAAATGGGAATGAAGATATCATACCATTCAGTCAGTGCATCTTCAGGGTGAGTGAACTGATATATATTGGGAAAATGTGTCATGCATAAGTTACTAAGAAAATCTTGTTCTACAAAGTTTTTATAGCTACGAAAGGTAATAATTTTATGAGAACATCTAGGTATTTTTACACCTTTCTTGGACCACGCTAAACAGATAGGAAAATGGTCACTTAGGCCGTAACAAGGAACAGGTGTTTCAATAGCAATATTGGGATTAGACATATAAATGTGATCGATTATTGTTTTAGAATGTAGTGACACCCTTGTTGGTGTGCTTATCAATTGGGTTAAATTGCAAAGTTCATACGTTTGTTTCCAGTTATTGTGTGGCTTCAGTAAGTCTATATTGAAGTCACCCAGAAGAACGACATCTAAAGAGTAATTATATACATCTTCCATCATAAGTTCGAAACGGTCGAACCATTCAATTCGCTCTTCTGGGTTCCTATATAAGAAACCTACAAGAATTGGTTTACTACCTTTAAACTGAATTTGTAGCCATATGCATTCAATGTTATACTTGTCAGCTATAAAATATATAATTGCTTCTAGTTTCTCTGAAGAATCACGTCTAATGTGGTTATAACCTGGGATAGATAGAATGCTGTCTGATACTACACTAGTCAAACGCGATTCTGCAAAGCCAAATAAATGGAAACCATTATTCTGGTTCGATAAAATAGATGGTACGTCAGATAGTTTGTTTAGTATATGATAAACATTAAGGTATCCTAATTTAAACCCGTTTTTGCTAAGCCACTGTTGGGGACTACAGTTGGTATCCATGTAACTTCATATATACACTGGTCTCCAAAATTTAAGGGCCGGAAGAACGATCTTCTCTCAAAATTAAAAGACTCAAGAAAACACCTTCATCTCATAGAATGGTTTAATTTGATATGTCATCGTTCAATTCAAGCGAAGAAATCATCGATACGACCAATTTCATTCGCGTTAATTCGGGCTGAATCAACCCCGCCCGCCCTTCGACAAGTTGCAAGTAAAGTCCAATCAGTTTGTTCAGGTTCAGTACCTGGTGTGGCCACCATTTGCTGCGAGGCATTCCACTACCCGTTGCCGCATTGAGTTCACAAGGTTCTGCAGCATCTGATGAGGGATGGCGAGCCACTCCTGCTGCAGGAACTGGAACAGTTGAGCAACATCAACAGGCGGAGGATGGTTGTCATTGACACGGCGTCCAAGGATGTCCCAGAGGTGTTCAATGGGCGCAATGTCCGGGGATCAGGCAGGCCAGTCCATACGGACAACCTGCTGACATTGCAGGAAGTCCCTCACCACCAGAGCGCGATGAGGCGTGGCATTGTCATCCTGGAGGATATATCCTCGTCCCATGGCCCGAAGAGTGGGGATAATGAGAAGCCTTACAATCTCGTCTCTGTACCTGACACCGGTCAGATTGCCTTGGATGAGGTACAGAGGGGTCCTCCCATGAAGGTGGAAGCCCCCCCCCACACCATCACAGACCCGCCTCCATACCGGTCATGCTCCTGAACGCAGGCGTCGACAAATCGCTCGCCTACACGTTGCCACACACGCCTCCGGGCATCACTGTTGGACAGAGTGAAGCGGGACTTGTCGGTGAAGAGGACTCTGCCCCACTGCTGCCTGTTCCAGCGCTGGTGGTTGCGGCCGAACGCCACCCGAGCCCGGCGGTGACGTGGTGTGAGGCACACGGACGGCAGGTGCCCTGGACTGGAGGCCCACCTCATGAAGGCGTCGGCGGACAGTGGTTTGGCTTATGTTGACGTTAGCTGCCATCCTGTGGTTGCTTCTTAACGTCCTGGCGGACACGGTTCGGTTACGTAGCGCCAACAGCTGGAGGAAACGATCGTCACGTCCATTTGTTGCTCTTGGGCATCCAGAGCGGGGCCGTTCATCTGCACTTCCGGTGGTCTGGAAGCGTTCCTGGAGGCGTTGAATGACGGAGTGGCTCACTCCCAGCCTTCTGGAGACTTCTCGGCCGGAAACTCCGTCCTGGAGCCATCCCAGCGCCCGTCCGCGATTCAGTGTTGACAGTCTCGGTCTTGGAGGCATGCTTATTGAGAGCTCTGGTTGCCGCCCTTAAATACACATTCGTGTCTAACTTTTGCTCAGCAGTGTTCACTACAGTCATGCCTTGCACGTGCAATAGGCAAGAAACCTGCATCAGCCCTGATTCTTCAGCGAAAAGAGACCAAACTTTCGTGAAATTCTCGTGAATTTGCCACATTTTAAGCGTACCTGAAAATGCTGTTGCTGTACTGCAATGTCTGCAAAACTGGTTCAGGCGTGCAACAGGAAGGAAAGTTATTGAGTAGCCTAAGTTTTGCCATTTTCTTCATTGTTGTCTTAGTGTACAATAAATAGATATCAAGCTACTGAAAACAGAAGCCGGCCCTTAACTTTTGGAGGCCAGTATATAATTACAATTATGTTGAAATACAACAAAAATCAAGATTTACAATATTCATGTAACACACAAATATATATCACGCTCCGCACCTATAGTTTGCCTTGCACACACAGACACTCACACACAATGTCCAACCACAATCAAGCTAATAACAATGTATCAAGTTACGGTAATAAAGGGCAAAAGCAAATACGAATGATTAAGAACAAGCAAGTTTTCACTTCCTGAATTTGACTAGTCTCCGTTCGTCAACAATATAGCATTGGCAAAAAACGCATCCCTGTCCAAGATTTAGCCAGGTAAAACAACACGGCAATCAATCATTCAATCATAGTGAGCACATGAATAACATAGTAATGCATAAAATACAGTGTTATGAGAAAATCAGATATACACTCACTTATGGGCATACCAGACAATTTGAGTAGGAAGCATACATCAGTGCTATCATTATGATGCTCTTTATTGTTTCCCTGGACCTGTATTGGTTGGTAAGCCAGTTGTGCAGCTAAGTTCATTAGCTGTTGGGCATACTGGCCAACAGCAGGGGTCCATCTAGCACTATGCACAGGGCCTATCAATGGCACTGCAGCTGATGGGCCTGGCCCCTGTAGTGACCCATGGAAAAATGGTCCTCCTTGTGAGTTCCAAGGAGGGTAGGGAGCTGGCTCTTGGAACATTGGATAAGGGGCATAGGGATTTCTATGACCCAACATAGGGAAGGGGTTATGGGCATTTGAGAGAGAGAGAGAGAGAGACACAGACAGAGAGAGAGAGGAGAGAAAGAGAGAGGAGGGGGAGAGAGACAGAGAGAGAGAGGAGGAGAGAGACAGAGAGAGAGGAGGGAGAGAGAGAGACAGAGGACACTGGACAACTTTATTTGACAAGGATAAAGATTTTAGGAGGGAGGGAGAGAGACAGAGAGAAGGAAGGAGGGAGAGAGACAGAGGGAGATATATATAGACAGACACAGAGAGAGAGAGAGAGGAGGGAGAGAGAGAGACAGAGAGAGAGAGAGAGAGAAAAGGAGGGAGAGAGAGAGAGAGAGAGAGAGAAAGTGAGAGGAGGGAGAGAGAGAGAGACATGAGCTAGAGAGAATAGACCTAGCAACAATGGATGCCTAGGCCGTACAGGCTTTAGGGCCTACGTGCAAGTGCCACCTAGTGACGAAACAGGGGAAGATAATTTTCAGTATAAAGCCTCATTGGATTTTCTACTTTTCTAGCAGGAAGCTTCTTTGTGTCGGCCGGATTTCCTTAAAATTGTATTTTAATAATCACATGTTCCCATTTCTCTGTGTGCCAGTGCGCCCTTGATATTTCTTCTTCTTGTTAAAGTGGATGGGAGGGAGCAGGGGGAAAATGTCCCCAAGTCTCCCAAATACTTTTCATGCATAATTTTCAGATTATAAGACGTTCTCTTTTAAAACAAACATTTAAAATATATTTTTTCTTAAAATTCTCCTGACCTTTAAATACACTAGCGCCATGTATTAACTAGTCAAAAAAACTATGGTACATAACAGTGTAATAGATGGATTGAGGTTGAAGCTACATTAACTCATTGCAGTGTGTATCTTTACATGTACCCTTCGTATGTGGAAGGCCCTGGGTCTGCTGTCCAACACCAACCACCTGGTCCTGTCCCGCCTGCAGTCCCTCGCCCGCCGCAGACACCGATTGACCACCACCACCACCACCTCCCAGCACTTCGACCCCCACTACCAGATCTTCTCAGACGCCTCTGCCCGCGGCTTCGGGGCCTACCTGGTGGATAAGGACCACCCCCCGGTACACTGGCTGTCCAACGCCTGGTCCGAGCACTTCCCGGGCTGCCCGCACAAACTGCCGAAAAAGAGGCCTGAGCTGTGGCCCGGCGCGGTGCACCTGGAGAGCACGTTCTGTGAGCTGTACGCGGTGGTGACCGCCTGCTTCACCTGGAAGCACAAGTTTGTGGGCAAGCGCGTGCTGGTGTGGACGGACAGCCTGGCCGTGGCCGACGTGATAAACTGGGGGCTGAGCGGGGAGGGCAAGGTGAAACGCTGGGGGAAGCTCTACACCATCTTGGCCGACACGTGTAGGAAGTACAACATCGAACTGAGAGCCAAGCACCTGTGTCGAGACCAGAACAGGGCTGCAGATCTGTTGTCGCGATGCGATTGGTCCGCGTTTAAAGAAGTGGTGCCGCAGGCCAAGCCCTCCATGAAGAAAACGAAGAAACTGTTGTTTTGGAACCCCCTGCAGTTAGGACAGTGCAGCCCTGAGATGCTGGATAAGTTGATATGAAGGACTTGGTGTGGAGTTTGGGGTGTAGGAAACTGCGTGTGTGTGTGCTCAATGTGGAGTTAGGGTGTAAGAAAAATATATGTTAATAAATGTACTCTGTGTGAGTGTGTATGAATGCATGGTTGATGTGAAGTTTGGGGGGTGTAAGAAAGTATGCGTTTTAATGGTCTGTCAATGTGCATGTGTATGAATGCATGCTTTGTGTGAAGAGTTTGGGGTGTGTAAGAAAGTATGTGTTAATGCTCTCACTGTGTGTGCTCGGTCAGTAGGAGAGTTTGAGGTGCATCGTAAGAAATGCGTGCATACAGATTTCGGAATTTAAAATGTGCCAATCAAAATATATGAATATACATTTTGTCTTGGTGTACTTTTTCTGAGTTTTGTTTTGTTTCATTTTCTTTGTTTAATTGCTCAGTTCTCTCTCTTTCTCTCTCTCTCATGCATCCTTACAAATCATGTCTGAAGACAAAGCTCCCAAAAAAATAAATCAGATACTAGTAGAAATTTATTTAAGTGCATGATCATATTCATAATAGTGTCCAACCTGATGCATGTTTAACATACACACACAAAAATTCCCGAGCCGCAGAGGATATAAACAATGACAAGCTATCAACACTAATACATAACGGTAACAAGAACAACAAAGTTGTTTTAACGAAACAGCGACAAGCTATTAGCACGCATGCATAACTAACAATACTTTAACAATGTTGTTACAACAAAACAGACTATCAATAACAAATTCAGGGTAAAGAGTAAAAGAAACAGTCTTTTCTTAAAAGTCAAATAATATACATGATTATCTAAAATATCAGTTTTTGAATTTGATGAAAACTAAATATGTGACCCGATTTCACGAACCGGGTCTTAACTCGCAAGCAGCGATTGTGGTAGAGGCCCAAATAAGGTTCAATGGGTCAAAAGTATGGATTTTGAGTTTTCACTTGAAATGGATTCTGCCACCATTAAACTTCAACTTGATGCATTGGACTAAGTGAAATTCAAATTGTAAATGCATTAAAACACATTTTAAATGTATACCCCATGGCAATTATCCTATTTTAATCGCCTGTAAAGACTAAATTTTTGATTGAAAACTGTAAACTGAAACCCTGATCGGGCCCCATCATGTTATATATCTCTGGAAAGCTTGCGACCTTAACCTGCTTCTGCTCGCGTGCTCGTTTTGAAATCCAACCAATCAGAAGCATGGTATTGCAAAACTTAGGCGTAAACACAGAGTGAGAGAGTTGAAAACTTCGACCAATGAGAGGTTAGGATAGACTCTGTCTCTAGTTACTGAAAGGCAACGCGCAACGGGATTGGTCGAGAGGGAGACAACTTGCTGCTTGCAGTTTCGAAGCAACATGGATATGATGCAGACGATCTCTTTCGAAAGATTGACTTTTTTGCTCAATTCTCGGTCATTTACAACCCTACCAGTCGCAGATCAAGGAGAACTTGGAGCATTGTTAATAAAATATTTCAACTCAACCGATTCCGACGATGAAAACGAAACTGACCGTGACGATGACTGCCTCAAAACTGTAAAACCTGCTTCGACTCCGACTCGGCGACTGCTACACTAGTCAGTGACTAGTGCTAGGCCTAGAATGGGTAAAAAATCTTTGCACCCCGTTTTCTCAAAACGGCCATCTGCTGGGTTACCCTCTTTAACACCCTATAACTTCCTCATTTTTTGTAGTAGAGCAATAAATCATATATCAAAAGAAAGGTAAATGTTTGCAGATTATGTAAATGCTAATATATTAAAATCTGCCATTTTCACCTTAAGACCCACTTTGTGGTGATGGGTCACATATACGAAAGCTTTGACCATTTTATACAGCAAGCAGTGCTGTTGTAGTAACATGTGTCACAGTACACATGTACATGTTCTGAATACGATTTTAAATCTTTTCTATAAAAATACAATCACCCTTGAAATTAGATAAAAGTTGAAATTTAAATTTTGTTCATTTTATGAATGTAGCAACAAAAAGAGAAAAAAGGGAAAGAAACAAATTGCAACTTGTATTTTACATGATCAAACTTTGAACCACAACAAATAAAACTATGGATTTCATTTAACAATTCATATTTCCTGATTTTTCACAATGCCAACATCTGTTATCAAAAGTAACAAACAACAAATAACCCCACAGAAAAAACCCAATACAACAAACAAAAACAGACTGCATAAAGTGCTTTTGACACAATCTTTAAACAGACATGAACATGTCACATCAACAAGAACCAGTTTGTTTTCCAACTGACACTTTGCTGCCTTGTTTCAAGTCCTCTGCAGCTGCAGGAGGGGGCGTGAAATGGAGGAGGGGGGGGGGGGGAGAAGACAGGTGAGGGGGGGGAGGAGGAGGAGCTATACCAGTGGCGGGGTATCAAGCCCCGCCCACCTCTGGTTGGAGGGTTAAGGGCGAGGCCGTCATAAGAGCTGTCGACAAACAGCGCCAGCCAGTGGTAACGCTCAAAGCCATGAAAACAAAACTTCCCTGCTGCTCGCTTGCGCCTTGGACGAACATCAACATCCGTCTATGTCTCTGTCACATTTCCCTGACAATTAAATCAAGTTCTATGTAATACTGTATCATGTACATTAAAAAAATCCTTAAATACATTCTTTGGAAAAAGATGAAGAAAACAAAGTAAGTTTAGCTTTCGCCTAGAAGAAAAAGCCATATCCTATCCCTGGAAAGAGAAGAAAATTCCATAAATAGTTATCTACACTGTCCCAAAGGGAGGGGGGGGGGGGGGGGGGGGGGGGGGGATCCTATCCCTGAAAAAATATACACAAGTAGTTATCTACACTTTCCCTTGGAAAGAGGAAAAAAAACCCAAAACAACCCTAGATCTTATCCCTAGAAAGAGGAAAACAGTCTAGGATGGCTAGTATATACACTTTCCTTTGGAAAGCTAAATAGGTCCAAAACAGAGCAATCTATTCTTTCCTTTCGAGTTTAAAAAAAAAGAAAAAGAATCCAACTAGAGCAATATTTTCTTCCTTTGCAACATGAAAGAAAGAAACCAACAACTATCATCTACTTAGTACATTTTTACAGTGTTTGAATTTAAATTGAATTCATGATGCAATACTCAAGTGGTAGCTAAACGCCAATCTGTTGATTAAACCATAATTTAGATTTCTGTGTTTTCTGTTTTCTTTTTACCGTTTTGAACAGGCGCAATTTTGATCACACAAAAATACACCCTTTCAATTGTTCATTCTTCCATTTAAATGGAATTCAATTGAATGACTCTATTATTGATTCGAAGCAAACTACAATTTATAACATTTAAAAATTGGGCCTTTCATCAAACTAAACCTATAAGGCATAATAGAATAAGGCATACCCATCAAGATTTGAATATCGCGCGCGTGCGCACACACAAAATGTCAGTCTCAGTAAAGACTTTTGTTCAATATCAAAATACAGTACACTTATCCACAACATTACACTCCTTTCATGTATACATCATTGATCATGGAAAAGTCTAGTTTGAATGTCTAGTTGAGACAAAAACGAATTCAACCTATCCCAATATCAGAGTTTGAAAAAATAAAAATAAAAGAAATATCACTCAGTTTAATCCATTCACAAAGGAAAATCGTGGCAGACGAAGGCTATAAAGTCACACACGGATAGACTGGTAAGGAACGGATGTTGACAAAGATTGTTGAGGCGTCGTGTCGTGTCGTCCAGGCGCAAGGAGGGTAAGCAGCAGGGAAATTAACCTCAGCAGCCGGTGACCTGAGCACTGACCCCGCTCCTCTTGGTCACGCTGAGCGTGGTGAACGTCTGAAACACACAGCGACACATTGTGGCTTTAGAAAACACACCAATGGACAATAAGCACAGCAACAAACGTGTCGCTAATCATACTTCATGTAACGCATGGATGCACAAACATCCACTATTTCATTCTGTGATTAACCAAAATTCCCTTTGAGGCTTACCATAATTTGTTCTGTGTTCTGTGTTGTTTATGTGTAACATTCAAGGTTAGAAGGCTATGCCACTCTTGGATAGATGTTGATTTGTTTGTATGTTGTCCTGTCCACCATTGTTGATGTGTACTGTGTGGGTGAAGGGTCATAAAGGCGAACTTGGCAGTTTTTGTTGCTGTTGAGAATGATACTTTGCCTCACTGTGGCTCTGATCCACGCATTGCTACATGATTTGTATTGTAATCAACTTTGGTGGAGAGGAGTTAATTAGAGAGTTCTCCCCTTTGTTCAATTTCATTAACCCTCTTGTGCCTGACGCTCTGTGCTCTCAATCACCTCTGAAATCCTAACCCAAGGGACGTCACTCCGTACAAAAGGCGGGGTAGCGTCAGAAAAATAATAAATAAAATATACCCTACCAGATTTTGTGTTTTTTTGTTTTGAATGTGTTGCCGAGATGTCTGTCTGATTTGCAAAATGAATTCCAAGATGTTATGGGGATGCATGGCTCCACAAAAAAAATCAAAATGCCAAAGTGTATTCGCAAACTGCATTCACTAGTCATTCACTGCCTACTTTTGCAGACTGTTGAAGCCTAAGACGACTGAAATGGAAATGTAGATCAAAACCATTCACTTACCCTTTCACTTCACGATCTTATAATTCCTATCTTTCACAAAAAAGGGAATTTTCATCGCTGTCATCACTCAGTGGATGCAATAACGACTCATCATCCATGATGTAAAAGTCGGGAAAATGCCGATGTCAGTAACACGACTTCAAAAATTCGCATCGATCGAACAAACACAAGCTCGCTGCCGAAATAGGTCAGAATACACTCCTTACTCATCACTTCGCGATCTCATAAGTCCCATCTTTCACAAAAATAGGACTATTCATCGCTTTCCTCAGTCAATGGACGCCATAACTGTTCGTCATCCATATTGGAAATATCGCGAAAATGCCGAAGTCGGTCACTAATTTTCAAAAATTCATATCTTTCAAACCAATCGGCCTAGAAGCCATTGCAAGCAACAGGACGGAAGTGTAATCTATCATGGTTCATGGGTACTTGGAAGAGTGCCAAAAAAGGACCTTAAAAGGACCTTTAAAGGATCAGCAAAATTTTTTAAAGGACCTATTTAAACCTTGTTTGTAGTTGTATTTGCAGACGTGGTGGGCGCAGAGCCAGACGCCGATTGTGGCTGAGCAGATTCTTTTTTTTTTTTGGGCTGAGCAGATTCATTTGTTGCAGTAGTACTTCTGCTGCTTGCAAAAAATGTCGGTCGCATTGCACCTCGATTCCGCCTTGTGCCTTCTTTCAGCTTTCTTGTGATTTTCAGTCTTTGCTGTTGTTTCAGCACCGACTCTCCCATTGACTAGATGTTGATGTTTTTTTCACAATATGCACAACAAACTGGTTGTTTGTTGTCCATCACTTTTCGGACCCAGTCCTTATAAATGTCTTCTCTCAGCCAACGATCCTGAAAACGAAAACTTTCCAGGCATTTCTACACTTTTTACTTGAAAACAAGCACTGAAGCAACCGCATGTGCGAAGAATTTCAACATGGCGCATACGATATCTCGCCGAATCTCGCGCACGTGACTGGATTTACAGTGACTATTAAAATTAGATCGTCTGCTCGAAAGATACGAAGGCGATCGATTTTTGGCAAATTTTATTTCATTTAATATATTTTTTTGAGTTCATTTCTTATGACAAGGTACTTAGTTTTGTTTTTTGGCCCGATTAAAGGATTTAAACTGACCGCACCAATTTTAAAAGGACCTTTGACTGATTTGAAAGGACCTCCTTGCTGATATAAAGGACTTAACAGGCCTTTTGAAGACCGATCAATTTCACAGCACTTTAAAGCACCTGAAAGGACCCCACGAACCCTGTCTATAGCGAAAGCGAGGCTGAAGCGCTCACGTGACTGCCATGTGATAGAAACAAAATGGAAGCGCCCAAACCGGCCACGTGGAATCCGTATGTTCCCGAACGTTCTAGACGTTTCCGATCCGATTTTTTTTTGAACGTTCACGACCGTGCACCGCACAAGAGAGTTAAAGAGTAGGCTTTTCGAAGACTCCATTTCATAGCAAGATGAACTGAACTCATGCTTTACTTCGCTATTCATAAGCTGTCCTTATGCCTCAGAACATGTAGGGGGGATGCAAATAACTGCATACAATTTCCTTTGCACATGGCCATACATTTTATTCTTCAGTAACGAAAATAAAATTGGTACCAAATAAAAGGCATGATAGCATGGATGCAACTGGAGAAAATCCAAAAACAGGCAGGGCCCCTGTTGGGGGGTCAGGGGGGGCAACACGCCCCTGAAGCTGAAGAAAAAGCAAAATCATACTCAATTTGAAGCTTATTCCAGGCTTGTAAAGTGAGAATTCAACACTTTTTCCCCCTTGAACTTTGAATCAATTTTTTTTGGTGGTCAAAATTTTGAAAAACAAGTCAGCCTCGTAGGTTGCATCCACAGCGATAGTGATTAAAAAAAATAATTTCCTTGTAAACAATTTTTGTATTTCAAAGCATTTAAGGTGGATACCAATGATTATGATGGCATCTAAGTCTTCCTTTGCCGTCTTTGAGCAAGGTTATGGACCATCTTCTTTAATTAATTAAGTGCACCATAACAGACAAAGAAAAGTCTTTTCAAAGCGACATTCCATACCTCAAACGGAAATCAAGGCACCATATTTTACGGACTACAAGGCGCACCTGATTATAAGACAAAATTTTTTTTTTTTACACAAAACTCGGATTTTGTTATTGTAGTTTCTTACTATATTATCAGTCACATTATAAGGTGCAGGGGTCTCAGTCTGGGAAAAAAGTATCTCCTTATGGTCCGTAAAATACAGTAAGCGTCAGTATTCTGTGGTGGTTTCTTTGCTTGTTCTGTGAGGTTTCTTAGTGCACAGCCACAGTGGACATTCAAAGTAAAACACAATAAAACAAAGAGAAACAACATGTTTAGTGTTCCGCACCTCAGAACATGTGGGGTGGATGCCGATGGTGGCGTCAAAGTCCTCCTTGGTGGCCCCTTTGCGCATGGCCACGGAGTAGCCCTGGGTTATCTCCCCAGCGTTGGGACCCAGCACGTGGAAGCCTATCACCCTCTCCTGCTCACAAAGACACACATCATATATTATGCCAGTGTTGAGTTTGATGCACTTGGAAGCCTATCACCCTCTCCTGCTCACAAAGACACACAACACACATCATAATATTATGCCAGTGTTGAGTTTGATGCACGGATGTGTGATCTCTAACGCTCAAAACTCCCACCTAAAGCACAGGGTTTCAGATTAGTGTGGCACTAACATGTGGCAAGTTTTCATCTGATGCACAGCTTAAAAAAAAAAGTTTACAAATGACAAAGAATGATCCTAAAACAATCTAGAGACATGTTTTGCATGCCGATTGTGACCCCCTGATATTGAAGGCATAATTAACACTGTACATGGCAGAATAATGGATAAATGACAAGATGTTTTCATAATAATAATAATAATTTCATTTATATAGCGCAATAAAAATCATGTTAAAAGCAAGCTCTCAGCGCTTTACAAACATTGATGAAACAATATAAAACATTTTTAACAAATTGACACACCATGTTTCAAAACAATGATATAGAATAAAAGTAACATTATTTAATGACACATGAGAGAGAGAGAAAGGAGGCAGGGAGAAGGGGGGGAGACAGACAAAAAGACGGAGAAGAGTGGGCAGGGCAAACTTTGACATGAATAAGACGGAGAGGCAGAGAGAGGGGTGGGTGGGAGAGAGAGAGACAGAAGGGGGGAGAGAGAGAGAGAGGACAGGCAGACAGAGTGTAAGGAAACAAAGAAAACAACCAATAAGAAGTCATAAGATAAAAGCACTAAAAACATTAAGCAATATAAATTCACATTTCATATACCTACATCCTCCAAACAAAAATGTATCACGAGTGTCACAAACTGCCAAATTCCACATTCACATTTTAGTACTGCTTGAAAAATGCAGTGCGACACCCCTTGAAGCTCTTCGTCACATGAGCAAAGCAAGGTCTATGAATTTATAATGTACACTTAATATTTCATAGCAATTGTCCATTTATTTTCTTCCCTTTTCAAACACTTTAACAACTCTTATGAATCTTTTTAAAGCATATTTTGAGTTGTAAACCAAATCCCAGGCCAAGCGTTGCGCGCACTCACATTCTCGGCCTTGTGGCAGATGAGCTTGGCGTAGCAGGAGTTGTCGTCCCTGTGGGGCACGGTCCACTCCAGGGGGAGGAAGTTACTGTGGTACACCTGACCAGCCACAGCAGGACACAGAAACATCAGGTTATTACAAAGCAAACACAATGGAAACCAGCTCAATCAAAAATAGGCCCACCAAAAAATTGACTAATTCACAAAAAGATGTTGGTATCAATTTCATCCTTTTGGTGAAACCTTTTTTTTAAATCTCGAAATATCTGAAAATAATTTTTTAATTTTCATTCAATTGTGACTGATCGAATTTTCACTGTAATAATGAAATGAAACAGCAAGACCTAAAAAGAAAATTTTTCTTCTTAAAATTACGTTTAATTAACATACTTACCGTGGCTCACAAAGTGCAATAAGAGGCAGCTATTGGTTTCCTGTCACATAATCAGTACCATTCCGCCAAAGCACAAACTAAGGCGGAAGTGACATAGTTGCTCTTGATGTGCGCAAGCGCTGGCCTATGTGCTTCCTCTTTTGAGGTAATCTAAGATATTAAATGGCATATCAAGACAATATCAAAAGCGGGGAGGAAGGGAGGGAATTAGCATGAGCCATGGTAAGTAATTTTAAGAATTTTTGTTTACTTTTAATAACACATACTATACCGTGGCTCACAAAGTGCAGAGTAGCACTACTAGGAAAGGGCTCACCTGAATGCTATTGTCTTTGGGATGGAGGTTTTGAAGAAGGCTGCGTCTAGCACCTCAGTCAGGTTGAAGGTGCGAGAGAATGCCAGTGAAGAGGACCAAGCCCTAATCTCATGGAGTCTTGGGTTGAAGACAGCCAGCTCACACTCAGGCCTAGAGTAGGCAGTTTTGATAACTTCCTTTAACCAACGCGAAACTGTTGGGCGCTTAATGTCCTGCTTATAGTTTTCATTCCAAGAGAGAAGCAGGCGGCGGCGATTGGAACGAGAAGATTCCGTACGTTTTCTATAAACGCGGAGAGCCCTAACTGGACACAACGTCTGATCCTCGTCATGTGGGCAAAGTATCGCACAAAGGGATGACTGGCGAAGGGGAGCCTGGAACTTGATTCTTGGCTAAGAAATCCGGTAAAAAACGAAGGGAGATGGAACCATCTCGCTCGTACGAGACATCTCGGGACAGGCCACTAAGGCCATGAACCTCATTACAATGTCTGCCAGAAGCTAAAGTGAGAAGGAAGGCCGTTTTCAGAGTGAGGAATTTCATGGGGCACTCTCTAATCGGTTCAAATGGAGGCTTGCTGAGTACGGAAATAATGAGAAAGAGATCCCAGGCGGGAGTTCGCTTAGGGGATTTGCTCTCTTCTAAGACAGCTCCCCTAATGACATCTCTCAAGAGAGGGTCGTCTAAAAAAGGAAGGGCCCCCGAGTTGACGGAGTGTGGCACATATTGCGGCTCTATGCACACTGACCGAGGAGGCAGAGAGGTTTTTATTTGAAGACAGAAAACCTAGAAAGTTGGCAAGCTCAAGACTACTGGGATTGTGGACTTGTACAGAATCAGAAGCACACCATTTAATAATAATAATAATAGTACATTTATATAGCGCTTTACCTCAGATGAGCCCAAAGCGCTTTACAATCAATTATTCATCAACAGACAACAAAAACAACATTCAAGAGTGACACCAACCAGCAACAGCGCATATACAAAGCAACTATCTCTCTCTCTAACACACACACACACACACATACAATTATTGACGGCAACTCGTTCATACCCCATTCGGTAAGCCACAGCAACCAAGCCGCATGGACTGACCACATACACCAACACACAAACACACTCACACACAACGTACGCATGCAGACAGACACACAGACACGCACACAGACGTGCACACACAACCCACAAAACCAAAATACACACAAGCACACATGTATGCACACATTCATGCTCTCACACACACGCACCACAAAACACAGCACAAACCGCTTATTCAATCTTCCCTCACGTGCACACATTTAAGCCAGGTATTCCAGTGAGAAGCATTTAAGCATCTTGTGTATCTGGTCTGTGAGCTAGTTCTACCAGGTTAAGGACAGAAGGTGAAGCAGTACAATGCATCCCGCACAGACGCCAAGCATGCAGGCTTAGGAAATCCGGATTGCCGTGAGGAGTTCCGGATCGAGGTTGAAGGCCCAACCGAAGTTTGAGAGGAGAAATACGTGACAGATGAAGACGTTCTGGGGACCATGGTTGAGCTGGCCAATGTGGTGCCACCAGGATCAGAGCAGCTTTGTCTTCTCTTGCCTTACGCAAGACCTTTCCTAGAATGGGAAGGGGAGGAAAGGTGTGAGCTTGAAGGTTTGTCCAGCAGACAGACAGAGCGTCCACTGCCCATGCTGCTGGATCTGGAACTGGCGAAATGTAGACTGGAAGGCGGCTGTTGAACCGCGTTGCGAACAGATCTATGTGTGGCTTGAACCAGGTCCACCATATCGGTTCGAGTACAGAGTGAGTCAGGGTCTATTCTGACTGGAGAATCATGTGAGATCGACTGAGGGAGTCGGCCAGAATATTGATCTGCCCTGGCACATGTTTTGCTGATAGGGCAATCTTGTAATGGTGGTACCAGCTGAGCAGCTCCTCTAGCCGAAGTTTGTTGATGCAACATGCCACTGTGGTGTTGTCCGTGTTCAGTAGAACACGTTTCCCCGCTAGAAACTGCCTGAAAAGGAGGATGGCCTGAAAGACGGCCTCCAGCTCCAAGTGATTTATGTGAAGAACTCCCATGCTCTGTGACCAAGCTCCTGCTGCTCCCATGGACGGCGGACAGATGTGGGGCCCACAAAAGTCGGCTGACCGGTTTGGTGTATCTAGAGTAGCTTGTACGCCTAGACTAACCACCTAATCGACGGAGCTAAACTCAGAGGAAGAATAGATCAGTGAACCAAAGTTAACAGAGTTAGAAGTAGGAAGGGAAGAGCAACAAATTAAAAAATCGGGAACAATCCGACTTTCGTTAGACGAAGTGGGAACGTGGTGGATTAGACCGGTTTGCGCCGGTTCTAAGCGAAAGGGTGAACAAGGAGAAAAAATTTATGAAATCTTAATTTTCGTCTTACCACCCCAAAAAAACAACAAACAAAAAACGAGCAACAAATTTCAAATCAGTCAAGTAAAATTAATCAAAACATAGCTGAGTCAAGAAGAAACGTGTGACAGGAAACAAAGTCATGCCAAAAAAGAGGAAGCACATAGGCTAGCGCTTGCGCACATCAAGAGCAACCATGTCACTTCCGCCTTAGATTGTACTTTCGCTTTGGCGGAATGGTATTGATTATGCGACAGGAAACCAATAGCTGTCGCTTATTGCACATTGTGAGCCATGTGCAATTAAGTGTCATATTCAAAATTAATTTATTTTTCTGCGAAAATAGATTCAGGTATGCGATAGAGAAATCATGATTTAGGCTGAAAAGGCTAAAAAAAGCCTGAAGCCCCCTGAAACTAAAGCTTATTTTTGTACCATAAGCCTTAAAACCGCATTAGAAGTAATGGCAGGCACATACCTCAATGGCGTCTTCCCCAAACTTCTCAATGGCGTCCTCCTCAGAGTAGCCGATGGCCCCGTACTCTATAGGGGTGAATACTGTGGTGGCCACCGACAGGTAGTCACACTGGAAAAAGCACAAAAAGCAAAATCACAAGTCCTCCTCCTAAGTGAATATTCAACAAAACACATCACATTCACATCATATATCACCAATCAAAATTTGAAGTGATTCTATTCAGTGGTTCACAAGATATTCAGTGGGCAGACAGAAAAAGCAACAATTCAGTAAAAAGACAGAAATAATTGCATTAGCCCTCTATCACATTATGTGGCTGAGGAGGAACAATGGTAGCAAGTTTGATAATACTATACAACAATTTAGATTTAAAACAAATAAAAAAATGTTAGCCTCTTTTTGGATACAATTTCACGTCTTAATATTGTGGTAACCATAGAGATGATGATTGTTGCACTGCACTGGAACGAAACATTCCACAACAAATTTCAACCGCAACTTTATTTAGCCCTTTTTTTTCTCCAAAGCTTTCCGAGACGAGAGCAAAAGCATCCCTGACCAGCACAGTGGCGCCGCCAAAGAGTCGTCTGGCCAGCAGACGGCCGGCCTGGATGGCCACAGGGGTCAGCTGGGGCCGGCCCTGAGCGATGTCCCCGATGGCGTAGACGTTGGCAACGGACGTCTGGTCCTGGTCGTTCACCAACACACGACCAGACCTGGCCACCAAATGATAATAATAATAATACTGAATATTTATATAGCGCTTTCCTCCCTTTGCAGGGAGCTCAAAGCCCTTTACATGGACAATAAAACACAAATAAGTTAACATTATACACATGACTCACTACAATCAAATCAAATATACATAAAATAACATTATTTAAACAAAGCCCTTCTTCTACCGTTGAGTATCCACAATCATCAGTTTGATTTTATGATACTATATGCGGTTGAGGTCCGAAGTCGGGCATAAAAAAGAAACAAACAAAATAAAACAAAAACCTATTCTACGAAGATGACCCAGCCAGTCGGGTCTCACTGATCGAGCCCCCGACGTGATGCTGAATCGGCAGGAACACCTAAACTAGAGGGGGGATTTACATCTTGATGGGGGACTAGAACGAGCTGGCTGAAGAAACAGACACAGCCTCCTCAGGTAACGAGTTCCAGTCTTTGATGGTGCGCAGGAAAAAAGAACTTCTCCTGTATTCAGTCCGGCACTGGATAGTTGCCGGCTGTGTCCTCTTCTGAGGCGAGTTGGAGCTTACTTCAGTCTGGTGTTGTTGACTTTGACGATGCCGTTCAGGACCTTATAAAGCATTGTAAGCCTGGTAGACTTTCTGCGGTGCTCAAGTGTGGGCCATCCTAACTGAGAAAGCATGTCAGTTACACTGGAGGTGTTGTGGTAGCGGTTTAACACGAAGCGAGCCGCCCTTCTCCTGTACAGCTTCGATTTTGTCCACGTTCCTCCGAGTGTGGGGGTCCCACACAGAACTGGCATATTCAAGCAGGGGTCTGACAAGGGTCAGGTATGCTTTCTCCCTCAGTTCTGATGAGCAGATCTTCAGATTCCGTCGTAGAAAGCCCAACATTCTGTTTGCCTTTGATGTTATGGCCTCAACATGCAAGTCCCAGCTGATGTCCTTCTGGATGGTGATACCTAGATACTTCACTGAAGTCACTGTGTCCAGGGTGTGGCCATGCAGGTCATAGCTATGGCGGAGTGGTGTTCTACTCCTTGACACAGGAAGGACAATGCACTTTTGGGGATGGAATTCCAAATCCCAATTTCCTTCCCAGTCTGCCAGGTGTTGGAGGTCCTGTTGCAGCTGTCTTTGGTCCTGTTCGGAGGTGATGGTTTTGTAGAGTGCTTTGTCGTCCGCAAACAGTCGTGTTGGTGAGGTCACTTGTTCTGGCAGGTCATTTATGTAAGCGAGGAAGAGACAGGGTCCAAGCACCGATCCTTGGGGGACGCCGGATTTTACGCAAGCGTCTTCCGATCGGGCTCCCATCGATTACAACTGCCTGAAGTCTATCTGTCAGAAAGTTCTTGATCCAGCCGTTGACTTCGCCATTAAGGACTATTAAAGACTATCCTTACATTCAAAGGTTATTATCAGTAACAAAAAAATTAAAGTTAGTTATTATCAGTTATTATGACTTTGCAGTGGGATATTGTTTTTATCCTATCTGGAGAGACTTGGTGTTTATCGTACGAGCTGGAAGACTGAGTATGATAAACACCAAGGTCTTGAGAGATAGGATAAAGCAACATCCCATTGCAAAGTCATAATAACGATTACAAAGAAGCTAGACGCCATGCATGCAGATCTAAATAATACTAACCACTTCACTGTAGCAAGCAAATCCCACGCAAATCTGCCTTTTAGTCATGCTCATATTGTAGTTTTGATATGTTGGTGTTTTTTGAATTATGTTAGATTCTGTGCTCGTTTAATATGTGCAGGATTCTGTGCTCGTTTAATATGTGCAGGAAGAGTATTCCAAAACTGTTACTCTGTTAGAAAAGAATTGTTTTCTAATATTAGTTCGGCTATACTGGGTTAGTATTTTTAAATCACTGTTACGGGTTCTTGAGTCAGTTGTTAGCTGGAACAAGGATTTATTAGTATTGTTATCACTGTGAAAAATTTTGTATGTGTTTATCAGATCCCCACGAATTCTTCTATATTTCAGAGATGGTAATTTCAACTTTCTTAGTCTGTGTTCGTAATCAAGGTGACTAACGCCTTTAATCAATTTTCTTGCTCGTCTTTGGACCCTTTCTAATGCTGCCGATTGCCTTTTTAAAAACGGACTCCAGACCTGATTTCCATACTCTAGATGAGGTCTGACCAAACTTTTATATTGTTTTAAAAATACTATATTATCTAACCCAATAAAACTTCTTCTAATTAGGCCCAGCATTTTGTTGCCTTTACCAATAGCCGTGTTAATATGGTTATCAAATGTTAATCCAGAGTCAAAGATGACTCCAAGATCCTTTTCTTCTTTGCAAGTTTTTAGAATATGTTTGTCGGTACCATGTGAGATTTTATAATTGCAACTTGAATTATTCTTTCCTAAATGCATCATTTACTATCATTAAAATACAAATTCCATTTCTCTGTCCAGTTTATTAGTTTGTCAATGTCATGTTGAATTGTTTTAGAATTTTTTGAAGTATTGTATATTTTGGTATCGTCTGCAAAAAAGTTTACATATGCTTTCTACTTGATCCGGTAAATCATTAATGAAAATTATGAACAGAATGGGCCTCCTGTCTGACCCATGGCCACTAATCAGCCTTGGCAGCCTTCTGTGCTCGTCTTGAAGATGGGTATATTGATGTTTGTTCCTGGTTCTTCACCAACATCTGATCTGTCCTCCTGTCTGACCCATGGCCACTAATCAGCCTTGGCAGCCTTCTGTGCTCGTCTTGAAGATGGGTATATTGATGTTTGTTCCTGGTTCTTCACCAACATCTGATCTGTCCTCCTGTCTGACCCACGGCCACTAATCAGCCTTGGCAGCCTTCTGTGCTCGTCTTGAAGATGGGTATATTGATGTTTGTTCCTGGTTCTTCACCAACATCTGATCTGTCCTCCTGTCTGACCCATGGCCACTAATCAGCCTTGGCAGCCTTCTGTGCTTGTCTTGAAGATGGCTATATTGATGTTTGTTCCTGGTTCTTCACCAACATCTGATCTGTCCTCCTGTCTGACCCACGGCCACTAATCAGCCTTGGCAGCCTTCTGTGCTTGTCTTGAAGATGGCTATATTGATGTTTGTTCCTGGTTCTTCACCAACATCTGATCTGTCCTCCTGTCTGACCCACGGCCACTAATCAGCCTTGGCAGCCTTCTGTGCTCGTCTTGAAGATGGGTATATTGATGTTTGTTCCTGGTTCTTCACCAACATCTGATCTGTCCTCCTGTCTGACCCACGGCCACTAATCAGCCTTGGCAGCCTTCTGTGCTTGTCTTGAAGATGGCTATATTGATGTTTGTTCCTGGTTCTTCACCAACATCTGATCTGTCCTCCTGTCTGACCCATGGCCACTAATCAGCCTTGGCAGCCTTCTGTGCTTGTCTTGAAGATGGGTATATTGATGTTTGTTCCTGGTTCTTCACCAACATCTGATCTGTCCTCCTGTCTGACCCACGGCCACTAATCAGCCTTGGCAGCCTTCTGTGCTTGTCTTGAAGATGGGTATATTGATGTTTGTTCCTGGTTCTTCACCAACATCTGATCTGTCCTCCTGTCTGACCCACGGCCACTAATCAGCCTTGGCAGCCTTCTGTGCTTGTCTTGAAGATGGGTATATTGATGTTTGTTCCTGGTTCTTCACCAACATCTGATCTGTCCTCCTGTCTGACCCATGGCCACTAATCAGCCTTGGCAGCCTTCTGTGCTCGTCTTGAAGATGGGTATATTGATGTTTGTTCCTGGTTCTTCACCAACATCTGATCTGTCCTCCTGTCTGACCCACGGCCACTAATCAGCCTTGGCAGCCTTCTGTGCTCGTCTTGAAGATGGGTATATTGATGTTTGTTCCTGGTTCTTCACCAACATCTGATCTGTCCTCCTGTCTGACCCACGGCCACTAATCAGCCTTGGCAGCCTTCTGTGCTTGTCTTGAAGATGGGTATATTGATGTTTGTTCCTGGTTCTTCACCAACATCTGATCTGTCCTCCTGTCTGACCCACGGCCACTAATCAGCCTTGGCAGCCTTCTGTGCTTGTCTTGAAGATGGGTATATTGATGTTTGTTCCTGGTTCTTCACCAACATCTGATCTGTCCTCCTGTCTGACCCACGGCCACTAATCAGCCTTGGCAGCCTTCTGTGCTTGTCTTGAAGATGGGTATATTGATGTTTGTTCCTGGTTCTTCACCAACATCTGATCTGTCCTCCTGTCTGACCCACGGCCACTAATCAGCCTTGGCAGCCTTCTGTGCTTGTCTTGAAGATGGCTATATTGATGTTTGTTCCTGGTTCTTCACCAACATCTGATCTGTCCTCCTGTCTGACCCACGGCCACTAATCAGCCTTGGCAGCCTTCTGTGCTTGTCTTGAAGATGGGTATATTGATGTTTGTTCCTGGTTCTTCACCAACATCTGATCTGTCCTCCTGTCTGACCCACGGCCACTAATCAGCCTTGGCAGCCTTCTGTGCTTGTCTTGAAGATGGGTATATTGATGTTTGTTCCTGGTTCTTCACCAACATCTGATCTGTCCTCCTGTCTGACCCACGGCCACTAATCAGCCTTGGCAGCCTTCTGTGCTTGTCTATGGGTATATTGATGTTTGTTCCTGGTTCTTCACCAACATCTGATCTGTCCTGTCTGACCCACGGCCACTAATCAGCCTTGGCAGCCTTCTGTGCTTGTCTTGAAGATGGGTATATTGATGTTTGTTCCTGGTTCTTCACCAACATCTGATCTGTCCTCCTGTCTGACCCATGGCCACTAATCAGCCTTGGCAGCCTTCTGTGCTTGTCTTGAAGATGGGTATATTGATGTTTGTTCCTGGTTCTTCACCAACATCTGATCTGTCCTCCTGTCTGACCCACGGCCACTAATCAGCCTTGGCAGCCTTCTGTGCTTGTCTTGAAGATGGCTATATTGATGTTTGTTCCTGGTTCTTCACCAACATCTGATCTGTCCTCCTGTCTGACCCACGGCCACTAATCAGCCTTGGCAGCCTTCTGTGCTTGTCTTGAAGATGGGTATATTGATGTTTGTTCCTGGTTCTTCACCAACATCTGATCTGTCCTCCTGTCTGACCCATGGCCACTAATCAGCCTTGGCAGCCTTCTGTGCTTGTCTTGAAGATGGGTATATTGATGTTTGTTCCTGGTTCTTCACCAACATCTGATCTGTCCTCCTGTCTGACCCACGGCCACTAATCAGCCTTGGCAGCCTTCTGTGCTTGTCTTGAAGATGGGTATATTGATGTTTGTTCCTGGTTGTTCACCAACATCTGATCTGTCCTCCTGTCTGACCCACGGCCACTAATCAGCCTTGGCAGCCTTCTGTGCTTGTCTTGAAGATGGCTATATTGATGTTTGTTCCTGGTTCTTCACCAACATCTGATCTGTCCTCCTGTCTGACCCACGGCCACTAATCAGCCTTGGCAGCCTTCTGTGCTTGTCTTGAAGATGGCTATATTGATGTTTGTTCCTGGTTCTTCACCAACATCTGATCTGTCCTCCTGTCTGACCCACGGCCACTAATCAGCCTTGGCAGCCTTCTGTGCTTGTCTTGAAGATGGGTATATTGATGTTTGTTCCTGGTTCTTCACCAACATCTGATCTGTCCGAAGTGGACAAAAAAGCACCCACCCTGCTGTGAATAAAGCTATACCCCCCTAACCCTTCCCCCCTTCCATGGGGATCTTTCGTACAAATAATTCCCCCGCTTTCTGGAAGTTCTGCTTTTAACTTCCCCTAATCCGTCACTCTCTTCGACTCTGGCTTTTTCCTTTGCTCACTGTCATCTACTATCTTTCTGCCTTAACAGTCGATTCTCACGCATTTGTTCTAGAAACTCTTACAAAGATTTTCTACAGGCAAAGACAGACATGCTGGACCTAACTATTTCTTAGTCAGGCTCATAACGGCAGCATGTCGCATCTGCTCTCATAATGACAGGAAACTGTCCTAGCGATCGAAGAAGAAGAGTAAACATTTTATGAAGCACCAGTTTAAAAAAACAAAAACAAAATGAAACCACCAGATGCAGGGTACCGACATCAATTTATGGTTATTCAACAACACCCATCCTACCCTGTACACACAGACAAATCTGCACACACACACACACACACAAAACAGACACTTCATAGTTTTCTCACTAAAGTAAAAAAAGAAGAAAACAAAAAAAGGTGCATAGTTATACAGCAATTTTTCTTCTCGATTAAGAAACCAAAGCAATGCTTCAATAGCACGTTTTCCCTAGATTCACAAGCACAAACAGCCCTGCTTCAACAGATCACAGAGCACCCATACTCCCACCTACTTGTTGAGCTTGACGCCCACATTCTCCAGTCCAATGCCGGAGGTGCAGGGATCTCGACCCACCGCCAACAGGATCTGAAACACACAGCACAGCACAGCACACTAACCTGTCTGCCAGACCCATGGCCACTAATCATGTCAAGTTCACAGCACACTAACGTCCTGCCTGCCAGACCCACGGCCACTAATCATGTCAAGTTCACTAACGTCCTGTCTGCCAGACCCATGGCCACTAATCATGTCAAGTTCACAGCACACTAACCTCCTGCCAGACCCATGGCTACTAATCAGGTCAAGTTCACAGTACAGCACACTAACGTCCTGCCTGCCAGACCCACGGCCACTAATCAGGTCAAGTTCACAGCACAGCACACTAACCTCCTGCCAGACCCACGGCCACTATTGCCATCTAATAGACGGTTCCGCACTATTCGTTGTAGAACAATTAGAAATTCAGCTAGTTTTGTCCCTAAGTCAGTCGAACATCTGAACAAGATCTCTGCTAAGACCAAATAATTAGGAATTATATAAATTAGCTTAGGCCTAGAGGTATATTTGGTCAATCTGTACAGTAGTGTGTGTGTCTGTATGTGTGTGTGAGCGTGCGTACGTGCGTGCATGTATGTCTGTCCGTATGTATCTATGCCTGTGTGTGTATGTGTGTGCGTGTGTGAGAGAGAGAGAGAGAGAGAGAGAGAGAGAGAGAGAGAGAGAGAGAGACAGAGAAGAGGGAGGTGCATGAAATGTTGGGAACGGGAAGGGACCCAAAATATGGGGGTGACTTGGAGAGGGTGGGGGTTTGGGGTAGGGTGGGGGTGAACAAATGAATGCGATAATAGACATGGTGGGAAAGAGGGCAGTTCTTAATGTTTTGATAGTCGCTTGTATTGACCCTAATTATGTTCAATTTTTTGCGAAGCATGATTTGTCATTCATTTTTCCTTAGTTTTGTTTCTATTTTTTTTATGCATGCAAATGTGTTTCTTTGATTGTATTGTGCTTGTACGAGACCACACTGTAATTTCACCTAACGTGATAATAAAGTATTTTTGACTTTGACTTTGACTAATCAGGTCAAGTTCACAGCACAGCACACTAACGTCCTGCCTGCCAGACCCACGGCCACTAATCAGGTCAAGTTCACAGCACAGCACACTAACCTCCTGCCTGCCAGACCCACGGCCACTAATCAGGTCTAGTTCAATGCAGCGGACTCTGGAATGCTGATTTATGCTTCAAAACAAGAGGGATGTATCTCCAAACTGTTTTGCAAGATTGGCTCTAAACAGGCTTCTTTTCCACAATATCATTTTTTGTAAAAAGAAGCTATTTTCTCATGCAGGAAAGTGTTAATAGGACAATGCCCAGCTCTACTTACTCAAATAGGGTTTAATCATTGGCTGTCATTAGGCACAAGCTGGAACAGACAGTAAAATAAGAGTAAGAGCTCTATGATATAGGATTTTCTACAATAATGGAAAATCATTTGTACAACTTATTCTTTTGTTCATGACTTTTTGCTTAGAATGAAACAACTGTTGCAATCATAAAGAAGCATTTCCCCATGGGGATACAGAGGGGTCTTTTGTCTCCCCCACCCCCCACCCCCACATTCTGGAAGTTCTGTGCTTGTAACTTTCTCTAATCTGTCACTTTCTTTAACCCTTTCACCGCCAATGTCGCATTTATGCACCACAAAGGTTTTTAACACCCATGTCACAAAAAGGCATCAAATCAGGATCTGTTATTCGAAGATCCTATTTTCGTAATTTTGGGATGCAAGGATAGGCCTAATGTTATACATGTCACAGAGGAATTCCCAATGTTGCAGATACATTTTTTTCTCTACCCACTTACGGTTAATATTTTTTAGCTGAAAAAAGGCTGGCGGTGAAATGGTTAAACCTTTTCTCTCTGCTCATCTACTATCTCTCTGCCTTACTGGTCCATTCCCCCGCCTTTATTCTATAAACTCTTACAAAGATTTTCTCCAACCGAAGATAGACATGGTGGGCCTAACTATTTCTAAACTAGCGATCGTTAACGGCGTCGATGAAGAAGATGAAGATAAAGAGGCCTCACTGACCGTGTTGTATTCCTCCACAATCTGCTCCTTGCCGGCTGTCGAATTGGCTGTCACGCGGTAACGGCCCGGCGTTCCCTTCTCCAATCTCTCAATCTGATAAAAAAAATCAAAAGAATCTGTGTAAAAGAACTGACTTTGGTTGACAGACATTAAGGCTTGAACTTAAGAAACAAAAGAGCCAATTGATAGAAAACAAAAACAAAGGTCGACTATAGCTAAAGAGTTGAACACATCATCAAATTTTGCGATGTTTTAATCCGATTACTGAAAAAGATGGCATTTCGTTTTAGCTTTCTGACCCTCAGATTAACTTTGTTGGAGGACAACCTCACTTCAACCTCCTACAAGAAATTATGAAACTGCACATAGTACAACCGATTAAATCCGATTGCATCTTAACAGCCTAACACAGGTTGTTCCTGCAACCTAACAAACCAGCCTAGGCCTGCGAGTTGAGGATTGAAATGAGGGGCATAAAAGCAACGCCTCTGGCCAGCCTAGAAGAGAAGACTTGCCTCTTGATGCCTAACATAGAATGCACTTAGTCCTGTGGACTGCTGGTTTAGGGGGTTGTGACCGATAAAACTGAGATGTGCCTGAGGGGGTCGGCTAAAGGGGCACGGGAACAACGCCACCAGACCGGACGTGCCTCTTGACAGCCCATCACAGAAGTTACTTGTTCCCGTGGACTGTTGGTTTGGGGGTCTGTGGCCTGACTAATCAGGTGGAGGGGGTGCCTGTGAGTTGGGAGTCAGAATGAGGAGCATGGGAGCAACGCTACTGGACAGCCAAAAAGACTGGACAAAAAGGACAAACAAATGTGTGTGTGTGTGCATGTTTCGTGAGTTGTGATCACTGCTTTTATTTTGTGGCCATTGTTTTAAAGGCCATCTTAACTGCTCTTGGTCAGTTGCCAGAAGAATTACATAATAAATCCGAAATATTGCAAAACGTTTTCTTGTTGTAATTGTATACTGAAACAAAGACAAAGAAAGGAAAAGGCCTTCACCTTGGTGGGCACGGCTCCCCGCACGAACTTGACCTTGTGATTCTGCATGTACTGGCCGATCATCTCGGCCACCTGCTGGTCGAAGCCCCGCAGCAGGATGGATCGCACCATCACTGTGACGTCCAGCCCGATGCCCGCCAGGAACCCCGCGCACTCCAGCGACACATAGGACGCACCCACGCACAGCGTCTTGCCCGGGCAGTGGTCCAGGGAGAACAGGTCGTCGCTGGAATCCAACAGGACAATGATTACAGATATATAATTGCAGCGCAAAGCTCCGCCGAAAGATAGCTTTCGTTTCAATTTGCTTAATTAAAGCCAGCCAACCACAATGGTGCTTTTACTTGGGCAAAAGTCCACAGAGAATGGGTCAGTGCTGAAATAATTGTGTCATTGTGATGGATAAATGTGACCCAGCACCACGAAAGGGACATTAAGTCACTAGGCTAGTTTCTTATAGTGTTCAGGCTTGGGAAGTCAAAAATCTATTTTTTGGTCAATTTTGAGTTATGGGTATTTTCGTGTTCTCTAACATCTTATTTTTCATATTTATAAAGGACACTTTTTAATGTGCTCTCTAAATGGTCTTATAAGTGTTTTAAAACTAGTAGGTCAATGCATTTTCTTCAGCTAGGCTAGACTTTAGACTGTTTTCTCAAAATGGCAGATGCTCACCCTACTAACTTTAAGAGCTCATATCTCTGGAACGAAAAAATATACAAGAATGGTTCTTGCTTTGTTAGAAAGATAATTGTTTGACGTTTTCAAACGTACAATTTTCTCTGAAGTCAGTTTGACACTTAATGTCCCTTTCGTGGTGCTGGGTCACAAATTTTCAAGAAACATTAATCACATACCAAATTTCAAGTTCTTGAAATCAGGCACATGGTTCTGTGGAGCCGAAGTTATAGCTGGCTGCAAAGTACAGTTCATTTCCCTGTAATCCTTCTCTTTTCATTTAGCAATTCACACAACAATGCATGTCTGTCACTGAACTCTCTCTCTCAACTTAATTCATTCTCTCATCTTTCTATCTTCTAATGACCGGCACTGTTGTAAGAAACAAGGCTGATTTGATTTGCGCGCTTGTATGCTTGTTTGTGTGCAATTGTACGAGTGTGCAAGTGTGGTGTGTGAATGTGCATGAACGAATGTGTGTGTGTGCATGCATGTGTTTGTGTGTGTGTATGCAGGGCTCCCAATCGTACCGCAAAACAAGGGGTCCCAGGGACTCCATTTACAGCATAGAGGGTCCTAGAGGCGAGATAGAGGGTCCCAGTGGCACTGCGCACGCAAAAAAAATAATTTTTCTAGTGCATCCCTGGGACCCCCTACACATTCTTTTAGAGGGTCCTTTAGAATTTTAGTACTTCATAGGCCCCCAAATGGGGGTCCCTGGTGTGTATGTGCACAAGCTTGTGTGTGAGTGTATGATAATGACCATGGAGTGAGTTCCCCTCACCTGGTGATGCCATACTCCCTGGCCCCCTCAGCGTCGGGGAACCGGGGTCTCTCCCCTGTGGCCAGGATGAAGTACTCCGCCGTCATCTCCACCGTGCTGCCGTTACGCTTCGTCGCCTGCACACCACAACAACAGACCGTCTTGTCATATCCATATTGGTTACGTAGTAGCATTGTCCCTGTCTCCATGCCCCTAGTTTCATCCCTATATGTCCCTGTCTCTATATGTCCCTGTCTTATATCTCTCCATCTCTGTTTGTCCTAACCCTAACGAAAGAACAACAAAAACCTACTTTTGTTGTAGCAATAGTCTATAGAAAGTCTAAAAGCATAAGCCTGAGAAAATGAGCGCTTTAAAAAAAAAAAAAATTTTTAATCACCAACAACTTGACATTCAGGTTCTGACACCTGACCATATTTTCTTTTTTCCCCAAGCTCTTTTGACTAATTTCAAAACGTGTTCTGATGAAGTCAGCCACTGACCTTGATGCGGTGATCGTCAAGGAATTCTCCGTAGCCGTTGACGTAGGTGATCCCTTTCTCCCTCAGCTGCACTCGGTAGCCCCAGTTGAGAGAGCCAATGTGATCCTGGACAAAGACACCACCACCCCATGCAGCACAAAGGCAGACACAGTGGAATTTTGTTACCTCAAAGTTCGCGTCCATAACATAGTTACTTCTCTCGGTACTGGCCAGTTTGCTTTCCTTTGTTCCGTGTGAACTGGGCATTCCATTGGCATGGGTGCATGTGGTGACCGAAGCGTTTGCCTGAACTTTCCATCATAACCCTTGCTAAACGGTCAATTTAAGAGCAAAAAGGGCATGACAAGAGCCCTATCTTCAGGCAGACCACTGCCTGAACCTGCATCAAATTGCCTGAATTCAGGCTTCAGGCACTCCTGGATTGGGTCCGAGGAAAAATGGTGAAACGTTAGTTATGAAGAGTCAGGGACCAATATTTGTCCCAGCTGTGTTTAACTGAAGAGAACACTACATCCAATAGGTAGACCCACCTGGTGGCATTCTTCATGGTGTCCCAGCTGTGTTTAACTGAAAAGAACACTACATCCAAAAGGTAGACCCACCTGGATGGCATTCTTCATGGTGTCCCAGCTGTGTTTAACTGAAGAGAACACTACATCCAAAAGGTAGACCCACCTGGATGGCATTCTTCATGGTGTCCCAGCTGTGTTTAACTGAAGAGAACACTACATCCAAAAGGTAGACCCACCTGGATGGCATTCTTCATGGTGTCCCAGCTGTGTTTAACTGAAGAGAACACTACATCCAAAAGGTAGACCCACCTGGATGGCATTCTTCATGGTGTCCCAGCTGTGTTTAACTGAAAAGAACACTACATCCAAAAGGTAGACCCACCTGGATGGCATTCTTCATGGTGTCCCAGCTGTGTTTAACTGAAAAGAACACTACATCCAAAAGGTAGACCCACCTGGATGGCATTCTTCATGGTGTCCCAGCTGTGTTTAACTGAAGAGAACACTACATCCAAAAGGTAGACCCACCTGGATGGCATTCTTCATGGTGTCCCAGCTGTGTTTAACTGAAAAGAACACTACATCCAAAAGGTAGACCCACCTGGATGGCATTCTTCATGGTGTCCCAGCTGTGTTTAACTGAAACATAATGAAACGCAAACTTGTCACAACTGGGGAAGACTGCATAGAAGGAATAACACAAAATTTCAATGAACGTATAGATCTAGATTTCATTAACCCCTTGACTGCCACCAACGTATTACGTACTGACCTGATGTCATCAGATGAAGAGGAACAACCCTGATATGCTGGCTTTTGCTCTAACATAGTCAACAGTTATATCCCCAGACCATTTCACCAGATTGTCTCTATCAGTTGTCTTTTTCGTGGCATGATTTGCCCAATAGTTTTTTCTTTCATTTTCTCTGGCAGTCAAGGGGTTAATGTCGGTTTCCATTTCACTTTTCGGGAGAAACCATGAGAAGAAGATTTTAACCCCTCCCCCCAAACAAAACAAAATCACCAAGGTTGATAAAAAGTCTCCAGAGAGGAAAACCCAGCATTTGTAACCAAAAAAACGGCTTCTGATCCATATGAAATTTGTTTCATGATGCAACAAGCATTAAAATAGAGAAAAAAGGAGGGAATAGAGAAATAATGTTTTTTTATTAACTTTATATTACCAAAAAAAAGGCGAAGAAAATGTCATTAAATAAACAGAATTCCGCCATTTTGCTTCTTTCTTTCTTTAACACACCGACAATCACAACAGTGGAGCTACTCACTTCCTTCAGGAACGTCCCAGCCAAACGCTTTGGAATCACTGAACTCCTCTCCTGTACATAAACAAAGGAGAGCATTACACATGTAACCCTTTTGCCGCCAGCCATTTTTCAGCCAACATTTTTAGTGTAATTTACCTGGATAAAGAAAATGTAGCGTCTGCAATACTATGAATCTGCCTATGACCTGTATTAAATAAGGCCTTTCCTTATCTCCCAAACTTAAGAAAATAAGGTCACTGGATAACAGTTGCTAATTTCAAGCCTTTTAGTGACATGGGTGTTCAATCAGTGTGGTGCAAAAATGGGACGTCGACGGTGAAACTCAGAAAGGGTTAATTAGCTTGAAAGAAACAAACGAACATACAGAATCGCATCATGATGATCTTAGCATATAAAGTTTTAATGCACTAAGGTCCTTGCCAATTGTATGGTCAATTTGACTCGATTTGTGAAGTTTTAAATAAACTCAAATGTTGATTTAACCTTGCACTGATTGTCACACTTTTCTTCTTTCAGCAAAAAGAAGCCTTCAATAGGGCATTTGCCACGACTGTTCATACTCTATACTAGACTACTAAATTGCCCGAGCTTGTTCTGCCCGAGTTACCTCTCTAGTTCAACTCGGTGAAATTGAAGGTCGCCGGCGCTCGGCAAATGGCCTATTGAAGGTGTGGCCGGTTATGGCAACAAGTCCTGTGGTGCAAAAGTTACTTAGGGACACAACAGTTTCACGGAAATCCTACAAAATTTGCAGTAGTTCACAAGGGCATGTGCAGACAAACGGACTGACAAACACACACTACTACTTTTTCTTCTGCATTCCCAGGCCATACAGCCATGAGTAAGGTACGTATGTGTCCGGTTTTCTGTTTTCACTGGTCTCCCTGCTGCGCACAGCTGACACATTCCGATTTCAGAGGAGCTCAAAGGAGAAACATCATTAGGAGGATTTTTTTTTTAAATGGCAGGAGAATGGCCCAATAAGTCAGAAAGATAGTAGATGAGAGAAAGCAAAGGGAAAAGGCTGAGTCAGAGTGGCAGATTAGAGGAAGTTACAAGCACAGAACTTCCAGAAGGTGGGGGAACTACCAATCGCAACATCATCTGTTTAGGAAGGTGTGTGTGTGTGTGTGGTTGCTAACACTAAAGTATTACTACTGACCCAGAACCGCGGCCCTGTGCATCAGCTTCTTTGGAATGCAGCCCACGTTGACACAGGTTCCGCCCAGACCTGTGGACAGACAGTATCCACGCATTAAAGACCCTGCACGTCACGTGTCACATTCCCTCTTATGCTAGGAAGATTTCATACATAAGTCCACACAATGCTGGAAACGTTGAGCCACTCTACTTTATCAGATCCAGGTTAAAAAAACAGTAAAAAAGGATAACAAACACATACTATTAAAAAAAGATATATAAAAATTGCCATATAGGCAAATATGCACTGCAGAATGGACAACAGGTGCCCACTCAAGTGCGCAAGGTCTCATGTGTGGACACCAGTGAACAATAAAAAAAACCTGGCATGTCATAAATTGTCTGATAGATCAGAGACAAAAGGAACACTCAAAAGATAGATTTGTAAGGAAAGATGAAAGAACAGATTGAAGATCCGGGGAGACAGAAATCGGACGAAATGGAAAACTGTAGATCTTGTCGGGAGACTTTATGGGGGAAAAAGAGACAGTAAAAGACATGGTAGGCTGGCCCACATGGGCAAGTAAGAAATATGAAGAGGTGTGCAGAAACCCATCCACAAAAATCTGTATTTCGACACTACTAAACACTGATATCTTGCTAAGTTTCACAAAACATGAATGCAAAAAAACCAACACTAGATTAAAAACATAATAATTTTGATAATTATACATTAGAAGATCTAATTATTATAGCGTCTGTCTGTTTATCTCTTAGGTAATGCTCTGATAAAAAAACCATCTATGAATGTTGGGGTCTATGGCCAACTGTTCTCAAGACATACCGTCATTTTAGGACTACACAATGTATAAGGCAATATTTTTTTCTCCAATTTCAACCTATGCACCGAATAAACGAGGACGCCCTATTAGTGAACAAAATCGTGAGAAGGGAGGCAACGATTGCCGTGCTCAGTACAGTCTACTGTGAGTCTGGACATCGAAAGTGGCTATAGTCGCCGATACGACAAATACTCACATTAAAATGCTTCAAAATCCCTATTATTGTCCGAGATGCCGTCCAACAGATGCCACAACCCTTCATTGGATGTAAAAAGCATCATTGTTGAGCTTAAAATACCAAACTTCTACCAGTTTTCGCAAAGAAAAGTACAAACAGGAAGTGGCACAAACGGAAAACAAAGTTCGATGATTTGAAAGGGGAGCCAACTCTTGTTTATGACAGCAGTAATGGCGGTCGGCAAGCGCTTGCCGAATGCGTACATGCTTCAAAGTTTGACATTCTTTTGCGAGGTGCCTTATAAACGAGGGCGCCTTTTGCTTTAATTTTTTCAACATTTTCTTGAAAATTGCCCAATTCGCAACACAAGCGCCTAATGATCCGAAAAATATGGTAGCTGGATCGACAGACTGACCGATTGACAAGGCCCAACTTTGCTTCACAATGAGATTCCCAGAAAAATGACATTTTCAGATGCCTACCCCATGATGTTCCCTGAGGGCTGGGCTGGACAAAGTCCAACAGAGCCACCTTCTTCCCCAGCTGAGCCGCCTCCTGCAAGAGGATGACAGAAAACTAATACTCTCATGTGCTTCGTAGCAGCATTTTGCAGTCACAATATCACACAACAGTAGAGCCACCTTCTTCCCCAGCTGAGCCGCCTCCTGCAAGAGGATGACAGAAAACTAATACTCTCATGTGCTTCGTAGCAGCATTTTGCAGTCACAATATCACACAACAGTAGAGCCACCTTCTTCCCCAGCTGAGCCGCCTCCTGCAAGAGGATGACAGAAAACTAATACTCTCATGTGCTTCGTAGCAGCATTTTGCAGTCACAATATCACACAACAGTAGAGCCACCTTCTTCCCCAGCTGAGCCGCCTCCTGCAAGAGGATGACAGAAAACTAATACTCTCATGTGCTTCATAGCAGCATTTTGCAGTCACAATATCACACAACAGTAGAGCCACCTTCTTCCCCAGCTGAGCCGCCTCCTGCAAGAGGATGACAGAAAACTAATACTCTCATGTGCTTCGTAGCAGCATTTTGCAGTCACAATATCACACAACAGTAGAGCCACCTTCTTCCCCAGCTGAGCCGCCTCCTGCAAGAGGATGACAGAAAACTAATACTCTCATGTGCTTCGTAGCAGCATTTTGCAGTCACAATATCACACAACAGTAGAGCCACCTTCTTCCCCAGCTGAGCCGCCTCCTGCAAGAGGATGACAGAAAACTAATACTCTCATGTGCTTCATAGCAGCATTTTGCAGTCACAATATCACACAACAGTAGAGCCACCTTCCTTCCTGGCCAAACTGGTAGCTGCAAACTGATCAGAAGATACTTTTACTTGCTTCATTGTATTACACTTTAACTCTTTCATTCCTGGTTTTACACTAACTGTTACTTCCCCTTATTCCTATGTTTCTATTATCTGTCTATTCCCTTCATTCCTGGATTTATAGAGGGTTAAAAATGTGATAATGGGGTACTTATTTTAGAGACTTACGGCAGTAACCCACATTACACGAACCTAAGAATGTCATATACCGTTGTGTAGGGATTTGATGTGAGAAGCTGTTTGTGACCATGTTGACACATTATGGTGACATGACAGATGACACACAGGTGTAAAACAGGTAAGTTTACAATTTAACATAAAACATACCATCATGCCATACATGCAGGTCAGTGTTTTTAAAGCAAATTGTATATTTCATGCACGCACTCACCAAGTGACGCCTCCTGTACATCCCCATGCATTGTGCTTGTCATTACTCCACAGATAAGTGTCACCATTGTCACCATAATTGTCCCCAACACATCAACAGTTTATTGTCTGTTTTGACGATTATGTATGGATACAACACAAATATATAGAGGACAAGCACCACACTATTTTGCACACTTTTTTTTACACAGATATTTTCACGTTCCCTATCTACGCATGTATGTACCCCTGTCACAGTCATCACATCACATGTCACACATAGGTGACACGTGTGTGACACACCTTGAAGCAGTCACTGTGAAGCTGTTTGGAGCACAGATACCACACTTTATACACATCATTGTAGTTTGACACGTTTTGAAGGGGTGTCAGTATAGCTGACACCAGTGTGTGCATGCTTGTACTTGGGGTGTCGTGCCGTGCACAACACACAGGTGTGCTTGTCACCTACACCTTTGTTTTTGTCTGGCTCCTCGGTGCGTTTTTTTTAGGTGTTATTGTTGGTATATTCTAGCAGAGAACTGAGCATTTCATCAGAGTAATATAACTGAAAATAATCTTGCGCTTTCATTGATGTGTCTAACACACACATAGGCCCTGATCGATGTTTGAATTCCGTCCTAGTTTCGGTGTGACATAATTCCCCCTAATCCACTCAAAACTCGGTTTAGAACAAAGGTAAGTTTTGATAATCTAACTCCTCACCACTAGCATCATCACCACCTATATGCGCTTCAACAGCTGCCACGAACTAAACTCACTCTTCTTCTGTCAAATTGGTCAGAATCAGAATTTTCTCCACCTTCCATTTTCACTACCAACAAAAACTGCCACGTGCACAGTACACACCTACTACACGCATTCACTCAAAACGACCCCTTTCCCACAGAGCTGGAAGGAGGAGGGGGTGGGGGAAAGGGAAGGTTAAATGGCTGGGGGGTCTGGCATCACATTCCATTCATAAACAGTCCCGTTAGGGCTGGGTCACGGGTAAATGACGTACTTTGATGGCGCGAATTGCGGGAAGTCCAAAGTACGATCCCGGAATACCGGTCTCTCGGATTGAAAGGAGTTATTTCTTCCAGAACGGTTTTCCGTTCTCCAGGATTGAAAGGTATTAAGCCTTGAAACCGGAAAACCGGTCTGCAGGATTGAAAGAGTTAAAGTAAAAAAAAACACAGTAGAGCCTCACTCATTCTTTATCTGAGATGTCTTCTGCAAACCGATTAGAGAAAACACTTATATGTATTACAGATTAAAGTTCCTTCACACTTTGCAAGATTATGCAAAAGATTATGTATTATGCAAGATCTGAATCTTTCTTCCCCTAGCTTGACAGCCTCTTGCAAACAGTTTATAGCATTTAATCTGTCATTGATCTTGAAGTGGGGGGTAGGGGTGTTGTCCTTCCAGTTCTCTGAGAACAGGAATGGTGAACAAAACTGGTTCCAAACACATTTCTCCTTCACAAAAAAGGACGCCAAATAACAAAATCTCTGAAATTGTAACTTCTCAAAGGAAAATAACCTTGGAAAATGAACAGAAAAAGAAAGAAAAAACCCAAAACCAAACAAGACAAATACCACCACCATCAATGGTCAGTGTTAAAATTACTTATACACAGATGTGCGTCTATGATGCTCCCATCTCCCATCTGACACATTGGATTTCAAACCCAGTACGTCACAAAATGTAAAAGATTTTCACCTGACAGTTTAAAAAAAATGATAGAGACCTTAAAACATCCAGTTGACCCTAAAACATCCAGATGACCCTCTAAACATCCAGTTGACCCTAAAACATCCAGAAGACCCTCTAAACATCCAGTTGACCCTAAAACATCCAGATGACCATCTAAACATCCAGTTGACCCTAAAACATCCAGATGACCCTCTAAACATCCAGTTGACCCTAAAACATCCAGAAGACCCTCTAAACATCCAGTTGACCCTAAAACATCCAGAAGACCCTCTAAACATCCAGTTGACCCTAAAACATCCAGAAGACCCTCTAAACATCCAGTTGACCCTAAAACATCCAGAAGACCCTCTAAACATCCAGTTGACCCTAAAACATCCAGATGACCATCTAAACATCCAGTTGACCCTAAAACATCCAGAAGACCCTCTAAACATCCAGTTGACCCTAAAATATCCAGTTGACCCCCTAAACATCCACATGACCTCCAAAACATCAAGTTGACCCTAAAACATCCAGATGACCCTCTAAACATCCAGTTGACCCTAAAACATCCAGATGACCCTCTAAACATCCACATGACCTCCAAAACATCCAGTTGACCCTAAAACATCCATATGACCCTAAAACATCCAGATGACCCTCTAAACATCCACATGACCCTCTAAACATCCACAGGACCCTCCAAAACATCCATATGACCCTAAAACATCCATATGACCCTAAAACATCCAGATGACCCTCTAAACATCCACAGGACCCTCTAAACATCCACAGGACCCTCCAAAACATCCATATGACCCTAAAACATCCATATGACCCTCTAAACATCCACAGGACCCTCCAAAACATCCATATGACCCTAAAACATCCATATGACCCTAAAACATCCAGGTGATCCTCTAAACATCCAGAGGCACACTTTGTGCACTGATTTTGATGCTACAATTAACTCAATGATAGAACTCAGCAGCTGCCAGTTCCCCCCTCCCCTTAACTGTTACTACAGAGCTAGCCCTTGTTACAACCAGTTCCCTTGTCTCTTTCACAACAAGTGATGAAGCGACATAGAAGGCAAACTGACGCACCTTGGCAACAGCCAACACCCCCCCCTCACTGATTTCCCTATGTGTTTTTCACAAGAGATGAAGTAGAATAACAATGATAATAAATGGACACTTACATGGCGCTCTTTATCGAGCACAAAGCGCTTTACAATCAGCATTGAAACACTCACACACGCACAACAGACACACACGCACAACAGACACGCGCGCACGAACACGTTCTTGTACACAGACCTACACACATTTCATCAAACACACACAAACTTACTTAAACATACACTTGTACAAATACGCGCACACACACACACACGCGCAGACCTTGGCGGCGGCCAGCCCCCCTGAGCCCCCTCCGAGGACGATGAGGTCATACTCAAACTCCATGCTGGGAGTGGCGTTGACCAGCTGCATCAGTTGATTCTCTGAGTGCAGCTTCAGCGTGTCGTCACACCCGCCTGTGCAAAGCACACACACACACACACAAACACACGTGCGCGCACACACACACACTCACGCACACACGTACACACACTCACACGCATGCAAATACTCCTAGTTGTTAATAGTTAAGAATTCAGTCATTAATTTCAAATAGAGAAATGTGTCAAACTAACCAATCACAGCCATCGATTCATCCACCAATCACATCCATTAATTTTAAAAAAACCACAGAAATACATGTGACAAACTAACCAATCATAGCATTTGATCCATGCATCCAATCACAGCCACTGTTTCATCCACCTCTCACAACCATTAATTAAAACCCCCAGAAATACATGTGACAAACTAACCAATCATAGCATTTGACCCATGCATCCAATCACAGCCACTGTTTCATCCACCACTCACAACCATTAATTAAAACCCCCAGAAATACATGTGACAAACTAACCAATCATAGCATTTGATCCATGCATCCAATCACAGCCACTGTTTCATCCACCTCTCACAACCATTAATTAAAACCCCCAGAAATACATGTGACAAACTAACCAATCATAGCATTTGACCCATGCATCCAATCACAGCCACTGTTTCATCCACCACTCACAACCATTAATTAAAAACCCCAGAAATACATGTGACAAACTAACCAATCATAGCATTTGATCCATGCATCCAATCACAGCCACAGACTCATCCACCACTCACAACCATTAATTAAAACCCCCAGAAATACATGTGACAAACTAACCAATCATAGCATTTGATCCATGCATCCAATCACAGCCACAGACTCATCCACCACTCACAACCATTAATTAAAACCCCCAGAAATACATGTGACAAACTAACCAATCATAGCATTTGATCCATGCATCCAATCACAGCCACAGACTCATCCACCACTCACAACCATTAATTAAAAACCCCAGAAATACATGTGACAAACTAACCAATCATAGCATTTGATCCATGCATCCAATCACAGCCACAGACTCATCCACCACTCACAACAATTAAACCCCCCAGAAATACATGTGACAAACTAACCAATCATAGCATTTGATCCATGCATCCAATCACAGCCATCGATTCATCCACCACTCACAGCCATCGATAGATAGACAGCCCTTGATTGTTGTCACTGGTTCAAACCACCCAATCACAATTCTCAGCCATTGGTTCATCTAACAATCACACCCGGTGAATAACCCATCGACTGATCTGAACAGTCTTTGACCCAATCATCCAGTCACAACTACCCCGGGTACTCACTCAAGCCATCCATCCATAAACTCATCCACCAATCACAACCACTGACTCCACTATCCAATCATAACCAATTACAAAAATTACGATATCCAATCACAGTCAATGACTCAAATCATCCAATCAAAGCCAGCGACTCACCCACATGCTTGCCGTTGATGAATACATTGGGCACAGTCTTTTGTCCGCTGAATTCAAACAATACCATCTGCAAACTCGTGCCGTTTTCTGTAGCAAAAATAACCCACCACCCAACAAACATTATTTGAATAAACTCTATTGTTAATCTTGAAAGAATTTCATTTCAAGAAAAAAAAAAAAAAAAAAACTATCTGCCTACTAATATGAATATTCCCCTCTTAAAGGTGGACCCTGGCACATACATTTTTGCTAGAACCGTGTCGACATCACCAGAAAGACAGTCTTTTCAAGGATCGGAACACTCACTTTGCTCTGGTTTCCTAGAAACCAAACAGAATCAAAACGGCGATTCCTCCTAGGCGGAGATGCCGGAGAGAGAAGCCATTTTGGATGGGGTGGGTGGACTCATTGTGGTTGAAGTTTTTTCTTTTTTGTAGTGCAGTAAAAAACAAAAGGAGCTATTTCCTTTGTTGTGAGCGAAACTTTAGGCAAACTGTATAAAAAAATAAAAACAAAAAAAGGCTTTTATTGTGAACATTTTGTGCAAATGATTTGGTATAAACTCAGGCGGCCATTAGAAAAGAGAAGGCACTGAAAGAAATTGACTTCCAGCAGCTCCGCCAAGGAGGAATCGCCGATTTGTAGGTTTGATTTCTAGGAAACCAGAGCAAAGTGAGTGTTACGATCTCTGTAAATGGTGTTTTCCTGGTGATCTCGACAAGTTTCTTGCAAAAATTGATCCCTGTTAAGCTTGGCAGTGTCACACAACTCAGCAATGTCAAGAGCCCCAGGTCATAAGACAACTGAAAACTGAAAATGTCCTTGTTTTCCCCCCTCATCAGGACATATGTGTCTTTTTGAAATTTGACACTAGCAAACTCTGTCCTATTGATTGCTAAAGGATTGTGGACATTTTGTTCCACTGATTTTGTGTCAGGGCAGTTTGTCCTATAATTGTTTGAGTTTTCTATCCTTGGTGCATCACTGATATGCATATTTTTCATACACCCTTTGACATTTAGAATATGCATGCTCAAGTATACACACATACACAGCTGCATTAATGTGCTGTCACACTCCTGCATACACACACAGGTGTACATGTGCGCACATGCATCAATTGGCGCAAGCGCTTGTACATGCACACACACACACATCTTTCTTGTCTAATATCACTTTTAGTGAAAAGAGGTTAAATTAAAGAACAACATCAACACACACACATATGGTGGCATACTAGAGTCAAAAGCCCAGAATTAAAATTATCCTCAGATAATGTTAATTCTGGACAAAATTTTAATTCTACGCGTTCCAACATTGAAATTATCACTTTTGGCGCCTGTATGGCACGGCACGTAGAATCACAAGATTGCCCAAAGCCAACAGTTTAATGTTGTTTTGCGGAATTTTAATTATCTTGACAAAATTTTAATTCTCGACCATACACCGCATGCACCGTTGTGTTTGCCTTCAGCGGCCAATGTTGCTAAGGTCAGTAGAAGCAGATAGTTTCAAAGGGAAACTACTCACTAAACTTCCTGCTGACTGCTTAGAAACGTCGCATTTTATTCGATTTCACGGCAAAAAAGAAGCTTTTTTCTCAACGGAAGAAGCCATCAATGACATATTCATGGATGAACTTAGCGAAACAGTCGACGAAGATTTGAGTTACGATTCTAACAGCGATTTTGGTGATGATTTAGAACCAATGTTGCCGAAAGTGAGGAAAGTATTGCTGTAGCAGACGACAGTGTCGAACGTAATGAGGAATGAGTGTGTGTGCGAGCTACTCAGTGAGTGTGTGTGCGTGTGTGTGTGTGTGTGTGCATGTGTGCGTGTGTGTGCATGTGCATGTGTGTGCATGTGCATGTGTGTGTGCATGTGCATGCGCATGTGTGTGAGCCACTCAGTGTGTGTCCAGCAATGATTTTTGCACTATTTTGCAAAGTTTCAATCCAATCCATGCAGAAACAAGAATGAGAGAGCACTTTCTGTGACATAGCCTGACTTTTCATGCACAAGCCTACTTGGTCCAGGGGAAGCAATCTGTACACAATTACTAGGTCAGAATAGTGTTTTAACGGGACCACAGGCACATGCAGCAGTATTAAAACCATATTAGTGCAGTCAGTATTAAAACGTTATGATTGGAATAGAACCGTCAATCGCTAGGGTATCTCCTGTCCCTGTCTCGCTTCTTTGACAACATAATGTTAATTTTCGTTTCGTCCAATCAGAGCGGTCATTTCATTTTGCCGAGAATTTTAATTTTCACTTTTGGTGCTCGTATAGCACGGGGTTGGTGGTCAAAAGACAATTCAAATTCTGGACACAAAATTGAAATTTTGAAGTGACAGAATGACTTTTGACACAGTTGTGGCCAGAAGGTAATGGTCGAAAGTGAAAATTAAGCTTTTCTCTTTCTCACAATTAAAATTATGTTAAGAAAATTAGAATTTTGTCAGGATAATTCGAATTTTCTTTACATAATATTAATTCTGGGCTTTTGACTCTAGTATGCCACCATACACACAGACACAAATGATCTCCCTTACCATGAGTATCTAACTCCAGGACATCATGCTGTATATTCAGACTTTTGAACAAGTCTTTTATCTGAAAAAATGTAAATGATATTATAATTCCCATATGAAAGAGCTTGCCCAAAACACAGGCCTTTCATTACAATCAGGTGACTACAGATATACCACACAATGAACAAAACTACGGTGTAATTTATCATCTCTGACACTTGTATAATTAGGGTGCACTGTCATAACCACCTGTTACTGTTGTATCAAACAAGACATTTCAACTGACATACCTATGCACAACAGGTGTAAACAGACCTGGTTACCCCCTACACAAGTCTTTAGTACCGTAGTCTGGATTGCTGAAATGAGTAGTTTTGGTGTGAAATGTGTAGTCCTATTCATTAAAACCATCAAACACTGTTCACTGAAAATGAGTAGCAATCCAGAATTAAAAGAGCATTATTATTAATTTTGAAGAGTAGTAGAGGTCCAAATTGAGTAGAATACTATTAAAAAAAAGGGTAGAGTAAACAGGTCTGTGTAAAGCACATCATCAGATTGGTGACACTCAACTTTCTTTAAATAAAAACGTTAAGCCATACAAGTCAAACAGAAACTGAGCTCACAGGGCTTTAAAACCTGAATTGATATGCTTAGCTACAATCTAGTCTTGGGAGTTAAAATTTCAGGGTATAGAGTATAATATATAGTGAGAATTCGTGAGCTAGTCGTTTAGGAATGCTTGAGGTTTGTATAATGTGTATCTTGTTGTTGCTGCTGTTTATTAGTTTAATGTTAGTATGAATGGTGAGTGAAAGCGCAGTGAGTTGCTTAGCAAGATTATGCACTATATTATAAGCACTATTCATTATTAAAGGAGACAGTCTCTATCGCATTTAGTGATTTACTTCTTACCCAGGTCAATTGAATGAAAATGCAACTTAAAAGCTATGAAAACGCAGTTCTTGTACTTTTTACACAAACTGAGCCTGAATACACCTGACACACAATTATCAGAAATGAATTATATCTTATATATTAATATTTCATCCAGTTTCTTTGGGAATTCCTGAAGATATACATAAAAACCCACATTTTAAAGAGGAAACAGCTAAATTCTTGACACAAAAATGGGTAGGTAGTCTTACTTGAAGACCATGAGTTTGCTGTTTTTGATCTTTAATCATAATAATTATGAAATTGTTTACATTTTAAAGAAACACCTAAATAATGAAAGAAACAAAATTGACCTTGGTGCAGAACAGGCCGGTTACACTTCATAAATATACATTTGTTTAAAAATCCACATCTAATAGAACATGACAACTGTCCAGCTGACCTTGGCGCAGAAAGGGCATGTGGTCTTGCTGAAGACCATGACCTTGCTGATGTTGATCTTCTCCTGCAGGAAGGCCAGCAGGTCTCCAGACTGACTGGTGGGCGGCATCCTGGCCCCTCAGACAACTGACCGGTACTGATAGATGTCTACTTCCAGAAAAGCGGTATAGAGTTGTAAGGCAGTTAGCTGTGTGAACACAGAGATATGAACAGGCATAAGATTATGTAAATGCAAAGCTTCAGATTGTCTGCAGTGCAGGCCCGGGTCAAAGATCCAAACTGACCCCCCATTTTGTGTAGCCATGGGTCATATGATTCATGAAGTCTGACAACAATCTCAAGCTCTGACACAAAATACTGGCCCCTTTTTCTGTTTTCTGGCCTTCGTTTTCTGTGATCAGGGGTCATTCATATGACCAGTGAAGTTAGAAAACAATCTGACTCTTCTGAGGCTCTGATTCTGTTCTAAAAACCACTGTATGAAAACAAAGAAGAAAAAAAGAACAGTAAAACACTAACCAAACAGACACCGAGAGTGAGACAGATTAACAGGAATAAGGATGAATTTGTAAAGAGCAAGTACAGTAAAAAATTTAAAAAACACACACACAAACTAAAAAAATAAAATAAAATAAAACAGAAACCCTGAAAGTGAAGTATTGAAACTTATGAAAGGTTTCATTATGTTCTCAATTCTGCCCTATAAATGTATGAAGGTGAAAAAAACCCACACAAAAACTGTGATGGAGTTGTGAAAATTTCATGACTACAGCAGTGTCTTGATCTTCTACCCTGTAACTCTTTAAACTGTTTGAAGACAATGATTAAACATAATTTCTAACCACACACAAGACACGGTTAACTTACAAGTTAAAGCTTTTAAACACAACGCACAGATTGACATCCAACAAGTTTGACAAACCCTTGGCTTAAAAAACACCCTTCAAGTAACTTCCAGTTCAAGTCAAACTCAACACTGACTGAAAATGTGTGTGAAATACCGTCACTAAAGTAACAGGATGAACAAATGTACATCTCCCACGATGACACAGCAGATATGGGACACACCTCAACTGTAATAACTCTAAAACAGGATGAGGTGTTCTAGTACTTCTACTTGTAACTGATTTGACTTAAACAAGGGATTGTCTTCTCATTGATGCTAAAAAAAGATTGAGAAACTCCACTCATAAGGCTTCTTGGGTCTTACAATTACATTGAGTTACAAACATATCAACACAGTAAATTATTGCATCACTAATTAAGCAGGATCTTATTATTTAACACTACAGTGAAAATTGGGTTGGTTGGGTAAAAAATGTGTGTGTGTGTGTGTGTGTACTGTGTGTGTGTGTGTTGTGTGTTATGTGTTGCTTCTCTCTCTCTCTCTCTCTCTCTCTCTCTCTCTCTCTCTCTCTCTCTCTCTCTCTCTCTCTCTCTCTCTCTCTCTCTCTCCCTGTATGTCTCTCTTTGTGTGACTGTGTCAAATATTTTCCTTCTTTCTAACAAGAATAATGTAGCTCAAATGAATAATAAAACCATATTTTCCTATTCTTTTCAACATTATTTAAAACCCCCAAACAGAAGTCATATTCTAAAATTAAAATGAAGTCACCATGTAGTACTAGTATGTACTTTATTAAAAATAAGCACAAAAAACAGCGAAAATGTATGTTACCATTAATCCTACATGTAAACCTGCTGTGCCTGAACAGCTTATAAACCGGTCCTTATCCCTTTCACCGCCAACGTCGCATTTTTGCACCACAATGATTTAACACCCATGTGCTGTCAGGACCTGTTATCCAAAGACCCTATTCTCTTACTATAGGCCTTACTTTAACTATGTCACAGAGGAATCCCCAATATTACAGACAGATTTTTGTCTCTACCAAGGTAAGTTTAATGGACATGAAAAGTGGCTGGCGGCGAAAGGGTTAAGCAACACTGAATGAGTTTCTCTTGCAATACAAATTACAAACAATTTTGCATCTCATTTAACTCCTGTAGCATACATCTGCTAATCTTGCAGTCATTAACGCACGCTGGTGAAGGTCTTTTAAAAAAAAGAAAAGAAAGGAGTTTAATAATTCTTTTAATTGTTTGCCTTGGATGATATATATATGACTCTGTGCCAAAAGGTGAGCACGGAGAGGGTCAGGTACTTACATCCTCAATAAATTGTCACATAACCTTCTGACTGTTGTGCTTATGTTATAAACATATAGACAAATGTCTGAAAAGACACTAGAGACAATATCAGCTTTATAAGATCAGTAGTTATTTAGTTATGTGACAATGAATGTCAAATCAGCCCCAAAATCTGGTCTTCAAAAGTGGACATTGCAAATAGTCATGATTTCAACAAGTGCTAGAACACACAAACTCCAGTAAAATTACTTGAAATTTGGACAGGTTATGCAAAAGTACCTCATTAGTAAACGCTAAAGATTGTAACATTCAAAAATGAAAGTTCTGTTAGTTATTAGGCTTAAACCAATGTTGATGACAAACATCATTTTTGATGTAATCATTCAACCAAAATCAAACTTCCCAACAATTTTCACTTATGTAAATCCAAAATACATGAAAATGTCATGCTTTGTTGGAGCAGATATTACTTTATCATAGGAGTATAAAAGTTTTTTACAAAATATATTATTTTAAATAATATTGCACTTTCTCTTAAAGGTTCTGACTTAGATGTAACACTTGGCATCCGTCATACCTAAGCTATAATGCTCAATAAAATCCTCAAGATATATATTTTTAGCTTGCTCTCTTTTATTTTACAATTAAACTGTCATATAAAGTTGACCCCTACCCTTATTTAACACCAGCATGTTCATTTCTTTCTTCTGCACTAATCCAAATGTTCAATGTAATCATTTTACTGGACTTGATGTTCGTCATCAAGAAAATGTTAATTATCAAATTTAGCTGGTTTTATTGGTCTAACCATCTAATAAACAAATGAACACCACTTCAGTGGGTTTAGTAATTCATTTAGAGCACTTTGCAGCCTTCATAGAAAGATAAATGAAAAAATAGTGCTTAATGAAAATTATTAATGTAACTATGATGTTCGTCATACATGTCCTATGGTGTAAATAGTGAATTATGATAAATAATTCAACAGTTTTTTGAAAAAAACATTTATTCATGCAAGTTATTATTTTCTTTAAAGCATTCTGCTTACTGTAGTTGACAAAAATACAGTTATTCATACATTTTGGCCAGAAACTGGAAAATAAATTATGTAGGTAACTTTGATGTTTGTCATACATTTTTCACACATTGTGTAATAAAACAAAAACAATGACATGAATCAATTAATAGTTTGGTAGAAAATATTCAGTTAAGTTGTAATTGGTTTTTTTATGGCATCTTAAGTACTTAAAGACAGAATTAGTGTATTTGATACAACTTTCAAATGTAAAGTGATGACAAAGGTCATTTGTTACCTCAACAGACCCATAATAATCATCATACTAACAACAAATTTCAACAGGAAATGTCACAGACTAATAGCAAACAATGCAAACAACTTAACACAACATGATTTGCTGGAGCTATGAGAAAATACTGTGACATAACACCATGGTTGTGATGTAATCATTGATGTTTGTCATCAGGTGGGGGACACCACATTATCACTATTTTCTCAGAAATCGGTTGAAAAGTTGTCCTGCCACTTTGCACATGTTTTGCCTCATTTATATCCTTTCTAAATATGCATGTATTTAAATGGTATTAATAGTTTCATTTTTTACCCTCTATGTCCACTTTTCATGCCCACCTTTTGGCACAGAGTCAGATATCCTCCCTGTTCTTTAGAAGCCAACATCGGCAACGATCCGATTTTGGAAGAACTCAACTCAAGCCAAAAGAGAACATATTTTAAAGACTTTTTGTAAAAAATTAAAAAAAGGCAAACAAGTAAACTTGTATCCAGGCTACACCTGGAGAGTGGGTTGCTGCCAGTGCAGCACCTTTGTTTTTGTTTTTGCGAACCAGTAAATAAGTAATTAATCAAGAGGAAGTTGTAATATAAGCACAAAAATTCCAAAAGCCAGAGAAAAACTGCACTGAAGCAGTGAAGGACTTCAAAGAGCTGTATGAATCCCTGCGGCTTGAAATATCTGCCAAAAGTCAGCCTTGGCCGAAGAGAGAACCTATGATGAAATTGAAAGAAAAAGAGAAGAGAATGATTAGAATGAGGCATTACATTGATTTTTCTTTCTCCAAACCTACCAGTGGGCTTGCACCTTGTTAAGTACTGTTAGTCTACTCCAAAGGCATTTTAAGATTAGAACTGTGTGTGTGTCAACTGTCACTGTGTGTCTGTATGTTCGCTTCGTAACTCACAAACCAGTGCACAGAATCGCTTCAAAATTTGTGTGGGTGTATCAGGGTACACAGATGGTCTCATAAAAAAATTGGGACTGTGCTGACCTTGACCTTGAAAACCGAAATTTTCTTCTTTGTGTATTTAGTGTCTGAGCTGTATTTCATAAACTTGTGGACAGAATGACTTGCAATTTTGTGTGATTACGTATCACATGGCACTTTGGCAGGAATGGTCCCGTAGAAAATACAGGGGAGATCATTCTAAATTTACAAGTGGTCTACAATTTATTTCCCTTTTGTGTGTGTGTGTGTGTGTGTGTGTGTGTGTGTGTGTGTGTGTGTGTGTGTGTGTGTGTGTGTGTGTGTGTGTGTGTGTGTGTGTGTGTGTGTGTGTGTGTGTGTGTGTCTGTCTGTCTGATGGGGAGTTTATACGTGTGAGGGTGTAGCTGGTAACTGGGACTACGTTTATAGGGTGTTACCCTCTTGTTTTGACTTTGCTATTACTTTTTTTTTTATTGTCCATGCAAGTCCATTCATTCTGTCAATGTACAGGAGGCTTTTCAGATGGTTATTTTGGTCTCCTCAAGAGACCTCCAATCCTGTCACTGATCAATACTTTACTAGACTACCTCCAGTTATTGATTGGACTGAACTGAAACCGGCTTACTAGTAGACCTCTACTTAGTATGCTAGTACTCCAACTGCCAGTCAATAGTCTAAGAAGATCAATAACATGATCATTTCTAAACTCAGTGACATTCGCTTTTCAACACAGTGGCAAAATAATCAAGTGTTGATTGTGGCCCACAATCAATTCGTTGACTGATTAGGCCTATTCTAGCTCATTTGGAGAAGAAGAAAAAAACCCACACACACATACACACACACACACACAGTGACATACACATACATGTATACACACAGTGACACACACACACACACACAGAGTAAATACTGCACATTGTGTCTTCAAGTTCAACTCAATACAACTTATTACCAGCCACGAACAAAGAGAGCGAAGCTGGTAATGTTTTTAGAGGTTTCTGCTTGTTTTGAAGAAATTGAACTGATATCCATGTATATAAACACGATAACATTTGAACAGAGGGACCTAGGAGCCTCAAGTTCTGCATGCGGATAGGTACTAAGGATATCTAGGCCAAGTTTGATATTGAAGGTCATAGGTCAAAGGTCAAGGTCACTGGAGCCGTCAAGGGAAAGAAATCTTGGAGGGACCTGCGAGGCTCAAATTTTGCATGCAAATAGGTAGCAGGGCTCCCAACCATCCCACAAAACAAGGGGTCCCAGGGACTCCTTCACCTATAGTATAGAGGGTCCTACTCCTAGAGGAGGGATAGAGCCATTAGAGGGTCCCAATGACATAGTCACATAGTGAATGCTAAAAAATTAAAAATAATTTTTCTAGTGCATCCCTGCATTCTCTTAGAGGGTCATTTAGAATTATAGTACTTCATAGACCCCCAAATGGGGGTCCCTGGGAGCCCTGAGGTAGTTAGGATAGGCCAGGTTAAAAAAATGAAGGTCATTGGTCAAAGGTCAAGACATTTTTTGCAAGACAGACCAAGGGAAACAACTCTTGCCTTGAAATAGGCCACCACTCTGCAACTTGTTACTTCCCTCCACTTGTCGAAGTCACCTGTTGGTGTGTGAGTCCGTGTGGTTGACATGGTTTTCTCATTCACTAATTTTGTCAGTTGATATGAGGCTTAATGTTAGGGTTGTCATCTCTCTTTCTCACATACAGTTGTGCGCAGTGACTATACATCATTTGATTGGATGACGGCAAGCGGACATTTCAGTCACTTAAAAGTTGTTTCATGAAAACTAACCCTAACCTTGTCATAACCCTATCCGAGAAAGGCAAAAAGTTGTTTCTACTGAGTATATTCAGTGATAATGTTTAGTGTGGGGCAAACAAAGTTTAACCTCTGCAAGTGACAAAAATAGCAGCCAGTCAAATTGATGTTAAAATGGTTACTGTGCACAGTTCTATGTCTCTCTCTCACCCCTGTGAAATAAAGGTTAGGGTTAGTGTGGGTAATTGTGACATGTCGGCATTTGCGACACCCGTTCCAAACTTTCACTTTCAACACACTGTATCTTCAATACTTCTGGGCGAACACAGTTGCTCTAAAGTGTTTTCTGTGGGCTAATGAATATGCATTTCTTTAAACCAATCAAAATGACCGAAAGACTTGTACTGTGTTGTGTGTCGAACGCGTCGTCTGCTGCCAACTTTTTCACGAGAAGGAAACACACTGCTTCATTGTATTGGATCAGTGTGAAGTATAATTTTACAGTGTGTGCTTTGCAATGCTATTTTTGGGTTACTATAACTATAATATAAGATCGTAGTTCATTGTTCAGCTTTTAAATTTTGATGCACATTTTTTTCAAAATAAATAACTGAAGTTACTGTCGCAAATGGACACACCAAGTTTGCTGGTGTGTGCATTTGCGACAGCCCTATTTGATTGCAGTTTTCTTCGTAAAATCAGGTAAAGACCACTGCAATCAGTGTGTCTACGTGTTTCTGTATACATGTATCTGCGTGTATTTGTGTCCCTTTGTAGAGCGTGTGTGACACAAACTGTGTGTGAGCGTATGTGTGTTCATGCATGGGTTCGGTAGAGCCAGAAGTTACAACTCTATCAGGGTTTGCAGTAGCCTACATAGCACTGTCGTATTTGCACACACACTGTCGCCTTTGAACACATACACCCTTAGCTCATTCAGGCAATTTTTGTGAATATTTAGCTTCTTGTTTGGTTCACAATCAGCTGTAACAGAAGTGGCTAATGTTGAACCTGATACACGTTAGCCAATGATAAAGTCCGCCTATTTTGAGAAAACACGCTTGTTGCAGTCAAAATCGTCGCTCGTTCAAATCGGTCGCCCGCTACTATGAGAGTGTGTATTTGCGACATTGAGCATGAACCACTAGGGATAGGGTTAGGGTTAGGGTTAGGGTTAGATTGGAGTACAGAAAAAATGGTTCAAGTAAAGAAAGAGTGAAATTTGTGGTTCACGCTCAATGTTGCAAATACACTCTCATAGTAAGTAGCGGGCGACTGATTTGAACGAGCGATGATTTTGACTGCGACAACGCTTCTTCTAGAGACTTTCAGAAAATGTGTCGCAATAGCCCACACATACCCTAGTATGTATCCTAGTCAGCCGCAAGGTGAATCACTGCAGCCGAAAATGCTACTGCGCGGCTGGTGGTCTAGCGTCTTTGCGCTCTAGTTTTAGAATACATTTGTTTCAATTTTAGCGGGACATTCTTATGGGCAGTAGTCTAGCCTAGGCCTAGGAAGGCTGAGGAGGGCGCAGATGTTTTCTTGGGAAGTGCTTATCCCCACGACAGTCGTGCCCATAAGCTTTTCCTTCCGTTTTCCTTATTCCCACGACTGTCATGCCGATAATGGAAAGGGGCTGTGGACATTATGGGCATGGGCAAAAGACTTTTCTATTTTTAGCTTTGTTTTTCACCGGAAATGGAAAGTAGCGGCTCTGCTACTGGCGGCTATTTAGCCACGGCCTTTGAAAAACTGGGCAAAAGACAAAAACGGCAAGAAAATAGGCCTACCGGAAATGAAATAATAACGGAAGCCAAATTTTTTTTTTTTTTTTAAATGGCGTGCAGGTATTAAACGTCTTTCTTGGGATACGGTTTTTCACCCGTTTTTATTATCCCCACGACTGTCGTGGCCATAAGGTTTTTCACCCGTTTTCATTATCCCCATGACTGTCGTGGCCATAAGGTTTTCATTATCCCGACTGTAGTGGCCATAAGGCTTTTCACCCGTTTTCATTATCCCCACGACTGTCGTGGCCATTGTCACATGAAAATAGGTAGCTCGTAAAAATAAGTAGCTCGCTACTATGAGAGTGTTTTTGCGACAACCACAAATTTCACTTTTTCTGTACTTTAACCATTTAACTAACCCTAACCCTATCCCTAACCCTATAAAAAAGTGAAATTTGTGGTTCATGCTCAATGTCCCAAATACACACTGTCATAGGTAGCGAGCTACTTATTTTTACGAGCTACCTATTTTCATGCGACAGCCATAAGGTCGGCCGTTTTCTTGCCTCGTGCCGTGGTTTGTTACACACGCCATTTGATGATTTCCTATTTAACGACAAGCACGGCATGCTACTTTTACGACATGGCACACCCAAATCAAACATTTAATTAACACACAAAAAATGTTACGAATTCTTACTGACTGCGGGACTTTCTGTGTCGACTATTACCGCGTAACCGACGGAAACTGTAACGGCTCACATGACGGACATCGGTCAAGGCCTGAAATAGTAGGATTCCAGGAAGATTCACTTCACCTTAGTGCTTCAGTTCAGGCTCAGCCTCCTCAAGTTTTCATAACGGAGTCGAATGAGGCTAATCAATAGCGGGTAAGCCAAAGTTTGGAGGAAATATTACGGAGACACAGATTGTGACAGAAATATAAAGTCTTACATTTACTTACCTTTCAACTGTTGGGACGTTCACTTCTCGTTACAGGCTCTATCCATAAAGCGCACTCACCTATGATCAGTGTCGCACCGCCAAGTAAGCGAGGTCACGTGCTCGGTTCCATGACGTAGAGTTGTAGGAGACCACTCTCAGGGCATAGGCGCTAGAAGTTACACATTATACTTTAATTCATTATTTCACCCTTTTTGTGATCTGAGCGCCTAAACTACCTTTCAAGCCAGATTTAGTTGTCACAGTTGTGGTTCGTTGCGTTTTTCCGTCTTATAGGGTGGGGGGTAGGGTTAGGCTTAGGGCTAGGGTTAGGGATAGGGTTAGTATTCCAAAAAGGTTATTAGCTAAAAATGTTCCTAAAATACAGCTTTATGTATGGTAAGAAAGGCAATAACGGAAAAATAGAATTAACCGAGATAGGTAGGGGGGGGGGGGGGGGCACATCTTGACCTTTACCAGATTAACAAATAAAGACAAAACGAAGTAGTCTATGAGTAAAAACAAAAACAAACAGAAAACAACCCGAAAAAAAGAAGAAGAGAGAAACAAATTCAAATGCCTGTATCAACAAAATGCTGAATCACTGCAGGAATTCGATCGTGCCCCACGATTTGCACTTTGATGGCAACCCGAGAAACGCTCCGTTTAGACATAGATGTAGAAACAGTTTGCATGTGCTAACGAATCTAAAATGTCCTATTTCCGTCTGTTTGATGTGTCCCACAAGACAGGACGTGAAGCTTTCATTCATTCTGTTTCATGACGACATGCCATCCAAGTCAATTAGTTGTTTGTTTTTCGTTTTCAGTGTCGTGGGGTTTTTTTTGTCGAGAGAGAGAGAGAGAGAGAGAGAGAGAGAGAGAGAGAGAGAGAGAGAGAGAGAGAGAGAGAGAGAGAGAGAGAGAGAGAGAGAGAGAGAGAGTGGCGGATGATAATCAATTAAATGATCGTGGGCCCCAAAGAGAAGAAGAGAGAGAGACAGACATATAGGAGCGGGTTGGTGAAAGGGGTAGTCTCAGGTGGGTCCGGAGAGATTATGCAGGTATGGACCCCACCCCACCCCCCACCCTCACCTCCACCATTAAAAAAAAGAAGAGGATATCATTCGATAGTTGCACGACAAAACTGACATCACAAACACCCGGGCCGGAACCCCCCGCACATAGGCTCTCTCTCTCTCTCTCTCTCTCTCTCTCTGTCTCTCTCTCTCTCTCTCTCTCTCTCTCTCCTCTCTCTCTCTCTCTCTCTCCTCTCTCTCTCTCTCTCTCTCTCTCTCTCTGTGATACATAGGACTCGTGTCTTTGTGCGTGTTGTGGGGGTGTGCGTATGTGTGGGTGTTACTCTGTGTGTGTGTGCATCTCACTGTTGTGAGTGTTTCACTGTGTGTGTGTGCGTGCGTGCGTGCGTGTATCACTCTGTGTGTCTCTCATTGTGTGTCTGTGTGCGTGCGCGCGTGCGTGCGTGTTGAGTCAGTGTCCATAAATAGCCAAGTTACCGTGACTAGTGCTCGGTCATTGTGGACCAACATTGAGGGAAGGAAATGACCCCCGTCAAGTTAATGACCGGTATGCATTATGTGCAGCCTGGCCGGCCAGTCTGCAATATTTACAGGGCCTCACTTAGCATTCTTCATTTCTCTTCTTTTTTCTCCTCAGTTTCTCATTCTCCCCCCCCCCCCCCCCCCTCCATCTCCTCATCTGCCCTGTTATTGCTACGTTGTTGTTATTGTTGTTCTTCTTCTTCTTCTTCTTCTTTTTCGGCCTCTTCTTCTTCCTCTCCCTGCTCCTCAATTGAACTACAAGAGGCTTTGCTCACCTTTGAAAAAGACGCTTTTTATGATTTTGTTGACCAAAGATTTTTGTTTGTGGCTCAAGCCACAAACCTATAACTCACTTTGTCGGTCGGTCTGTCGGTCCAAAATTGTCGCACATTTTGACAAAATTGTCGCACTTCAAATCGAGGCTACACTTCAAAATTAATTGAGGCCGCTCTTTAAAATGATGTATTTTAAAAGCGTACAAAATAATAAACATACGTAATACAGACACTACAACAGACACGACGAGTATGCGGTGCTTCTTTCGATGAGTATAAGTAGGATACATAGTTTTAAATGTTTTCCGAAAGATATAAAAAGTTACGAAATGGTGCAGAGATAACATTCTGGTTTACAGATTAAAATTATTGAAAAGCCAGGGGAGGTGACTCATGATTGGAGTGGTAAAAATAGACCGCGTGCCACAAACTATTGCGATTTCGCGCTTGTTTTTTACAAAAGACTTTTTTGAGATTTGCAAAGATTTGTTGTCATGGCTATTGAAATCCGATATAAAAGGATTAGTTCTACTCATATGATAAACTATGCTTTTAACATCAATTTGATGAAAGTCATTCGTGTGTTGTTTGACATATCAATAGGTTTTTGACATGTGAGGAACAAATTTTTTTGGTGTCGT
>CM065696.1:39813843-39843843 GCA_017654935.2 Phymorhynchus buccinoides | reverse complement strand
GATAAGTGTCAGAGAAATCAGTTTGGTATAAGTCGGATAGGAAGTCATCATCATTAAAGTTTTTGTAGTTACGATAAGTAATGCATTTGTGGTTGCACCTAGGTATCTTGATTCCTTTCTTCGACCAGGTGACACACACTGGAAAGTGATCACTAATGCCAAATATGGGTACAGAAGTTTCTATGATAATAATGTTCTGGGTTAGTAACGTATATATGGTCAATTAGGGTTTGTGAGTGGGAAGTAATTCTAGTTGGGGAATTTACTAACTGAATCTCATATATTTGTTTCCATTTAGAGGAGAGAGAGAGAGAGAGAGAGAGAGAGAGAGAGAGAGAGAGAGAGAGAGAGAGAGAGAGAAGAGAGAGAGAGAGAGAGAGAGAGAGAGAGACAGACAGACAGACAGACAGACAAAGACACACACAGAGAGAGACAGACAGACAGATAAACATAGACAGAGAGCAAAGAGGACAACTGCTGTTCCGGTTGGATGAATGAAAATTTGTTTAACGTCCTCCGCCCCAGAGCAGGCACAGAGAGAGACAGAGAGAGAGAGAGAGAGAGAGAGAGAGAGAGAGAGAGAGAGAGAGAGAGAGAGAGAGAGAGAGAGAGAGAGAGAGAGACAGAGAGAGAGACAGAGAGAGATACACATAGACATACAGAGACAGGGGACAGACAGAGAGAGAGAGAGAGACAGATACAGACAGAGAGAGAGAGAGAGACAGAGAGAGAGAGAGAGAGAGAGAGAGAGAGAGAGAGAGAGAGAGAGAGAGAGAGAGAGAGAGAGAGAGAGAGAGAGAGAGAGAGAGGAGAGACAGACAGACAGAAAGACATAGGCCCTACAGACAAAGACAGAGAGAGAGAGAGAGAGAGAGAGAGAGAGGGGGGAGACAGAGACAGAAAGCAAGAGAGAGACACAGACAGACAAACATACACAGAGAGCGCCACGACGCGTGCCGAGTCCAGTATGTATGTCGCTGGTCTAACTTCACATTGTCTAACCTGCTAACTGCTGGCCGGTGTCGTATAGAATATTGTCGCCGTGAAATACGGTCGCTGCAACAGCATTTCACCGTAGATCCTATCGCTAGCGACACGATCTATGGTGAAATTCTGTCGCTGCCGTGAAATACGGTCGCCGCGACAGAATTTCACCGATGATCCTACCGCTAGCGACACGATTTATGGTGAAATACGGTCGCGACAGTATTTCACCATAAAAACAGTCGTTCTATTTCATAGCAAATACACTATTTCACAGCAAATACGATCGCTACGCGACACTATTTCACCATAAAAATAGTCGCTCTATCGACAATATTTCACGGCAAAAACGGTCGCTTCCGCGACACTATTTCACAGTACAAACGGTCGCTACACTGAGCGACACTTTTTCACCAAAAATGCTCGCTACTGCGACAATATTTCACCGTAAATGCGGTCGCTTCCGCAACACTATTTCACCGTAAATGCGGTCGCTTCCGCGACACTATTTCACGGCAAATGCGGTCGCTTCTGCGACACTATTTCACGGCAAAAACGGTCGCTACTACGACACTATTTCACCAAAAATATGGTCGCTATGGTCGCTACTGCGACACTATTTCACCGAAATTACGGTCGCTAATGCGATTTTGTTTTGTTTTGTTATCATCCAGCCTACCACAATAGCAAGTATCTGCACAGGGCTGCTACCTGACAGTTATAGTCAGAAACAAGTTAGTTGACTCACACACACATGTATGTATGTATGTATGTATGTATGTATGTATGTATGTATGTATGTATGTATGTATGTATGTATGTATGTATGTATGTATGTATGTATGTATGTATGTATGCATGCATGCATGCATGCATGCATGCATGCATGTTTGTATGTATGCATGCATGTATGTATGTATGTATGTATGTATGTATGTATGTATGTATGTATGTATGTATGTATGTATGTATGTATGTATGTATGTATGTATGTATGTGTGTATGTAAGTAAGCATGCATGCATGCATGTATGTACGTACGTACGTACGTACGTACGCATGTAGGTAGGTAGGTAGGTAGGTAGGTAGGTAGGTAGGTAGGTAGGTAGGTAGGTAGGTAGGTAGGTACGTAGGTAGGTACGTAGGTAGGTAGGTATGCATGTATGTATGTATGCATGTATGTATGTATGTATGTATGTATGTATGTATGTATGTATGTATGTATGTATGTATGTATGTATGTTTGTTTGTATGTATGTATGCATGTGTGTATGCTGTGCCTTCACGTCGCTCTGCTTGAATTGCTTGTTTGAGTCACTTCCGTGGTCACTGTCCTCGTCAACACAGTCAGTCCAGAAATGCAACGACACCTGCAACTGGTCGCTGAAGTGAAAACTTCAGTGAGAGCTGCTCTGCACAGTGGCGCCATCCAACGTGTTGTCGACCGAAGAGTACGAGGTTGTTGTTAGTATTACTATTAGTGTTACATTTTCTGGACAATGATGTATATTTGTAGATATTACAAAATTTGCAATAAAGTAATTGATATGTAAGCATGCATGCATGTATGTACGTATGCATGTATGTATGTATGTATGTATGTATGTATGTATGTATGTATGTATGTATGTATGTATGTATGTATGTATGTATGTATGTATGTATGTATGTATGTAGGTAGGTAGGTAGGTAGGTAGGTAGGTAGGTAGGTAGGTATGTAGGTAGGTAGGTAGGTAGGTATGCGTGTGTGTCCGCGTGCGTGCACGTGCGTGCATAATGCATAATATATGTATGAGCGTATGTGTGTATGTGTTTGTGCGTGTGCACGTGTGTTCGCGTGCGTGCGTGCGAGGTATTTATGTGTATGTATGTGAGACTACGCCTTTGCCCCCTGGCCATATGCCCCCTGGCCATATGCCCCCCTGGCCATTTGCCCCCTTGGTCTTTTGCCCTAGGCCTTTTACCCCCTAGGCCTTTTGCCTTCCGGCTATTTGCCCCCTTGGTCTTTTGCCCCTAGGCTTTTTGCCCTCCTGCCATTTGCCCCTAGGCCTTTTGCTCCCCAGCCATTTGCCCCCGGGTATTTAGCCCCTGGCCATTTGTCCCCCATGCACACGCATACGCACGCAAACACACACATAACAATATTATAAAATCTATCTTCACATACATACAGACAGACAGACGTAGACACACACACACACGCGCGCGCACGCGCACGCACGCGCACGCACGCGCACGCACGCACACGCACACACACACACACACACACGCACGCACACACACACACGCACACACGCGCACACACACACACACACACACACACACACACACACACCACACACACACACACACACACACACACACACACACACACACACACACACACACACACACACACACTTTTTCAGTTATAGACAGAGAGATAGAAATGTTTGGGAAAAAGAGTCTAGAATACATATATATTGATTTTTTATGATTTGTATTATTTGGACACGCATACATACATACATACTTACATACCTACATACATACATGCAAACATACATACATACGTACATACATGCATGCATGCTTACATACATACATACATACATACATACATACATACATACATACATACATTACATACATACATACATACATACATACACACATGCATACATACACACATGCATGCATACAAACAAATAAACATGCATACATACATACATGCATGCGTACGTACGTACATACATACATACATACATACATACATACATACATACATACATACATACATACATACATACATACATACATACATACATACATACATACATACATACATACATACATGCATACATACATACATACATACATACATACATACATACATACATACATACATACATACATACATACATAAATACATACATACATACATACATACATCCATACATACATACATAGGCCTGCATATACAGGTACATATGCACGCACGTACTCGGACACACACGCATACCTACCTACCTACCTACCTACCTACCTACCTACCTACCTACCTACCTACCTTCATACATACATACATGCATGCATGCATGCATGCATGCATACATACATACATACATACATACATACATACATACATACATACATACATACATACATACATACATACATACATACATACATACATACATACATACATACATGCATGCATACATACATACAATGTCGGTGAAATAGTGTCGCAGTAGCGACCATAGCGACCATATGTTTGGTGAAATAGTGTCGTAGTAGCGACCGTTTTTGCAGTGAAATAGTGTCGCAGAAGCGACCGCATTTGCCGTGAAATAGTGTCGCGGAAGCGACCGCATTTGCCGTGAAATAGTGTCGCGGAAGCGACCGCAACTACGGTGAAATATTGTCGCAGTAGCGACCGTATTTTTGGTGAAAAAGTGTCGCTCAGTGTAGCGACCGTTTTTATTGTGAAATAGTGTCGCGGAAGCGACCGTATTTGCCGTGAAATATTGTTGATAGAGCGACTGTTTTTATGGTGAAATAGTGTCGCGTAGCGATCGTATTTGCTGTGAAATAGTGTATTTGCTATGAAATAGAACGACTGTTTTTATGGTGAAATACTGTCGCGACCGTATTTCACCATAAATCGTGTCGCTAGCGGTAGGATCATCGGTGAAATTCTGTCGCGGCGACCGTATTTCACGGCAGCGACAGAATTTCACCATAGATCGTGTCGCTAGCGATAGGATCTACTGTGAAATGCTGTCGCAGCGACCGTATTTCACGGCGACAATATTCTATACGACACCGGCGCGAGCTCTATTATCTATTATTTTGTTTTTAATTTAGTAATACATTACATTATTTGTAATATTATGGTATGGGTTATCTTTGAAATGATTTTGGACATCACTCTTGGGTTGATTCTTGGAAATTTATTTATGTGTGTGTATGTTTTTATATTTCTGTGCCCAAATGGGGTATGAAATAAATTTCTTGCCTTGCCTCTTGCCTTGCCCAACAAATCACTGATTTGGAAGAGAGAGAGAGAGAGAGAGAGAGAGAGAGAGAGAGAGAGAGAGAGAGAGAGAGAGAGAGAGAGAGAGAGAGAGAGAGAGAGAGAGAGAGAGAGAGAGAGAGAGAGAGAGAGAATAGCGCGATAGTAGGCTTCGCTACAGTTAATCCTCGCTGAAGTAATGTCCGCTGTGCAGCCGTGTTCTTGCTGGCGGGCATTTTTGTGTGTGTATAATGTTGAAATTAGCGTGCGTTTGTGGTCCACGCAAATGTAAATCGGGTCATAGCGCGCGCGTTTATAAACGAATGCTGTTGACATTGTGCACCAAGATAGTCACTATCTCCGGTCATGCACGTTCCAAATTTTGAGTCAATGTCGGGTCTGGTTACGCCGCGGTTTGTGAAAAGGTTAAGCGGCGTATATCGCGCGCGTTTATAAATCGATTCGCTTCCAGTTTGTCATATCCATAGTCATTGTCCCCGGTCATCTATCTTCCAAATTCGAAGGCAATCCGTCAAGAAATACCGGAGATACGGACGCCGAGAGGCCGGCGGATACGCGTTTCGCGCATTTGCCAAACCGCGCAAATGACACGGCCGCCTCAGTTGCCGTTGCCATCGCCCCGTTAGGGCTCATAGCAAATTTGAAGCGATTCGGTCGAAAAACGGCGGAGTTATAAGGCCCGTTTTGTGTTTCACACACACACACGCGCGCGCGCGCGCGCGCGCGCGCGCGCACGCGCACACGCACACGCACACACACACACACACACACACACACACACACACACACACACACACACACACACACACACACACACACTTGCCTTTTTATTATATGATGATTGACGAAGGGAGCAGGGGATAGTTGGCGTACAGTGTGTCACCCTTGGTTGGTTGGTTTCTTTCTTCTTCTTTTTTTTAATGTATGATTATGTTGTTGTTGTTGTTGTTGTTGTTGGAAGGAAGATGAGAGGGTAACTGAAAAAAAGAGAAGTGATGAACAGAACAGAAATAATAATGAGAAAACAATTGAAACCTGAAAATCGATCGCCAAGTTTTAAATCTGAAATTAGCATTCGAAAGGAGGTACTTGAACACTTGAAATATGTCTTTTGTGCATTCTGTAGTATTGCCTAAACACAGTTTTTCATGTAAATGAAGTGGACTGAACCGGGTGAACATGAGACATGGCCTCTTTGTTATTTTTAAAATCACTTATCTGGTGTTAAAAGTGATGGAAAGATGGCTTTTTAAAAAGCTTCTAGAGTTGATTTTCATTTGTGTTACATAGCTATACTTTGAAGCGGGGTTGCATCAGAACGTAAGTTGACTACAAATAGTGAGAAGAATCGCTGCAGTCATTCATTGATATAGTAGACTGATTTGGCAGTGCTCCTTGCAGTCATTCATTGATATAGTAGACTGATTTGGCAGTGCTCCTTGCAGTCATTCATTGATATAGTAGACTGATTTGGCAGTGCTCCTTGCAGTCATTCATTGATATAGTAGACTGATTTGGCAGTGCTCCTTGCAGTCATTCATTGATATAGTAGACTGATTTGGCAGTGCTCCTTGCAGTCATTCATTGATATAGTAGACTGATTTGGCTGTGCTCCTTGCAGTCATTCATTGATATAGTAGACTGATTTGGCTGTGCTCCTTGCAGTCATTCATTGATATAGTAGACTGATTTGGCAGTGCTCCTTGCAGTCATTCATTGATATAGTAGACTGATTTGGCAGTGCTCCTTGCAGTCATTCATTGATATAGTAGACTGATTTGGCAGTGCTCCTTGCAGTCATTCATTGATATAGTAGACTGATTTGGCTGTGCTCCTTGCAGTCATTCATTGATATAGTAGACTGATTTGGCAGTGCTCCTTGCAGTCATTCATTGATATAGTAGACTGATTTGGCTGTGCTCCTTGCAGTCATTCATTGATATAGTAGACTGATTTGGCAGTGCTCCTTGCAGTCATTCATTGATATAGTAGACTGATTTGGCAGTGCTCCTTGCAGTCATTCATTGATATAGTAGACTGATTTGGCAGTGCTCCTTGCAGTCATTCATTGATATAGTAGACTGATTTGGCAGTGCTCCTTGCAGTCATTCATTGATATAGTAGACTGATTTGGCAGTGCTCCTTGCAGTCATTCATTGATATAGTAGACTGATTTGGCAGTGCTCCTTGCAGTCATTCATTGATATAGTAGACTGATTTGGCAGTGCTCCTTGCAGTCATTCATTGATATAGTAGACTGATTTGGCAGTGCTCCTTGCAGTCATTCATTGATATAGTAGACTGATTTGGCAGTGCTCCTTGCAGCATTTTGCTTTACTCTAACATTTTCATTTATCAGAACTTAATACAGGTTTTTTCCCCGTGTGTTTATTCCATGTGAGGCGACGGGTTATTCACATTCTGTATGTTGTATGCAGAATATAGTCGGAGAAGCAGCTCTATATAACGGTACTATAACCTTGAAGTTTCTCATAAATAATTTTTTATTGCTGTTTCTAAAACTTTAATGTCTGTAGATAACAAATCCGCTGGGGGCCAGCAGGGGCCAGGTGGGCTAACTCGGTGATTAAAAGATGGCACTGACAGGTTGGGTCAGTGCCGCTTTTAATGCTACGGGTATGGCGACCTATACCATATTTTTCTGACTATAAGGCCATACTTTCCCCCCAGACTGAGCCCACTGAGCCTTATAATGTGACTGATAATATAATAAGAAAATATAATAACAAAATCTGAATTTTGTCAAATTTGGGGGGCACGGTATGGTAAGGTACACCTTATAGTCCGAAGAATATGGTACTTGCGTGGGGGTGTTAACATGCATTCAGCAGCTGCAGCTAGCTGTTTGGCTGCTTCATGTGGCTGCTTGCACCGCTCTCCTTAAACAAACCTAGCCTTCTTGGGTCAGGGCTTTGTTCTAGGGAAAGGAAAGTAACGAGTTTAACATAATGGATATTTCTATCACGCCTGTATTTGTATGTGTTCATTTCTACTTTGTCTCTGCTTTTTACTCTCTGTTTCGTTTGTCTATCTGTCTGCCTCTCTCTCTCTCTCTCTCTCTCTCTCTCTCTCTCTCTCTCTCTCTCTCTCTCTCTCTCTCTCTCTCTCTCTCTCTCTCTCTCTCTGATCATTGTTTTTTGTCTTAGTCTTGTTTTTGTCCCAGGCCAAGGACAGATGGGAAGATTGGAAGAATAGGCTTGGCCTAAAATCTCAATTCTTGAGAAATACAGTTTTTCAGTCTTCAGTCTCTCTCTCTCTCTCTCTCTCTCTCTCTCTCTCTCTCTCTCTCTCTCTCTCTCTCTCTCTCTCTCTCTCTCTCTCTCTCTCTCTCTCTCTCTCTCTCTCTCTCATCCCCGCCTCTCTCTCTCAACACCCCCCTCTCCCTCTCTCTCATCTGACTTTGATCTGATAGCAGAGGAGGCAAAAGCTATTCTGGATACCTGGGCAAAAATGTGTTTATGATAGTGGATATGATCTGACCAAGATACATCACCACTCTGTCTCTTCCTCTCTCTCTCTCCCTCCTCTCTCCACCCCACCCTTTCCAGTCTTTCGTTGAAACACTCTCATAATACTGCATGTTTAATCATTAAGGGCAACAACTTCCTGCTTGTGTCAACCACTAGTAAAAGATTTTGAGCTGAATAAAAAGATGTTCCTTAACGTTTATCTTGATGATTTTCATATCAGGTCAACATCTCTCTCTCTCTCTCTCTCTCTCTCTCTCTCTCTCTCTCTCTCTCTCTCTCTCTCTCTCTCTCTCTCTCTCTCTCCTCTCTCTCTCTCTCTGTTTTGTGTTTGAGAGGGGAAGGGGAGCGTGCTGGTGAACTAGAGAGTAGGAGGTGTTAAGAAATTGAATATTTGGTGAATAATCTTATTTCTTATCTTGGTTCTGTTATTTCTTTAAGACTAGACTGTTTTTTCTTTACATGCCAACTAAAATGGTATCTGTTATTTGACAGTACCCACTTTGCCATAAGGGCTTACACATATGCTAATGGCAATAAAAAAAATAAAAAACTATTTGATTTGATTTGGTTCTCTCTCTCTCTCTCTCTCTCTCTCTCTCTCTCTCTCTCTCTCTCTCTCTCTCTCTCTCTCTCTCTCTCTCTCTCTCTCTCTCTCTCTCTCTCTCTCTCTCTCTCTCTCTCTCTCTCTCTCTCTCTCTCTGTTTACCCACCCACCATAGTTGTTGTTTTTAATGATTTGTGTAGCATAATGTCAAATTGTCCTATTGATCTCCAAGGTCCAGGACATTTTCACCTATTGAATTTCTTGCTTCAGGACAGTCTGTCCTATCACTTTTCCAACCTCGGTGCATCACTGCTGTATGTCTGTCTGTCTCTCTCTGTCGGTCTCGCTGTCGGTCTCTCTCTGTCGGTCTCTCTGTCGGTCTCTCTCTCTCTCTCTCTCTCTCTCTCTCTCTCTCTCTCTCTCTCTCTCTCTCTCTCTCTCTCTCTCTCTCTCTCTCTCTCTCTCTCTCTCTCTCTTTTCAACATTTAAGATTTTATGTGAACTGATATACACGTACATGTACATAATATAAGAATTTGTATGCATGTATGTATGTGTGCATAGGTTTGTGGGGGTGGGGTATGTGGGGGGTGCTTGTGGGAGTGAGTGCGGGGGGGAGGGGGTAGAGACTGGGAGGTGTTTTTTGTTGTTGTTTCTTGGTGTGTTTTTTGTGGGGTGGGGTGGGGGTCTTTAATTTTGAATTGCTGTTGTGTGGCCATTTTTGCCTTGTATTATATTACATGTATATTTTTGTCACTATTGTTGCCAGTTTTGTTGTTGTTGTTTTTACGTTTCTGTTAATCATTTTCTTCATTAATTGTTTATTTGCTTGAGGGCAATAGTGTAAAAAAGCTACCCAGCTTATCTGTTTTACCCTCAATAAAAACATTCGTATTCGTATTCGTATTCGTATTCTCTCTCTCTCTCTCTCTCTCTCTCTCTCTCTCTCTCTCTCTCTCTCTCTCTCTAAAACAACCTTGACAGAATGAAATAAGTGAATTATACATTATGTTCACCATGTAGTGATTGACTTATGTTAAGGGAACCATGAAGTCCTGATGTCTACAAATCAGCAGAAATAAGGCAATTATATTTTTAATATCACCCACAACACACCACTTCTAAACCAAATATTGATGCCAAAGTCATTGCCAACAACAGTGTAATAAAGAGTATTGGTTTTGTACCACACATCCTCCACTGAATGCTGAAGTGACTGTCACCAGTTCGCTCAGGCGCAATTGGGTTGCACCGGTTTAGGTGAAGTGCTAAAAACTGGTTGGGAACGCGTCTTAAACAATGGACACTGGTAGTACCATGTATATCATGATGACCAGCTAATTGTTTGGGCAGTTCAATATAACTTGCATGTTACTACCCGTGCTAACCTTTCAAGACACACTTATGATTACTGTACCAGGGGCAGATCTTGACGTTGCAGCTCAATTGCGCCTATTGTAATTGCCCCTATACTCAAATGCGCTTGTGCCAATTGCGCCCGGTGTAGCCATAAATTGAGCCTGTTGAAATGATCGAAATATTTTATGAGAAAACTAGACACAGTAGAAGTTTTGCATACGTTGAGTTTTGTCTTCAGAAGATAAAAGCTAGCATTCTTTTGAGATGCAGGAAACATGATCTAAACAGCTTTTCTATTTTGAATTTTATAGTCATCTTAAGTTTAACTTCTAAGATTCATCAATTGTGAAAATCAGGCGCAATTGATGAAGACACATGGAGAAACGCAATTCAGTAATTTTCGAAAATGCGCAGTTGAGTGGTAGTCCTAACCTATCTGTCAGTCATAAAATGTGTGTCGGTGATACTCAACTCAATCTCCGATGATACTCAACTCAAAGGAGAGAGTTTAACATACAGAGACTTTAGTTTAACCGACACTGATTTAGTCTTTTCAAACACCCTGTAATAGCACTTAGAACTATAAAACAGAATACAATTTTAATGACACATCTTGATACAGGTGTAAGGTATGACGCATCGCCCAGCAAATGAGAACACAGTGTCTATAGTTATAAAAGAGAGAGGGAGACTAGGAGTCACCACCCCGTCTACTATCAGTCTCTGTTGACAAAGGCGCACATCCGCACCACAATGAACAGGCCTACACTAAATCCGTACAAGACCAACGAACAATGAAACAAAGCACGGATCCTATATTTACATATATATCTAATGAACAAAGAGAACAAACAGCCAGCCTTAGGCCTGACTATCTACCACACATGTTCGAAACTCTGGAGTTCTTTCAACTCGATTCGCTTATTTGTCCTATTCTATCTTCAGGGGCTTTGTGGTCAACTTCACACCTATTGGATCCATTACCAACCTCCTAGGTTTCTTGGCGAGTCCAGCGTCACTAAAGCCTAAAGCCACACAAGAGGACAGAAACGGACAGAAACGGGGAAAGAAAGAAAGAGAGAGAAAAGAGAGAAGGGTAGACTAGAGGGGGAGGAGAGAGAGAAGGGTTGGCAGCAGAGATAAAACGCACACACACGCACGCACGCACGCACGCACACGCACACGCACACACACACACACACATACATTTTGTTGTCTAAGGCACTGTAAGGAGGATAGACGTTAAATTAAAGAACGAAACGAACACATACGCACACTTTTTTTTTTAAATCGCGTAGTAGAAATTCGCGTGGCAGGAATTCGCGCACTAGGATACGCGCAGGTAGATTTCGCGCAGTAGGAATTCGCGCAACAGAGATTAATCCACCAACAGACTGCGAAAGTCCTCGATGGGGTCCTCTCACTGCCGTGGGCATAGTTCAACGTGTGGTGTGGAATCTGCCCACTAACTTCAAGACAGACCAGCCCACAGATCGCTGAAGGTAGCGTTAACATGTGAAAATGCCTCCAGGGAGAACGTTTGACCACATAATCACTGTGACATGAGATTAATCTATTTCAACGTACACGACCACGACAGATTCAATAATTAACGCATTCGTCCTTAAACTATTTGATTTAAATCTATGCCTTAAACTATTGGACTTTGACTTCGACCAGTTATTTATTAACCATTGGGACATGAAGTTAAAAAAACAACTATGAAGCAGCCTAATACATCAATGCATTTGAGTGCGTGCGCGCGGGCGCGCATGCGTGCGCGCGTGTGTGTGTGTGTGTGAGTGTGTGTGTGTGTGTGTGTGTGCGTGTGTGTGTGCGTGTGTGTGCGTGTGTGTGCGTGCGTGCGTGCGTGCGTGTGTGTGTGTGTGTGTGTTTAAGAAAAAGTTAACAGTTAGTCTTTTCCTAATCGACACTACTAATTGTCGACTTTTGACGCGAATGAAAACTCTACGCTCTTGAGGTTTTCACAGGAACTGGGAAAGTTTCACATGAGGTCGCTCTGCGCACGTATTGCGTTTTTCCAAAAGGGGTCTAAAAAACGACTTTACAAAAACGTTTGCGGAAAATTAATTAATTACTAACTCTCATCTGATATGTTATTAAAAATATTATTTTAATGGACCAATCAACAACAATAAATGAATGATCTCCATGCAAGTCACGTGACAGTTTGCTGCGATCAACCTCTCGAGCTAGACTGCCAACGTTCGCAAACTACCGCTAAACGACGGTGGTGTTTTGTTTGTTTGTTTTTTGTTTGTTTTTGCCGAATTGTGGGAACAGCTACAAGCGTTCGCTCTTGGGAAGTGCCCCAGATAGAACAGGGAACTGTCACAGGAGTTGATTATGACATAACATCCACACCACTGTGGACAGGGCAGTTTCTCTAGATAACGGTCGCCGCACGAATAACGCTTACGCCAAACGGCGCCTAAGAAACACATTAGAAAACGTTTGCGGAATAATATTACAAGCTCTTGTCTGATTGGTCATTTTTTGTTTTATTATTTTAAGCAAACTTTAATGGACCAATCAACAACAACAAACGTATTCACCCCCTACTAGTTCCGGATAGTTCGCCGCTTGCTCGGTGTTTGGCAAGAACAAAACGCCACGCGAACTATCGGCAGACAAAGGGTGTTTCTTAGACAGTTTGTGTCGCTTTGCGCTCACTCTACGTAACGTTAGGCCTTGTGAACGGTCTCCTGGACAATGGGGGGGAAGGAGGCGCTGTTATGACACATTTTGTCGCCGATCACATTTTGACGCTGGCGACAAAATGTGACGTACTACAAGTCACATTTTGTCGCCGATCACATTTTGACGCTGGTGACAAAATGTGACGTACTACAAGTCACATTTTGTCGCCGATCACATTTTGACGCTGGTGACAAAATGTGACGTACTACAAGTCACATTTTGTCGCCGATCACATTTTGACGCTGGTGACAAAATGTGACGTACTACAAGTCACATTTTGTCGCCGATCACATTTTGACGCTGGTGACAAAATGTGACGTACTACAAGTCACATTTTGTCGCCGATCACTTTTTCAACTTCTGTACGTTAGAAGGGTAAATCTATGGAACGTTTCTTTTCTCTCTCTCTCTCTCTCTCTCTCTCTCTCTCTCTCTCTCTCTCTCTCTCTCTCTCTCTCTCTCTCTCTCTCTCTCTCTCTCTCTCTCTCTCTCTCTCTCTCTCTCTCTCTCTCTCTCTCTCTGCACGCAAACAAGCATGCGCGTTCACTTAGACCCCCCCCCACCCACCCACTCATATATACACACACAAATTAAACAATTTTTGATGTGGTTGACCAGTGGTCAGTGTTACTGACCAGTGGCAGTGTTACTGACCAGTGGTCATTTTGGCCTATTTTGACTGTTTGACTGCAAATTAGTGTATTAGGAGTTCAAATGAACAATTTTTGATGTGGTTGACTAGCGGTCAGTGTCACTGACCAGTGGTCACATTGGCCTATTTTCACTGTTTGACTGCAAACATGACACTCCAAACACGTTGACAAACTAACAAAAGCCAAGAGTTGTGCCCCCTGTTTAATGTTGTTCGTGCTAACACCTTATTTAACCTTTCTCCTGATTATCTTAATTGTGACATTCTCTTGTGTGGTAGGCAAAATCTTCCATATGAAACCAACATATTAATATTTGAAACTGTACATCTCTTCATTTCTGGTTCGATATGGCTAAAAATAGATTTTCGGTTTTCAAGGTCGTACGTCAAGGTCAAGGCCACGACGGCAAAATGGTTTGCGCCGATCTCTTCCTATTAAGGATTCGGTCAAGCGGTTCGGGAGATATCCTTGGGACAGACAGAAAAAAAAAAAAAAAAAAAAAAAAAATACAAACCAATCCATCGCAAAGTCCGTTACCTTCGGTGACGGACAAAAAACAAACAAACAAAACACAAACAGACAAACCAGCCCATCGCAATAGTCCGATCACCTTTGGTGACGGACTAAAAAACAACAACAACAGACAAACCAGCCCATCGCAATAGTCCGATCACCTTTGGTGACGGACTAAAAAGTATACATTAAACATTGACCAACACCCCCCTTCCCTGATCCCTCAGTCAATTTCTCAATCACGCCCAAATAATGAATGACATAATCTACAGTACACTTTCGCAACCAACTTGAAACACTCACACTGATGGACACTTAAAGACGCCCAGGCCACACTATTAACAAATCACACTCACACCCACACTTATAATGATAGAGAGAGAAAGAGAACGAGAGAGAGAAAGAGACAGACATACAGACAGACAGACAGAGACAGACAGAGACGGAGACACAGAGAGCCAGACAGAGGGACAGACAGAGAAAGAGAGAAGAGAGAGACACACAAACAGAGACAGAGATATATAGGACTGAAATACAGTTGCATGCATAACAAGGGCGTCGCCGAGCGGCAGACATGTCCGTCACCAGCAATGCCACGCACTTGCGACACCCCGTAGAGTGTCACATCCTGACACAAAATTGGAAGGGATTCTGTCTTCTAGTTCACGAGATACAGCTTGAAGAAGAAACATATAGCGCAAAGAAGGAAATTTCGGTTTTGAAGGTCACACTTCAAGGTCAAGGTCAGCATGGTGATAATTTATGCTCGGATGTTTTCTTCTCTAGGGTATACAGTACCACACACAATCTGAAGCGCTTCTGTCAAGTACAAATGTGGAAAATATGGCTTAAAACCTAATGTGTAGACCCCTACCACTTTCAAGGCCTACTGATCGCCCGGACCGTGACCTTGACCTTGATCGGTATGCCACCATCAGAACGGGCATAAGCCAAAGTACCTTCATGCCAAATTTGAAGACTCTAACACTAACGGTGTGTGAGTTATGGCCCCTGAAATATTTTCGGTTTTCAAGGTCGTACGCCAAGGTCAAGGTCACGACGGCAAAATGGTTTGCGCGGATGCCTTCCTCTCATGGTGACACACCAGCACACACAATTTGACGTGATTCTGTCAACCCGTTCGAAAGATATCCTTGGGACAGACAGAAGGAGAAAAAACTGACCCTCCGATTTTCAGGCTCCAGCGATCTTTTTGACCTTGACCTTGACCTTGATCAGTATGCCATCATCAGAACGGGCATAAGCCAAACCACCTTCATACCAAGTTTCAACATCCTATGTTGATCGGTGCCCGAGATATGGCTAAAAATAGATTTTCGGTTTTCAAGGTCGTACGTCAAGGTCAAGGTCACGACGGCAAAATGGTTTGCGCCGATCTCTTCCTATTAAGGAGGCACACATTCACACAAAATTTGACGCGATTCGGTCAAGCGGTTCTGGGGCGTAAACATTAACTATAACTATTTCTTTTTCTTCTGTTTTTACTGACACTACAATAATCCTATCTAGCCTTCTTTCCAGTTGAACATTTCCTTTCAGCTGTTTTGAAATAAGTATTACCTGTCCCTTACTGTGTGCTGTTCCACTGTAATAAAATAACTTACCTCCCCACTGTTTTTCCCAGATCTCAGCATCGTTATTACTTATGTGTGTTTCTTGCAGACAAATGACGTCTAGCTTTTGTTGTTTAAATAAAGAAAACATAGCAGTTCTTTTACGTTTTGTTTTCAATCCACGTGTGTTCAAAGACATTATACGAAGTCTATTCATTTTTAAATTTTACTGTTTTGGTTATAGTTCTCTCGGGGTTTTTTCCTCCACCTACCCCTTTCCTGTCTATGTGTACCGACATAAACTGCAACATCACAATCAAATACCAATGACCATAAACATTTGCCTTGTCCGTATCCGTCATAACTGAAGGAGAAATTATCATAAACATTATAAACATCATATATAGCCAAAGATATAAACCTGCAAGAAAGAGGCTTATAAAAATCATGCATATCAACAGTATCCGTATAACCAAAGCCATTGTCCATAAGAAAATGCCGTATTCGTTTCCGTCCAGTTTCCCACTGAGGAGCTGACACGTCACTCCATTCTTCCTCCTCTTCTCTCTAGTCCTTGTCCCTCTGACGTCGACTTTTGTCTGGCTGATGTGGGGGTGTTGCATCATCAGGAAGGCGACGCTTGGTCGAGGCAGGCCGTGAAGTGTCAGAGGGAAATTTCAGCACAGACTGGCCCTTCAGGATTTCTTTAGCTGAGTTGTTGGATCTTGTATGCGCTCTGCCCCTGCTGTTCCTCTTCGATTTGGCTGAGGCTGGCTTGGCAGGGGCGCTGGAAACGCTGGACACACTGGGAGACCTCGAGCTGTGAGATGAGTGCCCGCTGGCCGTCTGCCGTGATGGACTCTGTCCTTGTCGTTGTCGCTGTTGTTGTGCTGAGAGGTCTTCCTCTGCATGCTGCTCTCCTTTCCATGACAGGCGTCATGCCACACTGCTGGTCACCCGCTCTGTGGCCGTCCTTGAGGCATTGGCGACACTTAATTGGGTGGTCACATGCTGATGCGTTGTGCCCCTTGCCCAGGCATTTTGTGCATTCTTTTTCAGCCGGAACGGTTGCTCGTTGCTCTTTGTGGAAGATGGAAGCTTTGAAAGGCCCTACCTCCAGAAATCTTGGGAGGGGTACTGTTGGGATATCTGTGTAGAGGAAACGCCTACCCGTTTTCCAACGAGTAAGCTTCCCGTTGGAGTCTCGATCTCTCTGAGCGATAAGTTTTGAGCGGACATTTACTTTCAGATTTTTAACTGAGTGCAGTATGTCCTCGTCGGAAAAGGAGAGGGGCATATTACTGATGGTGACTTTCGTCGCTGGCACCTCTCGCTCCTCTCCATCAGGGGAGGAAATCACGAAAGGATTCCTGTCCTTCACCTCCACCAGTACCCCCCGAATAGCGAACCCCTGGAGCAGAACCTTATTCGTTGCTTCTGCCGTGCACGGATAAATCCTCCATAACCCCCCTATTCTCTGCGCTCCCTCCACCCACTCAAAACCGCTCGTCTTTTCTACGGCGGAACAAATTTCTGCCGTCGTGAATGGTTTGTCATCAAATCCCGGTAATTGACTATTTAAAATAAACGCTGGCAGCACTCTCGCCATGTTGTTGACTAACACACAACAAATAACAAGAGGTATGGAACAAAAGAAGAAGAAAGGAGTGATGATACAAAGCAAAGCACAACCACTGTTACAGAATAAAGTAGCAACACCCTGTTTCTAAATAAAGTGTCGAAGCCGTCAGCTTACGTTGTACAAAAGCACTGTGTCAAACTAAAAGGGGAGATAATGTTAACGCTCAACACTATGACAGTCGACACCGCACAGTACGAAAACAGACGTCCCCGTTCAGCGCAATTCCGTGTTAAATATCAATCACATATCAGTACTGGCCTGGAACTCCGTGGACAGACACAATACAGAAAACAACAATAATAATAAGGATACAAATTGCTGAACACTGTAATGTTGAAGTAAAGACCGGCGTACGTCCAGCGTTGCACGCAGCAAGCACTCCAAGCAATCAAAAGGGCACCAATTTTCCGTTGTCGGCGTACCAGTTTGAAATTTAGAGTTTCATCAAAATTCTCGAAAGAACACAAGCACAGAATTGTTTAAGAACAAAAGGAACTCTGCTGAAACCCCCCCAGATACACACAGCAACAACAACAAAAGCAAGAGAGAGGCAACACAACACAGTTCGAGAAGCAAGCTAAGTTGGCCAATCAAGGTCAAGGTCAAGGTCAAGGAGATCACTGGACCCTGAAAATCGGGGGGTCGGAAAAATGGAGTTCACAAGATAACAGCATATCACCATGAAGGAATAAGGATAGGAAGATGACACTTGACGTGCATGTAGGCTAGGTACTGTAGATGTGCCTTTTGGTATCAAGGTCAAGGTCAAGGTCATGACCTTGACGTATGACCTTGAAAACTGAAAATCTATTGTTAGCCATATATCAGGCACCAGTCGACATAGGATGTTGACACTTGGTATGAAGGTGGTTTGGCTTATGCTCCTTCCAAATATTGTTGACCAATCAAGGTCAAGGTCAAGGTCAAGGAGATCGCCGGACCCTGAAAATCGGGGGGTCGGAAAAATGGAGTTCCCAAGATGAAATCAGGTGGGAATGTTGGCTGTGTATTGTAAATGTGCCTTTTGGGGTCAAGGTCAAGGTCAAGGTCAAAGTAAAGGTCCTTGACGTGTGACCTTGAAAACTAGCAACTCGGGTGATTCTCGGATGCTTTTATGGGAAATCTACTCAGCAAGATAGGGACAGTCAGCAGCAGAAACAGTAAGATAGTGACAGTATGCAGCAGCAGCAAGATAATCACAGTCATCCTCCGAAGTCAGGGTGTGGCTGCGTAACTCCGCGGGTGATTCTCGAATGCTGCATTCGATAACTTTTCAATCTAGTTTTGTGCTATTTTGGGGCACATACACACCACATTTCAACATAATCATTGTTTACCAACATAGTTATGACCATATTTGCATTTAGGTACAATGTAGTACACTAATTTAAAAATACAGTTCACAAATGCCAATAACCACGATTAGAACGCCTTACAATATAAGGGTACATACAATTCACTTACTACACACACCTCTTTGCCTTCTGTACAAGTTAAGTACAGGTCACTCATGCATCTGTTATTTTAATTAATAGCCCCTTGGCCTACTATTGATATCATCATTAGAGAGTTTTGTTTGTTCATTAGTCTGGTGATTGTTTATTTCAATGTGGTAATATATTGTGTAGCTTTTAATACAACCCATGTATTCTAGATAATTAGTTTTAACATTATATCTCTTTACAAATGTTTTGTAGTCTAGTGAAGGTTCGGAAATCATTTTTGGGAGCCAAGCCTGGACCTGAAGAGGTCAAAGGTCTCAGCTTCCACTGTGTCCTGGGGGAGCATATTCCAATCAGGAATTGTCCGAGGGAAAAAGGACTTCTGCTTGTATAGCGTACGGCAGGATGGAACATCGTATGCTTTTGAGTTTGCTTTCCTTGTGCCTGATGGTGCTGGCAGGTAGGCAGTTGATCACAGCGAGGCCTGTCTGGAACTTGAAAAGCATCTTTGTTCTTTCTTCATTCCTCTAGCGTTGGCCATTCCAGTGATGTCAGGATCTCGTCGACACTGGAGGTTTGCCTGTATCTATTTGCCACCCAGCGAGCGTTCCTCCTTTGGATTTTGTCAAGGGTGTGGCCATCGTTTTCGGTGTGTGGGTCTCAAACTGTGCTGGAATACTCAAGAACTGGGCGAACAAGTGCCTTGTAGGCAGTTTCTCTCAGGTTTTTGTTCGTTGTCTTGAGATGTCGTCTCAGAAAGCTGAGGGTCTTGTTTGCCTTCTTGTTGATGTTTGCGATATGTGGACCCCATTTGATGCCATCCGTGATTGTATGCTGCGCGTGTGTATAGTATATTTTTGTCGTTTCTTTATTTATATTGCTTGCTGGTTTATTCATTTATTATTGTATGTGCTTAGGGCTTTTTTAAGATTAGGTGCTAATCATTATTATTATTATTATTATTGTAACGCCCAGGTACTTTATTTTGTTGACTTCTTCTTCTTCCAGTTGGGGATGTTTATCCTGCCCCGCACTCACCGGTCTTCATTCAGACCATTAATAGCGCACAGGATGCGTGCTATGTGAATTAGTGTCATTCATCCCACCGGCACACACGGCCTACTCGTACCGAATAGTGGAATGGGCTTTAACGTGCGCGCAAGATCTTGTGCGTGCGTTCGCACACGGGACCTCGGTTTTAGGTCTCATCCGAAGGACCAGGAAATAGGAGTAAAGTATCTTTCCCAAGGATACAACACCGCGACCAGCCGGGTTCGAACCCACCGCTCCCGCAAACCTGTTGGATTACGAGCGGCGACTCTAACCAACCGGCTGACTTCTTCAAGTGTTTGGCCATGGATGGTGTATTTTCCAGCCTTCTTCTCCCTTTTCCTTGTGGCCTTCAGTACTTGGCATTTGCTGGGGTGGAATTTCATGGACCAAGTTTTTTTCCCAGGGGGCGAGGGCGCTGAGGTCATCTTGGAGTTGTTGTTGATTCTCCGGGCCATCTATCGTTTTGCTGCAGGTGGTGTCATCAGCGAACAATCTGGTCTTTGATTTGATTCCCTCAGGCAAATCGTTGATATAGATCAGGAAGAGGGCTGGTCCCAACACTGAGTCTTGAAGGACCCCTGATTCAACTGCGACTGGGGCCGACTTCTCTCCATCCACCACTACAGACTGTGTGCGGTCAGTAAGGAAGGTACTGGTCCGCTTGTTGATCTTGCCTTTGATGCCATGTTTCTTCAGCTTGTGCACCAGGTGGCTATGGCTGACCTTGTCGAAGGCCTTGGAAAAGTCTAAGACAATGATGTTTTCCCCTTTCCAATTCCTCCGTCAACTCGTCTACGAAGCCTAGTAGCTGGTCTCGCATGACCTCCCGCGGCGGAACCCGTGCTGCTCTGGACACAGGATGTTGTTTTCTTCCAGGTGTCGCATGACAGTGCTGACCACTACATGTTCCATGATTTTGCACAGAACGCATGTTAGTGAGATTGGCCTGTAGCTTTCTGGTCTGTATCTCGCACCCTTCTTGAAAGCAGGTGTAACGTTAGCTTTTCTCCAGTCGTTTGGGACGATGCTGGTGTGAAGGGAGGAACGGTAGATCAGAGTCAGGGCAGGCGATATTTCCGGGGCCAGCATGCGTAGCACTCTGGGACTGAGGCTATCTGGGCCTGCTGCTTTGTACGGGTTCAGTCCAAGGAGTAGTTTCCTGATCCCTTCTTAGGTGAAGGAGATGCTGCTGCACTCAGGGTACACTTTGTTCTCTGTTGGAGGCCATCTTTGCTGGAACTCATCTTCGGTCAGTATTTCCTTTGCGCTGAACGCTGACTGAAACTGACTGTTCAGCAGAAGAACAGTTGTGAGTTGTATTTCGTAGTTATCTGGTAGATGCTTTCTTGTTCAAAAGGTTGCCTTCCTTGGGTGTTTTTGAGTTGGAGTTAACCAAGGGGAGTTCACTCGTCAGGTAGTAGTGGTATTCTTGGTTTTATAATTTTGTTAGCCTTTTATTTTGAGTTCCCATATCAGTGGGCTATTTTGTCACTTATTGTCCTTTTCTCTAACGTTATGGTTTTATTTTCTGGAGTGAGTTCTTTTCTGCAATAGCACGTCTGGCTTTCTATTTTGGGTTCATCATTGAGTGGGATGACAGCCTCGTGGTCGAGGTGGTATCCATCAGGGGCTAGTTTTGTGTGTGTAACGTTGTGAGTGTTCATTACCTGTTTGTTCAGGATTGGGTTATGATTAATTTTTCGATTTGTTGCTTTGACTAGTAATACTTGGTTTGCTCATTTATTTTTGATGATGCTATAGATTAGTTCCAAGCTGATGTAATACGTGTGTATATCAGTAGGTGAAGATTGTCACTAGTTATGTAACGTGTGAGTTTGAGTTCTTTGGAAAGTACGAGACTGATGTGTGATAGTGTCATTGTAAGGCTGTTTGGGTGAGTGGTGTGGTTGGTATGTGCGCCTGGAAGGGTATGACTGGAAGTGTGAGTGGGAGACCCTTGTGGATAAGACACTCACCTCTCCGGTGCAGCTTGTTTTCTGGGAAGGTGTTGACGGCCTGGGGGACCATGTGACGGGTGAAGAACTCTACCCGCATCAACCTGCCCTTGATAAGCCGCGCTGCTGATTATCGACTGTGAAACCGGAGGCCCCAGATTATCGTCTCTGCTGACAACTGCTGAACCGCTGGTACCTGTTCAAAATTGTGGTTACCTGGACGACGTGTGAAGGGGTTCTGGATGCGAGGCATCCAGGGACATTCCTTATCTGATGAGTATTTTCACGTTTTCTACTCTGTCTAGTTAAATGCCTACAAGGGCGCGAACTGCCATTACTATCCACCCATCAGTCCAGTTTTTTCTTACGAGAAAAGAAAACAGACTCTTGTTTCCTATTTTGTCAATTTAGTGCTAGCCAGCCAAGTATCGGACTAGATCCTTTGTGTGGTTGTCCAGGACGGGACAGTTCCATATGATCTGGTACATTCTCCAGGTCAGAGTATTTGGGAATGTTTCCTTTTGACAGGATAATTCACTGTTCTGGTGCAGGCATTTTGTTTTTGGTGTTTTGTTGTGAATTATTTTTGTATTTTCCCCCTTTCTTTTCTTAACTTGAATAATTAAACCTGTATTGTCACTGTATCAGTGTGTGTATTTGCGCGTTTGTGAGCGGTTTGGGATTGACCTCGATCCTCCACTTAGAACACGGAAACATCCCCAGTATATTAGCACAGGTTCCTGGAACTAGTGCTCGTGACAAATGCATCTTACTGACCCTCAGATTATTGAGATTATGGTTATTGATTTCGTGGCTGCTGCTGCAGAGGAAGACCCAGCTACCACCTTCAGCGCATCCCTGAACGTCACACTGTCTGCTGTTTGTAGGCCTACTGATCCTTAAACTCTCCAGTATGTTCACGAGCCAAACTAGCGCAAGGAATTAAGCATTTCAAAATAATTATCAGAAAAATCCCCTCAATGATGAAATGTCTACTCAGATGATGTTCATTGGAATGTGTGTGCTGTTGCTCACAAGCGACATGGAAACTTGTATATAAAAAAGGCCTAAATGGGTTAAGTGTTGCATAACTGGTGTCGTCGATCGTTCAGTTTCCTGTTATATGAGTGCTGATGCGTCATGCTGCTGTTATGCGCCTAATAAAGAGATAGTTAGACAAAGTGTCTTCAGATGGACAACATATTTATAAGAGTTTCTAGAACAAAGGCAAGAGAATGGACCAATATTATGTACTTTATAGTCACAGAGGCGTCTCTGTGAAATTCGGGTTGCTCCCACCTGGAAAGGGCGTCGCAGCCAGAGGCGCGCCACCCAATTTTGTTTTTGCATGTGTAAGTGCGCGCAAGTATGTGTGTGCGTGTGCATGCTTGTGTGTGTGTCTGCGTGTGTGCGTGTGTGTGTGTGTGTGTGTGTGTGTGTGTGTGTGTGTGTTTAAATGTATTTCATTTATTTTTGTCTTGATCTGTTCACTATCGTGTTTTCCCCCTATTTATGAATTATCATTATCCCATTGTTGTTGTTGTTCTTGTTTTAATTATTACTATTCTTATAATTGTTGTTATTGTCAATATTTCAATTCATATATTATAAGCGGGTCTGGGCTCTTTGGAGAAAGAGCGCAATAAATGTTCATTATTATTATTATTTATTTCTTAGTTAGGCGCATAACGGCAGCATGGTGCATCTGCGCTCATAATTGACAGGAAACTGTCTGAGCGATCGAAGAAGAAGAAGAGGATTATTGTTATTATCAAAATTGGGTTGAACAGAAAAATGCATTCAAACCGTGTTACCTTTTTCAACTCACACACACACACACACACACACACACGCACACACACGCACACGCACACGCACAATACACACACACACACACACACACACACACACACACACACACACACACACACACACACACACACACACACACACACACACACACTGTAGTAGACAGCACGCACTTAATCATTGCTTGCTCGGTTTCCTGTCAATTCATGAGCGCAGATGCGTTATTCTCCGTTATGCACCTTTCAAAACAAATATGGTTAGACCAAACACAAAACTTCCAGAAGGTAGAGGAACTATTTGTAAAAAAGCCCTACTCGCCTCCTTCTTCTCCTTCCTAGCCACCCCTCCCCCTTCTTCTAACCAAAACAACTATAGAAGTTTCTAGGTGCAGTGAGTTAGCCTCGACTTTCTGTTAGCACACTCACGTGTCTAAAAATGAACCGTTTTGAAAATGCAAATGTCTACCCCAAATTAGACTGTTTAACTCACCAGTTTTACGACGGATTTTAGCAATTTGTATCATGATATTGCCTTTGATTGTCAAAGTGGTTCGTTCATTCAAATAACCATTACCACGGACAAAAACAAGAATATTAAGTTTACAGATTTCAGTTAAGTTGACGGTCTCTGTATAGCCAACTTGAAATGTGACCTGAATAACTTCGGCAAACTTCGTTTTTTCACAAAGGTAGCTTCGGCAATTTTCGTTTTCCTTCGAAGGTAGCTTCATGACGCATCTTCAAAACAATGGCAATTGACCAGCAACATTTTGCCTTCAAAATCAACTTTCAAAATCAAACTTGTTAATACGACCTAGCGGAATAAATAGACGAAGCGCGTATCTTGACCCGCATCGCAAACGAAAGTCTGACATTTACGCGGTACTCGAGTTTTTAGAGACCCCTCCTCGGATCCTTAGCGCATTTAATATCTCTCAAGACTGCAGAACCGAAATCCGCCCGATTTTTTTCTTCTTCCCTGGTGCCCGATGACGCCGATTGCGCCCGCTGAACGCCAGATCTAGTAGTTTCACTTTCACTTTCTCCCTACCCACAATGCAATATACTAAGTTAGTGCTTCCTTTTCCTGACTCTCAGTGGTCCGTTTTTGGTTCTTACAGCAAGGGAAAGCACCCACTAGTCTTTTTGAACGGATTTTTCGAGGTGACCCCAAATTTTTTTCTTCTTTCCACGTGACGTGTGCAGTATTGACTCGGCGCGATGCTCGGAGCGCCATTACGGATTTTGTTTACCAATTCATGGTTTGTTGTGTGACAGTGTGTTAGCTTTGGAATAATAATATCATCATTGCTATTCAATATGCATCTTTCAGAAATGAAATGTGAGTTAGACTTTATTCTGGGTGATTTTTTTTAATGAAAAGATTTGGTGTGACGTTCGGAGTTAATGCCCTTGTCTCGGGGACTGGGATCGATTCTCGGTTCGAATGGTCGGTAGTCATTGGGTTAAATTTGGGATTATTTTTGGGATTAGTGTCCCCCACTAACATAAACTTTTGGTGTGAGAACAAAATAGCACGAGTGCTCTCACTTGTCATGCTTCTCTCTCTCTCTCTCTCTCTCTCTCTCTCTCTCTCTCTCTCTCTCTCTCTCTCTCTCTCTCTCTCTCTCTCTCTCTCTCTCTCTCTCTCTCTCTCTCTCTCTCTCTCTCTCTCTCTCTCGCTCCTCTCTCTCTCTCTCTCTCTCTCTCTCTCTCTCTCTCTCTCTCTCTCTCTCTCTCTCTCTCTCTCTCTCTCTCTCTCTCGTGAACGAGCTCTTCGTTTGAGGTTAAATTTTTTTCGCATGTTCTTCAATTTACTGTGAACATGCCTGTTGTTATTTTCTATTCTTGTTATGCATTTTTTACTTTCTTTTTGTTTTCCTTTTCTTGTTATTTGGCTTTTCTTTTTCCCCTCGAGGACATGGTGTAAAGAAGCTTGAGCTTATCCGTTTACCCTCATTAAACATTCGTATTCGTATTCGTATTCTCTCTCTCTCTCTCTCTCTCTCTCTCTCTCTCTCTCTCTCTCTCTCTCTCTCTCTCTCTCTCTCTCTCTCTCTCTCTCTCTCACACTCTCACTCAAACACACACACACACACACACACACACACACACACACACACACACGCACGCACACGCGCACACACACACACACACACATGCACACACACACGCGCACATACAACATGTACACAAATGAATACACACGCACAAACACTTGACTCCTCCCCACTCCTCCCTCCCTCCCTCATTCAATCATGTTTATGGTCCAAGAAAAGGGAAGTAACTGCTGAAAGTCAGTCCAGGCGGCCAGTCCCTGATTACTACCCTTTGGTTACTTCTACTACAGTTTTACAACTGACCAGGTTCAAGGTCAAACTTCAAGGTCAAGGTCAGCTCGGACACAATGTGCACCATGATAATTTATTGTCTGAATTCATTTGCATAATTAGAATTCACCTCCTAAATAGGGGAGAACCCTATTGCTTTTGTACAAATTCTACTTTTTTCCCTTCTTTTTTTTCTCCCCCCCCCCCCCCCCCCCTTTAAAAAAAATCCAATTTGGCTGAAATTTTCACGAAGGCTGCAGGACCACAAGGGTATGCGAAATTTGAAATATTAAACGATTTCGTGGAATTTTCGGCAAAACTTCAATCTTGAATATCTCAATAAGGGCTAAACCGAATGGATTCATATTATCAGTGTTCACTAAACACTAAATTTCCAACACTTCCGGTATAAACCCGAACCGGAAGTACCAACCAGAAGTGCCCTGGCTGGGAACCTGCAGGTAAATTTGTGTTAACGGAATAGCAAAAACCGGAAGTGACGTCACAAAACCAACCTTTGGATATCATAGCCCACGTCTTAAAGCAATTTGTTGATGATTATGCTAAATAGTTTGCAAGTTATTCGTTTTTTGTGTGTAAATAACGTCACGATCACGTTCATTGATTTCCATTTAAGGATTTGTTTTTCCATCCAATTTCAATGAAATTTGCTGGAAACTTGAAGGACACGATTCGTATACTAAATATTCAATAAGTAACCGATTGGCCGAATTTTGGCCGAACTAATGATAGTAATATGGCCCCAGTTCCTCTCTAGACAGAAGAGCCATCACCACAGATTAAAACATAAGCATCTGTTTACCCAAAGACGCTTTGGACATGTCAACCAAGCACTGGTATTTGAGGTCACCTACTTTATCATCACAATGCAAGTGACCACACTGCTGCAACTACTTTGGACATTCTACAAGAAAGCAGACTTCAGTTGGTTTCCATCCCGCTTATTTCTCCGTGTTAACCCCCTGTGGCTGTATCCTATTAACTTTTGCAAAGCGCTAGTTAAAGGGGATGTAATTCCAGAAAGTTAAAAATGGTGGAGGGTTCGCTGAGGGCTCTATTTTGACACACCTCAGTTGACCTGGTCTGGCGCCATAACCGTTTGCTTTGAAAGGATGACCAAGTGCGTGTATGCTTAGGAAGGATGCCTCGAAAATGTTGACTGGCCAGAAGAAGTGTACACCCTCTCAGTTCTCTACATCCAGAAGCTTATCGAGAGCCCCTTAAATTGCGTCAGACATTTTATATGATTCATGTATTGTGGTCAACAAGAGCATTGTGAGCGAAAACACCAGAATTATTTTCAGAGGGAAATATTTCACGTGAATCATGACTCACAGACATCGTCCCAATCGGATCACTTTTTATATAGTGCGGCTGGAACTTGAAACAGGTGTTACGTCAAATATATCTCTCGTGAGATAAATCCCCTTTCTTCTTTCGAATTGTTGATGTTTGGGAATAATTCGCCCCTGAATGCATTCAGAGGCGTCTGGTGGCATGCAGGAAGAGCAGAGGATTCATCAATGACGAAAGTATTGCAATGTTACTCTTTAGTAAATACTGAAAATAAGAAAGTATTCTGTACAGACGTTTTCGATTTATTCAAGATTAAAGTTTTGTCCACATTTTGGCCAATCGGTTTACAATTGGACATGTAGCATAGGCATTGTGTCCGTCAGTTTTCCTGCAAATTCCAACGAAATCGGACGAAAAATAAAAATTTCCATCAATGAGAATAAGTGAAAGTGAGTGACACAACCAAATTTATATAAATTTGAATAAGTTCCAAACTATTTAACATATTTCCGACCTGGGCCAAAATAAGGGCTTCCATACTCTGTAGTTAGTTTTGTGACGTCACTTCTGGTTTTGGCTAGTCCGTGAACAAAATATTAGCTGCAGGTTCCTAGCTGGAGCCCTTACGGTTCGTACTTCCGGTTCCCGCTTCGGTTTTGTAACGGGAATGTTAGAAATCTACCGATTTCGCGGTTTTTCGGCCATATTTTGATGAAAATTCGGCGAAATTATTTATATTTTAAATGTCACATACTCATAAGGTCCTGCAACTTGTCTGAAAATGTCTGCCAAATCGGACCCCCAAAAAGGGTGAAAAAAAGAAAAACAAAAAAAGAAGAATTTTTACAAATGCAATAGTATTCTCCCTCCTAATAAATATTAGAAAAATATCCCTGGCTTCTCAATATTTATTGATGAATCTTCTGTTCTTCCTGCATGCCACAAGACGCCTCTGAATGTATTTAGGGGCGATCGAATCTTTCCCAAACAGCAAACAATTTGAATGAGGAAAAGAGTATTTATTTTATGGGTTAAATATTTTATGCAACACTGGCAAAACTACACCTTCGATATACTAATAGCTGAAATTCGAAAGAACTAAAACATAAATTTGAAAAGAAAAGATCAACACTTACATATAATTATATTAGACCCTACCATTAGTCTTCTTTCAGAACAATCATCATAGTCTGCATTGTCAGAGAAACGGCATTGGTATGAAATGACTAAAGAGTGCTCACGGTAGTCTTGGTCAAGACGATAGTTATTTGTCAACAGTTCCGTCAGTCAGCGCTTTGTCCTGATGAAAACAGTTTCAGAAAATAACAAGTGCAACGCCGAGCGTCTGCAAAGTCCCCCCGCAGCATCGCCGCGCTACTCCGAAATCGGAATGTGTCGGCTGTACACACAGCGGGGAGACCATTGAGAACTGAAAACAGGACGCACGCACGGACGGATGGACGGCCGGAAAGAAGTGGGACATATCGGGCCTGTGACACAAAGGGCCTAGGCACGGCCGTTCAATTGGGATCATTTAGTTTCCACCTATGCACTATCGTGAAACCCACTCACCTCCTCCCCTAATGCATCTCCTTCCCCCATCCAGCCAGTCACTGAGGCAAGCAAGACTCGGCGCGCAGGAACTCAGTAGTCAAGTGTGAGCCACAGTGCTACAGCCAACTGTTTGCTACCCCCCTCTCTCTCTCTCTCCCTCTGTCTCTCTCTCTCTCTCTCTCTCTCTCTCACCGCTCTCTCTCTCTCTGTGTCTGTCTCTCTCCTCACCTCTCTCTTTCTCTCTATGTCTCTTTCTCTGTCTCTGTCTCTGGGTATTTCCAGCCGTGTTGGTGGAGTCTAGGCTTATAATATTTACATCGAATATTCAGTCAACAGATAGTTTCAAACCATGAAGTTTCCAACAATGCTTTGTGAAATTTTCAAGTCATAGCCTTGGGGTTCGGACCCGTGATTTGAGCGCGCTATCATGCGCACACGAGCGCACAGAACAATTCATGACAACTGTGTTATAGACCATTCATCAAGAAATGTTGTGAAAAAAACTGCATTGAAATACATGCAAAAAAATGTTTCTATCTTTGCATCATAACAATCAAATGAAACAGGTAAACAATCTGAATTTTGTGCATCTAGTCTTCTGCACAAAGTGCAAACATTTTTACGTTCTCGTACACCATGGGCAGGGATACAGTTTTTGCCCGTTTTCATTAACATGGCGTATGACAGAAGTTTCTTGTTTGGACGATGTCGATGGGCCGTCCAGCCCGTCGTTGGTAGATCTCTATCCTTAGGAGGTACTATTTCAAAAAATGTCCCATACTAGAAGGACGTTCATTGATCTATACCTAACGTGCTGCCGACTTCTGTGACCCTTCCATGCTCTCTCATGCTGTGTGCACGTGATGGAAAAGTACGGACAACATGGCTACGCCAAATTACGTTCTGAAAATATCTGGTAGTTCAGGGAAATCCTGTTTGCATCCGCTGTGAATGCGAGAGGGTTTAAATAATTATTTTTTATGCTATTTTTTAAAATCTATTTTTGAAATTGTGTGTATAATGTGTATGTGAAAAGGGGTGGG
>CM065696.1:39778843-39811343 GCA_017654935.2 Phymorhynchus buccinoides | reverse complement strand
CATAGACACACATTCTTTTTTACAGGCATGTGCAGCCATGTACAAACACTTGTATGAAAGCTAAATGGGCACACACAATCAAACATACGCGCAAGCGATCCCAATACCCTCAGACAGACAAACAGAAAGAATGAACTTTGATAGAAAAATAATTTTGCTTAATAGTTTGTTTATTTGTCGATCGCCGATCACACTTGGAGTCCAGATCTTGAGATGAAATTGGCGGTCCTCTGCAGGGAGTCCACAGACCCGTACAGCTTGTCTTGAACGGGCTCCGGCATTGGCCATATCTCCTCCCTCAGCGGCCGGAGTGCTTAATAGTGATAATAATGACTATATGCAACTACACAAAATATAAAAAAAAACCTGAAAGGTTGGGGTCCAGCTGAAGCAAAAATTGATTTATGATGGTACAGGGAAGTATCATAAATCAATGTTCAATCAAAGAAGCAGTGCAGGGAAGTATCAGGCACGCACGTTCAGTCGGCGAGGCAGGTCTCATGGTGCAGAGTTGAAGATCCTAACAGCCAGCCTTCTGTGACATGTCCTGACCCAGCATTGAAAACTATAACACTATCTTCAGTTCATATACCAGAAGTTAAACTAGCCACTGTTAACCCCTCTACTCATTCATGTGGTAAATTTATATATTTTCGAGACAAGTGCAAAACAAGAAATAAGTTTGCTAATAGAAATACAAACACAATATATGAAACAGTCGAAAATTATTCAAGTAATAAGAGCAGCAAAAACGACTTTCAAATATTGTCTCCCTTGAGTACTTAATTATAATAATGAAATGCAGAACACAAAATAGTATACAATCATCTCATTATCGTTACTACAGTGGAACCTCTCTTATAAGACCTTCAAAAAACACCCACAATGAGGTCTTATAAGGGAGGGGTCTTATAAGGGAGGTAATGTTAATACTTACAAAGAAGGACAATGACTCAAGAGAAGTAGGTCTTACGTCTCTCTCTCTGTCTCTCTGCTTCTCTCTCTCTCTCTCTCTCTCTATGTGTGTCTCTCTCTCTCTCTCTCTGTCTCTCTCTCTCTTCCTCTCTTTTCTCTCTCTCTGTCTGTCTCTCTCTATCCAGACCTGTCTACCTCAAAATTGAACTAGTAGTATTCCATGAAGTAAATTATAGTATTCTATGACGAAAAAAGAGTATTTTTCTTATCTTGAAGAAGCTGGAGTTTGTGATGAAATACTGATATAAATCCAAACGCTACTCAGTTCTCTTTTTTGTGTGAATAGTTTTATACTTTAACTTATAAGCACACAGTCATATTACACCATCACAACATAGAAATAGAATTACAACTTCCAACAAAGATTAGTGCTTTGAAATTTATTTAGATTCTTATGCCCTTCGGATGAGACATGCCTCTCCCATCATGAGCACAACTGAAATCTGATTTATACAAATTTTGGGATGGAAGGGTGAAGAGCTTTTATTAAATGAAAGAGAGAGGGGGGGGAGAGATTTTAAAAAAAAAGAGATCTGAGAGAGAGAGAGAGAGAGAGAGAGAGAGAGAGAGAGAGAGAGAGAGAGAGAGAGAGAGAGAGAGAGAGAGCACTGTGCTCTAATCAAAGTCCTGACTTTACAGCTTTCGCGTTGTGACTTTCAGCGATTCAGCGATCATATCACAGCTCTGATCATTGATGTAATCGTCCTCTTATCCTTGAAATTGTTCATCGTGTTGGTTGATGCAATACATTTTAATCATTTCTTCTTTCCACAACACAAAATTTACCTTTTACTGACGGTTTCATCCACTCCTGTGGACTTCTTCAAGTCCACAGAAGTGGATGTAAGATTGGCGGAAACACCCGATCCTCTCAGCTGAGAGTGAGTTTGTCATCAACCCAGTCACTCTGAAGAAGTCCACAGGAGTGGATGAAACCGTCAGTAAAAGGTACATTTTGTGTTGTGGAAAGAAGAAATGATTAAAATGTAATCGTCCTCTTCCTTGAAACACAACCAAGCCTTTCGAAAGGCTGTTGACTGTTGTTGCGTCGTGTGCAGTTCGTTTTGCCAGGCACAGTTCTAATACTATGGAAAGCCAAATACCTCAAACCCGTTTAGAAACGCGGGCGTAATTTCGCCCGGATTTCTCAAAAACGCGCAAATCGGTGATTCGTCCTTGACGGAGGTGCTGGAAGTGAAATTATTTCACTGAAAGAGAAGGCATATGGCTTCTCTTTTCTAATGACTGCCTGCAGTTAGACCAAATCGTTTGCTCGAAATTCCCACAATACAATCCTTTTTATTTACCGGTATTTATTATTTTAATTTTATACAGTTTACCTGAAGGAGTTTCGCTCACAACAAGGGAAATAGCTCCTTTTTTTTTTACTGCACCAAAAAGAAATAAACAACTTCAACCACAATGAGTGACCTCCACCCACCCCATCCCAAATGGCTTCTTTCTCCGGCATCTCCGCCAAGGAGGAATCACCGTTTTGATGGTTTGATTTGTAGGAAACCAGAGCAAAGTGAGTGTTCCGATCCCTGAAAAGGCTGTCTGTCTGGTGATCTCGACATGTTTCTTGCAAAAAACTCATCCGTCAGGGTCCACCTTTAAGGAAAGACTTGTAGGAAGTGAGGTTGTTTGAGGGTCAGAGTGCAGAAGGGAGGCTGTTCGATGATAATGGAGCCAGGAAAGAAAAATAATGTTTGCCAAGAGTTCTAATGCGGAAAAGAGGGAGCTGGAAAACGTACCAGACAAGGAGCGTAGGTGTCTATAAGGAGTGTAAATAGTCAGAAGATCAGTTAGAGAGAAAGGGGCCAGACCATTCAGCGACTTGTAACACAACAGAGCAAGTCTACACTCGATGGGATTTTCAACAGGGAGCCAGTGGAGAGATTGGAGCAATGGAGAAGCAATGAAGAAGCGTGAGGGAATTTAAAGTTTATAGATAACATTCTAAGCTTTAACTCTTAATTCTAAGTTTATAAGTACAAATTCACCTCAGCACATCACACAAATAGTCATAGGAATCCACAGACCCCACATCCCAGCTCACAATAGACTGCTCGAGGATCTGTGTCACTCTGAAGAACCACCTCCTTCCCACGGTCTTCTGCAACACTCTTGGCTGCTACCATCCGGTGAAGTGACTTGGTGCACACTTCGCTGGAAGCACACAGAGTTTTACAGAACAAACAAATTATTATTTAATTATTTAATTAATTTCACACATTCTGGGAAAAGAAATATCTGCTACTGTACACAAACCCAGAATCCAAACTGAACCCATTGTGAAAAAGAGTGAAAGTTCGGATGACTGAGTGTGGATGGGTTGAAAGGTTGTTTTGATTGTACTGATTGGTGTGTGTTGACTGATTATTGTGAGAGTGTGCATATTTTGTACATTATACTCACGCATGCTAAATGTCTATGTCCGTATACATTTTATGCATCTTTTTTTTAATACTCATGTGACTTTGCTTAAGTCAAAATGTGCTCCTATTCATACATGCTGAATGTCGATGTTTCTGTTATTCTGGCACCTGAACGAAATCTCTCCTTGGGAGATAATAAAGTGATATTGGTTTGATTTGATTTGATTTGAAGCTGCTGATGTCGTTACTTCATTTGTTTGTTCAAGTTTTTTTTTCTCCAAATAACAAACCATGGGATTCAAAGTCAATTAAAACTGTTTTGAATGAAAAGAAAATAGCCTTTCAGAGAGAGAGAGAGAGAGAGAGAGAGAGAGAGAGAGAGAGAGAGAGAGAGAGAGAGAGAGCACTGACATATGACAATATTCACATTAGTACCTTCATCAGGGATTTGTCTTGCAGCTTTTTTGCTTCCATGACAATCCACCATGTCAAATTCAACATGGGCACTGGGGCAGGTTTCCACTCCTTCACTTCAGTCACCATGTCCTGCTTCACAGTTTTGGCCTCACTGGCCTTCTTGGTCTCATTGGCCTTTTCCTCGAAGCGGCTTCTTAAGTGATTTCACTGATAGGCAACATTCTGTCATTTTGGGGAAAAGGGTAGGTTTAAAGGGGCACGAAGTGTGCACGGATGATTTTTTTAAAAGAAACTCATCGAGATCACCAGGAAAACACCCTTTACAGAGATCGCAACACTCACTTTGCTCTGGTTTCCTAGAAATCAAACCCCGGCTCAAATCGGCGATTCCTTCCTTGGCGGATGTGCTGGAAGTCAAATTATTTCACCCAAAGAGAAGGCGTGTGCAGTCTCTTTTCTAATGGCCGTCAAATCGTTTGCACGAAATTGTCGCAATACAAGCCTTTTTTTTTAATTTTAAATTTTATACAGTTTATCTAAGGGAGTTTCGCTCACAACAAAGGAAATAGCTCCTTTTTATAAAAACAACAACCCTGCATTACAAAAAAAGAAGAAAACGCTTCAACCACAATGAGTGACCTCCACCCACCCCATCCAAAATGGCTACTCTCGCCGGCATCTCCGCCAAGGAGGAATCGCCGTTTTGACGGTTTAATTTATATGAAACCAGAGCAAAGTGAGTGTTCCGATCCTTGAAATGGCTGTCTTTATGGTGATCTTGACGTGTTTCTTGCAAAAACTCATCCGTCAGGGTGCCCCTTTAAGATCAGCCGAAGATTATTTCCATCAAAATGAAAACGACATACTTTGAGATCGAGGGTCCTAAACACGAAGGCTGACTAAGCTACATATTTTCCAAAATGCCTTGCCTGGGGGTATATTCCCACTCTCAACCAAAAGGATTTTGGGCAGTGGGTGGATGCCTCATGCCTCCACACAGGGAGCTGGCCGACCCCGCTTCCTCCCCGAAGTTGGAAAAGGTGCAGATCCCCCCCCCCCCCCCCCCCCCCCCCTCTGCATTTTCTCAGTTCCTTCCATTTATGCAGTTTTGCCTTGATTACTGCAGATTGAGCACATAACATTCGTTTCCTATATTTACAGTTAATTTTCATCCTTTTAAACAGTTATGCATTTAATGAAGAAAATGTAAACGTATTTTATCAACCCATACAGTTTCGACTCACTCGTAGCTTTCGCCAAGCGTCCGCCTGGCTTCCTCAGCGCTTGTACAATGAAGGTGGAGACTTGGAGTTCAGTCATCACGCCGGTGAGATGAACTCACGACGTGTGACTGAATAAGGGAGTTGTAGACCGCTGGCAAGACGTGTCTGCCCCTGTCCCTGTTCAGTGTTATGCATTTGTTTTCGCTAATAGTAGAATATAAAGACGCGACTGAAAAATCGCAATGAACCAGGGGGGATCTTCACCTACACCACGAATTCTCTCCCCGTGGGGACACCGTGGGTCTTTTCAGTAGGAGTAGTTCCCCTTGCCGTCTTCTGGAAGTTCTGAGCTAATATCTTCCTCTAATCTATCACTCTCTTTGACTTTTCCTTTTCCCTTTGCCTATTGTTATCTACTGTAATGCTTTGGTTTGTTTATGCTTCTGGTCAACGGTTCTGTTCTGTTAAGTGCAAATCTAACCGCCTGAAGAACAGCTTTTACCCCTCTGCTGTCAGAGCCATCAATAGGTTAAGACGGGGTAAAAAGCCCATGGGCGGGTAAGAAGCCCATGCCAATTATCTCATAAAATAAAGAAGATTTCAGTTAAACTTGACCATGAGACGAATGCTAAACATTAACACTCGTCTCATGGGCAAAATGTGACTGAAATTTGCTTTATTTCATGAGATAATTGGCATGGGCTTCTTACTCGCTCATGGGCTTTTTACCCCGTCTTCCCTACTCAGTAGGCGCACTCCCCTAGGGGAAGTCTTTATCCTTTTTGCTCAGTTAAACTTGGTGTCAATCGGTGCGCCTGCATGCTCGCGGTGTGTGTGTGTGTGTGTGTGTGTGTGTGTGTGTGTGTGTGTGTGTGTGTGTGTGTGTGTGTGCGTGCGTGCGCGTGTGCGTGCGTGCGCGTGGGGACGTGCGTTGGCATAAATGTGTATGTGTATGTGTGTGTGTTGGTGTATGTGTAGGTGTGTGTCTGAGAGTAAGAGATAATCTGAGCGAGAGACTGATACATGATTATGTAATCTGATTTTGTAGGCAAAAACGGAAAAATGGAGGCACATCTTGACCTTTACGAAGAATCTTGAATCTTTTGTTATTATTGCCTCCCCACCCCTCCCCAGTTACTCATCCTTCCTCCCCACCTCACCTCGCTTCACCCCCCCCCCCCTTACTCTCATCACCCCCACCCCACCCCACCCCCACTCTTTCTTTCCAGCTGCAGACCCTTCCTTTGTGTGCCGGTCATAGCGATCTGTCGCTGGTGTAGCGGCGTGTGCTTTGTGTGTAGCGAAACAAGAATGATCGATGGTTGTGTTCACATGCATAATAAAGAGGAACGGAGGCGATAGGCCTCGCAGACCCGTTCGTCGCCTACCACTCCGTGTATGATGTTACTCTTTCGTAGCTTCAGAAACAGTCTGCCAGCAACGGCCGGTGTACGCCCGCTCATGTTGCTCTCTCTCTCTCTCTCTCTGATAGAAGCGGCGCGTCCTCTAGCACCGTTTGTCACGTGCTATTGAAAAAAGCGCGTGCGTTCACTCGCCGCTGTCAGTCGGCACAGCAAGTCATCTTTCCGAATACACGTAGTCGCGGTTTGTAGTTGCTATGTGTTATGACGTCACATTCCATAGTTTCCCCCCCCCCAGTTTTCAGGAAAAGTAGTTAATAGCTAGATTATAGTAGAACTGAAATAGTTGAGGAGAACTGTCCAAGGAGAGTTGTAAGCCGACGGGGTTGTTGAGAGTGTGATCATGTGAGAGAGCGTGTAATGATTACGTGGTGGTTGACCCTGTCTGACCCCAGAGTTACTTTCCCTTGAGGGACCCCGCTGTTTCCAGCGGGAGACAGACTCTGTTGACTCAGTGTCTGTGTGTGTCGTCATCACTCTGCTCTGCCGGGTTGACTGACTGTCCACCCAACCCCAATGGCCGCGATAGATGCCTGCCTTGTTATGGAGTAGACTGGACTACTCGTGAGCAACTGACTTATTTGTAGGTATTATTAGGTATTGGGTACTTTATAGTCACAGAGGCATCTCCGTGAAATTCGGGTTGCTCCCACCTGGAGAGCACGTTGCAGCCACAGGCGTGCCACCCATTTTTTTTTTTTTTTGCATGCGATTTTGTGTGTTTTTGATTGATGAGGAAGGAAAGGGGTGGGTGGGTAAATTTTGACCAAATGACAACTTTTTCGTTGCCACTGGGTTTAACGTGTGCTAAGTGCATGGGCACACGGGACCTCGGTTTATCGTCTCATCCGAAAGACTCCACATTCAGACCGTAATAGGGCCTAGTGCAAAGTGAGATGAACAAGCCCCTGTATCCAGGTTCGAACTCGGGTTTACTTGACACGAGGCGAACGCACTACCACTGTGCCACTATCTCCACTATCTTGACAACTCGACTTTTTTCTTCTTCTTCTTTTTGCGTTCGCAGTGTTATCTTTCTCAGAGCTAGAATGATACCTCTGGAACAAAAATCTTGTTTCGTAGAAAGCTGTGATGACGTAGAGCACAAAGATGACGACAGTAGCTGCTCTGATGAAACAGACTTCCCTGAAGCCTATGTAACTGAGTCGTCATGCTTTGTATAATTATGACATGGCTGCTTAATATGTCAGACCTCGACAAGCTTGCAATATATCAATAGCGGCAAAAGAATGTCAGAAATATGGGTCTTCATTTATTGCCAAAAGCTCGGACAAACCTCATGATTCAAAATCTTATCTGACGTAATGTATATATTAAAAAAATTCCTCAAGTCCTTGTGTGAGTGACTCAGTGGGTATTTCTTTTTTTCTCATTTTCCTCAAACCGCAATCAATCAATCAATAGGCAGTTGTGCTGTAAGCGAAACGAAGTGTGGATTCTTTGACGTCATTTTAGTGAAATCGTAACAGTCTCTTCAGTGACGCGTATTTTGTTCGAAGTTAAACCCAATTCTTTTTGTTCTGTTTTCATAGGTATGAGGTTCCTTTTTGTTTCAACCAGTCAATCAATCAATCAATCAATCAATAGGCAGTTGTGCTGTAAGCGAAACGAAGTGTGGATTCTTTGACGTCATTTTAGTGAAATCGTGACAGACTCTTCAGTGACGCGGTTTTTTTCCCTCGAAGATAAACCCAATTCTTTCCGTTCTATTTTGATAGGTAGGTAGGAGGTTCCTTGTTTTCATGAAAAGAGTTGACAGTAACCGTGTCTTTTTTAGGGTTATTGTCTGCACATTAATAATTATTGTTGACTATGATCGATTTCTTGACGACTGCCTCAAACTGTAACCATTGGACTTAGGCCACACTAGCTACGATAATAACAACGGCCTTGGCGAGTTCTTCTTCTTCTTCTTCTTCTTCGCTGTGCATGGCCACAATCAACTCTTTGATTATTTTGCTACGGAACCGGGGAGGTTCTACCACTTGTGCCGGAAGAAAAGGTGCAAAACCTGAGAAGAAACTTAGAAGTTAGGCCTTAGACAGAAGAGGGACAGATAAAAAGATAAAGGATTAAGTGCTTGTACTGGGTTAAGATCATTAACCTCCCCAGATCAGCCGGGAAGGAACACGAACAGGCCCCACTTCCAGCAACAAGCAATTGCAGAAGAGAAGGTTGAAAAAAAAGGAGAAGAGAGTTTGGGTTGCTAGCCCAAAGACCCCTGAGTGGGGCCATCAGGCATGATGTTCATTAGTTATTTAGTTGAATTGCCCAATTGGCTTAGTTTGTCAGACTAGTCTAGTCTTGTGTTGTCAATAAATATATTTTAGCTTTTAGTTAGACTAGTGAAGCTAAACTTGCTAATGAGAGAGAGAGGTTTACTATATAGTGAGAAGTTCAAAGACTCCTCTCACTTGCCAGAGAAGTCTGAAGTGTCTAAGATAAACACACACACACGTGCACGCACGCACGCACGCACACACACACACACACACACACACACACACACACACACACACACACACGCGCACACACACACACAACGCGCGCGCACACGCACACACACACACGCACAAGCACGTGCGTCGCTAAACGTGTTGCACGTGTACACGCTAGTGTTACAAGCGTGTCAAAGTACATACTAGACTATTTCAATGCAGTACAGAGCAGTTGATTGTAGTAGAAACTACGTATAAATATATAAATATATAAATATTTTGTTTTCATTGTACAGGCACAGTTTTCTTTCTAAGGTAGCAGGTTGTGGTGTGGTAGACAGCTTGCAGGGCCGGATCCACTGGGGTGGGGGGGGGGTGGGGGGGGGGGGGGGGGTGGGGGGGTACCTGGGTTCCGTAACCCCCCTCTCCCTCCCACCCAAAAAAAAGCAGAAGAGAAAGAGAGAGAAAAAGAAAGAAAGACAGAGAGTCATACTTATTGTTTTGTTGTTAAAGGTACAATTTAAAGGGAGTTTTGGCACTTTATTTTGCACAAAAAAACCCCACTTCAGCTTTTGTTTTGGTGGGAGGGAGGGGGGGTGTGTTACGGAACCCAGGTGCCCCCCTTCCCCCCCCCCCCCCCCAGAAGAAGAAGAAGGAGAGAGAGAGAGAGAGAGAGAGAGAGAGAGAGAGAGAGAGAGAGAGAGAGAGAGAGAGAGAGATATTAAATATTTTAATGTTCTTTAGGTCATGGGCACAAGAACATTGGGGGAAAGGGAAGGGGGCAAACACACAAACAAATAATATATAAGGAAAATAAGCAAATCGAAGAATCAGAAAATCTACAGTAATTTGAAAAGAGAGAGAGAGAGAGAGAGAGAGAGAGAGAGAGAGAGAGAGAGTGAGAGCTAGAGAGAGAGAGAGAGAGAGAGAGAGAGAGAGAGAGAGAGAGAGAGAGAGAGAGAGAGAGAGAGAGAGAGAGAGAGAGAGAGAGAGAGAGAGAGAGAGAGAGAGAGAGAGAGAGAGAGAGAGAGCCTACTACGCTTTAAGCTTATGTCTTGATAATAATATACATTTAATAATTGAACATTCGTGTAATCACAGATTTGTTTTCACAACAACCTAGCAAAGGAAAGTGAGAAAAGTTTCAGGGAACATGTATTGAAAACATTGAAAAAGGACACAAGACTTGTTGGAAACATTTAGCCCTTCCAGGACTACAAAGGACATTTTTTCAAATCATCCTGGGTTTTCAAACAAGGTTCGCGTGGCATTTATTCGCGGGACATTTTCTTGGAAGCTAGAAGTGTTATTGCTTTGCTGTGTCTGGAGATAGATAAATACTTAGAGACACGCAAAGAAAGAGAGTGGGAATCGAACCCACGATCCGTGTTGGGACTGAGGAGCGACAGTACGTGAGAAGGACAACCTTCCACCATGATTGACTGTAAGTACCTGCTGAGCTTAGGTGCCATATATATATGTATAATTTTCCATTCTTCATCTCTGTCACTCTTCCTTCTCCATCTTGATGTGCATGCATGAGTGTGTGTGTGTGTATGTGCGCGCGCGCGCGCGTGTGTGTGCGTGCGTGCGTGCGTGCGTGTGTGTGTGTGGCAATCAAACCTATACATTGTTGAGTTCCTCCATGTCATTTGTTGCACGTGAACTGTTCTAACTTTTAATATAACCTGAGAGCTGTGAAAGGTGGTATATAAGGGAGAGTTTTAATCTACAAGGCTCGAAGCCCATTGAAAAAAGTTGTTTTAAATAAACGACGAAACGTCTGGAAAACAACGGTGTTTGTCTTCTTCTTCTTCTTCTTCTTCATCGTTCGCTCAGACAGGATCCCCAGTGACCCGGACGAAGGCTGCCGTCCGCCGAAGATCCTCCAAAGAACCGAAGATCTTTTCCCGAACCGGTATGTCCGACGACCAAGTTTCGTCTGGCAGGTTCTGGAATGTCTGGAAACACAGGGGAGTCTCCAATGTGGACTTTTACAAACATGTGATGCCTGAGTCTGGAGTGTCCAGTCCTCAGTCTTGTCAAGATTACTTGGTCTTGTCTGGAGAGGTGGTGGTAGGCATCACTGGCGCGGTGGTTTGGATGTTGTTGCAGCCATCTTCTCGAGCCATCTCGAGCCATAGAGAGAGAGAGAGAGAGAGAGAGAGAGAGAGAGAGAGAGAGAGAGAGAGAGAGAGAGAGAGAGAGAGAGAGAGAGTTATCATCCTCCTCCTCCTCCTCCTCCTCAATCCTCCATTCCCACCTTGTTACCCATGAGGCAAAATAACAACACACTAAAACAGAGTGTGGGGGGGGGGGGGGGGGGGGTATGAATTCTGAATTCCTATCCAATGGCTTGTCAAGCCATTAGTAGTCATCTATATTTGATGAGAGAAAACCTAGTGAGGACTAGATTTAGGCCTACAATGATGTAGATTGTTCGGATAATCTGTACTGTATTATAAGCTTCACTGAATGAGTGTCTGTGTGTCTGTCCGGGTTACGAGCCAGGCGTGACGAGCGGCTCAGGCGAGCGATGATGTAGTGTAGGAAATGTGACGTGTAGGAAATATCTCGTGAATAACACTATTCACGAGATATTTCTATTTCCCCATGGCAACACAGTGAGCTGCAAGTCATATTAGGAGCGGGCTAACATTGTGTTTAGCTTGAAGAAATAGAAAAATCTCGTGAATAATGCTAGAAACACATCGAGATCACCAGGAAAACACCCTTTATAGAGATCGCAACACTCACTTTGCTCTGGTAGCCTAGACATCAAACCGTGAAATCGGCGATTCATCCTTGGAGGAGGTGCTGGAAGTCCAATTATTTCACTGAAAGAGACGGCGTGTGGCTTCTCTTTTGTAATGGCGACCAAATTGTTTGCACGATTTTCGCAATACAAGCCTTTTTATTTATCTTTTGAATGTTTTTTTAATTCAGTTTATCTAAAAGAGTTTCGCTCACAACAAAGGAAATAGCTTGATTTAAAAAAAAATTGCACTACAAAAAAGAAAAAAGCTTAAACCACAATGGGTTTGGCACCCACCCCATCCAAAATGGCTTATCTCTCAGGCATCTCCGCCAAGGAGGAATCGCCGTTTTGACGGTTTGATTTTTAGGAAACCAGAGCAAAGCAAGTGTTCCGATCCTTAAAAAGGCTGTCTTTCTGGTGACCTCGACGTGTTCCTTGCAAAAATTCACTCGTCAGGGTGCACCTTTAAGCGGGCCACGGGTGGTGAGTCATTGCAGCGCTAGTCATACATGAAGTAGTTGTCTCTGTCTTAATCCTGTGTTCGTAACAGAGGCAGTGGTAGGGTATTCCCCCTTGACTCCTCCCACCCTCTCTCCTCTTAGACACACACACACATACATAAATGTGAACAAAATAATCTAACATACAATGAAAAAACCCACACAACTGGTTCAACTGGTTTGCTTTTATATTGTACTCGTTCATTAACTCTCAAGATAATTCCTCATTTAGAAAATCATAACATAGAGAGCATTTTGGTTGAAATAAGTCTAAAGCATTATAAACCAATCATGGTGGGGTTCATTTACAGAAATCCTGCAGAACAAGTTGACTGGTATGACATTTAATTCGATGATGGATGCTGCAATCCTTGAATCGAAAGAAATAATACTATTTGGCGACTTTAATATTGATTTAACATTGTCGGGGACAAAATGGAAACAAATGTATGAACTTTATGATTTGGAACAAATAATTGACGTTCCGACTCGTATCACAAATCATTCAAGAACTCTAATTGACCACATCTATGTCAACAACAAAGCTAATATAATAGAAGCGTCCTCTGTACAGACCTGTTGTAGTGATCATTCCTCTGTTTGCATAACTTGGAAGAAAAAAGGTGTCAAAATTCCTAAGTCCGGTCACAAAGAAATATTTTATAGGTGCTTCAGGAACTTCGATCAAAATTCATTTCTGAATGACTTAATTAATTCGGATTTAGATTATGTTTATCAAATTAGGGACCCGGACTTAGCGATAGAGTTTTGGATACATACATTTCAGGAAATATATGACCAACATGCTCCCTTAATTAAAAAGAGAGTTAAGCACACCAGCAAACCCCCTTGGTTAACTAAAAATATAGACAATGAGGGATATAAAAGAGATAGCTTACTTACTTCAAAAGACAGAGGCATTCAATAAACGGAGGAATAAAGTGAACTCGGTGAAGAGAAGGGCAATGAAAACATACTTTCAACATTTGGTAACTTCCTCCCAGAATCAGAAATCAATTTGGAAAGCTATTAACCTTTTGACTAACAGACATTCTGACCATAAAGCGCATTGTCCAATATCAGAATTATCACCTGATGATTTAAACTCTCATTTCGCTAATGTTGCTGATAAGTTAATCACCAATGACAAAACACATGAAAATGATTTACAAGAACTGGGTGATTACTGTCGTTCAAAAATAATTTCAACACCCTTTACCATACTGCCCATTTCTGTGACTGAAACGTTGAATTACTTATTACATTTAAAACAGTCAGGATCAAGGGACTTAGATGGATTAGATAGTAAGATTTTAAAACTAGCTGCACCTGCCATTGCAGACACGCTTACTTATGTTTACAATCTTTGCATTGATAAAGGACAATTTCCTACACAATTTAAGCAAGCAAAAGTAATACCCTTATCAGGTGATCGTACCAATCCCTCGAATTATCGCCCTATATTAGTACTTTCGCTCCTGTCAAAGCCACTGGAAAAACATATTCAATTGAATTTATGTAAGCATCTGAACCATTACGATCTACTTCATGAAAATCAATCAGGTTTTCGTGAAAACCACTCGTGTCACACATCTCTGACACATATTACTGACAGATGTCTTTCAAATATTAATAATAACGAGTTTACTGGAATTCTTTTTATTGACTTTGCTAAGGCATTTGATGTTATTAATCATGCCCTTTTGACAAGAAAACTTAAGTACTACAATTTGTCCAGTCACGCCATTACATTTATTTCCTCTTTTCTTTGCGACCGTCAACAGCTCAAAAAGACAGCTAAAAAAGATCAACATTATTACCAATTAAGTTTGGAGTTCCTCAAGGATCAGTATTAGGACCCATTTTATTTTCTCTTTATGTAAATGACTTACTGCTATGTTTACAATGTTCATCTGAAATGTTTGCTGATGACACATCTTTACAGTCTTGTAATAAGCTATCCACAAAAAGTTAAGGATCACTTGCAAACTAATTCATAACTTTCCAAATAAGAAAGCCAATGCGTTGAATTTTGGCCAACATTTAATTCAATGCTTTAGTGATAACGATACACAATTGCCTTCAATTTCGAGCAATCGTTTGGTCTGTACATTTGATCAAAGTGGGTACGTATCGAAATTTGATTTCCCAAAGTCATTGAAATCACAAGACAGGGCATTCTGATGCTCCCAAAAGTTCAGTAATGCGTGTATCCGCCATGGCTGTTCTGGCACTCGACGCAGCGAGTCCTCATGGAGTTGACCAGGGTGGTGAAGATCCTCTGTGGAAGCGCCTGCCACTCAGCCTGCAGCATCTGGTAGAGGTGCTGGGCATCCCTGGGAGGGGGGTGGTTGCTCCTCACTTTGCGATCCAGCTCATCCCAGAGGTTCTCAATCGGGTTGAGATCGGGACTGCATGCTGGCCACTCCATTCTGTTGACTCCAGACTGCTGCAGGAAGTCGTTGACCACCCTTGCCCTGTGGGGGCGAGCGTTGTCATCCTGGTAGACAGCCGGCGGTCCCATCTGCTGCAGTGTAGGCACAGCCAGCGGTCGAAGGATCTCATCCCGGTATCGGAGGCCAGTCAGGTTACCCTGTACATGATACAAGGGTGTTCTGTGGTGAAGGCTGAAGGCCCCCCAGACCATTACAGAACCTCCACCAAAGGCCACCTTTTCTTGGACAGTGGCGTCAATAAAGCGTTCCCCTGGGCGCCTCCAGACCCTCAGTCGGCCGTCGTTGTGGTTCAGGGTGAAGCGTGATTCATCACTGAACAGGACCTGGGACCATTGCTGACGTGTCCACCTCACGTGACGTCTGCAGAAGGCGCGGCGTGCTGCCCTATGGGCTGGAGTTAAGCGTGGCCGTACAGCTGGGCGACGAGAACGGAGGTTAAACCCATGAAGGCGGTTCCGTATGGTCTGCTGGCTGATGTTGATGTTAGTAGCCACCCTCAGCTGCCTTCGAATGATGCTGGAAGAGGCTGTTCTTGTCTGCAGGGCTTGTCGTTCAATGAGACGATCTTCACGTGGAGTTGTCTTCTTCGGTCGACCAGATCTGCGTCTTTCATGGACCCTCCCAGTGGCTGTGAAGCGTTGAATCAGTCTGACAATGACCGAGATGGACACCTGAAGTCGCCTGGCCACTTCTCGCTTGGGAACACCATCTTGGAACCATGCAACAGCTCGTCCCCTATCCAACTCGCTCAATTTTCGTCGTGGAGGCATTGTCAAATCAGGCCTAATACTGGTGGTATGTCTTCTTATAAAGCCAAGCAAGAGACAGCATCTCACACATAAACAGCAGTGCTTGCACGTGCATAATGGTTTTTCCATCTGGCTTGTGCAATGTGTTCATGCAGAACGATCCAAAACAAGGTCCTTTTTCGCAAGTTTCCGCTTTTTCTTTTGCTGCCAAGCTCAGTAATAGAGAATCACGTGCAATGTTTCCACTAACACAACATCGCCCACTTACAGCTGAACAAGAATTCATAACAATTTGGCTTGACTGAGAAAAAAATAACAGGAGCGAACGGAGTTTATTGCGCACCTGTTTTCTCATAGTGATCCTTAACTTTTTGTGAGTAGTGTAGTAACCCTAATGAATTGGTAAATGACCTCCAGAAAAATGTTGAAAAATTAGCGAACTGGACTGAAGAAAATCATATGTCTCTAAATGCTACCAAAACAAAATGCATGTATGTTACCACGAGACAAAAAAGACAGAAAATGAACTCCTCGTTCCCATCATTGTTCATTCAAGATCAAAAGATAGAAGAAGTATCTTCACATAAAGTCTTAGGTGTTGTTATAGACAATAATTTATCATGGTCCAATCATATATCTAATCTTGGCAAACGCATTTCAAAAAGAATATATAAACTTGCAAGAATAAAAAGATTTTTGAATCGTGACGCACGAAAAAGCTTTTTTCATGCACATATCTTATCCCTTATAAATTATGCATCAACTCTTTGGGACAATAGCAGCGAAACAAATCTGAAACAATTAAATCGTTTACACAAACGAGCAATAAAATTAATACAGTTGAAGTCCAGTTCACTCACTAAATGTGATTACAAATCTTTAAACATCCTGCCATTTAAGGAAAAACTGTAATATAACAAATGTGTATGCATGTACAGCGTTGTGAATGGAATAGCCCCTAAGAAAATCACCCAACATTTTGTTAGCAACGAAAGCAGACATACACACAAACTTTCTTTTCCCAGACCCCGTAATAATCTTTATAAATCTAGTTTATTGTACTCCGGCTGTACGGCGTGGAACAATTTATCTTTTAATTTAAAATCGTGTACATCAAGACAGACATTTATGAAAGCACTTAAATTTCATATGTTAGAAACCCTATGAATTAGTCTCTAACTTTAGAAATTTAGCACCTATTCCGTCGGAATATGTCCTTTTAATTGATACTTTACAAATATTTATACTTTGATTGTTCTTTGCTTTGTTCCATTGTGTCCGGGACATTTGTTAATATGGGTGATGCGTTATATTATTAGGCTAATGTTTAGTAGTTTGGAATGTTTTGTTTTGCATGTTGTTATTTTTCGAGTTGCTTTCGAATTACTTTTCATTCTGAGGACAGGATGAAAAAAAGCTGTCAAGCTTACTCCTTTATCCTCAATAAAGATCATTTTGACTTGACTTGACTTGACTTGACATACACACACACACACACACACACACACACGCGCGCGCGCGCGCGCGCGCGCGCACACACACATACGCATGCACACACATATGCGCACTCGCGCACACATACACACATGCGCACACGCGCACACACATACATGCATACACACATGCGCACACGCGCGCGCGCGCACGCGCACACACACACACACATACCAGGGCTCCCAATCTTCCCACAAACAAGGGGTCTCAGGGACTCCTTCACTTACAGTATAGAGAGTCCAAGAGGCGGGATAGAGGGTCCCAGTGGCATTGCAAATGCTAAAAATATTTTTTCTAGTGCATCCCTGGGACCCCCTGCACATTCTTTTAGGGGGTCCTTGAGAATTTTAGTGCTTCGTAGACCCCCAAATGGGGGTTCCTGGGAGCCCCACGCGTGCGCGCACGCACACGCACACGCACACGCACACACACACACACTCTTCTCTCTCTCTCTCTCTCTCTCTCTCTCTCTCTCTCTCTCTCTCTCTCTCTCTCTCTCTCTCTCTCTCTCTCTCTCTCTCTCTCTCTCTCTCTCTCTCTCTCTCTCTCTCTCTCCCTCTCCAGGTCATGTAGAAAAATATGATAAGATAAGGCATAAAAAAAAAATCGAAACGAAAATGGTGCTGAAACAATCTGTGCACAAGAGAAACAGCTTCAGCTGCAACAATGTCCCCCCCCCCCCCACCCCCACCCCCACCCCAACTTTCAAAAATCACCAGCTTCTTTGACGAAAACGGCATAACTGGTTTTCTGTTCCTGCTTGTCCCTTCAGATGATGATGGATAGAAAGAAAGGAGAGAAGGGAAAGGGGCTGGGGATTGAGAAAAAGTTGAAACGAAGGTCAAGGTGGAAATGGGATGTGGGGAAAGGAGAAAGAGAGAGAGAGAGAGAGAGAGAGAGAGAGAGAGAGAGAGAGAGAGAGAGAGAGAGAGATAAACAGAGAAAGAGAGAGAGCGAGAGAGATACAGAGAGAGAGAGAGAGAGAGAGAGAGAGAGAGAGAGAGAGAGAGAGAGAGAGAGAGAGAGAGAGAGAGAGCGAGAGAGAGAGAGAGAGAGAGAGAGAGAGAGAGAGAGAGAGAGAGAGAGAGAGAGAGAGAGAGAGAGAGAGAGAAAGAAAGAGAGAGCGAGAAAGAGAGCGAGCGAGAAAGAGAGAGAGCGAGAGAAAGAGAGAGAGATACAGAGAGAGAGAGAGAGAGAGAGAGAGAGAGCGAGAGAGAGAGAGAGCGAGAAAGAGAGAGAGAGAGAAAGAGAGAGAGAGCGAGAAAGAGAGAGAGCGAGAGAAAGAGAGCGAGTGAGAAAGAGAGAGAGCGAGAGAAAGAGAGATACAGAGAGAGAGAGAGAGAGAGAGAGAGAGAGAGAGAGAGAGAGAGAGCGAGAAAGAGAGAGAGAGAGAGAAAGAGAGAGAGAGAGAAAGAGAGAGAGCGAGAGAGAGAGAGAGCGAGAAAGAGAGAGAGAGAGAGAGAGAGAGAGAGAGAGAGAGAGAGAGAGAGAGAGAGAGTAGTCAAGGGGGATTTGGGGGAATCGATCTGTGATGGAGGACAGGCGTCTACGATGTTCAGCGTCACTTGAACTTGAGTTGAACCTTCTCCAGTTATTACCGAAGAAGAAGTGAAAAGATGCATAGTGTGGTTAGTTGGATGGGTTCAGGTTTAACGCGCACACCGATTGACTGCGGACGATTGAGAAGGGATGAGAAAAAGAAGCTGGCAGTTTCAAGAGCTTTCATGTAATACCAACAATTTCAGAAAAATCTGATGAACATTTGGTTAAAGGAAGGGAAAAACTAACCTTAACAAATAATTATCCTTTGATTCTACATTCCCGGTTCTTTCAGATATCACATTTTTGCTCTTCGATCTTGCCTTGTTTAATTAAAATAAATGTGACAATGGCATGTGTTATGTTTTATTTGTCTTTGTGAACTGTTACTGGAGATTTTATATATCCGTACAAGCCATGGAACGACTTCTATCTGAAGAAACAATTTTCTGAAGCTTTAGATCATAAATACGACCGTCTTATTTGACCATTTAAAATGTGGTTTTTGTGGCCCCTAAAACCTTCAAAATTTCATTTTGTTTGTTTTTATTATTTTATTTTAGCCACCACCACCACCACCAGTGCAGGGACCCTTAGTGTAGCCACTCATCTCCCAGCATCACCCCCAGCCCAGGGCTCCCAGGGACGCCCATTTGGGGGTCTATGAAGCATTAAAATTCTAATGAACCCTCTAAAAGAATGTGCAGGGGGTCCCAGGGATGCACTAGAAACATTCTTTTTAGCATTCGCAATGCCACTGGGACCCTCTATCCCGCCTCTAGGACCCTCTATGCTGTAAATGAAGGAGTCCCTGTGACCCCTTGTTTTGCGGTAAGATTGGGAGCCCTGCCCCCAGCCCCCTCCATCTTCCACCACCCCAGCCTTATTCCCACCCCCTGTCCACCTACTACAAACCATTACACCCTTCCTTCCCCCGCGTCACCCATGTACAAGGCCTCATTCTCGTCTGCACGGAGCACACGCACGACTTGCCGGATGGCAGAGTGTGTCACTCACTTCTGGCTGGCTTGAAGCGCGAACAGCCACACAGACACAGCGCATTGCTTTACTAAGTAGTATGGATTGAGAACCAGCTTCGAAAGTGAAAATTTGTTTAACGTCCTCCGGTCTGGAACAGGCACATATGGGACATTAGTAAATATAAAGATGGTGGGAACGATCCTGTAGGCCATGCCCGGAGGCAGTGCAACACCAGTAAAGTCCAGAACCAGTTTTGAGCAAAGGACTTGAACTTATCAGTGCCCGCTTGGCCGCTGTGTGTATGATGCCATGATAGTCCAGTTACTTTGTAGAGTCTCTGTTTTAGCATCTGTATTTCTCTGTCTGTGTGTCAGTCTGTCTCTGTCTGTCTCACTCTTTCTTGTCTGTCAGCTTGTCTCTCTGTCTCTGTTTGTCTGTCTCTTTATCTCTGCATGTCTGTCTGTCTCCCTATCTCTTTCTCTATATGTCTCTCTCCCCCTCTCTCTCTCTCTCTCTCTCTCTCTCTCCCCCTCTCTCTCTCTTTCCCTCTCTCTCTCTTTCACTCTCTCTCTTTCTCGCCTCATCTCATTTCATGTGTCATCTCATAATTTCCTCCACTTTTTTAAAGTTAAAGACCCCCCACGTCACGTCACGTCACATTCCCTCCTATGCTAGGAAGATTTCTTAAGATTTCTTACCAGCTATAAGAGGGAAAACACGTGAGAATTGTGATTTTGACACGTGACGTGCTGGGTCTTTAAAGCTCTTTTCCAGCCCGCGTGTCATTAATCTCCCTTCGTGCAATTTCCTCTCAACTCCTATGATGATTAATTAGACACCAGGCATAAAAAATAAGATAGCACCAGGTCGTTAGTTCAATTTCAGTTTTGAAAACTAAAAGCAAAAAAAAAAAAAACAGCAAACAGGAAATCACGCCATTTTGATTTCATGCATTGTGCTCTCAGTTCATAAAGACAGGAGTGCATTGAAATCAAACACAGGGTTGTGCTAGTCTCCTTTCTGTGACTGTCTACACTTTAACACGCACACACACACACACACACACGTGCGCGCGCACGCACACACACGCACGCACGCACACGCACGCACGCACACACACACACACACACACACACACACACACACACACACACACACACACACACACAACACACACACACACACACACACACACACACACACACACACACACTTCAACACACACACACTACACTTCAACACACACACACACACACACACACACACACACACACACACACACACACACACACACACACACTACACTACACTACACTACACTTATACTTTTGTCTAATATCAATTTGAAGTGAAAATACGTTAAATTAAACAACAACAACAACAACAACAACAACAACAACAACTAGACTTCAACCCGCACCAGCTGAACTCATTTTATTCCCCAAGCGACTGTGGAGACTAAAATGGGCCGATACACTACGTACGATTCGATTCCAACGCGATGCGAGTTGACATTTGGGGGGCATGATACTTGTGAAATTCTACTGTGTAAATAAATCTGACGAAATCCTACCAGTTATATTCACTATAATTGTAGTCCCCCGTACACGAATCTGATAAAATATGAAACAACATATAGGGGTAAGACGGGGTAAAAAGCCCATGGGCGGGTAAGAAGCCCATGCCAATTATCTCAATAAATAAAGCAAATTTCAGTGACATTTTGCCCATGAGACGAGTGTTAATGTTTAGCATTCGTCTCATGGGCAAATTTGACTGAAATTTGCTTTATTTCATGAGATAATTGGCATGGGCTTCTTACCTGCCCATGGTTTTTTTTTTACCCCGTCTTACCCTATCTGTATTTTCGTATCAGCCATTTGATTTGATTCGTGTATTGGGGTCGACGTGAGTCCTATTGTGAGCGGAAATAGCAGAATTATTTTAGACGGATGTATTTCACGTGAATCAGGACTCCCAGACATCGTCGCAATCGCATCGCTTTGAGATCGAATCGTATGCAGTGTGGCTGGCCCTTAAGACGTTCTATACGCCTTTTGATATCGATTGGAGATCCTGGAATCCAGGCCTCTCCCTGTACTTTGCTCTTGCCCCCTCTCCCACCCCCACCCCCAGACCTCCCTCCGCTAACTCCCCCTCCCCCTGTCAACTGTTTAGCTGTCTCAGGGGGGGAGGTCGGGGTGGGGGTGGGGTGGTTTGAACGCTATTAGTATAACGGCTTACTGTATATAGTACTAGCAGAAGGCAGACTTTTTCTTCATTGTAGTGAATGTATAGCATGAGAAATAAGTACCTATCGTGAAATAAATACCCTTCGAAAGCTCACTAGAACCATTCTTCCTTCATGTGATAAATAAGTCAACTATTATTTAAAATATAGATATGTAAGTGCTCAATCTACACGGAAAGAACCAAGAAATAGAGCGGGAGGGTGTAAATCTACATTTGTGCCGAGAAATCGATACACAAAGCCATGTCACTTAGTTTCGTATTTTCCAAAATGGCGGACGATGTAAACAACCATCCGTGCAAATAAAAATAAATAATAATAAATATTAGAAAAAATGTCCCTGACTTCTCAATATTTAATGATGAATCTTCTGTTCTTCCTGCATGCCACACAACGCCTCTGAATGTATTTAGGGGCGAATCCCCAACGCCAGCTATCCCGAAATCCGAGAGAGTGGGGATGTACCCTGGGCAAGGCTTCTCCGTTTATAAACAAAATGTTAACCCAGCCCCCCTCTACTATCTGGCTGCCATAGTCGGAAACGAATGACAGGCATACACGTATACCTCAAACTAGGAGACGTTTCCATGGGCTGCAGCCTACGGGACGAGTTGACCTTCGGTGGACCCTTTCTAAAGGTCTGTGCACACGTTAACACTATTCACAAGATATTCCTATTTCCCCATGGCAACACAGTGAGCTGTAAGTTATATTAAAGAGAGAGCTATCACCGTGTTGCCATTGGGAAATTGAAATATCGTGAATAATGTTAACTTGTACGCCAGATCACCAGATCGCGTGTCAAAATCACGGGTTTCGCGTGTTTTCCCTCTTATAGCTGGACATAAATCTTGTTTTGACCAGGTCTCACTACAAATGCCCCCAAATTCGAAGCGATACATCATTTTAAAGAGCAGCCTCAATTTGAACATGGGGACATTTCTATATGGGTCACAGCTACCCAGAAAAAAAACAAGGGACTTAATCGTGGCGCGTCTTTGTATCTGAGTGGGCTATTACTGTGTTGCCACGGGGAAATTAGAAATATCTCGTGAATAATGAAAATGTGTACAGACCTTTACGAACAGAACAAAGGGCATGATAGTGGTATCGGGGCTGGTGGGGGTGGGTGGTGGTGGTGGGTGGGGGTGTGGGGGGTAGAGATTTAATACGACAACCGGCTGAAACACGTGATTATAGTAGGCCTAGTAGAAGAAGATGAGTGGGTGGGGTGGGGAAAAGGGCACACAAAATGTCAAGAATAGTGATATGCTTGTGAACAAGGAAAGATAGAGTAGACACAGAGAAAGAGAGAGAGAGAGAGAGAGAACTCAAACTCAAAAATGTTTTAATGTCAGACCTCCGGACCATAACATTGAGGGTGCGCATATACACACATAATGTAATAAATGAAAACAGGACAAAAGTGAATGTGCGTGTGCGTGTGCGTGTGCGTGTGCGTGTGCGTGCGTGCGTGCGCGCGCGCGTGTGCGTGCGTGCGTGCGTGCGTGTGTGTGTGTATGTGTATGTGCGAGAGAGAGAGAGAGAGAGAGAGAGAGAGAGAGAGAGAGAGTGTATACGAATGTAGGAGCGAAATGTATTATTTACTCACTGTAATAAGATAAGCAATAAAAAGCTCTTTTACATTCGTCTCACAGAGAGAGTGAGAGAGAGAGTGGGTGGGAGAGAGAGAGGGAGAGAGAGAGAGAGAGAGAGAGAGAGAGAGAAGAGAGAGAGAGAGAGAGAGAGAGAGAGAGAGAGAGAGAGAGAGAGAGAGGGGTTGGTGGTTTGAGAATCGATACAAGGCAAGGACAGGATTACATGGCACTCTTTTGGCTGTGAGAGAGAAAAGGTGCTTCTTCAAGTTCTTGTGAAATCGGCTAGCCCGGATAATGGGTCTCCAAACACCGATTGCTATCACCGTCTGTGTCTGTCTGTCTGTCTCTCTCTGTCTCTGTCTGTCTCTGTCTCTGTCTCTGTCCCTGTCTGTCTCTCTCTGTCTGTCTGTCTGTCTGTCTCTGTCTCTGTCCCTGTCTGTCTGTCTCTCTGTCTCTCTGTCTGTCTCTCTCTCTCTCTCTCTCTCTCTCTCTCTCTCTCTCTCTCTCTCTCTCTCTCTCTCTCTCTCTCTCTCTCTCTCTCTCTCTCTCTCTCTCTCTCTCTCTCTCTGTCGATGAGTGAATAGGAAGAGAACACTTTATAATGACATTAGTCCTGAGCAATGGTTTGAACACTTTTCAGCAGTTTTCAGAGACAATGATAATTTAAATGAAGATGAAATAGTCATGCAAGATGCAGAAGATTTTGAAGAACCATTATTTAATGCTCCGATTAACAGAAATGAGGTAATTAATAGCATTAAACGTTTAAAATCAGGAAAAAGTGCAGGCCCAGATGGAATTCTGAGTGAAATGTTAAAAAACGTTAATTCAGTAGCTATTGATTTTCTTGTGATATTGTTCGACAGACTGTTTAATGATGGAATCTTCCCTGAAGCCTGGGCTAAATCTACCATCATTCCTATTTACAAAAAAGGAGATCCTAATAACCCAGATAATTACCGTGGGGTTGCTTTGACTAGTATTGTTAGTAAGATCTATACCCACATTTTAAACAGAAGATTGACGAAATGGTCTGAACAAGAAGAAAAGATTAATGAAGAACAAGCCGGGTTCCGTTCAGGTTATAGTACGATAGATCATATGTTCACTCTTTTTGCCTTAGTCCAATCTTATTTACTAAAAAACAGAAAACTATATGTTGCCTTTGTCGACTTTCGGAAGGCGTTTGACTCCGTCAATCAAAATAAGTTATGGATCAATTTGCGAAACAGCGGAGTGAATGGAAAACTATATATGGCTCTTCGTGGTGTGTACAGTTCAGTGTTATGTGTGAGAGATAAATGTGAATATTCGGATGTGTTTGAATGCCCTAGAGGTGTTAAACAGGGATGTCTACTCAGTCCACTTATGTTTTCCTTTTTCATTAATGAACTGGCAGTCGAAATAATGAAAAAAGGCAAACACGGCATTCAGCTAATTCCTGGTGCGATTGAGTTTTTTCATGTTATTTCTGATGATGTAATACTTTTATCAGATACAGTTATGGGTCTCCAGAACCAACTAAATAGTTTGAAACAAGAAGCTGATAGATTATGTCTTACTGTCAACCTTGACAAAACAAATGTAATGGTTTTTAGGATGGGTGGGCACCTTTCACGTTATAAAAAAATGGTTTTATGGTGATATAGAAATAAAAATAACTAACTCCTACAAATATTTAGGCATGTTGTTTACAACAAAGTTAAGTTTGAAAAACGCAGTAGCAGAATATTGTAGAAAGGGGAGAAAGGGGGTTACAGAAAATTAAAAAACATTGCGTAAACTTAATGCTTTTGATTCAAGTATATTTTGGAAGCTCTTTGATACTCAGATTGAACCAGTTCTGACATATGGGGCAGAAATGTGGGGAATTTATGATAATATTGATTTGGAAAAGGTACATACATTTGCTATAAAACGCTTCTTAAATGTCCCATTGCACAGTTCAAACACAGTAGTATATGGAGAAACAGGAAGGTACCCTCTGTATGTTAGAACCTATGTTAAATGTATAAAATACTGGCTCAAGTTGTTAAAACTACCTATATCCAGACTTAGTAGACAGGCGTATCAAATGCTATTAAACGAACAGGAGAAAGGGAAAGAAAATTGGGTATATTGTGTGAAAAATATTTTAACTACTAATGGGTTTGGAATTGTATGGCTATGTCAGGGTATGGGAAGTGAGGAGGGATTTATCATGGGATTTAAAAACAGAATTATTGCTTCCTATCAGCAAAATTGGCACTCTAAAATTGCAAGTTCAGACAGATATAACTGGTATTATAGCTTTAAAGATGCGTTTGAAGCTGATAAATATATAACAGTTGTAAACAATAGGTGGCATAGAATATGTTTGGCCAGGTTTAGGTCTAGAACTATAGGCTTGAATGCACATAAACAATGGTTTCATGATGATGATATATCTGTAATTGCTTCCTGCCCAATGTGTGGTTTTTATAAAGAAGATGATATGCACTTTTTATTTAGTTGTAAAACATATGATGTGATTAGAAAGAAGTGTAACATTTTTGAAAAAAGTGTTGCTGTATATTTGGATTTAGTTGGAGTTTTGAAAATGGAATATGATGATGAATGTATAAAATCCCTAGCTAAATATATTGCAGAAGCTTTGAATATTAGAACTAAGCAAAAGCAAATCCAAGAAGAACATAGACAGAACATTTTTTCTTAATGGAACGTCTTGAATAATGTATTAGGATATAAGTGTGGGAATCTGATATATTTAATTTGAATATGATTGGATGGTCGAGACAGACATTTGTTTTTATTTTATTTTTCATGCATTGATTGATTTGATTTGATTTTCCATTATTTTGTTCTATTCGCACCCCCATGTCATCTAAGCTATGTAAGCCAATGACATTAAAACAGTTCAGTGTTCAGTGTGTTCTCTCTCTCTCTCTCTCCCTCTCTCTCTCTCTCTGTTGTGTGTGGTGTGTATGTGTGTGTGTGTCTGTCTGTCTGTCTGTCTGCCTTGTTTTTCTGCCTGCCTGTCTCAGTAGTGTCTGTCTATTTTTTTTCTGAATCACCGTCTGTGTGTCTGTCTCTGTCAGTTGTCTGTCTGTCTTAAGGGTCTGCTACACGTCAACTAATATCGTACGACTGTAAGATACGATTCGATCAAATTTGATTCGCGCTTTGAGAACGCATGATCGAATCGTATCGTACAGTCGTACGATATTAGCTGAAGTGTAGCAGGCCCTTAATTAAAGCCGGCGCCGCACAATATACGATTTGACCTCAATACGATACGATTGTAACGATCGATGTCTGTGAGTCATGATTCACGTGAAATACTTCCGTCTAAAACACAAGCTGTACTATTTCCGTTCACTATGCTCACGTAGACCGCAAATGCACGAATCGAATAAAATGTCCGAAAACATAAGACATTTTATCTGATTCGTGTACGAATAATAGTGAACATAACTAGTAGAATTTCATCACATTTGTTTAGACAGTAGAATTCCATGTGTATTATGCTTTATACTGCCAAAATCGCACCGCATTGAGATAGGATCGGATGTAGTGTAGCTAAGCCTTTAGCCTTTGTCTGCTGTCTTTGTCTCTTTAGTTATATTTGCCCCCCTCCATTCCAGCCATTCAAAAGTAGAAAACATAGTTCAAGTTTTACAAAAAAAGTATCAGTCAATTAACCACATGGTCAGAGCTAAATCACATGAGTTTAAACCCAAATAAAACTAAATTTATGCTTGTAACCACCAGACAGAAACGACAAAATATCCGTAGTTATCCTTCATTATATATTAATGGTAACAACATTGAAGAAGTAGATTCACACAAAGTGCTAGGGATAGTTATTGACAAAAAGTTATCATGGTCTCCCCAAGTGCAAAGTGTTTGTAAGATGGTTTATAAAAAAATATTTTTTCTGTCTAAGATCAAACATTTCCTAAATATGGACTCCCGCAAAGTATTCTTCCATGCTTACATTGCATCCCATATAAATGATTCATCTTCCCTCTGGGATTCAGCTAGTGAACACGTCCTTAAGCCACTACATAGTCTTTATAGACGTGCGCTCAAATTGGTTCTACTAGAATCGTCAACTCTATCTAATTCTGACTACATATTACTAGATATTCTCCCACTTAAACTTAAATTAACATTTAATAAAGCCGTTTTTATGTTTAAAATCATGTGAGGATGCGCCCCCCAATCTCTTACTGAAACATTTCAATTCAATACAAAACGTCTTCCACACAAACTAATGCTACCTCTTCCAAGATTGGACATTTTCAAATACAGTCTGCATTATTCTGGAGGTCTCCTCTGGAATGAAATTTCGTCCCAATTGAATGTTCATATTTGTTTGAGAAATTTTAAAAGAAAATATCTGTTTGAGAAATTTTAAAAGAAAATATCATCATTTGCTTATGAACGAATATGCTAAATCATAACGTTAATGTGTATGCGTGTGCCGCATGCCTATGTATTTTATATTACTAGCTTTGTTGATGTTTTATATACTTCATGGTTCTTTCTGTCTATGTTTGTTTATGTGCCTGTCTGACTGTCCGTCTGTCTGACCTTCCATCTTTTTCCTCTCTCCGTCTGTCTGTCTGGGTTCTTTCTCTATAATTTGTTTGATTAAATTGAGATTTATTTGTAATCGATTTTCCACCTAGTGATGAATCGATCATGAGATATTTTTTATCTTATGATATCTTAAAAATAATTTTCATGTTTTTGTTGTTGTTGTTCTTTTTTTATTTTGCATTTTGTAGATTTTGTTTCCTTATTGATTTTGCCTTTTGCATTGTATTTTTGAGGGCCGGGTGAAAAAAAGCCGGTTGTGCTTATTCCGGTTTTTTCCCTCATTAAAAAACATTCGTTCGTTCGTTCGTTCGTTCGTTCGTTCGTTCGTTCGTTCTCTCTCTCTCTCTCTCTCTCTCTCTCTCTCTCTCTCTCTCTCTCTCTCTCTCTCTCTCTCTCTCTCTCTCTCTCTCTCTCTCTCTCTCTCTCTCTCTCTCTCTCTCTCTCTCTCTCTCTCTCTCTCTCTCTCTCTCTCTCTCTCGGCCAGTGTTATTATGTGCATGCATTAAAATGTGTGCTTTTCGTGACTGTGGTGATATGAGCTTGTTTGGCTTTCGTCATTAAACATTTGAGTCATTTGAGTCTCTCTCTCTCTCTCTCTCTCTCTCTCTCTCTCTCTCTCTCTCTCTCTCTCTCTCTCTCTCTCTCTCTCTCTCTCCCTCTCTCTCTCTCTCTCTCTCTCTCTCTCTCTGCCAGTGTTATATTATGTGCATGCATTTGTGCTTTTCCTGACTGTGGTCATATGAGCTTGTTTGGCTTTCGTCATTAAACATTTGAGTCTCTCTCTCTCTCTCTCTCTCTCTCTCTCTCTCTCTCTGTCTCTCTCTCTCTCTCTCTCTCCCTCTCTCCCCCCCCTCTCTCTCTGTCTCTCTGTGTGATCAGACGAATGATCAGTTATTAAATGTATACCATTATTAAGGCATTAGCGTAGTAGGTTCTCTCTCTCTCTCTCTCTCTCTCTCTCTCTCTCTCTCTCTCTCTCTCTCTCTCTCTCTCTCTCTCTCTCTCTCTCTCTCTCTCTCTCTCTCTCTCTCTCTCTCTCTCTCTCTCTCTCTCTCTCTCTCTCTCTCTCTCTCTCTCTCTCTCTCTCTCTCTCTCTCTCTCTCTCTCTCTCTCTCTCTTACCATTGAAAGGCAACAACAAAAAAAGAAGCTAAGTATGGTAAGCTTTTAGCACTGGAACGGATTCAAGGCACTTATGTTGCGAGTGAATTCAGTTGGCCTGGATAACGATGGGTCTCCAAACACCAATTTCCAACACCGCTACTGGTGCTACTCTCCTTCACTTGTCTCTTCCTTTTTTCTTTCTTTCTCCTATATAATATGAATGGGCAATTTGTTTCCTCCCGTCACTCATTTTAGCTCCATTTCTTTCTTCTCTCTCTCTCTCTCTCTCTCTCTCTCTCTCTCTCTCTCTCTCTCTCTCTCTCTCTCTCTCTCTCTCTCTCTCTCTCTCTCTCTCTCTCTCTCTCTCTCTCGCACACGCGCACACGCACACACACACACACACACACACACACACACACACACACACACACACACACACATATATACATACACCCACGCACGCGCACACACACGCATACACACACGTGTGAGCGCGCACGTGCTCTCTCATTTACCAGCACCAATTTTGGTTTTAACACATTTGTTTTATCAACCAATAAATACACATTGCAGGAATACACTACTTCTCTGAATACAGGAAGCTTAGAACGTATGAAGCGTACTCTATATTAAACACACACAAAGCGAAACTGACACATACTTGACTGCAATTATGGACAATCAACAACAAAAGTAATGATACTACTCTTTTGGAGTATTTTTTAGACATAAACTTTATGATAAAGAAGGGAACGCTCTATTAACACTATGCACCACACAGGCTCTCATGTTTCTTTTATATATTGCAATTTACTGGTGCTCTGTAGCAGACAGACAGCTACTCTCCGCACAAAGCATGGAAATGATTGTCCAGGGGCCCATCATCATCAATCCAGTACTAATACCGCACATCAATAGGCCTAAGCTGCGTTGTTTAAAGGGGCACCCTGACGGATGAGTTTTTGTATGAAACACGTCCAGATCATCAAGAAAACACCCTTCACAGAGATTGCAACACTCACTTTGCTCTGGTTTCCAAGAAATCAAACCGTCAAATCGGCGATTCCTCCTTGGCGGAGGTGCTGGAAGTCAAATTATTTCACCCAAAGAGAAGGCGTGTGCCGTCTCTTTTCTAATGGCCGCCTGCGTTTAGACCAAATCGTTTGCACGAAATTTTAGCAATAAAAGTCTTTAAAAACTTTTTTTTATACAGATTATCTAAAGGAGTTTCGCTCACAAGAAAGGAAACAGCTCCATTTTTGTTACTACTGCACTATAAAAAAAAAAAACAACGCTTCAACCACAATGAGTGACCTCCACCCACCCCATCCAAATCGGCTACTCTCTCCAGCATCTCCGCCATGGAGGAATCGCCGTTTTGACGGTTTAATTTCTCGGAAACCAGAGCAAAGTGAGTGTTCCAATCCTTGAAAAGACTGTCTTCTGGTGATCTCGACGTTTCTGGCAAAAACTCATCCGTCAGGGTTCACCTTTAACGTCCTCCGGTCTGGATCAGACACACATGGGACACCAGTATATATTGGCCACTGCAACCACCACTTTTTGCAAGAGTGAATGCCCTTGGTGGGTTTGGGAAGATGCTTGAGTACTGACCAAACAAGGGAATAACTCTCGCCAATAACCCTATTTCAGGCCACTGAATGGCTGCCTTTTGCAAGAGTGAATGCCCTTTTGGATACTGACCAACAAGGGATTAATTCTTGCCGTCAAGGGCGTTAATAACCTTAGTTGCAGTGGCCAAAAAAGACGGTGGGAACGACCCTGGAGGCAATGCCCGGATGCAGTGCAACACCAGGAAAGTCCGATTGTTTTTAGCAATGCAGATGTATGTGCTGCGTTGAGTTTTGTACTCCCAGCTTTATAAGAAAGGGGGTACCTTTGGATAACAAGGGCCTGCGCGCAGCTATCTCTGTCCGTCTGTCTATGACATAGAATAAAGCGATTATGCCGGCATGTAGAGGCTAAACTTCTATGCGTATCTTTATGAAAATTGGCGCAGTGATATCTTTATAAAAAATGTGGTACACAGTTGTCCCTGGTAAAGCGTTGACGATGAACATTTTTGTCGTTTCATCATCAAAGGAGCCATACATTATTGAAGGAAAAATAATACGAGAAAAATTGTTGTAAAACGTTTCAGTAAAAAAGAAAAAGAAAAAAGGGTGATAGTCCTCAAACCAGAAAGCATTCTAGACTAGAACACTTGAACAACTAGGGAGAAACAATCCATCAAAAAGTCACAGTCCAAAGGAGTTTCCTCTCTTGTTTTGTTCTTTGTTGATGAACTTGGGAGTTCGTTGATATGACTTGGTCATCTTGTGTTTTTATGGTAACTAGCAATCGCCCCATGGCAGTTAACCCCCGTGGCAGTTTTAACCCCGTGGCAGCTATCTCCTCCCTACACCTACCCCCTCCCCACATTTACTTGCTCGGGGACTTATCTGCCACTCGGCGACACACTTGTTTGCTATTGTGGCTTTCAACAGACAGCCAGTCTCAAACACACGAAAGTGAAACTTTCGGTTTTACATTTCCAAGAAGAAGGCAGCATTTCACCTTCCAAGAAAATGGATCACAAATGTGTAAGGTCTTTCTTTTCAGGGGGGGGGGGGGGGGGGCACATCTTGACTTATCACAGAAAGAGTGTTTCATAATCATTTCGACTTTGACCTGCGCGCGCAGAGAGAGAGAGAGAGAGAGAGAGAGTAGTACTTCTTCTTCTTCTTCGTCTTCTAAGTTCTTGTTCTTCGGTCGTTCAGGCATGTTTCTGTCAATTACGAACATAGATGCATCATGCTGCTGTTATGCGCCTAAGTAAGAATAATTAGGCCCAGCATGTTTGACTTCGGGTAGAGGAAATGTTTTTGAAAGTATTTGTTGAAAAAAGGCAGGAGAATTTCTGTCAATTACGAACGTAGATGCATCATGCTGCTGTTATGCACCTAAGTAAGAAATAATTAGGCCCAGCATGTCTGACTTTGGCTAGAGGAAATCTTTTTGAAAGTATTTCTTGAAAAAAGGCAGGAGAATGGACTGGAAAGGCAGAACGATAGTAGATAACAGCATGCAAAGGGAAAAGGCAGAATCAAAGAGACTGACAGATTAGAGGTAGTTATAAGCACATAACTTCCAGAAGGTGGGGGAACTATTTGTATGGAAGACCCCCCCCCCCCCCCCCCCCCCCCCCCCGTCCCAGTATCCCTAGGGGGGGGAAGCTTGCTGTGTTCTACTCCCACCCCCACCCCCACCCACACCCCAGTCAGTTTCTCTCTCTCTCTCTCTCTCTCTCTCTCTCTCTCTCTCTCTCTCTCTCTCTCTCTCTCTCTCTCTCTCTCTCTCTCACTGTCTGTATAAAAATAGCTGCAGCGCGCTCGCGGCCGGGAGGCAAGCAAAGAGCCAAAGACATTGAAAAGAAAAGACTAACATCTGGTCCCTTTTCCCTATATGAGTAGTGAGGACAGAAACACTGGTTGTGTCCCTTTTAAACATCTTTATGACATAACACGTCGATAGGCCAGTTGAATTCTCCGTTCAAATTCCAATCTGAGTCTTTGCATAGCCGCCATTGTGAACTACCCCACTAACGATAACTC
>CM065696.1:39771343-39773843 GCA_017654935.2 Phymorhynchus buccinoides | reverse complement strand
CGCTGCATGAAACAGCTGGCAGAAATGGCAAAGAGGGCAGCAGATAGGGACTCGGCCAGGCTCATGTCGTTAAAAAGATCAAATTTATGACCTATAATATTGAGGGCCTTGCCAGATTGTATGATCCTGAAATGCGTTCATATGTTAATAATTTTGATGTTTGCTTGTTTGTTGAAACTTTTTCCACTTGTTTCCCTAACCATTTGTTTCCAGATTATGACGTTTTTATTGTCCCTGGTATTAAACTGTCTGATGGTATAACTGCTAGGTTGTCTGGAGGGTTGAGTCTTCTTATTAAAAAAGAGTTTTCAAAATACGTTGAACAAGTTGGTACAGAGTATGATAACATAATTGTTTTAAAATTGTCCCCGGACCTTTTGGGTACGAAAACACCTGTGATTCTACTTTGTGCGTATGTCCCACCTAGTTCTTCTGAATATTATCGTAACACTGATTTATCGAATGGTATTGTAAACATTGAACAGTGTATAATGGATATGTTTGAATCGTTTGGAGATGTACCGTTTATATTGATGGGTGATTTTAATGCGCGCACAAGGGGTATAAATGGAAAGGAGGGAGAAGATAATGTGGGGGAGGGTGTGCCCTTACGAGATGATGATGAAAAAGAAGTATACCGTGCATCAAAAGATAAAGTTCTGAACGATTTTGGTAAATCTTTATTGAATGTTTGTAATTCTTTTGATATTTTCATTCTAAATGGTGCTATTAAAGGTGACAAAGATTATGGTAATTTTACATATGTGTCACCTTCTGGATGTAGTATTGTGGATTATGTTATTGTGTCACGGTGTTTATTGAAGTCATGCGTATCATTAGATGTTTGTCCTAGGATAGAATCCAAACACATGCCCGTTGAAGTTGTTATCATGTCTCAAATTACTGGCGACGAACAAGAAAGTCATACTCACAATGTTTTTAAGTTTGACAAAATAATTTGGGATCAAGGTAAATTTGAAGAATTTAAGACACATATTGATTCAGAGGAATTTCAAAATTGTTTAGAAAGAGCCTCTTCTTTGGTAAATAGAGACATAAATGAAGCTGTTCAAATTTTCAATGAGGCCTTACTCAATTCATGTGCTTGTATGAAAAAGACTATTGTTGTTGGAAAAGAAAAATCAGACCCTTGGTTTGATCGCGAACGTAGCCACAACAGAAAGAACTTACGATGTGACTTGAGACAGTGTTACAAACATACTGATGACGCTGACGAGGACGACATAGAAAAACTAAGAGTAGAGTACAACCAGAAAAGAAGGGAATACAAAGAACTTATAAGACAGAAAAAGAAAGATCACCGAGAGGCAATCTTAAATTCTCTGCATGAAAACATCAACAATCCAACAGGTTTCTGGAAGAAATTGAGATCAGTTACACACAAAAAATCCACTACAAATAATATTAGTAAAGAGGAGTGGTACACACATTTTTCTCATGTATTCCAAACTGATTCATTTAATGAACATTCTGAATGTGTTAACGGTGAACCCGTTGAGCAAAATGATGATGAAATGATAAACAGTAACACAGATATGCTTGAAGCCGATATAACTGAAGCTGAAGTGTATGCTGCTGTCCGTTCTCTAAAAAATGGGAAGGCCGCGGGCCCTGATGGAATTATTGGTGAGGTCTTTAAAAACTCTATTTCTGTCATTGCTCCTTTCTTAGTCTTGTTGTTTAATGTCATGTTTTCTTCAGGTTCCTTTCCTCTGCAATGGTCTGAAGCCATTATTCAACCTTTGTTTAAAAAGGGTGATAGAAATAGTCCTGATAATTATCGCGGTATATCTTTGTTAAATATTTGTAGTAAGTTATATAGCCACATCTTGAATGCCAGATTGAACAAATGGATCGAAAATAACAATATTATTAACGATTGTCAGGCAGGGTTTCGAAAAAAGTATAGCACTGTCGATCATGTTTTCACATTATTTGCCATGGTTCAGAAACAATTAATATTACATAAAAAATTATATGTCGCTTTCATCGATTTTAGAAAAGCTTTCGACTCAGTGGTACGGTCAAAATTATGGGACGTTCTAAAGAAAAGGGGTATTCGTGGAAAAATGTATCGGGCTATTGTTAGTATATATGATATTGTACAAGCAAGAGTAAGAGCTGGAGGTGATTTAACTGATTGTTTCATGTGTCCCATAGGTTTAAAGCAGGGAGAAATATGTAGTCCAGTTTTATTTTCTTTATTTATTAATGAGTTGGCTGAAGACATTGTGAGGAGGGGAAAACATGGGGTTCAACTTTTTCCTGACTTCTTGGAAATTCTCATACTTATGTTTGCTGATGATGTTCTTCTAATCTCTGATTCCATTGCTGGTTTACAAAATCAATTGAATGCATTATATGACTCAGCAAAAAGGCTGGGTCTGATCGTGAATTTAGATAAATCTAATATTGTAATTTTTCGAAATGGTGGCTATGTTTCTGTGCAAGAAAAATGGTTTTATGGTCAAAAGGAATT
>CM065696.1:39751343-39763843 GCA_017654935.2 Phymorhynchus buccinoides | reverse complement strand
TGTTCGTCTGTTCCTTCCTCACCCCAGATCTTCGAGTGGTGGTACTTCAAGAAGTACGGCACCTCCTTCATCGAGCAGGTGTCCCTCAACCACATCTCCCCGCTGCTGGGGGGAGGGGAAGGGGAGGAGGAGGAGAGGGCGAGGGGGGAGGGGAGGGGGTGGGGGGATCTGGCAGCGTGACCCCCCTCCCCTTCCTCCTCGTCCAGTTCCACCACCACCTCCGCCACCACTACCACCACCACCACCCCTTCCGAGCTGAGTCGTGGGGGTGGAGGTGCCGGTCAGCCGAATGCTTCCGTACCTGGTGAGTGGGTGGGGGGGGGGGGGAGTAGGGGGAGGGGGAGTGGTCAAACTTTGTCACAGACCCCAGCAAAACCGGTGCCTCTCAACTGCACCTTTTTTTTAATTACCCCTATACTCAATTGCGCCTGTGTCGACTGCGCCTGTGTCAATTGCGCATGTGTGAATTGTGCCTGTGTCGATTGCGCCTGTGTCGATTGCGCCTGTGTCAATTGTGCCTGTGTCAATTGTGCCCGCTGTTGTCATCATTTTCGCCCAATGAAATGGTTGAAGTGGTTCTTTCAGAAAAGTAGACCTAATAATGGACTTTTTGCATATCGATTTCTTTTTCAGAAGATAAAGAGGTAACATTTCTTTTTTTATTTATTAATATACAGCAAACAGAAATCAGATAGGTTTTCTAGTTTTTATTACATAGTCATCTGAAGTTTGACTTCTAACAAAGATACTCCAATTGCGGAAAACAGGCGCAATTTATGTACATACCCGGAGAGGCGCGATTCAGCGAATTTTAAACAGGCGCAATTGAGTGGTAGCCAGCAAAACATTATGGACACAATGCTGCCGTTATGCGCCTAACTAGGAAAATAGTTAGGCCCAGCTTGACCGTCCTCGGTTAGAGAGAACATCTTTGTAAGGATTTCTAGAACAGAGGCAGGATCGAGAGTGGACCCAGTAAGGCAGAAAGATAGAAGATGAGAGCAAGCAAAGGGAAAAGGCAGAGTCAAACAGAATGACAGATTAGAGGAAGTTGCAAGCACAGAACTTCCAGAAGGTGGGGGCACTATTTGTGTGAAAGGCACCCCCCCCCCCCCGGTATCCCCACGGGTGTGTGTCACGTCTGGAAGGAAACTAAGACAGAATGTAGAGAATGTGTGACACGTGTTCGTTTATTTTGAGACTGCAAGCTTTCAATACTGTGATACATCTATTGGCCACTGCAACGAACACCTTTTGCAAGAGTGAATGCAAAAGAGAATGTGAGACATGTATTCGTTTATTTTGAGACTGCAAGCTTTCAATATTGTGATACATCTATTGGCCACTGCTGTGACGAGGTAATGGGGTAAAAGGCTAAGTCCCTAGGGAAGACTTTTAGTGTGTTAAATTTTCAAGTAGAAAATTTGCCTTTAGCCCACTTCTCTAGGGTATGGGAGATGAGCAACTTTCCCGGCCCCTTTTCATCTAATAAATTTATATTTGTGCCCGGGTTCTGGCTCGTATGATTGTAAGAAATACAAGTGGTTGATTTGCTCTTAATGGCAGACAGAGAGAAGTAGGGTTTTACATGAAATTACAAGACTCCCACTCTCATCAGTCTGATCAGGATTATTTGACACTTGTATTTTATTTACTCACAAAATCTGCATAAGATTATGCAACAATAATAATAAAGCAGCTCAATGGCGCCAAAGCAAAATATGGATAAAAAACAATGGAATCCGAAAGGATTTACAAGACTTTTGTCTTTCTAGAAGGTTAGCCCCAAGCGGGAAGGGTCACTAAGTGTCCTGGTTTCCAGTTAGTGTTTTGTGGCACTGTCGTGGGGACTTAACTCATGGCTGTGCTGAAGTTCCTCCGTAGGGATCGGCGAGTGCTGGGTTGGCTGGGCTTGCTCGTCAGGTGAGAGTAGCTCCCAGTCGTTCCGGTTACGGCTTCGCGGGATGGCACGGTTCAGGCGTGGTCTCCTCGCGGATTCTGGCGGTGTTCCCGTCTTGGTGCTTGTGAGTCAGGGATTGTGCGTCCTGACCACGATGCCCTGCTGATAATCACAGGAGAAGGTGGATGTAGATCTCTATGGCTTAGAGACAAGGGGCTTCAGTCGGCAGGGAATTAGTGGATCCCAACCGGCTAGAAGGCTTCCCTTGTACAATAGCACTAGTTAATAAATAAACTGAATTTCAGTTAACAAACTGAGATCAGTAAAACATAAAAGGTGATCAAGCCAACATCACTCTCCATCCAACACCTGGAAAGGAATGGTATCATAAAGTGCAAGATTGCAACCCACAGGCTTCCTACTAAAAATAGACAAAAGGGTTAGTAGGCATAAAATCCGGTTCTGGTACCAAAAGAGTTAAAGTCAAAAACACACACACACAAATAATCAGTGCACATAAATAGAACAGAATGTTTACCACTTCTTTTCAATAACATATCTATCTACTCCTTATTCATCATTGAACATAGGATCTAGATCAAAAATAGGATCAAACAAACAACAAGTCTCAATCACCAGCCATCAATAATACTCACTAGTTGGGCTATTATGACTGGCTGGGAGAGAGGTTGAGTCTGCAATGTTGCTCTAGCCAGGTTTCAGCGTCTTGTGTGAAAAGTATGTGTAGGCTAACTTTTTCTCACTACTCAAATTATAGCCTTCACTTTCAAATAATGAAAGCCTGTGATTGGGTTATAGCAGTCGACACGTCACAAGATGATGTTCTAGTATTATGCATAGTAGTACAGAACAATCACGCGCCGGTTACATCATTATCACATGCCGACATTCCTATCCTTCTCGTGCTCCGAAAGGAAGGGTTCAAAGGGCGCCGACTGTGGAAGTCACTTTCTCGTGATGGGGAGGTAGATATCCGGATTCAAAGAGACAAATGCCTTAATCGGCGTCTGTTTGATGGTGGATGGCAATTAAAGTGGTGGCCGGCCCCAGAAATGAAAAGGGGAGAGAGAGGGGGGGGGGGGGGGGTGTAGATAAGAAAGAGGGGTCGCGCGGACACTTACGTCACAACTGCAACGAACACCTTTTGCAAAAGAGAATGTGGGACATGTATTCGTTTATTCTGAGACTGCAAGCTTTCAATATTGTGATACATCTATTGGCCACTGCAACGAACACCTTTTGCAAGAGCGAATGCCCTTGGTGGGGGAGAAGATGCTTGAGTACTGACCAAACAAGGGAATAACTCTCGCCAATAACCCTACTTAAGGCCACTGAATGGCTGCCTTTTTGGATACTGACCAACAATGGCTTAACTCTTGCCTTCAAGGGCGTTAATAACCCTAGTTGCAGTGGCCAATAGAGATAGCCTGTAATCAGACCAGAATGTAGAGAATGTGTGAAGCGCATGCTGATTCTTTAGTTTTCAGACAGCGAGTTTTCATTGTTTCCAAATAGGGCATTTGCCACGAGTGTTCGTTCTCTATGCTAGTCTACTCATTTGCCCGAGTTACGCTGACCTTTCTAATTCAACTCAGTGAAATCCAAGGTCGCCGGCACGCGGAAAATGTCCTATTTATGAGAATTCTTGGCGGGAGGGAGGGAGGGGGTGGGGGACTAAACTCAAAACAGAATGTAGAGAATACTATTATGGTGAATTGCATCATTATAAATTCGTTTGTTTTAGCACGGGGATGATAATGACGCAGTTGTTGTGGAAGAAGCTGTTAGTTCTTTGAAGTGTGTTGCGGTTTCTTTTCATCGTTGTTTGTTTTGTTCTTCGTCTTTTGAATTGGTTGTGTTCAGACTGCAAGCTGTGGCGTAACCCCCTGAACCTGTTCCGGGGCGCGGAGTACCTTCGGTTCAGCTGGGCCACAGGCAAGGAGCCCCTGACCTACTACGACATGAACCTCTCCGCCCAGGACCACCAGACCTACTTCACCTGCGAGGCAGACGCCGGGAAAATGGAATACGAGAGTGAGTCAGAATGAGTTTATGATTTTACGTGCGTGCGTGCGTGATTACATTTGTTTTAAAGTTCATCCTCTTAATTATAACACTTAAAATTACAATCAAAATATGATAACAGAAATTAAAGGACTGAACATGAATCGAAGTTTAAACTAATAAAAACCACACCAAAACCACACACACACACACAAGAATAGTTTTGAAATCTCTCTTTGTACCTTTGCACAGAGAGAGAGAGAGAGAGAGAGAGAGAGAGAGAGAGAGAGAGAGAGAGAGAGAGAGAGAGAGTACTCGGGTGTGTGCGTGCATGAACTTATTAATGCTTTTTTGCTTGTTTTGTTTGAGTTTTTGTGTTGTTTTTCATGTTTATTTCCTTCTTTATTTTTGTGTGTTATAGATGGCTTGATGTAAAAAAAGGAAACCGTTATTGCTTATTCAATGTTCCATCTGAACATTTTTTTTTATACTTTTTTTAAATCTTTGTTTGTTGCCCTCTCTATTCCCAGTCATGCAGATGGCGTGGAGAGAGCGCAACCCCCAGGCACGGACCAAGGCGGCCCACGAAGCGTTGGACAAAAACCCTGAGTGAGTGTGACCAAAAACCCTGAGTGAGTGTGACCAAAAACCCTGAGTGAGTGTAACCAAAAACCCTGAGTGTGACCAAACCCCCTGAATATACAGAGTTCGCAGTCCGCAGCTGACTGAAGCCGTTTTTTTAATTTTTTACCCCCATCCTTTCACTTTCACTAGGCCTACTGGTAGGGATCATTGTGAACTCACTCACTTAACACATCTCACCTTCCACCTTTTCACTGTTCAGGCGGGAAGTAAGAAAGTTGGTTTCACGGTTTGCAAGGTTGGCAGGCTGCGAAGTAATCACTCTTTGTGACATTAAAGACCCACCAGATCACCTGTCAAAATCACGGGTTTCACGTTTCCCCCCTCTAATAGCTGGTAATAAATCTTGTTTTGACCAGGTTTGGCTCCCATACAAATGCCCCCAAATTCAAAACGAAACATCATTTTAAAGAGCAGCCTCTGTTTTTAAGTTGGGGGAATTTGTATCATGTGGTCACAACTACCCAGAAAAAAACAAGGGACTTAACCGTGGTGGGTCAGTGTGTCTTTAAGGCTTTTTGGTGTGACCCCTGGTGTCCATTTTGCTACATATATATACAATGTATATATATTGACGTGAGTCTGTCACTCATGAGCTGTGTCTGTGTATATCAGGACAACTACACCCAATATACACCCATTGTCATAAGTATTACCCCACAGGCCACGCTTCTCGCTAAGTCCTCCACAATCAGCCAGAACGAAGCATGGTCGTGGCTTAACGTACTGTAGTCGGGCGTAACGTAGTGAGAGCGTGGCTGGGCTGGGTGGAGAGCATGATCGGCTCTGTTCTCGCTATGCTCAAAGGTAGCCAAGACGTGGTGGTGAAAAAGAAATCGCGGTGGGATCGTAGTGAGAACGGGGACAACGTAGCGGGCAGCGTGGTGAGTGGTGCGTAGACAGCTGGAAAGGTGACAGAGTACTGAGAGCGTAGTGGCAGCGTAAACCCGAGCGCGTAGCTCCATCTACAATATTTCAGCCGTGGGTCTCCACTCCTCTCTCTCCCTCCCTCCGATCCAACAAGCAGGAATCAAAGCAAAATTTTAATTATCTTTTTATATAAATGTAAGTAATAAACATTTAATCCCTGCCGGACTATAAGCTTTGAAACAGGTAGGGGGGGGGGGGGGGGGGGGAGACAGGTCTCCTCTTTGTTCCTCCCCTTCTGATTGATCAGCTTTCCCCTTGTATAAATTCCCCATCTTTTAAAAGTCTACCGGCAACTCGGCCTCATCGGTTTCTGCCTTTTGGAGTTAAAGGGGACAAAATAGACTTAAAATTTTAACTAGTCCGACAGGGACCCACTTGTAATTTTAAAACCCTTAGACAATAGTATCGGTCTCCTTGGGGAACCGATGCGACAGCTTTGGTGAATTTTTTTTACAAAGTTATCATTGGACAACGGCACTTGTTGACAATGGATAGCATACAGTTTTAAAATTCTTTTCGAAAATAAAGTTTATTCTGTAAATAGACCGTGTAAAATGGGGCAGACCTTCAACGATTTTTAAATATGTTTGATTCTGTTTTAAACGGTGGTCCTGGAAATTTTAATCGAAGATGCTCAGTAGAAAAGAATTTTTTTATCATAATTTTTATAAACATTAAAAAATACCATTTAAACTAGCTAGCTAGTTCAAATCTTGGGTCAAACAGTCGAGCCATGGCACAAAAAAACCAAAAAAACAAATTTTTTCTTTGATAATATATAACTTTATTAAAATAAAATAAACTTTTTTTCCGTAACTTTATGAAAAGAAATGTCCCATATGGCTTAGGCCGGGAGGACGTAAAACAAATTCTCACTCCTCAGATTGTAGTGTAGTGAGGTCGTAGTTGCAGTCACAGTCGAGCAGAATTTCCGCTGACGTCACCACGTTCTCTGGGAATGAGGCTTTATGCCGAACATTCTCTGCCCCTGTTTCGAGACCCGAGATGCGAACAACACCTACTTAAGATTATCGCCCTTGCCTGTCAGGAACTATATATAGAAGCTTTATACTACTCCTTGCCGACACGAAAGGGCGATAATTTAGGCCCGAACTGCCGATGCCCCCTGGTGACCAGTCAGGAGCAGACAATTTTCTGTGGCTAGGTAAGGGCGATAATCTTAAGTAGGTGGCGTTCGCATCTCAGGTCTCGAAACAGGGGCAGAGAATTTTCGGTATAAAGCCTCAGTGCGCGCTGAGGACGGAGTTACCGTCCATAAGGGTCTCTGACCGATTGGACGCTAATCTCACCTTCTCTCGAGGACGTAGTGGGGTGTTGATCATGTGTGATTTGGGGCCTTACTGAACTGCATGTCACGATTTGGGAAGAGTGGGTGGCAAATGCTCACCGGATTTTCTCGTTTGGGTCCATGATCCATCATGCCCCAAATATTGGGTTCATTGGGTTTTTTTTAATATTATTTTTAATATCATTTCATGTTTTTGGTTGTTTCATAATACACTTTCCACAGCCCGTTACACAGAATTTCTTTAGAAGTAGAACGAAAATAAGTTTCTGATAAAAGATTGCATGTGTGTAGGTAACATAACAGAGAAAATTAAATCGAGAAGCTGATGACAATCAAAATGTTCTTTCAGTTAGTAATTGTGTATGTCACATTGATAAAGGCGATGATATCGTTTTAAATTCACACACACACACACAGACTACCCCCCCCCCCCTCTCTCTCTCTCTCTCTCTCTCTCTCTCTCTCTCTCTCTCTCTCTCTCTCTGTAGTTGTCTCCCAACGCTTTTCTTTTTTAATTCCCCATCCAGCTGGTCTAATTCTATTGTTTTGCTCAGTGATAATTAGAGTTAAGGTGCATATCCACCCCACCCACCCCCTTCTCCATTTCTCGGTTCTTTCCGTAATTATGATGGTCCTATGGTCCTATTTCAGGTGTGCTCCTGCCTTGATACTGCTAGCAGAGGAGGAAGCATCCACTATAGTTGACGTGAGTCTGTCACTCATGTGCTGTGTGTGTGTGTGTGTGTGTGTGTGTGTGTGTGTGTGTGTGTGTGTGTTTGTGTGTGTGTACGTACGCACGCGCGTACGTACAAGCATGAAATTGTCTATTCTGCTGACACAATTATTGATAGACGTATGTCACGCACACATGTACAGGAAAGCTTAAAACATAACTACATAACAGACACTTTCCCGTTGATCTCAAAAACAAAACCTCACTAATTCTACACACACATAATAACACGCGCACACGCACGCACACACACACACACAACTGACTAGCAGACCCAGATACTGTCATGTAGTAACATGGCCGGATCTGGGATGCATGAGGTAGGGGGGGGGGGGGGGGGGGGGGGGGGGGGTACAAAAAGAGAAAAAGGGCGGGGGTCTTGGTTGGCTGAAGCTGAAACTGAAGCTTTTTTAACAACATAAAGTGCCAAATCTCACTTTAACTTGTATCTTTACGAACAAACTATACCACAAAACACTACCAACCCTCCATGCACTGTACAAATGTGGCTTGAAATGGCTTTATAGCTTAAAATGCCACTGTTAATAGTGGTGGATCCATAAAGGATGCCAGTGGTTCTCACCATAATGGTGGGAGATAATATTTGATCAAAGAAACCACAAACACCACTAACTGTGTAAAATAAAAGTAAAAGATTGTGCTGGTTTACTTTTTGTCCCAATAGTGTTAATAGTGGTGGATCCATACATACACACACACACATACACACACACACACACACACACACACACACACACACGCACGTACACGCACACGCACGCACGCACGCACGCACGCACACACACACACACACACACACACACATACGCGCGCGTGCGCGCGTGCGGATGTTTATTTTACACAGTTAGTGGTGTTTGTGGTTTCTTTGATCAAATATTATCTCCCACCATTATGGTGAGAACCACTGGCATCCTTTATGGATCCACCACTATTAACAGTGGCATGTTAAGCTATAAAGCCATTTCAAGCCACATTTGTACAGTGCATGGAGGGTTGGTAGTGTTTTGTGGTATAGTTTGTTCATAATTATATTCCACTTCGGTGTGGGCCACAGGCATCCAATATTGGATCCACTGCCAACTCTTTATGCACTGACTTTCCAGTTCTTTACACGTTGGGTTCAGGGAGTAGCTACACTACAAGGTTTACTTGCATCCCTTTAATTAGAGGATCACCTCAGTGGTTGGCTCTTTCTACCCACATGTATTAAAGTTTTCAAATCGCTATTTCCGCATTTTAATAACATCTATTTTACCCAAAATGTTCTTCATTTTTCTTTTCACCTTGTGCTGGTTTGCTTAAATTGTGGACTTTTCGGCCTAGTACAGAGAAGACACCATTCTTTTATCAGAAATGTCTTCCTGTTGGGGTTGATCCACAAGATAGTGTTTGTTTGCAGATATACATACTGACGAGAATTCCATAAATTCGAAAGAGATCTCTCTATGTACTTGCTCATACACTGTCTGTCCCCCATTGGGACAAAAAGTAAACCAGAACAATCTTTTATTTTACACAGTTAGTGGTGTTTGTGGTTTCTTTGATCAAAAATTTAACTTGTATCTTATATGCTTTGTTTGTCTCACTTTGGCTCTGATTCACGCATTGCTAGATGATTGGTACATGGTATCGGAATAACTTTGGTAAAGGGGAGTTAATTAGAAAGAGAGTTTTCCCCCTTTGTTCAGTTTCGTTATCTCCTCTCTTGGCCTCACTATTTCGTTCTTTGTACTAAGCAAACAGTAAGTAGGACCCTCTGTCTTTCTCTCTATCTCTCTCTCTCTCTGTGGGGGTTGTTAAGGAACACAGGTAACCCCCTCCACCCCATGGATCCGGCCCTGAACTGTAATATCGTTACACTACCCATCCCATTGTGTGTGGTGGTGTTCTTCTCACAGGCAGAGAAGACCCTGAAGCAGGCGTACAAGGCGGCAGAGACCAGCTACCGTAAATCCCAGGCCACCCAGCACCAGAACTCTGTGCACGAGGCCCTACACCGTGAGTCCCTGCTCTGCTGGACCTGGTTAAAGATCCACCAGATCACGTGTCAAAATCACGGGTTTCACGTGTTTTCCCTCTTATAACTGGAAATAAATCTTGTTTTGACCAAGTCTGAATCCCATATAAATGGCCCCAAATGACACATCAGTTTAAAGAGCAGCCTCAATTTGAATATGGGGAAATTCGTATGTGGGTCACAGCAACCCAGAAAAACCAAGGGACTTAATCGTGGTGCGTCACTGGGTCTTTAACTAAATATAATAATAAAGGCATAATGCCGTTTACAATATTATACAGTGGAACCTCCCTTATAAGACCTTAAAAAATAATCCAAAATGAGATCTTACATGGGAGGTAATTTTAATACAGTGGAACCTCCCTTATAAGATCTTCAAAACCATTCAAAATGATGTCTTATAAGGGAGGTAATTTTAATACTTACAAAGAAGGGCAATGTGTCAAAGAAGTAGGTCTTATGTGGGAGGGAGTCTTATAAGGGAGGTTCCACTGTACTTATAAAGAAGGGCAATGTCTCAGAGAAGTAGTCTTATGTGGGAGGGAGTCTTATAATGGGAGGTGTTATAAGGGAGGTTCCACTGTACTACGAAATGATTTTGTGACGACGTCGTCTTTGTTGTAAAGAGGTAAACCGTGATTCAACAATATAATGTTTGATGGCTATGATGAAATTCTGCTTAATTTAACGTCCTCCGGTCTGGAACAGACACATATGGGACATTAAGAGATTATAAAGATGGTGGGAACGATCCTGGAGGCAATGCCCGGATGCATTGCAACACCAGGAAAGTCCCGAATTTTTAACAATACCGATGTGTTTGATGGCTAGGTATACAGGAGGCCCTACATCGTTGAGTCGCTGCTCGGATACACGGAGAAGAAATGTAGCCACTGTACGGGATTGGGCGCGATCTTCAGAGTTATTGTTCTTTGCGTCCCCCCCTAGTTTCTCCAGAGTTATTGTTCTTTGCGTCCCCCCCTAGTTTCTCCAGAGTTATTGTTCTTTGCGTCCCCCCCTAGTTTCTCCAGAGTTATTGTTCTTTGCGTCCCCCCCCCCCCTAGTTTCTCCAGAGTTATTGTTCTTTGCGTTCCCCCCTAGTTTCTCCAGAGTTATTGTTCTTTGCGTCCCCCCCTAGTTTCTCCAGAGTTATTGTTCTTTGCGTCCCCCCCTAGTTTCTCCAGAGTTATTGTTCTTTGCGTTTCCCCCTAGTTTCTCCAGAGTTATTGTTCTTTGCGTTCCCCCCTAGTTTCTACAGAGTTATTGTTCTTTGCGTCCCCCCCTAGTTTCTCCAGAGTTATTGTTCTTTAAAGTAGCCCGGACACCAGATAATAGGGAGATGCAAAATGAATGTTGTATGCTAGTCTGTCGTTTCCGACAATGACTGCCATATAGCAGAGGGGGCAGATACTATTCTGGCGGGCTGGGCGAGAATTTGTTTATAGTAGAGATGCCTTGCCCAGGCAGGGTACATCCCCACTCTCTCGGCCAAAGGGATTTGAGGACGCAGCTGGCGTTGAGGAAGGTCCCCAAAGGCCAGCCCATCCCTTTGGCTGCAGCACCAGAGCCGGTGCAAGGGCCCCCTCGTTCGAGAGTTATAGTCTTCCACAAGAGACTAAGCTGCACTATGATGTTCCATTGCTGTAGAAAATCATCTATTGTACAGCTCTCATGTTACTGTTGGCCCCTACTGCAGGCTAATGTCAACCAATGATAAAAGCCATTTGAGTAAAGGGCACTACAGTGAATGTACTAATCAGTGAATGATGGCATCTCATCAGAGCCCATTGTCAGGTTTGAAAAATGTTTTAATTAGGAAAAGACTGATTTAGTTGAGTAGTGTAGGAGACTCCAAACCTTGATTAGAACAAACATAATGCTTACCGTGTCAGTCGGTTTATTATCAGGTACTTTCCTGGTATTGCACTACGTTATTGCACTATTGATCGATCCCACTATCTGTGCATTTATAAATGTCCCACACCAGGTCGGAGGACGTTAAACATGTTTTCTTCTTTTAAAGTGTCAAGTTTAGTCCTCTTTTCAAGAACCAGAAGAACCTTAATGAAGACAAGGGCGTCGCCGAGCGGCAGACATGTCCGTCACAAGCAATGCCACGCACTTGCGACACCCCGTAGAGTGTCACATCCTGACACAAAATTGGAAGGGATTCTGTCTTCTAGTTCCCGAGATACAGCTTGAAGAAGAAACATATAGCGCAAAGAAGGAAATTTCGGTTTTCAAGGTCACACTTCAAGGTCAAGGTCAGCATGGTGATAATTTATGCTCGGATGTTTTCTTCTCTAGGGTGTACAGTACCACACACAATCTGAAGCGCTTCTGTCAAGTACCAATGTGGAAAATATGGCTTAAAACCCAATGTGTAGACCTCTACCACTTTCAAGGCCTACTGATCGCCCGGACCGTGACCTTGACCTTGATCGGTATGCCACCATCAGAACGGGCATAAGCCAAAGGACCTTCATGCCAAATTTGAAGACTCTAACACTAACGGTGTGGGAGTTATGGCCCCTGAAAGATTTTCGGTTTTCAAGGTCGTACGCCAAGGTCAAGGTCACGACGGCAAAATGGTTTGCGCGGATGCCTTCCTCTCATAGTGACACACCAGTACACAAAATTTGACGTGATTCGGTCAACCCGTTCGAAAGATATCCTTGGGACAGACAGAAGGAGAAAAAAAATGACCCTCCGATTTTCAGGCTCCAGCGATCTTTTTTACCTTGACCTTGACCTTGATCGGTATGCCATCATCAGAACGGGTATAAGCCAAACCACCTTCATACCAAGTTTCAACATCCTATGTTGATCGGTGCTCGAGATATGGCTAAAAATAGATTTTCGGTTTTCAAGGTCGTACGTCAAGGTCAAGGTCACGACGGCAAAATGGTTTGCGCCGATCTCT
>CM065696.1:39733843-39748843 GCA_017654935.2 Phymorhynchus buccinoides | reverse complement strand
CTCCAGATCCCTAGGTATAAGCTTTCAACTGTTGGTCGGCGCTCTTTTGCTGTCTCAGGACCGACCTCCTGGAACAAACTTCCGCTCTCCCTCCGTCAGCGACCGACTCTCTCTGCTTTCAAAGCTAACCTCAAAACCCACCTGTTCCCCGTCATTAAAGCTCCTCTCTCTTTATCTTCTCTCTCTTGCCATTAGGTCTGTTTCTGCTATATTCCATTTATGTTATCACAGTGTGTGTTCGCGTTGTATTGCGTTTGTGTTTGAATGCGCTTTGAATGCTAACGTGTGTGTGCGCTTTGATTTGATTTATATCAGATTCAGCGCCGTATAAATACTGTATGTTGTTGTTGTTGTTGTTGTGAGACTGTGTGTGTGTATGTGTGTGACTCTGCGTGTGTGTGTGTGTGTGTGTGTGTGTGTGTGTGTGTTTGCGCGTGCATGTCTGTCTCTGTCTTTCGGTGGCTGGTATGCATTATAAAAGACAAAGAAAGCATTTGATTAAAAAAACAAAAAAACCCAGTACAAACAAACAGGTTTTGTCAATAAAACAACCCCAAACAACATGAAAAGAGAAAAGTCAGCATAACTTTAGTGTTTTTGTTGTTGTTGTGTTGTTGTTTTTAAACTAGCCTATTTCCCTACTGTCAAGCAAAGTCTGAATAATTTGATTTGAGTGGTCGAATTTGTTCGTGTGTTTTTTTCTTTGCATGTTGACAGTTGTTGAAGGAGTCTCCCGGAATGAACTTCAGCATCCATGAAAACCTGATAGAGGCTCTGTTAGAACTGCAGGCCTACGCCGATGTTCAGGCTGTGCTGGCCAGGTTCGACGGTGAGCGGTGGTGCTGATGTTGTTATCGGTTTGTTCGGTCATTGTTATCACCGTCATCAGCGTCATTATTCGTCACGTCATTGTCGTCATCATCATCATCATTTTCTTCTTCTTCGTCGTCATTGTCAGCAGCAGCACCATAACATCACATCTTGGTCATCATTGTCATCATCACCACCACCAACATCATCATCATCTTCTTCGTCATCGTCGTCGTCTTCAATAATATTATCATGATCATCATCATCATTATCATTATTATCACCACCATCATCTTCTTCTTCGTCGTCATCGTCTTCAATATCATCATCATCATTATTATCATTATCATCATTATTATCATCATCATCACCATCATCGTCATCATCATCATCACCCTCACCATCATCATCAATGTTGTCGTCGATTATGGTTTAAAAAAAAAATTCTATATGGCTTGTTAATCCCGACTTTCTTGACCGTAATGTCTTGTTCATGTCACAGATTCCATGTACAGGTTACATTCTGTGGGATATGGCATATCAATGCATTGGCTATCAACAATGTTTCTTATTTGTGTCACTTTGTTTTGTTCTGTGGCAAACATCATCTTCATTTTTTCCCTGGTACACTGCATTTTATTTTGTTCACTTACCAAGACAATGTTATTTTCTGGAGGTTCCATTTCAGTTGCATTGTGAACAGTGATGGCAGTGTCTGGTGTGAACAGTGATGGCAGTGTCTGGTGTGAACAGTGATGGCAGTGTCTGGTGTGAACAGTGATGGCAGTGTCTGGTGTGAACAGTGATGGCAGTGTCTGGTGTGAACAGTGATGGCAGTGTCTGGTGTGAACAGTAATGGCAGTGTCTGGTGTGAACAGTGATGGCAGTGTCTGGTGTGAACAGTGATGGCAGTGTCTGGTGTGAACAGTGATGGCAGTGTCTGGTGTGAACAGTGATGGCAGTGTCTGGTGTGAACAGTGATGGCAGTGTCTGGTGTGAACAGTGATGGCAGTGTCTGGTGTGAACAGTGATGGCAGTGTCTGGTGTGAACAGTGATGGCAGTGTCTGGTGTGAACAGTGATGGCAGTGTCTGGTGTGAACAGTGATGGCAGTGTCTGGTGTGAACAGTGATGGCAGTGTCTGGTTTTCAGACTTTAACCTTTTTGCTTTCTGGCATCACAGATACTGCTGGTATACTCTGTATTCATTGGTAATCAACCATTGTCTTTCTTGGTGTCACTTTCAGACTTTAACCTTTTTGCTTTCTGGCATCACAGATACTGCTGGTATACTCTGTAGTCATTGGCAATCAACCATTGTCTTTCTTGGTGTCACTTTCAGACATTAACCTTTTTGCTTTCTGGCATCACAGATACTGCTGGTATACTCTGTATTCATTGGTAATCAACCATTGTCTTTCTTGATGTAACTTTCAGACTTTAACCTTTTTGCTTTCTGGCATCACAGATACTGCTGGTATACTCTGTAGTCATTGGTAATCAACCATTTTCTTTCTTGATGTAACTTTCAGACTTTAACCTTTTTGCTTTCTGGCATCACAGATACTGCTGGTATACTTAGTCATTGGCAATCAACCATTTTCTTTCTTGATGTAACTTTCAGACTTTAACCTTTTTGCTTTCTGGTATCACAGATACTGCTGGTATACTCTGTATTCATTGGTAATCAACCATTTTCTTTCTTGATGTAACTTTCAGACATTAACCTTTTTGCTTTCTGGCATCACAGATACTGCTGGTATACTCTGTATTCATTGGTAATCAACCATTGTCTTTCTTGGTGTCACTTTCAGACATTAACCTTCCCAAGTCAGCCACCATTTGTTACACAGCCGCCTTGCTGAAAGCCAGAGCAGTAGCGGACAAGTGAGTCCATTTTTGTTTTTAACCGCCTCTCCCCCAAAAGAGTCGCTTTTGTCCTTGGTCCATTTCAAGGGACGAGAAAATACTTTGGGTTTGTTCCGTGTGTCTGTTAATCCGTGTATCACTAATTACTGTCTCTCACACGTTTATATTTTTAAAAGAAGGATTGAGACCATGTGCCCAATTGGTATAGTCTAGTGAAAATGTGTCACCTGAGAAGTGTTCGGTGCTAATATGTGGAGGTACGTGAAGCCAGTGGGTAAGCTTTCAGAAGGCTGACAGGACCTTCTGGCTTTCACCCAAGAAGAATGATAGTACCTCCGGGCATATAAGCCTCAATGTGTGTCATCACCATTTGTAAACAGTTGGTGTCACTTTCACGTTGGTGTTTAGTCAATGCACTATGGCTTTTGTGTATTAAAAGAAATTTGAACATGAAGTGAACAAATTATTTGTTTTAGGTCATCAATAAGTTAATTTGGGTCTTCGAATTTTTCTTGTGATGGTTTTCAGGAATCTTTGAACAGTTTGAAATAAAGTCTGGAAGCATAAAATAAAATGATATGTACAACCTTGATGCAAGACAAAATGCGTGTGATTAGAATGTTTGTAGTGCATTTTGCTTGTTTTTGTATGTTACGAATGTGGTGATTCACCTGTGCTTAAAAACTGTTTGCAAGAGTTGGTTACTGCACCTTATAGCGTAAAAAGCACAGACTGGGACTCTCTTCTGAGGCATCTAAGACCGTAAGGCGAGAGCCTGTGGCTTTGTCTTGGGTAGGGCTGTTAGATGCGTGCAGGTTTCTGAGTGGGTGTCTCTTGCCGGTGGACTTTGCAGTCATGAAAAACGGACTGGCAAGTATTTTTCCGTTTTTGCCTTTCTTACCATACATAAAGCTGTATTTTAGGAACATTTTCAGCTAATTCTCTTTTTGGAATACTAACCCTATCCCTAACCCTAGCCCTAACCCTAACCCTACCCCCCCCCCCCCCCCCCCCCCCCCCCCCCCCCCCACTATGTACTGCAGTACACCGCGATTTGTCACAGTTGTGGTTCGTTGCGTTTTTCCGTCTTATAGGGTGGGGGGTAGGGTTAGGGTTAGGGCTAGGGTTAGTATTCTAAAAAGGTTATTAGCTAAAAAGGTTCCTAAAATACAGCTTTATGTATGGTAAGAAAGGCAAAAACGGAAAAATACAATTAACCGAGAAATGTACGGGGGGTGGCACATCTTGACTTTTACTGAAAATTTGTATAGCGCTTCACCTTTAAGCTCTAAGCACTCCATATTTCGCAAAGACTCCTCTGCATCGTATCCTATGGTCACCAAGCCGGGAGTAGCTATGTGCCTTAGTACATTTAATGGAATGTCCCTGTGTGTGCCTGCTCCCCAGTAACACAGCATGGACTTCCATGGCTGGAGCAGGGCTGCTCTCGTGTTGATATGGCAGGCGTGGCTGGTGCATCTCTGGGTCCCATCAGCACCTTCGGGTGTTTCTTTTTCTTTCTGTAAAATAAAAAGCACAGAGTGTATAGTGTTAGAAAAAAAAGAATGTATGTTATACCAGGTTCTCTCCAGACATTGCCTCCAAGCGAGGTCTGAGCACTGCTGAGATGACGGCAGTGGAGGCCATACACAGGGCCGTGGAGTTCAACCCTCACGTTCCTAAGGTAATAATTATATGGAATGGGCAGCTTAGGGATAAATTGACCGCCAGAGGGCAGTCTAACCGTTAGGGGCTTATCACGCGCTATTCTTAGTTGGGCGTAGTGAGAGTGAGAGAGAGGGTGATGAGTCCCATCCTCTCTCTCTCTCACTACGCCCAACTAAGAATAGCGTGTGATAAGCCCCTAACGGTTGGACTGCCCTCTGGCGGTCAATTTATCGTTCTAAGTTGCCCATTAACCGTCATCTCCAGAGTTATGTTCTTTGCTTTGTTATTTTTGTTAGAGTAGTAAATACGGAGGTAAAACGCGACCTCCAGAGTTACTGTTCTTTGCCGTTTGCCTAGACTTTCTCCAAAGTTATCGTTCTTTTATTTGTTATTTTTGTTTGGATAGTAGGCCTAAATATGGAGAATAAACGCGACCTCCAGCATAGACTTTCTCCACAGTTAACGTTCTTTGTCGATGTTCTTAGGGAGACGCAAAGGGATGTAATAATGAGCGTGTGGTGGCAAAGGGACGTTTGCATAGGCAAAGGGATCGTTCTTTGCTGCTGTGCATAGACTTTCTCCACAGTTATCGTTCTTTGCTGGGGGGGGGGGGGGGGGGGGGGGGGGGGGGGGGGGGGGGGGGATGTAATACTGGGCGTGTGGCGGCATGTCTTCAGATCCCATTGTAGCGGGAATTGAAATCAGTGCGTCAGCTTACACTGTATATTCTAAAGCCTATTGATGATTTCTTGTTTCTAATTATTTTGTATGCTAGTCTGTCGTTTCCGACAATGACTGCCAGATAGCAGAGGGGGGCAGATACTATTCTGGCGGGCTGGGCGAAAATTTGTTTATAGTGTAGATGTCTTGCCCAGGGTACATCCCCACTCTCTCGGCCAACCGGACACAGCTGGCGTTGAGGAAGGTCCCCAAAGACCAGCCCATCCCTTTGGCTGCAGCACCAGAGCCGGTGCAAGCCCCCCACTCCCCCCCGTACCATGATTTTCCATTACTGTAGACAATCATCTATTGTACAGCTCTCATGTTACTGTTGGCCCCTACTACAGGCTAATGTCAACCAATGATAAAAGCCATTTGAGTAAAGGGTACATATTTAATGGAAAAAAGACAGAGCATTTAAATCTATAGGTTAGGTTAGATACATTATAGTCACAGGGACGTATCTGTGAAATTCGGGTTGCTCCCTCCTGGAGAGCGCGTCGCAGCCAGAGGCCACCACCCAATTGTTTTTTGTTTTTTTGCATGCGATTTTTGTGTGACTGATGAGGAAGGAAGGGAGGTGGGTAAATTTTGACCAAATGACAACTTTTTCGTTGCCACTGGGTTCAACGTGTGCTAAGTGCATGGGCACACTGGACCTCGGTTTATCGTCTCATCCGAAAGACTCCACATTCAGACCGCAAGGCCTAGTGCAAAGTGAGAGGACAAATCCCCTGTGACCCAGGTTCGAACTCGGGTTTACTTGACACGAAGCGAATGCGCTACCACTGTGCCACTCTACACTTATATACATGTAATACACTCATTGTGATTTGTGCTGTTGTTGTGTGCAGTATCTGCTGGAAACGAAGAGTCTCATCCTGTCCCCGGAGCACATTCTGAAGCGGGGAGACAGCGAGGCCATTTCCTACGCCTTCTTCCACCTCCAGCACTGGAAGAGGGTGGAGGGGGCACTGAACCTGCTGCACTGCACATGGGAGGGAAGTAAGTATGGAGTGAAACGCGGTATCCTGAGTTATTGTTCTTTGCGTTTGTCTAGATTTTTCCCCCCCGGAGTTACTGTTATTTGTTATTGTTCTTAGGAAGATGCAAAGGGATGTAATTTTAGTCTTTTATATGTGACAGTGTCGTGATAATGTCCGTTGGTAGCACGCATGCAGGTAGGCAGACATTAAAAGACATGCATGCATGCATGCATAATTGGACGCATGCACACACACACACGCACACGCACGCACGCGCACGCGCACACACACACGCACGCACGCACGCGTCTTGCATCCTTCTTTCCACCTCAAGCTCTGGACAAAAGGTGAAAAGAGCATTACCCTTCTCTATTTCACATGGAAGGGCCGTGAGTAGCGAACACAGAAACATGCGCATGCACTCATGCGAGCACACGCACAGACTTTCGTGCATGTAGAAACATCCATGTACAGTGACGTGACACGCACGCACACAGACATGCACACTTATTCACACACACCCACACCCACTCCACACATGTATACATGTATGCATGTGTGCTCGCACAAACACACACAGTGCACGCACGTGCGCAATCACGGACGCATGCACGCACGCACAATGACAAACACACACAGACACACTGATGACACACACACACACACACACACACACACACATATACACACACACACACACACACACACACACACACACACACACACACACACACACACACACACACACACACACACACACACACACACACACACACACACACAGACTCACACACACACTCACACACACATACACACTCACACACACACACACACACACACACACACACACACACACACAGAGGACAAGGCTGATTATTGTGTATGTTTGATGATGTGTGCAGCCTTCCGGATGATCCCCTATCCCTTGGAGAAAGGTCACCTGTTCTACCCCTACCCCACGTGCACAGAGAACGCAGACAGAGAACTCCTGCCATGTGAGTTCACTGTGAACATCATGAACGATCTGTTAATAAAGCAAAAACAGAGAAGGACAAATACTATTCTTTCGATCTTTGCGAAAACTACGACATTTTAGGCGTCCGAATAAGCCGCATGTTTATGCCTTAACAAGTTAATTAACTAACACTGAAGCTGATTTGTGGATTTCGACAAGTCAGTCATTAGGGCCTAACGTTTTAGCTGGTAGTCCATTTCAGTCTTTTGGTTTTCACTTATCCAATCTCAATGAAGTATGGGCCCTTTTCAGTTCTTCTTCTTCTTCTTCTTCTTCTTCTTCTTCTTCTTCTTCTTCTTCTTCTTCGATCGCTCTGACAGTTTCCTGTCAATTATGAGCGCAGATGCGTCATGCTGCCGTTATGCGCCTAACTAATAAATAGTTAGGCCCAGCAAGTCCAACTTCGGCTGCAGGAAATCTTTTTGAAAGTGTTTCATGAAAAAGGGCAGGAGAATGGACCTGGTATAACAGTAAGTAAAGGGAAAAGGCAGAGTCAAAGAGAGTGACAGATTAGAGGAAGTTACAAGCACAGAACTTCCACAAGGCAGGGGAACTATTTATACAAAAGATCCACCAGTATCCCCACGGTTCTATGTTTAGGACTTTACTCTGTGAACACTTCTTCTGCTGCGTTCCCAGGCGAAATGGCCATAATGGGTAAGGTACGTATGCGTCCGGTTTTCATTTTTCAATGGTCTCCCCGCTAGCCGACACATTCCGATTCGGGGGGAGCTCAAAGGAAACAAATTGGAAGATTGTTTTTGTTGAAAAAAAGACAAGAGAATGGACCAACATGTCAGAAAAATAGCAGGCCTAGATGACAGAAAGCAAAGGGAAAAGGTAGAGTCAAAACGAGGGACAGATTAGAGGAAGTTACAAGCACAGAACTTCCAGAAGGTGGTGGGAACTAACTATGCAAAAGCCCCCCTACCTCCACCCCCCCTCCGTATCCCTACAGGGAGAGACTCGTGGAGGTTGGGGCCGTCCAGCTCCACGAATGGGGGCACGAGGCATCCGCCTTATGCCGGACTCGTTAAGCACACAACATGATTTCTGAGCTGAATTCTACATATATTGGACAGTTTTTCTGCTTACTGGTCCTGTCTGGATCAAATTTGAATTGGTATTATTGGTAGTGGGTGGTATTGGTACATTAGTACTGTTCTAGTCACTGGGATTGCTCTCTTAGTCTCTCTATACAGTTTCAGGTTGTCTTCACCTTCACCATGGGTCATATGACTCGCAATGGCACAGAATGGTGGGTTACTTTCCAAAATAAAGGGCCAGTAATGTTTCACTGTAGTATTCATCTGAAATTCTATTGCACACTTCTTTGGGTCAGATGACACCTGGCTGCACAAAATGAGGGGTCAAATCATCGTCACTATGGGACCCGGCCAGGCCCGCTGTCAATCTGAAGCTCTGCATATATGGAGAGACTCACCTTGGCATGAGGCTGCGTCAGACCAGTTGACATAAGCTAGAACGCCAAGGCTACATCAAAAGGTAGTTATTGCTCTGCATGGTTGTGCGGGGATTGTCCTAAGCCATGGCAAGCTCCTAGCATAACATCATCAGTCTTAAATCCTCCGAAGTCGGAGTGTGGCTGCCCACGTGGCGGGGTAATCAAGAACGGTCACACACGTAATGTTCTCATCCCTAGCTGTTGCATTTGTACCATAGTGTTCAAGCGCTTCGGCTGTTGGGATGATCCCTGGAGTCGTTAAGCCAGGGTAATAGAACAACAACAACAACAACATATGGAGAGACACTCGGGACAGTTGCCCCTTTGTTGCTGTATTGTTTCAGCGTTCCACGAGGTGTCGGTGTACCCCCAGAAGGAGCTGCCCTTCTTCATCCTGTTCACGGCGGGCCTATGCTCCTTCACAGCCCTGCTGGCCCTGCTCACACACCAGTACCCAGAGCCCATGGGGGCTATTGTTAGAACGGTGAGAGAGAGAGAGAGAGAGAGGAAGAGAGAGAGAGAGAAGAGAGAGAGAGAGAGAGACGAGAGCCAGAGAGAGAGAGAGAGAGAGAGAGAGAGAGAGAGAGAGTACCTGCTCACACACCAGTACCCAGAGCCCATAGGGGCTATTGTTAGAACGGTGAGAGGAGAGAGAGAGAGAGAGAGAGAGAGAGAGAGAGAGAGAGAGAGAGAGAGAGAGAGTGTGTGTATGTGTGTGTGTGCGTGTGCGTGCGCGCGCGCGCGTGTGTGTGTGTGTGTGTGTGTGTGTGCGTGTGCATGTGCGTGTGCGTGCGTGCGTGTGTGTATGAAGTATTACATCTTATCCCATCGGTCAAAGGGACTTCAGCACATTTGGCGTTGGGACATGAATGCCCCCCCCCCCCCCCCCCCCCCCACTCCCCCCCAAACGGCCACTACACCTCAAGCGCCATGCCAAGTAATGTAAAGCTCACCCTCTGTGTGTCTGTTTCACTGAACACATTTGGCCATCTTCTGAACACTTTTGACCATCAATAGTCTAAAAACATTTGACCATTCTCTGAAACCTGATGATGAAAACATTTTGACCATTATCTGAAAACTTTTGGCCATTGTCAGAAAACTTTTGACCATTGTCTGAAAACCTTTGACCATTGTCTGAAAACATTTGACCATTGTCTGAAAACCTTTGACCATTGTCTGAAAACTTTTGACCATTGTCTGATAGCGTTTGACCATTGTCTGATAAATTTTGACCATTGTCTGATAACCTTTGACCATTGTCTGAAAACTTGTGACCATTGTCTAATAACCTTTGACCATTGTCTGAAAACGTTTGACCATTGTCTGATAACTTTTGACCTTTGTCTGAAAACGTGTGACCATTGTCTGAAAAATTGTGAACATTGTCAGAAAACGTTTCACCGTTGTCCGAAACCCGTTTACCGTAGACCCCAAGACCCGTATATAGTGTTATATTCTTGATCAGCATCACCCAATGAAGGGTGGGATCCAATGCACCGAGCCGTTTCGACCTGCGGTGTGTGTGCTGTGTGCAGATGGGGGGCTGGCTGTACCTGCCGCTGAGCTACATCCTGGAGAAACTGGAGGCCATCCTGCCCTCCAACCTGCTCCAGCAGCTGTCCCGCGTCTGAGGACCACCCCCACCACCCCACATTTCCCTCCCTCCCATCATCCCCATAGCTTTGCCTTCTCCTCTGTGCCTCCCAACCTCCTCCACCTCCTCTTCATCTCTTTCTCCCAACCTCTCTTTTCCTTCCCCCACCCCTAATCCTCCTCATAGCTTCTTCGTCTCTGTGCCTCCCACCCTCCTCATCTCGCACCCCTCTTCATCTCTCTCTCCCAACCTCTCTTTCCTCCCCCCCCCCCCCTAATCCTCCTCATAGCTTCTTCGTCTCTGTGCCTTCGTCTCTCTCTCCTCCCCCCCCCTCCTCCATCTCCCGCCCCCCTAATCACCCCCTCTTCATCTCATCTCTCTCCCAACCTCTCTTTTTCCTCCCCCCCCCCCCTAATCCTCCTCATAGCTTCTTCGTCTCTGTGCCTCCCCACCCTCCTCCACCCCCTCTTCAACTCTCTCTCCCAACCTCTCTCCTCCCCCCCCCCCCTAATCCTCCTCATAGCTTCTTCGTCTCTGTGCCTCCCCCCCTCCACCCCCCTCTTCATCTCTCTCTCTCCCAACCTCTCTTTTCCTCCCCCCCCCCCCCCTCAATCCTCCTAAGCTTTCTTCGTCTCTGTGCCTCCCACCGTCCTCCACCACCCCCTCTCTAAACTCTCTCTCCCAACCTCTTTTCCCCTCCCTCTCCAAGACATTTCTCTCTTTTCCTCCCCCCCCCCCCCCCCCGCTTAACATCTTTTTTTTCCTCCTCTCTCCTCTCCATCTCTTAAACTTAACCCCTTCCCCACTCTTGTATCTTTCTCTATGGTCCCCCTCCCTCACTATCAACCCCCTTTTCCCCGTTCTTCCTGCTCTCTCTTCTCCTCTCTTGTCATCTCTTTTTCCTTTCCTCTATGTCTCTCTGTCCCAACTTTTTTCTCTGCTAACCCGGATTTCTCTCTCTCTCTCTCTCTCTCTCTCTCTCTCTCTCTCTCTCTCTCTCTCTCTCTCTGTCTCTCTGTCTCTCTACATCTCTCATTATCTCTCTCGCCTTCAATGTCCTCCCTGTTAGTCTCACCTGCCCCCCCCCTCCCTGCCCCCCCCCCCCCCCCCCAAACATCCTACCATTTACTTCCATCACTTTGCTATGAAGAGCAGTCATGTGACATGGGATTGCAAACATGGTCTTCATTGTGATTATTACAGATGCCCCCCCCCCCCCACACACCATCTCCTCCCTCCCCATTCATGCTCCCCAAGCAGTACTGATCTCACAACTACAATCACAGATCTCCTTCCAGTGTTTTCCGGCAAGGCACCAACGATCAAAAGAAGTTGAGTCTCACCATGCATGTCAGACAATGAGTCTTCCAATCGTGTTCGTGCTAATGTTCTCCGAGATACACACAGTTTGTTCACACGTGGAAAGAGATAAATAGTGATATGAGTACAGGAAAGTAACTCTCTGAATATTAACCCCCTTCACCAGAGAGTTACTTTCCTTTAATCCTATCACTATACATGTATCCTCTTTTCTAGCCTCAATATTTCAATCTTTGAAAAGAGATAATTCATGGACGGAAACTCCATATGCTTCTTCAGTGAACGGATGACAATTCTCCTAGGGGGTGGAGGTGAACGTGGATGCATTGCTCAGTTATTTTGTTCTCCGAATTCTCAACATCAGTAACTTGCTTTCTATTTTCAGTAAATTTAGAACATCTTACTATCTCTCCTAAAGGTGGACATACATGTTAGTTTCCATTCTTTCCCCATGGCAACACGGTGACACTGTAGTCATTACATTACTTGCCTATCACTGTGTTGCCATGGGGAAGGAGTGAAAAATAACAGCATTATATTTCGACCTTTAAGGTCTGTGTACACGTTAACATTATTCACGAGATATTTCTATTTCCCCATGGCAACACAGTGATAGCCCACTCTTAAAGGTCTGTGTACACGTTAATATTATTCACGGGATATTTCTATTTCCCCATGGCAACACAGTGAGTTGCCCACATATTAAAGGTCTGTGTACACGTTAACATTATTCACGAGATATTTCTATTTCCCCATGGCAACACAGTGATAGCCCACTCTTAAAGGTCTGTGTACACGTTAACATTATTCACGGGATATTTCTATTTCCCCATGGCAACACAGTGATTGCCCACTCTTAAAGGTCTGTGTACACGTTAACATTATTCATGGGATATTTCTATTTCCCCATGGCAACACAGTGATAGCCCACTCTCAATATGACTTACAGCTCACTGTGTTGCCATGGGGAAATAGAAATATCTTGTGAATGTATTAACGTGTACACAGACCTTAATATGATTTACAGATCACTGTGTTGCCGTGGGGAAATATAAATATCTTGTGAATAGTGTTAACGTGTACACAGACCTTAATATGACTTACAGATCAATGTGTTGCCGTGGAGAAATAGAAATATCTTGTGAATAGTGTTAACGTGTACACAGACCTTTAAGTTTAACAATACTGTGAGAGTGCCCCCACAAGCACACTAGCTGCAGTATCCGATACTGCTTATTCCACAGTGTCATAGGATGGCGCTAATTTAAGCAGTTTGATTTTTGGTCAGTTCTAACCCTCTTCTTCTTCTTCTTGTGTTGTGGGCCCGCGGTCATTGACCATTCTGGCTTCTTCTGGAGAAACAAACACTATAAAAAAAAAAGACTTTTTCTATCCTAGTACTAACCCAACTCCCGGCAATTTAGTTCTAACCCTATCCCTAACCTAACCGGACCGGTGTGGTGTTCTCAAATGGGATTTGTTCTCAACCCGCCTGCGCATGTGCGAAGAGTTAGGGATAGGTTTAGGGTTAGGGTTACGATTAGGGATAGATTTAGAGTTAGGGTTTCAATCCTAGTACTAACCCTACACCTACCCCGGCAATTTAGTTCTAACCCTATCCCTAACCTAACCGGACCGGTGTGGTGTTCTCAAATGGGATTTGTTCTCAAACCGTCTTCGCATGTGCGAAGAGTTAGGGATAGGGTTAGGATTAGGGATAGATTTAGGGTTAGCGTTAGGAATAGGGTTTGGGATAGGCTTAGGGTCAATTTAGTGTCGAATACACAAAATATAAAATTTGATGGTACGTCATGATCGATTTCGCACATGCGCAGATAGACATGTTGAGAACAAATCCCATTTGAGAATGCTACACCGGAAAGGCGCTCCCATCAGCTACAAGTGCAATGAAACTTTGGGTATCCGAGACTTCAACTAGACGCTTGTTGTCGGTGCCCTCTTTATCCATGCTGTGAGCAAAGAGATGTTACCCGTCGCCCTGCTGTGGGGCCATGCCCCTGGCCAGCAGACGTCAGTGACGGGGAAGCTCTGCAGCAGCCTGTAGGACCTGCGCTACCATGTCACAGGAGTAAGAGAGGCTGGGCAGTGGCATTCTCATGGATTTGTTCTCAACATGTCTGCGCATGTGCGAAATCGATCATGACGTACTATCAAATGTTATCTTTTTTGTGTGTATTCGACACTAAATTGACCATAAACCTATCCCTATCCTATTCCTAACCCTAACCCTAACCCTAAGCATATCCCTATCCCTATCCCTAACTCTTTGCACATGCGCAGACATGTTGAGAACAAATCCGTTTTGAGAATGCCACAGGGGTCACCCATCGAACTGATCAGTCAAAGAAAATGTAGACGATTTTCTTCTTTACCGGTTGTGCGATTATCCTCAAACAGGTACCGGGATTAACTCTGACCATAATCTTCAACAATCGTTTAGTCCAATTACCTTCAACACATTTGTTTCTGGCGACTTTTCTATCTTCAACGGTTGTCTACTACTCGTACAACATTTGCCTACTTTAACAATTTTACTGACATTTGTCGTGTTATTTTGGGTTTTTTACATACAGAAACTTACCAGTTTTAAATTAAGACAATCGGTCTAGTATGTAGTTACGGGTCCAAGTTTGCTTTTGGTAAATCTTGTTGCTTTTTGACTGGCCAGTTTGTGAGCCTAATTCTTTACAGCTAAGAACTGCAGTGGTTTTGAACGGATTAGTCCAGCCAAATACTTATTCTGTTCAGCTGGTAAAATAATTATGCTTGGTGTGGCTGCTTTAATTAAACAGACTTGACCAGCACAATGACCGTTCTTACCAGCTTCCTGTTTCTTCCAGTGGACTTACATGTATTTTTAATGTTTGTTTGACAATTTTGATATTTCAATTGAATGCTCCACTCTCCTTTTTATCCCCACTTCTTTCTTCCTTCACCCCTCCCCCCCCTTCCGCCCAAAACACACGGGCATTTGAGCCGCTCCTCCTGACGGATACATTTTTGCAAGAAACACGTCGAGATCAGCAGGAAAACACCCTTGACAGAGATCACAACACTCACTTTGCTCTGGATTCCTAGAAATCAAATCGTCAAATCGGCGATTCCTTGGTGGAGGTGCTGGAAGTCATAGGTTTTTTTTTCAGTGAAGCCTTCTCTTTTCTAATGGCCGCCTGAGTTAGACCAAATGGTTTGCACGAAATATCCACAATACAAGTCTTTTTATACAGTTTACCAAAAGGAGTTTCGCTCACAACAAAGGACGTAGCTCTTGTTCTTTTTTTTATTTTATTGCACTTCAAAGAAGAAAAAGCTTCGTCCACTCTCAGTGGCCTCCACCCACCCCGTCCAAAATGGCTTCTCTCTCCTGCAACTCCGCCAAGGAGGAATCGCCGTTTTGACGGTTTGATTTCTAGGAAACCATAGCAAAGTGCGTGTTCCGATCCTTAAAAAAGCTGTCTTTCTGGTGACCTCGACGTGTTTCTTGCAAAACCTCATCCGTCAGGGTGGCCCTTTAAACCATATGTGCTCTA